>CM067221.1:112988837-113674404 GCA_034190945.1 Octodonta nipae | reverse complement strand
TTTTGATTAAAATATCCTCCACTTAACGGCAATATATATAAAGACTATAAAAAATCATGGTTGCTGTTGCGTACTTGGCCGCACCTCTTCGCAGCCAGGTTAACATAGGTATGATTTTGTTACATTTATACACTCATAACGTACATTTATTATTTATATATCAATTTAAAGCTATTTTTTTGACTTTGAGTTGCCAGCTGTTAAAGATGGTAAATATTAAAGGTAGAGTGACAGAGAGGTAGCGCATAACATTACCAGTCAGACGAGGATAGCGCTTCTCAGCTATACGACGGTTTAAAGCCATTGCGCATGCGTCGTGTTAGTATTCTCAAACCGCGGTTCAAACAATAGTAGGTACGACTTAATATAATAAATACTTCAAAAGAAATGTCTTTCTTTTCAAAATGACAAATTTAAAAATTCCAAAAAAAAATACAAATTTAAAAAATACAAACAGTATTACAAATTTCTTCTTCCAAGGTTGGCCTTACGGCCGGTATTGGTCTTGATCTTTCGATCTTATTGACTATTAACAAGTGTTTTTATGATGTAGATAAAAAATTTATAGGTTACTCTTATAACTTATGTACAAGCATATAATCGGAAAATATTAAAATAAAGTTTACTTCAATTAACACTTATTTCTGATCCTATCCTAGCTCCCGTAAATGATTGATGAGATATTAACGAAACTTTATTTACACGGCGTGGTGACCTAGACTCCCGGATTTTCACTATTCTAAACACTTATATCACTTCCAGAGCGTCTTTCACTTTATCAGCGTCTTTAGGGAGGGCTTTGATGGCATTAAGAATATAAAAACGAACAATCAACAAGTTTATATAAATTTAAATTTTCAATTACTTATTCTAGGACACTCACACACGACCGATCACCACGCCATTTTAGCCGGGAATCCTCTAATACAAATTTAAAAATTACAAAAAAGACAAATTAAAAAATTACAAAAAAATGATATTCATGAAAAATAAAGCAAAGGTTACTTATGTAACAGAAAATTTGATTGTGCAAGTACTGTTTGACAAAATATTTGATTTTATTCAAGTATTAGATCGTTTTCTATATATAAATTAAATATTTAAGTTAATTAAACATTTTTAAATTGTATTGATTTTAGAAAACCATCTAACAGCAGCCAGTCATTATTTTCCGCGCTAAACTCAATGTAATCCGGCTCAGTAGCACTTAAGTATTTTTGTTTCAAAAGATTTACTGCACGGTGGAATGTATGTTGAGTTGAACCTTTAATTAAAAACCTTTAATTAAAAATCAGTCCAAAACTGTGTCCCATGTAAAAGCGATTTACGTGATGCGTGCGGTACGCTGCGTCAAAGTGACAACCACAAACAATGAAACACATAAAAAAACATTCATGGCGTCCTTACTGGGTATTAAGATAGAGCGATAGTCACGATTTTATGTTGTCACATCGCTCAATTGGTATGAATTCCCCCCTTTAATATTTACCATCTTTAAAAGCCGGCAACCCTTATTTGCTGCCAGATTTAATTAGGCAACCGAATATCAAAATAAACAGAAAAAAATTAACTTTAATTTGATATATAAATAATAAATATACGTTATGAGTGTAACAAAATCATACCTATGTTAACCTGGCTGCGAAGAGGTGGGGCCAAGTACGCAACGGCAAACGTGATTTTTCAGAGTCTTTATATATACTAGCTGTCGCCCAGTGGTCGAAATTCGACCAATTGTGTCAATATCTCTGGCAGGTTAAGTAACATGAAAATTTTATCGTGACATTCTATCCTAGGACTTTAGGGAGAACAGCAATTACACAGAACGGATCCAGATTCGGAACCTCTGTGTGATAGTTTCCTCGAAAATCTTAGATGTCGGTCTTACATTTCGCTTCTACAAATAAGTAACGAAATTCAAGTTTTTTTTAGATATAATCATAGAACTTTATTTGTGTTCAAATTCGTAATTCTTAATTTAATATGACAACAATTCAACTGCTAATGGGCTACCCTATATTTTTATTTTTTCTAACCCCCCTGTATAGCTATAATTGCACTCAATTCTCTAACATTTATTAAAATCCTGATTATAATAATTTTATCTGATTATATATTTCCACCACCCTATATATGCAACTGCTTATGGACCACGCATAATATTTTTTAACATTTTTCAACCACCGGGTAAACCATTCTGTATATGCCACTGCCTATGACCCACCATTTTACTCTTTTTCTTTATGAAATTTTTAATTATCTTCTGTAACTATAATTCTACTCCGACCTATATTTCAATCATTATATATATGGAACTTTCGTGGTCTACTCTATAAATCATTTCCTTTTCTAACATTTTTTATTACCATCCTGTGTATCTATAATTCCTCTTACCCTATATTTCATCTTAACTATATATACAACTGCTTATGGGTTACGAAATGTTGCATTTCCATTTCCGCCACCCTGTATATGCATCTATGTATAACATTTTTTGCACCACCCTGTATAACTGTAATTTTACTGCACCTTCTATTCCAAGAACCCTGTAAATTCAACCGCTAATGGGCTTTCCTAAATAATTATTTTATTAGTTATAATTGCACTCTACTCTATATTTTAAACACCCTAAATATGCAACTGCTTATGTTCCACCCATTAAAAAAATGATGTCTAACATATCTGGAATCGCCCTGTATAATTATGATATTCAACGATTACTTTACCCACTAAACAATAACAACGCTTGCATGCCACTTCCAGAAGTACATGCTCTAAGTATATAACAGCATTGGTCTGTCTATATATAATTACTCAATGATTTGAGTCTGGCGGCGGCGGCACGCGGCACATTCATTTGTTTGGCATTGACATTAATGACGTAAATAATGAATTTTTATTATATTTTATTTAATGAATGAACCAATATTATAAATTAAGATTAGCATTCTGCACTGAAGGTCGTCAGTAGCTACTAAACAAAACAAAAATGAAGAAAATCGGTTGAGAAACAGAGGAGAAAATGGTACCTAATCGTTTTGTCTTAGCCTATTTATATGTAGATTGCCGTGAAGTGGACGATATTTTATTGAAAAAACAAGTCGGTGAAAAAATGTTTACCAAAAATCAATTAATAATAATTTAATTTCGAAAAGATTGTTGAGGAGGTCTTGAATTATTTTGTCTATTCATTGGGTTTTCTCTCCTCCAAATTTTTTCCTGTAACAGATAAGTATTTAAAAATTGTATATGTAGAACAAAGTGTAGTAAGGCAATTTCGTAAAATTGCCCGGATTACTGGCTGTCTGTACAGAGATTCTTCCTCACAGTTTTTCTGAGAGAAAGAGATGTCTATAAAATGATCAACAAAAAAAACGGTAACCTCAGAGTCAAGTGATCGCCAAACGACAAATTGTCAGTGTCAAATTTTTTGACAAACAACAAATTCAAAATCAAAGCGAAAAATTTTTTAGGAAAAAAACCTCGAAAACAACACTAAACGATTGACAACGACTCCAGACTCGGAGTTGAAACGTCTCCATACACAGATAATATTACACAATATACAATACATTACTTATATACAGGAATATTGGTTGATCATTTTATAGACATCTTTCTCTCAGAAAAACTGTGAGGAAGAATCTCTGTACAGACAGCCAGTAATCCGGGCAATTTTACGAAATTGCCTTACTACACTTTGTTCTACATATACAATTTTTAAATACTTATCTGTTACAGGAAAAAATTTGGAGGAGAGAAAACCCAATGAATAGACAAAATAATAATAATTTAATTGCAAATATTAGCGGAAACATTTTGATAGGCAACCTAGTAGATAAATATTGTCCTAATCACAAATATGCGTAAAAATTTGGTTTTTAGCAAACACTCGATGGGTGTACTAATTCTGCAGCCGGATCTCGTACTAGTACGATAGGTTTGTACAAACAACTAGCAGCGTCTAGGGATAGAAGACGAGTAAAAACATTTAGTTTAAAGAGTAGTGAGTTTCGTATGCCATTAAAATAAGATGAGTGACTTAAGCAATTATTCTAAACAATATATAACCGAATTTCTTGAAATGTACAGAGAGTTTCCTTGTTTGTCGAACATATAAGCTAAAGAATATAGTAATAAACATGTTCCAGGAATAATTATCCGTAAGGATTGTGGTGATATGGCACAAATGAATTTCAAATCCTGATAAGATCTTCCTGTAGCCAGAAAACGTAATGTTACAGTTAACCTTTCCTCTGTACTAATAGCTTTTCTCATTGTATCCTATTTTTTAATTTGTGAGTCGATAGATACATTTCAAAATCATGTTAAATTAGTTATCATCCATACGTAAATAATTTTTCAAATGTGACTTTTCAGAAACTCGTAATTCGGGTAGTAAATTCATATATGCCAACTGCCCTCTCTTCGTGTACCAATAGCTGCACATTTTCTTTTCCTATACATATCTACAAACGATTTGTGTGCACGTCTAGGCAGCACACTTGTGTATGATATATCTTTTTACATACATCTCGAAGAGATATTTGGTAGTTGCACTACACCTTCATACATAGTTGAAGAAACATGTCACACAATCTTATTAGTGAAAACAAATCCTTACGTCTAAACTACCTATTTTGTATTTTGAACAAGTTTGACTAGAATGTTTAAATCAAATACCTACACGTTCAAATCATATCAACAAAACGAACGGTGTAGGACACACACTTGTACAATTAAATTGTTTGTACAAACAAGTTTCAACAACTTGAAGGTACGTTTAGGGGCCGCTTATGTTTTACCACAACAATATTAAATTTAAACAACTACTTCCGGGTGTTGCGATTTCTTTGTCAGTGAGTATAGTTTGCAGTCATAGCTCGAATCAGACCATATTCTATTAAAATTGTTAGCCGATGATACACAAAACCACTAATGAATAATTCAAAACACTTAAAAAACAAAGGAACGCCTCATTCCACACGATGATTCATGCCAGAGGGTTATTTAATAAAGCAAACATCGTTATTGTTCGTTTCATATACACAAGGAATTTTTGCTCAATAAAATATTCAAGTTCACCGTGGTTTTTCATTCATATGTGTGAAAAATCAACCGATAACAATCATTTATCTCGCTGTGAACGATTGAGCAATAAAATATTCAAAATTAAAGTGAAATTGATGATGAGTAACAGAAAAATCTAAGGATAACTGTAAATGTTGCTTGACAAAAATTACAATATATATATTATATATATATATATATATATAGGGTTGGTCATAATTAAGTAAATTTCATCTGTTATAATATTTATTAAAATTTTATATGATGCTTTAAAATCACATGGTTGGTAAGTTTATTTTCCATCCACGAACTAAATAAATGAATCGGGTAAACAGATGAATATAATGTCAATGCAATGGGAACTGAGGACGACTTGTAACTGGATCGAAACGTCCCCATGGGAAAACATATGAAAACCATAATTTAATTGAGCAGTTAAGCAGTTCCAGAGGTATTTCCAATGATTTTTTAGGGGTTATTTTTAGGTTAATGGGACCACTAAAACAAGAAAAAATATAAATTTTGAAGACAACTCTCAAGTTCTACAAACTTAAAATCAACTTGACTATTATACGAGGGCTGCCTTTTATATTTCGGGATTAGAGAACAAAAACAAATATCAATCATCGAAAATCGTTTTTTTTTTTTGTTTTTCAAAATATTCCCCATGAAGATCTATACACTTTTGCATGCGTTTGAACCAACTGTCGAAGCACTTTTTCCACTCTGATTGAGGTATCTCCAAAACATGCATTCTGAACGCAGCAACCGCTTCTTCAGGTGTCGAAAAACGTTGACCTCTCAGTTTGTTTTTTACGTACGGGAATAAAAAGAAGTCATTTGGTGACAAGTCAGAACTATACGACGGATGACTCATCAAATCGATGTTTTGAGTGGTCAAAAATGCAGTTGTTTGAGCCAATGTGTGAGAGCTCGCATTTTCGTGGTGAAGAGTGATCCGTTTTCGGGGGTTAGTTTTCCTCATTTCTTGGAAGACAACTGGCAAACAAATGGTTATGTACCACTCAGAATTGACTGTTCTGCGTTGTTCTAGTGGTACGGTTGCGACATGTCCAGTTTTTCCGAAAAAAATAGGCGATCATTTGCTTGGAAGTGCTTCGTGCGCGAACAACTTTTGTTGGATTCACCCATACAGTCGACTGCTGTTTACTTTCGGGCTCATACGCGTAAATCCACGATTCATCACCTGTCACTATGTCATAAACGTGTTTTGAAGCACCGCGATCGTATTTCTTGAGCTTTTCTTTTGACCAATCGACACGAGCCTTTTTTTGAACAATTGACAAATTGTGTGGGATCCAACGCGAACAAATTTTTTTGACATTCAAATGTTTATGTAATATTGAATGCATGCTGGTCCCACTAATGTGTAAGGTTGACTCAATCTCACGATAAGTCACATGACGATCTTGCAATATCAGTTCGCGCACAGCATCAATGGTTTCCGAAACAACAACTGTTTTTGGAACACCTTCACGAAATTCGTCTTGGAGTGAACTACGACCTCGATTGAATTCACCATACCATCGATAGACAGTGGTCATTGATGGAGTTTCATCGCCAAAAATTAAATTAAGTTCATCCATGCACTCTTGCTGACTTAATCCACGTCGAAAGTTGTAAAAAATAATCGCACGAAAATGTTCACGATTTAATTCCATTTTTTGGCCGAGATGAATCCTTTAAGTTACTGTAAACAACACATAGCGCTCGTCTGTCAAAACGTTCTGAGTACGTATAACCTCAAAAATGTCATACTTTACGATAGAGCTGTCAGTTGTCAGATTGCAACACTAGGGTTGTCCAATCCCGAAATCGAAATCAATGTATATCAAATAAAAATCAACTTTCCTTTGGAACAACTCCATAGAAAGTGGACCTGGAAAGTTGCGAACTTATCACTCAGAAGTGAAATTGTCCTGGTAAGCAGGATCAGCACCATCGAACGAATACAAAAGTGGAATCTGTCAGCCATGACAGAGCAAAAAAACTGATTTCAACACTGAAAAGTTTCAAACACGCCAGATAAAGGCCCATTAACAGCACAAACAACAATTTGAAAGATGATACAACAACAACAGCAATAGCAATAGTACAAGACAACAATATAATACTTAATGTGTGAAACGCACTAATGAATACGAAGAAAATAACAACAAAACCAACGGAAGAATCTGCAATAAAAAATTTGGAGAGTTATAAGAAAGTTCAAAAACACGAAAAAATACAAGTAAAATACTGATAAAGACAAATAAAAAACTACTACTCGTGGGGCAGAGTTCAAGAACGTTAAAAAGTGGAAAGTCAACAAGCAATGACCTAACAACGGCTTGATCTACTAAAAGACGCTAATAGAGATCCATGGAAATACCTGGCCAAAATATATATGCAACACATACCAGGCTCCTTATCATTAATTGAAAAGATAATCCATAAATCTCCTTACAGAATTGTACAAAGTGTATATATATATATATATATATATATATAAACGAAAAACATAGAAAACAAAATCCCAAGTACACAATACAGCTCATCTACGAGAACACCAGAATTTCGGAGTGGCCCCAGCACCATTGATCACAAACACACTCTAAGGAAAGTTATAATATACAGGGAGGCATTAGCCAAAATTAGAATATATGAAAGCAGTTAGAATGTTGGAGCTTCATATACTGTACCTTAGGAGTCAATTTAAAAAAAATTAACTAAGCAAACTTGATATTCGAAAACAAGAAAAAGTCACAGGGCGCTAAATCAGGCGAATACGGCGCGTGTCAGAGCACTGAAGTGCCTCTAGCAGCTAAATAACGCTACATAGACAGCAGATCCGTTGATCTGGTGTAAGATCTACAATTCCGAACGTTTCTTTTGCACTCACTCTCGCAATGTTGCCAAATCTTTCAAATAGTTAGTTTAGATTACAGTTTGACCATCTGGAACCCATTCAGTCATCATGATGCGATGCCGAAAAAAAAACTATTAGCATTGCTTTAAATTTGGATTTCGACATCCTTGCTTTTATCAATCTTGGCAAAGTAGAAGTTTTCCAGTGTATGGATTTCCGCTTGGTTTTAACATCGTATCAGAATATCCAGGTTTCATCCCAGGTGATGGTCTTCAATTCAGGCTTTTCATCTAATCTCTCAAGAAAATCTAAGCAGATCTGTTGAAGGACGAGCTTTTGGTCGAGGTTCAATTGTTTGGTACAAACTTCTCACAGACTTCCTTCATGTTCAATTGCTCATGTAAATTTTTTCTGACCGTTTCTTTATCGGCGTTTACAATCTCAGCAATCATATGAATATCTTTGCACATGATTTTATTGATTTTGATCACTGTTGGCGAGTAGAAACAGACTCAGGTGGACCTGAACTTTAGGCATCTTCGGTGCTTTCTCGGCCTTCAGAAAACTCTTTCACCAATTTATAGCACTCAGTCGCAGAAATTTCAAATTGGTCCCGTTGCTGAAATAGAAGACACTTCCAGCAATTCCAGCTATCCAACGCTGTCTTTGCCTCCATCCCTCGTTTCTCGATATTCAACAGGCAGACTCCATATAGAAGAAATTATAACAAAATTAGATAAATAAACCATAAATGTTTAATAGTCACGAAGACATAAATGACATAAACTGCAATATGGAAGCATTTGAGATATGGACAGATAGGAAAATTTGGAGAATAAGCTTTTGAAGCACTTAAGAAGATGTACTAACCATTAAATTTACTGAATACTACTCCTCAAACAACTCAGAATTATACCTGTCATCACGTCACTATACTATAAAACTGTTTACTCTAAACAATACAATGCCGTAATTACATTGTAAATTTATCTTTTCTAAAAATCAACTGACAGCTATAAAAAATCTGCAAAAAGTGTAATTTATCATATTTAGTCATACCCCAATTAACCGACCGACCCACCCAGGTCTTTCCATCTACCCGACGACCTCGACCTTGTCAGCCGATGAAAATCTACACCGATTTCCCCATAAATTTTCCTCGCGACACCCCCCCGCATGCCGCAACTTCGACGATAAGTTCTTCCGAGAACAACCCATACAACCCCTAATTTGTCAAAGTGTAGGTACAATTTATAATAACGGACGATCATAATAATCAAAAAGGAATTTGCTGGCTTGGCACGGAAAGGGAGAGGAAAAGGGGGGCTTGAAACTGAGTTCTTATTGTAGGTAGGGACACGGAAAAAGTATTGATACTTTGTGGTATCGAGTACTTTTTTTTTTTCGATACCGATACTTTTGTACTCCATACTTTGTTTTCGATATTTTTACTTATTAAGTACATTTAAGTAGGTATCGCATCAATAAATCTTAAAAAATTACACTTATCTTTCCATCATATCTAAGGAACCATATAAACACTAATAAACCATATAAAACTAATAATTTACCGACAAATAAACCAGAAAGAGTAAAAAACATCAAAAAAAGTTTTAAAACAAAATATTCTAGGAACCATATAAACCTTATTAAAAGGCGGGGCGGAAATTTGTTTAAATAATTTAGCAACGAATAAAGCCGAGAGATTAAAAAAGCATCTAATAAAGTACCATAACAAAGTACTCTAGGACGTCGAATTTGATTATGGCAGTTGTTTAGAACCATTACATTAGATCTAAGGAACCCTGTAAATATTATTAAAAGGCGGGACGGATATTTGTTTAAATAATTTAGCAACAAATAAAGCCAAGAGATTAAAAAAGCATTCAATAAAGTAGCATAACAAAGTACTCTAGGACGTCGAATTTGATTATGGCAGTTGTTTAGAACCATTCCATTAGATCTAAGGAACCGTGTGAATATTACTAAAAGGCGGTTTTAGAGAAAACAATGAAGATTCCATTTTTTCTAATTTTCTAGAAAACCGTAAATCTCATGTTATAAACAATTATATGGGACCTTTCTGTAATGTTTCTTAATATAATGCAGTTTAAATCATCAAAATTGCCCAAACCGTTTTTGAATAATCGCTCGTTATACATATAAATAAAATTTACAATGAATTGATAACCTCCTCCTTTTTAGAAGTCGGTTAAAAATTAAAAAAAACATCAACACTAGATCATAGTTAATTTAAATATCAGCCGAATGGTTTATTATAAAACCATCACAAACATTCCTAACCAAAAAAAAAACACAAATTTGTTGTAACACTAATTATATTCTGACTAGACCATAGTTAACTGAAAGCTAATTACTGCAAACCTCTGTAGTCAACAGCAGACATAAACATGTTTGCTTAAAACCACGTAAACAATCGTAATTAGAAATGAAAACAGTTGAACGTTCATAGAAAAAAAGTGCATAGGAATAATAAACTCACGACTCGGTTACTTCTGCCGTGAAATCAAACGTACACATCTCATATTTCCAGCCTTCCCTTTCCGACAAAAAAGATGCTCCAATTAGCTACCCGAATCAACTCTACATCCCTGACATGGAAACGATTAAATCGGTTGGGAATTACATAAGCTTAGTTGGCGGCATGGATGTACCTAACTACTTTGAAATGCTAGACGTATCACCCTTCTCCGTCTCCAGTTTCTCCCTATTGTGCCTGATGTCGGCACGTGTTTGGCTCGTTTACATGATGAAACTAGGTTTCTTGCAGATATTAGAGAAGTTATTAGAGAAAAAAAACAGAAGCTATACGTTGAAAATATACACTATTAATAAAACATTTTTTTAAAAAATATAACCGACTTCCACCTATAACTAAAAAGCTAAAAATGATTATAACAAAATACAACTCTAGTAAATAAATAACACATTCAATGTTGTTAGGTACCTACCCAGGAAGTAAAAAATGTAAACATTAAAAGGTGCTCATTCTGTACAAAGTAATTACCTACCAATCTAGTATATTTTTGAAGTCGGTGCCAAGCAAATCTAAAATCCTGCATTGCGTACTTATCTACTACTTTATCAAACTTGATTGTTGCCTGGCATCGACTTCAAAAATATACTAGATTGGTAGGTAATTAATTTGTACAGAATGAGCACCTTTTAATGTTTACATTTTTTAATTCCTGGGTAGGTACCTAACAACACTGAATGTGTTATTTATTTGCTAGAGGTGTATTTTGTTAGGATTATTTTTAGCTTTTTAGTTATAGGTAGAAGTCGGTTATATATTTTTTAAAAATGTTGTATTTTCAACTTTTTAGTTTTTTTGAACTCAGGTAGTTTTCATTCTTTATTTTTTATTTTGTATGTATAACCTTAATAGACAGTACCAGGTAACATCGAAAGCCTCAACATTACAAAATGATACTTTCCCATTTAAATTGACACGTAAATCTTTACGAACAAAATGTACTAGTACGCCTTGACTTAATAAGCCCAAAATATATTTATGCCTTATGGACAACGCCATGTAACCTTTTTTCAACTTTTTTTTGACAGCCCTGTAGAACTATAGATAATTCCACTCCAACCTTATGTACCAAACATCCTGTACATACGACTACCCACGGACAAGCATAAATTTGTTCCATCCTATATTTACGGAGTCAAATCCGTCCTATATTTCAACCATAGCATATAACTCCTTGTGGCCTAGCCCATAAATTATTTAATTTTGAACATTTTATATTATCGCCCTGTGTAACATTAATTTCTCTCCACACTTTATGCAACTTCTTATGGGCTATAAAAGAAATAATATTTTAATCACACTGTATAAATATAATTCAACTCCAGCATATATTTCAACCATCCTGTATATGATTTGCTTATGTCCACATCATATAACAGTTTTTTAATCACCCTATATAATTTTAATTCACATTTTCTCAAACATTTTTATACCATCAAACGTCCAGTCCACCCTATATTCCAACCATCCTGTATATATGGCTGCCTACGGAGCACTATCATTCTAGTCCGTCCTATATTTCAATCTTCATATAAATGCAACTCTTTCTATCACTTTACTTTGTGATTTTGTTTGCTATAACTAAACACCATGTCTATAAACGCACCAAATAGCAGTTTAAAGTTTGACATGTGTTGTCATTGAATTTTCTTTTAGGCCGGGAGAATGTGACAACCAAAAGCACCGTCTTCGCAAAGTGGAAAAATTTGCATTTAAATAGGTATTTGCCTGGTATACAAACAAAACGAGCTTGGTACTGATTGATTTAAGGAGCCGAAAATACTATGCTTTACTACCTATATGCTTGAGATGTACATAGAAAATTTTCAAATTCGCAATTAAAATTTCCAGTGCCTAAAATTACCGCACTATTACGTTGGAATTAAAATATTTATGAGGAAATGTCCGTTATGTCATTTCGATGAAATTTTTGATAAGAATTTTGGATTTTTCCGCGATTTTCTGCAAAACTGCAAGTTGCACGTCGCAGAAAAGTATATGAGATCACCTAAGGATCTTCCTTAATAGATTAAACATTAAAAAACTATACACATCCATAAGGAGTTATCGAAAAATCGACTAAAATATTAGGGATATTGGTCGATTTCCATGCACGCATGTGTTCATTCACAAATTTTATCACTTTACCAATAGAATTCTTTTCCAAAATTTGAAGTATCACCAATCCGGATATATACTCCATTAAACAAGACCATATTAATTCAAAACGGTGCACCACAGGAGAAGAAATCAGGTAACATACATACAAAAAAAGCGAAAAAAAAATACGGGACGCATTGATAACCTCCTCCTTTTTGGAAGTCGGTTAATAATTAATAAGAAAGTTACTGCTACTTGTCCAAAAAATCAATACTGATCTACTACATTGACTATTTTATTACTGAACAATAAACAACGCTTGATGCTGAACTATCAAAGATGGTCTTCACATCGTGGTCTGAAAGAGCGTAAGCTTGCCAACCAATCTGACGGCCCTATCGAATCCTCTATATGTAATTTCTTGATGGCATTGAAAGTTAAGGCCAATCATGCTAGATTTCGAAGAAAAAATGTATTAAATAAAGATACGTTTTATTCTAGAACAGATGTATGTACCTAACTAAATGCATTGAATTTCATTATATTTGAAATACTTTAAAATGTAAATGACATGTTCATGTTAGGTAAAACTCAGTTACCTTGTAATAAAAGCAAGAACAGGCCATGTAATTGTAAATAAATTTAGGATAAAATACATAGATAGAAAATAATAAGTAATTGATAGATTACCTACCTAAAAATAATTGAAAGATGGGCTTTCAATATATTTAAATATGTAGTGAACATTTTTAAGAAAAAAATTTCAAATCCCTATAAAAATATTAATAAATTAATATTAACAGGTAGTGAATACCCTCTTCGAGGTGTCATTCCTTTGTAGGTAAGACAATATATATAATATATATTGTCACGTCTTCAAATTAAAAGGTAGGTAATTAATTTGAACAGAATGATCACTTTTTATTGTTTACATTTTGTATTTCATATCTAGGTAACAACAGTGTTTTATTCCTATAAAATATCTTAAGCTGCGTGATTTAAAGTGTCCTTTGTTAGAAGATTTGACCTGCCCAGAATTACCACTGAATACAACGATAGTTTTCACAACACTTTGGACCCTTTTTATTTATTTGGTCGAACCAGCTATACCTTTATCATCTGCAATGAATTATAAAGAACAAAAATCTTATTTGCTATTTTTAGACAAGATATCTAACACTTCCATCAAAACTGTACTCTTTAACACCGCTTGCGTGTCCACCACATGAAGATAACGTCCCTAACTTTAGCAATAATTTGTTACCACTTGACCTTGATGGGAGTTTTGATTAAAGTAAAAACAGATATATGACAAAGAGTGTTACTATACTGAGATTATTCACCGATAATAAAAGCCGACCTTGGAAAATTCGGGAAAAGCTTTCAATGTCCATAAAACACAGTTAACTACATGCTGCCACAAGATAATGAATATTTTTATGGAGGTAACTTAATAAAATTCCACCTTGTGTTGCAATTGCTTTTTAACCGACTTTCAAAAAGGAGGAGGTTAACAATTCTGTAGCAACTTTTTTTAATGTATGACCAGCGATTATTCAAAAACGGCTTGGGCAATTTTGATCATTTAAACTGCATCATGTTAAGGAATATTACAGAAATGTAACATATAATTGTCTATAACATGAGATTTACGGTTTTCCTGAAAATCTGAAAAAAAAGTAAACAAGGGACGACATTTCAGTGAATTTCAATGAATCTTCACTGTTTTCTCTAAAACCTTTCAAGAAATTTGAATATTACAAATTGTATTCTACAAAGATATGTTCCAGCTTGATTCCGTATATTTTTTTTATAACGTAAAACATGCATTTTTCTGAAAATCGGAAAAATATATGTAAACAAACTGTAAACATCATGGTAAAAGTCAAATATCTAGTTTAAATGTCAAGATATGCCATGAAAGTATATCGTACAGGGTATTTGTAATGGTTTTCATTTTTATTAATTTGAAATCAGTTTCTTTTAGAGTATGGTATACGGTTGTAGGTGTGTGCGTGCGTGCATGTGATATTAGGTGGTACATAAGCAGTTGCATACAAGGATGGCTGCAATATAAGTTGTAATTGAATTAGTTATACAGGGTGGCTGAAAAAAAATTGTATTGGGTGGCACATAAGTAGTTGCGTGTACAAGGTGATTGAAATAAGAGTGGAGCAAAACTATAGTTATACGAGTTGATATTTGCGTTATAGGACGGAGTATAATTACAGTTATACAGAAGGTTTCAAAAAATGTTAGAAGCTGTTGAATATACATGATATTGAAATATCAGGTGAAGTAGAATTAAAGTTATACAGGGAGGTTTAAAAGAGTTATATAGTGTGGAACATAAGCAGTTGGTTATACAAGGTGTTTGAAGTAAGGGGGAATAAAATTATTGTTCCTCGAAGTTTCCTTGGACTTCCATCGTCTTGAAGTGGTTGATCTCACAACGTTTCAATAGCTGTGTATCTGCTATCGCCATCAGGTGAAGCGGGTTCATACACTGGGTGGTTGAAATAAGTGGTAGAGCAAAATTATATTCATAAAATGTGGTTCAAAAATGTGAATTTTGTTATACAGTGATGGACAAATGTGTGGAACCAAGTAAATATCTCTGGAATTATTAGGGATATCAAAATGAAATTTGGAAGGTGAATACTGCAGTAGATTGCCTATTTGTTTCCAAATTTTTTACAATTTTGAACTTCCTGTTTTACCTGAAGTAATGTCGAGTTTAAAATTTGCTGTATAGTATTTTAGTTTCTGATGAAACATTTTATTGCGAATACAAAAATATCGAGTTTGATATTGTTTACTTCAATACCTATCGAGATATTAACAGAAAAGTAACTAAGGAAAGGAAAAATTCGATGATAGCTAAACTCGTTTCAGATTTCATTTACGCCCGATATAAACAAA
Source organism: Octodonta nipae (assembly GCA_034190945.1). NCBI lineage: Eukaryota > Metazoa > Arthropoda > Insecta > Coleoptera > Chrysomelidae > Octodonta > Octodonta nipae. The sequence continues at coordinate 113,658,886 of CM067221.1, read as the reverse complement.
CCGCTGGGTAAGGATTTGTATTTCTATTGGCCAATCGGTGGCATTATACCGTCACAGCCAACAACACTGCTTGTTCCATAGTTGAATACACGTGTGTTTGTTTAAATCAGGCGCAAATTAAAACTGAATCAAGTTTAGTAGTCCATGAAATTCATTGCAGAAGTGACAGTAGTTGTCAAAATAAGTTATTAGTTTTTTTTATTTGAACGTAAAATGATTGTATTGTTTTAATTTGATCGTAAAATGGCCGAATTAAGTGAAAGAGAAAGAATAGAAATATTAATGATGATTGGGTATGGGGAGAGGAAAAGGACGCATCAAGAAGTTTGTGACCTTTTTAACATTGTTCATCCGAATACACAAATATCCCGTTCAGTAGTGACGAAAACTTTGCGAAGGTACGACACAAGTGGAACAGTTAGCAATTTACCAAAAAGTGGACGGTTAAAAAGTGCAAGTAATGAAGGTGTAGCTCAAAATGTTGCTATATCTTTGGAAGAAAATCTTCACTTATCCACTACCGACCTCGCCAATATGCATGGAATTAGCCGTCGTTCAGTAGGAAGGATATTAAGGCGAGAAAAATATCATCCATACAAAATTGGCCTCGTTCAAGAACTCCCCGAAGACGATTTCGACAGACGTTTGCAATTTTGTGAAAGGATGATGGATATTTGTAACCGTGAAAATAATTTTATAAGAAATGTGGTGTTTTCAGAGGAGGTTACATTTTGTTTAACTGGTACGGTTAATCGACATAACTGCCGCTACTGGTCGCGAAGTAATTCAAATTGGGTACAAGAGGCTCATACACAACATCCCCAAAAATTGAACGTTTGGGCCGGCATTTATAACAACAGAATCGTGGGACCCTTCCTACAAGAAAGTTTAAACGGAGATAGGTATTTACAGCTCTTGGAGACAAAAGTTATTCCGGCATTGGAGGTAAATGGACAATTACCAAATAACATCTGGTTTCAGCAGGATGGAGCACCACCCCATTACGCTCGCATTCTTCGAGGTACTTATGAATGGCCTGCACGAAGTCCCGACCTTAATCCACTAGATTATTTTCTGTGGGGTTACTTAAAGTTTTATATTGATAGACCAAATAATTTGCAAGAATTAGTTGCAAGAATAACTCAAGACATCCAGAGAATTACACCAGAAGTAATAGCTAATGTTACTAGAGAATTTAAAAACCGACTTGCTTATTGTCAAGAAGTAAACGGTGCTCAGTTTGAACATCTAATACATTAAGTTTAGTTAAGTTGCAATGTTTTGAAAATCACTTAGATTTAGTTAACAATTATGATTATGTATTTCTTTAATGGATATTAGATTTTTCCTTTCCTTAATTACTTTTCTGTTAATATCTCGGTAGGTATTGAAGTAAACAATATCAAACCCGATATTTTTGTATTCGCAATAAAATGTTTCATCAGAAACTAAAATACTATACAGGGTGTTTCATTGCAAATTTGAAAATCGACATTACTTTCGGTAAAACAAGAAGTTCAAAATTGTAAAAAACTTTGGAAACAAATAGGCAATCTACTGCCGTATCCACCTTCCAAATTTCTTTTTGATATCTCTAATAATTCCAGAGATATTTGCTTGGTTCCACACATTTGCCCATCACTGTATAGTGCAGACCATGAGCAGTTGCATAAATAGAACACTAGACTTACTAAACAATAGAAAAATAGAAAGAGTCAATAGTGTGGAGAGGATTTGTACTTATTCATGGTGGTTTTAAAGATATCAGGACCGTTGTAATATTGTGTTGAGCATATAGAGTGTGGATGCAATATAAAATGAATTAGTTACAGTTACAGAAAGTGGTCCAAATAATAAAACAAATAAATATATTTGGAAAATATAGACAAAGAAAAAAATTAGAGAGGGAGAAAAGAGAGAGAGAGATAAGAATTCGCAAAACTTTTCAATTGAATTGTACCTGTTTCTAAACGGTTTTTATCTTAAGCCAGCTAAAGTCGGTTTTTTAATATAAATTACGTTGTCACGTTTTACATTTATATACAGATGACCTGACTTAAAAATTAACTTTAATAAATGTTTCCATTACTACTTTGTCTAGCAGATATTTTGTACTTTTGACAAGTGAAATTCTCATATCCGCATCCTTTTTGGAGATTTCAAATGAAACTCGTATTTCAATCTTCAGATGTTAAATTTTCCATTATTGCATTTCTTTGGTGACTCGTCGAGATTGTCTAACAAACTTCGAAGGCTCGAATCACTTGGGAAGTCGGAGAAACTTTCGAATTTACGAGATGAACTTTGGCGTTTGGACGACTTCGTCGAAAACCGCTGGTTAAATTGTTTGTTTTCCGATTCTCAGAAAGTTGATTAACGGTCTTGTTAGAAGTTCCGTTTTGTTTTTGCTCTCGAATTCGAGTTTGTGCTGGAATTCGGCTATTTGAATAACGAAAGTGGTCCACTTTATTAGATTGTAGTTTAACAAAAGATAAATCTGTTTAGAATTAAGGAGGTTTTGGATTGCTTCTGGAGTGTCAGTTGGAGGGACGCGCCTATATTTGACAAACAAATTATCTACGTCGCCGACTTGACATAATTTTAGACACCTACCATCGTATACCACATAGAAAACATCGCTCACCTAAAAAAATTTCTCCTCGATACACTACTGGAATATTTTGTGCAATTTCACTCGACTGCAATGAAAACCGTTACAAATATACTGTACGATATACTTTCATGGCATATCTTGACATTTCAGCTAGATATTTATGATGGAAATTTGACATTTACATTGATGTTTACCGTGTTTTTCGAAATATTTTTACGATTTTCGAAAAAAAAAACGGTATGTTTTACGTTATAGATAATTATAAGGAATTAAGCTGTAACATCTCATTGTAGAATACAATTTAAAATATTCAAATTCATTCGCTATTGAAACGTACGTCGAGTGCAAAAATAAAGGTTTGGTGTTAGGGCACAAAGCTTTGTATTTATACGTCTATGACACACCAAACGCTCCATAGTTTTCCTATTATAGCATCTATGTTTTACCAAAACACTATTAAACTCTCCTTCTGTGTTGTAATCTCTTTGACAGTAAGTATATGAATTTATTGATAGATAGACCACAAACTAAATTTTCGTGGCCTTACAACAGTCCAGATCTTAGTGTCATTGAACAGTTTATCAGAAAATGAAACAAACATTGAGGAAGAACCCCCCCCCAAAAAAAAAAAGAACGTTACCAACTTTAAAGCCAAATAGAGCAAATTCGGAATAGATTTGCCTCTGAACAGTCGAACCAATGCCTAATCTAATTTGCGAAAATCTAAAAGCTACTAAACTTTACAAATGAATATTCGTTCCAACATTTGGTTGCTCCATCACATGAAATTTGGTTTGGTGATGAATGATAATGCGTATTGATCTCAATTCTTGTTAGTTAAGTATTTATGCATTAATTAAAATTAGAAAAATTATGCAGAATAAATACACTGCCCAAAGGCCTGACTGTTGCACGTATTTAATTTAGTCTCAATATATACTTGATAAGGTTTGTATGTATAGTTAGAAAAACGAAACAACACAAAAAGGATATTCAAAGCCAACTTTAGTCTTGATATGACTCAAAGTATTTGATACCTTTTGTTTATGAGCACACATAATTGGAATTACTTTAAAAAATGGTTACGGATCATAAAATTTACATTAAAAATATAAATTCCTACTCTGTACGTTTTTACTTAGTCCGAAAATGCATGCAATAGAAACAAACAACAAAAAGTACAAATTATTATTGAGCAAAATAGAAACAAATCCGCAAAAAAAACTATCCAAACTACAAAGTTACAAACATGACTTACCTCCCTGTACACAAAAAACCCCAACTTCAACCAAATGACCAACTCAAAAAGTAGAGCATCAACCTTTAACCCCAATTGCAACGGTTTCGAATATCCTAACCCCAAAAAAATTACCACCGAGAACAACACAGAGCAGCGGCTTGCTCTTGCCAAAGATGACTTGCATCTGACACTAGAGACCAGAGCCTCCCGAACGCGTACTTCTCCGGCGTATCGGAAACAGAGACGGAGCCAGTGGAGCGTTTCTCCTCCCGTACACGGTCTGGATGGAGAGTTCGCCGTTCTCGGAAAATTCGCGCCAGAGGCCCAAGAAATGTATATAGGTTAACATCACGAATACGAGGGTGAGGTTGGTGACCCAATGACCGACCTAAATTCTCCGAACGTTCATCCCTCGTGGTGGAAAGAGCTCACACAGCGAGAGGGAACACTCGACGATGTGCCACAGTTGGAGAGAGAAATCATCGACGGGATCAACAGCATCTGGGTGGGGGGAGATTTTATAGTCCGGGGAGAATTCAGAGGTTCCAGTTGTTTAAAGGCGAAAACACATTATTTGGTCCGTGCAAGTGATCTTAGAAAACTTATATAGTACAGGAGAAAGGCAACGTCTACTATTGAGGATGTTCTAAGTTCACATAGCAGTGAAAGCAGGGACTAGGAAACAAACGGTAAACCAAAAAACTACGAAGATGTTCGAAAAATAAAAGACAATAGAGAAAAAGTGGCCTCAGACACCATCAGTGGGAATAAGAATGTCGTACAAGTCAACAGGAGTTACCAAATGTTGTCTGTAACAGACTATTGAGAACAAATCTATGGCGAACCAACTTATGCTAAAAAGCAATCACAGATTTTAACTTAATTTTAGTGATTAAAGAAAAATAGATAGTTAAAAAATTAATCAAAGGGTACGTCTTTGCCGAGGGTTCAGTTACCCATACTGTGGCCAAAATCATAACTAGTGGTTCACACCAAATCCTTTTTCCAAGATTGGAGGGAAGCATTTTTCCAGTGTATGATTTGAAGTAGAAAAATCCGACATCTATAGGAACTGGTAAATAGCTATTGTTCTTCAACTAACTAAATACATCTCTTCGTAGTAAGATGATGTTAAACAAAAATTAATTAATCGACATATGTAGCCTAGCTGAGTCGAAGCCGATGGATAAATTGTGGTTGGTTTTCAGTGCTGTTGTGACCTCTTTTATAATCTAGAAAAATTATATTATGTTAGGTTACACAATTTTAACTTATTCCTCATTATCTATATATCTATATATAAATAGGCAAAGACAAAACGATTAGGTACCATTTTCTCCTCTGTCTCTCAACCGATTTTCTTCATTTTTGTTTTGTTTAGTAGCTACTGACGACCTTCAGTGCAGAATGCTAATATTAATTTATAATATTGGTTCATTCATTAAATAAAATATAATAAAAATTCATTATTTACGTCCATAATGTCAACGCCAAACAACTGAATGTGTCGCCGCCGCCAGACTCAAAGCATTGAGTAATTATATATAGAGGGATCAATGCTGTTATATACTTAGAGCATGTACTTCTGGAAGTGGCATGCAAACGTTGTTATTTAGTGGTAAAGTAATCGTTGTATATTATAATTATACAGGGCGATTCCAGATATGTTAGAAATCATTTTTTTCGTAGGTGGCACATAAGCAGTTGCATATATAGGGTGTTTAAAATATAGAGTAGGGTGCAATTATAACTAATAAAATAATTATATAGGGAAGCCCATTAGCGGTTGAATTTACAGGGTTCTTGGAATAGAAGGAGCAGTAGAATTACAGTTATACAGGGTGGTGCAAAAAATATTATAGAGAGATGTATATACAGGGTGGCGGAAATGGAAATGCAACAGAAAACCCATAGAATGTATCTAAGTCAGTCTAAGCTCGGTTTTGATTAGTGCGTGTTTGCATCAGTCAAGTACCGTCTAGCTATTGCTGGCAGTTCATAAGGTTTCCTATCTTTCTCATCCGGCGTTACAATTCCATTTATACAAGCGCCTCTACCACAGGTATTACCTCTATGTTGTCAGCTCCGACGTGCGACCTTTTGACAGTTTAGACATTTTTGGCACTCCTCACATGTTTGATGTTTCTCCAGTTTTCGACGTTTTTGATACTTAAAGCATTTACTTTCTAGAGATAGCCTGCAGTGCACAAATGTAGCGATAAGACTAATGAGAGAGAGGGCAAGAGGCTATTGCACTCGGTTGGGACCTGCTTCCAATGAAATACGTTCAGCATGTTGTGCATTGGCTGCTTCCACCCACTAAGTGAAATAGCTTCTTATCGTCTCTATTGCCCTCTCTTTCTAGCGTTGCCCCGAATTTATGCTTAACAGGCTATATCTACATGGTAACTGATCTAAGTTTTGATAATTCAAATCTCTGACAGGTGAAGTAACCTTAAAATTTTATCGTGACATTCTATCCTAGGACTTTAGGGAGAACAGCAATTACACGGAACGGATCCGGATTAGGAACCTCTGTGTGATAGTTTCTCCGAAAATCCTAGAGGTCGTTCTTACATCTCGCGTCTAAAAACTTATTTCCAACCATCAAATCGGAGCCTACGGGGGCAGTGAAAGGACCAGGGGGTGGTAACTCAGATAGGCAATGTTGGTCCACCTGTCGGTGAACTGTAAACGTAGCCCCTTTCAGACCTCCTTCAAGTACTATTTTTTGACAGTTAATCGAATATATCCAGGTGACACAATGTGATCTTCTTTATCGGCCCTTAGTACATGTAAATGATGTGATTTTTGTTTTTTGCAATTGTCTTTGTCTGAGAAAGTTGAAGCTATTAATTATTTTTTGTTTAATTTGTGGTAGAATTTTGTATCGAATCCCATTCTTACAGTATTCATACATCGTTTTAAGGTACTGTATATAGCTAGAAGCTACTAACTAAATAGTATTTAAAGCATAATTTAATAATCAGTTTTTTTAGGCATTATTTTACAACCAACAAAAAGTGTCAGAAAATATGGCTTTAAAGAATAAACATCGAAAAACTTTACGTGCCAGGTAAATTTATATGCTTATTATGCATATTCCAACCTCTCATGGGACAAAATGTGAACACATTTTATAACATTGAGTTGCCCATCTATCTTTATTGTATGATCTGTGGGAAGGACGCTGAAGAAAAAATGAAGCAGTTTCTCCAGAAACTGACACAACACTTCTAGCAGCACCACTTTGTAAGCATCGGCAAGGGGGGTACATTAAAGGGGACAAACCATGTAATGTAATTGGTGATAAACAAGAAGATGTCGAACCATAAAAAATGTTACCCAAGAACTGTGGATTGGGAATGTCTGGGTTAAACGACATAAGGCGTGTAGGAAATGTCAGCAACTCATGTTTTCCCATTTCCACTGACTGATAACAACGAACGACGATCCAGTTTAGCCTACTTAAAAACTCCACAGCTACAAAATCACATATGCGAAACCAGATAAGTATAAAGCAAGGAGCAACAAAGATTTTGAAAAAGGAAAGTTAGGGCACAAGTGAAACTGAACTTTGCTTCTATTACCGTTATCCAGGCAGGGTTTCCTAATTGATCCGGACTAGAGCTGCAATCTGGATCAACTACGGCACACGCGGTGGCGGTCGGCCCAACCGAACGGAACAGGGAAAGTGGGTCAAATAGGGGCAAGTTGCATCGTCTCGGCTCCCGCGATGCTCAATTGTCGAAACACTGCGGAGCAACAATTTCGGAGTCAGTAGGTGAGGCAACGAGAGGAACAGAACGGGCAAGAGAGGAACGGAGAAAAAACAACTGTACACACGTTGAAAGTTGGGATAGGAAACAAGGGTACGTTATAGTTAGTTGGAACAGGTGAAATTCCGAGAAAAGGAAGCGAGGCATCTGTGCGCCTTGAGGGATATTACGAGAGGATTTAGCGGAAAATAGGTGTTTGCCCGAAGATACTTTTATGAGTCCGCGCGGAAACGTTCTTCCGAGAAATGATTTTTGGTGAAATGAATATACTGGAAAGTACTCGGAAATTATTTATAAAGTAGGAGGGTAGGCCAAAAATAACCAACCTAACAAGCAAAAAACAAAAAAAAAATGGGAGAAATATTTTTATTTTTAACCGACTTCCAAAAAGGAGGAGGTTATCAATTCGTAGCGTATTTTTTTGCTTTTTTTGTATGTATGTTACCTGATTTCTTCTCCTGTGGTGAACCGTTTTGAATAAATATGGTCTTGTTTAATAGAGTATATATCCGGATTGGTGAAACTTCAAATTTTGCAAAAGAATTCTATTGGTAAAGTGATGAAATTTGTGAATGAACACATGCGTGCATGGAAATTGACCAATATCCCAAATATTTTAGTCGATTTTTCGATAACTCCTTATTGATGTATATAATTTTTTAACGTTTAATCTATTAAGGAAGATCCCTAAGTGATCTCATATACTTTCTGGGACGTGCAACTTGCAGTTTTATAGAAAATCGCCGAAAATTCCAAAATTCTTATCAAAATTTTCATCGAAATAACATAATGGACATTCCCTCATAAATATTTTAATTCCAACGTAATAGTGCAGTAATTTTAGGTAGGAAAGTTTTAATTGCGAATTTGAAAATTTTCTATGTACATCTCAAGCATATAGGTAGTAAAGCATAGTATTTTCGGCTCCTTAAATCAATGTGTACCAAGCTCGGTTTGTTTGTATACCAGTCAAATACCTATTTAAATGAAAATTTTTCCATTTTGCGAAGAAGGTGGTTTTGGTTGTCAAAATCTCCCGGCCTAATAGAAAATTCAGTGACAACACATGTCAAACTTTTGGTACATTTATACACAGGGTGTTTAGTTATAGCAAACAAAATCACAAAGTGATAGAAGGAGTTGTATTTATATGATGATTGAAATATAGGACGGAGTAGAATGATAGTGGCCCATAGGCAGCCGTATATACAGGATGGTTGGAATATAAGGTGGATTGGACGTTTGGTGGTATAAAAATGTTGGAAAAAAAGTGAAATTAAAATTATATAGGGTGATAAAAAACTGTTATATGATGTGGATATAAGCAAATCATATACAGGATAGTTGAAATATATGCTGGAGTTGAATTATATTTATACATTGTGATTAAAAAATTATTTCTTTTATAGCCCATAAGAAGTTGCATAAAGTGTGGAGAGGAATTAATGTTACACAGGGTGATAATATAAAATGTTACAAATGAAATAATTTATGGGGAAGCCCACAAGGTGTTATATACTATGGTTGAAATATAGGACGGATTTGACTCCGTAAATATGGGATGGATTCTACTCCGTACTATAGTTTACAGAAGGCAGCTAACAAATTTATGCTTGTCCGTGACCAGACGTATGTACATGATGGTTGGTACATAGGGAGGAGTGGATTTATCTATAGTTATACAGAGTTGTCAAAAAAGTTGAAAAAAGGTTACATGGCGTGGTCCATAAGGCATAAATATATTTTGGGCTTATTAAGTCAACGCGTACTAGTACATTTTGTCCGTAAACATTTACCTGTCAATTTAAATGAAAATGTATCATTGTGTAATGTTGAGGCTTTCGATGTTACCTGGTTCTGTTTATTATGGTTATACATACAACATAAAAAATAAAGAATGAAAACTATCTGAGTTCAAAAATACCAAAGAGTTGAAAATAAAACATTTTTTTAAAAAATATAACTCTCACCTAAAAGACTAAAAATAAATATAACAAAATACAACTCTAGCAAATAAATAACACATTCAATGTTGTTAGGTACCTACTCAGGAAGTAAAAAATGTAAACATTAAATGGTGCTCATTCTGTACAAATTAATTACCTACCAATCTAGTACATTTTTGAAGTCGGTGCCAAGCAACAATCAAGTTTGATGAAGTAGTAGAAAACTGCGCAATAAAGGATTTTAGATTTGCTTGCCACCGACTTCATCAAATGGGATTTCATTTTTTGGAACGCAACATTGATTGTTTACCTTAACTGCTCCTTGGTTTCTATTTCTGTCTCGTAAATGAGATAAAGTCCTATTGGAAGACAGACCAAAAATATTCAGAAAAGATGGCTGTCCAGCACATTATAGGCGAACTTGTGAGTGGGCTCCTGGACAATACATTCCTAAACGTATGGATTGAGACAACTGGCCTATACTCCGGCCTCCAAGGTAACCAGATCTGACTCCCTTTGATTTTTTTGCATGAGGACGGGCCAAGGAAGTCGTTTATGAGAGAGAAATAAAAATCAAGAAGCAGTTAAAAGCAAGAATAAATGTTGCCGGTTTGAACAAAATTTATAACACATTATTGCAACTTGATGTATGTTTTAGTTTTTTTAGTTCTAATCTTGTAAGTTACAATCTCAAATTTTATTATGATACTGATTACTTTCCAATACCAGTGGTGTATCGTTGGAAAGGGGTTGAAATAAAGAAGTTTTTGTAAGCATTCCAAGTTCTCGATGTGCTTCAAATTTTTTTTTGTAATGTGATAAAGTGTTTGACTTAAATCACTTTTTTATAGACCCTCGCCATTTGTAGATTTAATTTTTTCAACCAATTATTTGTGTCAAAAATCAAATGCAGATGAGCAAACAAACATCATTGTTTAGATTTAAATGTATTTGATGAAGAAGCAGTGAGAAATAAAAAGTTACAACAGTTCAAATGTAAAAATCTGAGAATTAAGAAAAATAAATTAAATTAAAAAAAAAACAAAAACCGTAAGATATCTAGATGTTATATAGGCTACATATAGCACATGAGCCCACCTATCTGCCCTCCAAGTTTGGCGAACCTTCTACAAAACACCCGGTATATATAAGGTGAGTTTTTTTTTATGATCAGTTTAAGGATCTCGGAAACTAGCGGAGATAGAGCAATGGATGAATTGAGAAAGATTTGCAGTTTTACTGGACCAATTTAATGACACTTTTGGATTTTTGTAAAAAGTCATGGCTTACTACATATTTTGAAAAAACTAAATTCTATCGATTTAGTCAAATTCCTCTAGCTCCTTTGTTTTTGATGTTATAAAAAAAGTGTAAATATCAAAATTGAATCCCGAATATGATTGTCATGTCCTCGTTTGCGTGACAGCTCTTGTTTTCGAGATATGACACAAACTTATCTTTTTTAGAATGGACTTCAAAAAATCGGACATTTTTAGAGATTTTCAACGATATAATACTCGATATAGTTATTCATAAAAATAACGGAGTTATGGATGCTTTTCTCTCTTATTTTCACGTTTAACGTAGTTAGCCATGAAATAGATTGATTTATTAATAACTATTCCAAAAACATTGAACGATTTTTTTATTAGGTATATCAGATATAACGAAAAAACTAAATAAGTAGATACTTACTAATAACTTAAGAAATTGAAGTACATAATAATGGTTACAATTTATGTTCGAAAAGTCCACCATTGTTATTTAGACAAAAATTGCATCTTTTTAAGATTGACATTACCGATTTCCTCACAGACCGCCTACCAATTTCTTCAATTGCTTGTAATACCGCCTCCCTTAGGTCACCAACTGTCTCATACTTTCTTTTGTATACTCTGTTTTTTAGCGCACCCCATAAATAGAAGTCTATAACTGCCAAATCGGGAGACCGGGGTGGCCATTCGCGTGGGCCATTTCTTCCTATCCAAGAGTTTGGAAAGATATTATCTAAGTGTTGTCTTACTAATAACAAGTTATGAGCAGATGCTTCATCATGTTGGAATCACTCGATTTCTAAACGAATTCTCAAATTCAAATTATACAACATGTCTTGAAAAGTGTATTGCAAAAAATGCAAGTGGTGCTCCCCAGTAAGTGATTCGTCATAAATAAAAGGCCCCAGAATAGTAGACCCTATGATACTACACCAAACATTAAAACCAAATTTTACCTGGGGTCGTCTTTGTTCTACATGGAAAGGGTTTTCTTTAGCCCAGATATGCTCATTGTGTCTATTGAACATACCGCAGTTAGTAAATTTAGTTTCATCTGACCATAACACCTTTAATGGAAACTGTGGATTGTCAAGGCACATGTCTCTAAACCATGTACAAAACAAAATACGTCGATGTTCGTCACCAGCATGCAAAGTTTGAGAAACTGAACATTTGTACGGGTGGGACTTGTGCGCTTTCAGTACCTTAATTACAGTTCGTTGAGATGTGCCGCAATCTCACGAGTTGATGTAGATGGATTTTGATTTACCATCACCAAAACATTTATTTGTACTGCTTCGTTAATTTGATTACGTTCATTTGGTGATTTAGTAAAAGATCCATATTTGCGTAAACTATCGTAAAGCCTCTTAAATGTACATAGAGCAGGTTGACGACGATTAAAATATCTATGAAAGTATTCCTCAGCTGCACGAATTGAATTTTTATGGCATATGATATAACATTCCATCATATTCAGTTTTTTTTCGTTAGAATATTCCATTTTATCACGAAAACTTGTCATTATCGACTGTCAGTTCAGCACTACTAATGGAATTACTCTCAAATGAGGAAACGTCAGAGTGAAAACAATCTTTTTCATGGCTACCTACGTTAAAAGTGAAAATAAGAGAGAAAAGCATCCATAACTCCGTTATTTTTATGAATAACTATGTCAAGTATTATATCGTTGAAAAGCTCTAAAAATGACCGAGTTTTTGAGGTCATAGCCAACTAAAACTCTCGAAAACGAGAGCTGTCACGTAAACGAGGACATGACAATCATATTAGGGATACAATTCCCTTCAACTTTGATACTTACACTTTTTTTATAAAAACAAAAACAAAGGAGCTAGAAGGATTTGACTAAATCGACAGAATTTCGTCTTTTCAAAATATCTAGTAAGCCATGACTTTTTACAAAAATCCGAAAAAGTCATTAAATTGGGCCAGTAAAACTGCAAATGTTTCCCAATTTAACCATTGCTCTGTCTCCGCTAGTTTCCGAGATCCCCATACTGATCATCATAAAAAAACTTACCCTGTATATAAGATGCTGTTCCGGAAACCTTGTTTTGTGGGGTTGGTAATTCAAGGATTATTTGAGTAAAAACCGTTTGTGATTTATAGTTCGATTTGTTTGCCAAAGTCTTTAATAGTTGTCGTAACATTATTTTCTGCATATAGTTTCAGAAAATTTACATAATGAACATTAAACAGTTCATTTGTTTAGTTTTAAATGCTGTTTTATTTACTGTCAAAGTTGTTAACATTAACATGTAAATCTATGCAAAAATGCAATGCCAACTTTTGGTACAAACACATTGAGTGAATTAACTCCAAGAGCTAATCTAAATTCGCAGAACTCTTCATCCCCTAAACGTCGTTCCCAGAACGAACGAGTCATGTATAATAGATTAACCGGTTAATAGGGATAGAAAAGGAGAAACAATCAATTATGACAAGTTCCTTGTAACTCAGCCTACAGGAGAAACCAGCGAATTCCGTGAATTTCCCCACAACATCCGTCCCAGTGTTGCGACTCACAGAACATCGATTAACAGTTTCATGTTATGTCATAAAACATAAAAAGGGATTCGCTGGAATCCCGCTCGCTCTCCCGATATCAGCGAATCGATCGGAAAAACGCCGAAAAGCAGGCAGGCGCTACAACAACCATCGTTCTCGGAAAATCATCAACTCGTTCTGGAAAAATCGAATTCAAATCCGATTTCCACACGAAAAATATCGGTAATGAACTAGAAACGTCAACGATTTTTTTTCCACAATGCTCGCCTACGAGGCAATGAAAATTTTATAATCGAACAAACTTCTGTTTGCAAGAATTACGGCCGAACACGCAATTTCGGTTTGAGTGGAAATCGTTCCGGGAAAACGCGCCAGTAGTTTTCGAGAGAGAAAATTTCAGAGAAAAGCATCGGGTGAAAAGTGTAGTTACGTAACCGGTCAGCCACGCGAGATCTCACGTTTTGAACGTTTGTATATTGTTGACGGCTGCACGCGACACATTTTCTAGTTGTTACAATTTCGAAATTGTTCTAATCGGTTTAAATCGAATGCAAATGTGCATGTTCGAAAAACTATTCAACGTTATAAACGCACTTAGTACAAGGGAAAACACTTAAGGGGTACCCGTTAATTAAGTCAACTCAAAATGGGGCCTGGGAAAATGTCACTAAATTTCATCTTCTATATACAGGGTGAGTTTTCTTTGATGATCAGTATGGGGATCTCGGAAATTAGAGGATACAGAGCTATGGTTAAATTAGGAAAGATTTGCAGTTTTACTGGCCCAATTTAATGACACTTTCGGATTTTTGTAAAAAGTCATGGTGGCTTACTAGATATTTTGAAAAAACGAAATTCTGTCGATTTAGTCAAATCCCTCTAGCTCGTTTGTTTTTGATTTTATAAAAAAAGTGTAAATATCAAAATTGAAGGGAATTGTATCCCGAATACGATTGTCATGTCCTCGTTTGCGTGACAGCTCTCGTTTTTGAGATATGACACAAACTCATCTTTTTTTGAATGGAATCCATAGTTAGCCATGACCTCAAAAAAAAACGGACATTATTAGAGCTTTTCAACGATATAATACTCGATATAGTTATTCATAAAAATAACAGAGTTATGGATGCTTTTCTCTCTTATTTTCACTTTTAACGTAGATAGCCATGAAAAGATTGTTTTCACTTTGACGTTTCCTATATTTGAGAGTAATTCCATTAGTAGTACTGATCTGACAGTCGATATTGACAAGTTTTCGTGATAAAATGGAATATTCTAACGAAGAAAAACTGAATGAAAAAATTCAGTTCGTGCAGCTGAGGAATACTTTCATAGATATTTTAATCGTCAAACTGCTCTATGTATATTTAAGAGGCTTTACGATAGTTTACGCAGATATGGATCTTTTACTAAACCACCAAAGGAACGTAATCAAATTAATGAAGCAGCACAAATAAATGTTTTGGCAATGGTAAATCAAAATCCATCTACATCAACTCGTGAGATTGCGGCAGAAGCTACAAACTTTCAGTTTCTCAAATTTTGCATGCTGGTGACGAACATCGACCTATTTTGTTTGGTACATGGTTTAGAGACATGGGCCTTGACAATCCACAGTTTCCATTAAAGGTGTTATGGTCAGATGAAACTAGATTTACTAACTGCGGTATGTTCAATAGACACAATGAACATATCTGGGCTAAAGAAAACCCTTTCCATGTAGAACAAAGACGACCCCAGATAAAATTTGGTTTTAATGTTTGGGGTGGTATCATAGGATCTACTATTCTGGGGCCTTTTATCTATGACGAATCACTTACTGGGGAGTGCTACTTGCATTTCTTGCAATACACTTTTCAAGACATGTTGCATAATTTGAATTTCAGAACTCGTTTAGAAATTGAGTGGTTCCAACATGATGGAGCACCTGCTCATAACTCGTTATTAGTAAGACAACACTTCGATAATATCTATCCAAACTCTTGGATAGGAAGAAATGGCCCAGGCGAATGGCCACCCCGGTCTCCCGATTTGGCAGTTATGGACTTCTATTTATGGGGTGCGCTAAAAAACAAAGTATACAAAAGAAAGTATGAAACAGTTGGTGGCCTAAGGGAGGCGGTATTACAAGCAATTGAAGAAATTGATAGGCGGTCTGTAAGGAAAGCGGGAATGTCAATCTTAAAAAGATGCAATTTTTGTCTAAATAACAATGGTGAACTTCTCGAATATAAATTGTAACCATTATTATGCACTTTAATTTCGTAAGTTTTTAGTAAGTACCTACTTACTTAATTTTTCGTTATATCTGATATACCTAATAAAAAAATCGTTCTTTGTTTTTTTTGGAATAGTTATTAATAAATCAATCTATTTCGTGGCTAACTAAGTTAAAAGTGAAAATAAGAGAGAAAAGCATCAATAACTCCGTTATTTTTATGAATAACTATATCGAGTATTATATCGTTAAAAAGCTCTAAAAATGTCCGATTTTTTGAGGTCATAGCCCACTATGGTTTCCATTCAAAAAAAGATAAGTTTGTGTCATATCTCGAAAACGAGAGCTGTCACGCAAACGAGGACATGACAATCATATTCGGGATACAATTCAAAATATATAAATATGACTAAATCGACAGAATTTCGTTTTTTCAAAATATCTAGTAAGCCATGACTTTTTACAAAATTCGAAAGTGTCATTAAATTGGGCCAGCAAAATTGCAAATCTTTCCCAATTTAACCATTGCTCTATCTCCGCTAGTTGCCGAGATCCCCATACTAATCATCAAAAAAACTCACCCTGTATAAATAAACAACGTCAAAACGGTTCGGTACCATTTTCTCCTCTGTTCCTCAACCGATTTACTTTATTTTTGTTTTGTTTAGTAGCTGCAAAATCATTATTTACATCCATATTGTCAACGCCAAACAAACAAAGTACTGACAGTGCCGCCAGACCATCAAAACTCAAAACATTGAGTAATTATATATGGAGGGAGCAAGCGTTAGATGCTGTTATATTCTTAGGGCATGTACAACTAGAGGGAGCATGCAATACACAGATATCGTACGAAGAGTAAAAAGAGAGGGCACTCGATTGGGAATGCAGTCAATAAACTGCATACTGCACATAGCTCTTTGGATGCGAGCTCTTAATAGAATGAAATAGCCATTTGCCCTCTTTCTAGCCTTGGCACGATACTTGTGCATTGCTGGCTACCGCCAGGAAGTACAAGCTCTATGATTAGATTGGTTGACAGTGACAGGCTAACACTGTTTCAGACCATCATGCGAAGATTATCTTGGATAGTTCAGCACAAAGCTTTGTTATTGTTTAGTGGTAAAATAGTCAATGTAGTAGATCCATATTGATTTTTCGGAGGCGTTGCAGTAGCTTTCATATTAAATATTCTGTTTTTAATGTGAATTTAATTATTTCATTAATATATTATTATCACAATCTTCCCGAAGGTGTTGTGTAAAAAATTGTCAGTCAGCAGACAATAGAGAATGTATTAAACATTGAAGTTCTCATACGGTTGTTGGTCATCTCTTTTCTTTAATATTCATCAACTCGATTGAAACCGCAAATGACGAAAACTTGTAGGTTGCAAAGAACAATCGTCCAACTAGTATATCGAACATTTGGCCAGGAGCATTTTCAGCCAAAAATTTTGTCTTTGTATAAAAATATACTTTTTACAATTTCATGAAATAGGGTCGAATTTCGACCTCTGGGCAATCACTAGTTTAAAGAAAAGGGGGTCAATAAATATGTGTTTTTTTTTCTGTATTATTTGAACTTGGCAACACTGCTGTGACAATTCTAGCCTATCTTTTTTTACATATCCCATAACCTATCATTCTGGATCAAGTTATTTCTATTGCTACTGTAAGTCATTTTGACTGTTACTGTCACTAAGCTAGACGTGGTTTTGATGGAATAGGTACTCCAAGGACCCCGCAGAATCCTTATGGGAAATGGCTTTCGGCTAATTTTTTTCAAATTCAAGTATGTGATAGCTTTTGAAGAGTAGATCAAAAGTGCTCATGGGCACTGAGCTCCAGAGCTAATAGTTTAGGATCCACAGCCCTCTAATGTTGACGTGGTCCAGAATCCTTATGGGAAATGGCTTCAACTTTAGAGGGTTGTAGAGTAGATCCTAAACTCTAAACTATTGGCTCTGGAGCTTTGTGTCTATGAGCACTTTTAATGTACTCTTAAAGAGCCATCACATACTTGAATTTGAAAAAATTTAGCTGAAGGCCATGTCCCATAAGGATTCTGGACCACCTTGAACTTGTCAATTCAAAAGTACAGGTAGGCATTTACTTGTATTTGCAATGTGAAATAACAATTTTATGATGACATAAATTTCTTTATAACTTTAATACAAAATAGACTAGTTTTGTGTCAACTACGTATGTACATTTCTTCTGGAATCCGCACATTTGTAATTAAGATCTATTTAATTGCTAAATCAAATTAAGCAAGTTATGTCACTTTCATGACATGTATTTATAGGGTTTTATGGCAGAATAAAATTCGAGATCTAGGAGTTTCAGGAAAAACTAGCTCACAGAGACTCGAAATCGGGAGTCATACTGTATATAACGTCATTGTCTTGTGATTCTAGGACAAAGAATTCGTAAGTTAACTAAAACCTGTTAAGGAAATTATGATACAATCTTTTAGAGATTCAATCAGTTGAGGGAGGGTTGATAAAGGTTCTCAACTAAAAGCAACAGATTGTCTTGCGTTCAATGGATTGTACAATCTCGAAAAGATAGTATTATATAAGGACGTCCAAGAAAAACGAAATTTTATTTTCGTTTTATGGCATTTTTACCTGTGTACTGATTTTAAATTATGGCTTGTTTAAAAGACAGTTGGAGTCAGAGTGCTAAATCAGTTTTAAAAACAAAATTGCAGACGTATCTAAACTTTGGGAAACTTTGAAACATGCTGGTACTTTCTTGGGTCACTTCTAGCTTTAACAATAAGATTCTGAAAGTTTCAACAATAAGATGCTGAAAGCTTGAATATTTATAAATACAACGGGAGGTTGAGCTTACGAATCTATCAAAAAATAACTGTCCTATTTACACTATACATATATTTAGGTACGTATGTTTTAATCTCCTGAAGACAAATTTTACTTCGTTGGGTACCGCTGCTATTTCGGATATTGACAGTGCGACAATGGTGCAACCAAATGACGATACAATTTTCAGTAAAACCTTAATTTCGAGCGGTTATAGGGTGAGTCAAATCCTGCTATAATTTCATACCGGGTGATGTAAAGAAATACCGCAAAATTTTTCGAGTTTAGCCTGATTCCTTACTCAATCAACTCTTTATAATGTCTTAGTTTTGAGAGTTCCTCAGTCACCATGACATAGTTACTGAAGTTATCCCTTTCTCTAAACAAACAAACAGTTTATGGTGTTTCACATGTTATTTTTTGTGATGCGATGTATTCAACCTATCGTTTTCTGCTGTTGTTAAGGAATTTGTAATAAAACATTTTTCGCCAGTAAACCGTTTCTTTAAAATATATCTCCTACTTCTAAAGTTTTTTAAAACGTTTCCACACTTAATAGACTCCTAGCTTTAACTTAAGGCCAAGTTTAAATTTGACAGTACTCAGACTAGCTCCAGGCAGTTTATCAGGGCAAACTGCCGAATTGGAAATATGCAGAATATTTTCCTAAGGGTGTGTGCCACGTAAACGTGCTTTACAAACTTCTTATAACTTGTCTCATAAACCAAAATATTATAATCCTATCAAACTTTTTTTGGTTCACTCCAATATGATGACAGCTTAAATGTTGTAACAGCTTTGAGTGTCAGAGTTTGGTGTTAGGATGCAAAATTTTCTATTATACATCTGAGACACAACAAATGTTCCGCAGATATTTCAGTTTATGCATTAAAAATAGAAGAACTGCTTTATATAATATTTATATACAATACAATTTGTGTTATAATTTTTGATTAAACCAAAATAAGTAAATTATATTACTTGTCTTTTAAAATGGTCGTAAATGGGCGATCAAATGTGTGTTTGTGGTAGCTTAGCATATTTAAAAATCTAATATTCGCATTCGTATTCGCGAATATCGAAAATCGGACATTCGTTACATCACTAGTACATGGTATACCCACGGTTCACGTTTTTGGTTTTAAATATTTACCATTACAAATTTTCACGACAAACTGTATGGTAGGATTCTGTAGGCCGAGATAATTCTGTATGCGGTGATAGATCTGTATGAGGCTAGATGCAATTATTTAATAAACATTTTTTAATTAATTTGAAAACATGCTACGTTATAAATTATATTTAAATAGTCATAATTATGTAATCATAATCCCCAATTAGTATAAAAGTTTATCCAAAAATACGAATATTAAAAATCATTACATAAATTAAAAATTTGCATAAATGACTATACAAGATTAAAATAACTCTCAAGATAATGAATTGATTATGCAAATATAAAATGTTCGAGAGCAAATTTTATTGAAATACTAACTCAATCACCAGATGATGCTTTATCACCTTGGCTTACAGTTTTGGTTATGTAATTCTTTATCAAAGAACCATTTAACGTAATACAAAGAAAATGTACCCGATCTGTGTTTATTTTCTGTGTAAACAATCGTGGGATTTGAATTTAAAATCAGGTACCAAATAAAACAGCATTCAAGGACGTTGAAAGAAAATAATGAATATTTTAAAATTTTATTCAAATGTCTTCCTTGGTCCTGAATATGCTTGTTTCTGTAGATTTTATAAATGAAAAGGTGCTCAAACAATGAGGTAATTTGTACTATATTAAACCGTCAGAACCCTGTCAGACTCTATTTAAATCAGCTAATTAAAATAAACAGTGAAAAAGATTCATGATCTTGGCAAAAGATTCTGGCAGTATAACATAACCTCAAAAAACGAATAAATTCTACTTACCACTCAGAACTGACCTTCGAACATTTTTCTCGTGAATTTCAACAAAACAGTACGGCTGGAAAACACTACGGATTCACAAAATTTCGTAAAAGTTCTTCGAAAAACTAACCCGAGTAACAACCCCGATCGAATATACCTACCGATTCAAAGAAAATCTGCAAAATTATTCGGAATTGGTCTGGGCTGGTGTGCTTGTCGCATAGCAGGGTGTTTTTTCGATTGTTTTCACTTCGAATTGCTGAAAATTACGATGAAAATACAGGACGAGATTGTTCGCGACTTTTTCAATCACTTTTCGCTACCCGAAATTTAGTTTTTTTTCTTTTTCACCCAGAAATTAAGTGGACTTAAGTTGGCAATGTCGATAATTGACAGCTGCTCGTGACATCTATGCAGCAGTTACCACATGTTCAACGAGAGCGTAAAGTTTCTAACTCATCTAAAACGTTGCTGTTTGAGAATTACACGCTAGATGTCGAACATTAAAACTTTAAAATTGTCTAAATAATATACAGTGTGAGGAACACGTTACACATTGATCCAATTAATCAAATTTTATAAAAATTTAATTGCATAATATTAAATATTTTTTTCCTTTTGGTTAGTCAGACTTTCAGATATTCAGTATTTTATTTATATATTGCATAATATTTTTGATTAGTACAAAGTAACATTTTATAATAAAATGGTTCACATTATAAATTCAATTTGCACACAATAAAAAACTCATTCAGTTAGGTATAAATTTAATAAAAATAATATTCCAAACATAAACAATTTATTACAAGATTAACTAAAAAATGGGGACTCTATACAATACGAAAATAAAACAATATTTCAAATTTACAGGAAATAATTACTACATTCAGTATATTAGAAGAACCCAACATTTCGAGACCTACATACGACTATGTCCAAAATGGACATATTTAATAAAAATTACAAATTATAAGGATAAGTTAAATATCGACATTGAACCTTGGCTTATTGTTTAAAATAGTACCCCAAAAATAAACATTTTATTATAAACTAAACTGAAAAATGTCGTCTCTATAAAATATAAAAAAACATATTTATTCGAAATAATTAATACATTCAGTATGTTAGAAAAACCTGACGTTTCGAGTCTCACATAG
Organism: Octodonta nipae; assembly: GCA_034190945.1. NCBI lineage: Eukaryota > Metazoa > Arthropoda > Insecta > Coleoptera > Chrysomelidae > Octodonta > Octodonta nipae. The sequence continues at coordinate 113,637,394 of CM067221.1, read as the reverse complement.
GACTGCTTCCTCAAATTGAACTTCATTTTTATTGGATGATTTAAGTAATAGTTGATGTATCTACCGGAGCTAGATGGTTTTCGGTACCAGTCTAATTTCAGATGGTTATATGAAGTTCTTATTATTCTTGTATCTAAGAAAGGGATACTAAATTCAGTATCCTCTTCTTCTAACGTAAATTGAATATGGGAGTTGTAGTTATTAAAAGTTTGTAAAAGATCACTTTTTTGTCTGCTGGTATGCAACAAATGATATCATCAACATATTTTTTAGGAAAATGAAAATTTTAACTTTGGTAGACAGTCATTAATCAAATCATCCATAACATATTGGGAAATAATGGGTGAAAGTCTGGAGCCCATTGGAGATCCAAAAATTTGTTTGTAATATTTATTTTGAAATGAAAATACTATGGTATCAAAAACAAATTTTATAAGTTTGTTAAAGTTATTCATGTTAATATTAGTGTGTTGAGAGATAGTCGTCCAATGAGTATTAATACTAAGTTCCACTAAATCTAAAGGAATGTTTGTAAAGAGAGAGACAACATCTAAACTTACTAAAATATGGTTTGGAGGTATTAAATAATAGTTAAATGTGTTGGCAAACACAAAGGAATCTTCAATGTAAAAAGGATTACTTTTATTATACGCTTTTGATAAGATGTCTACTAGTAAGCTAGCTATTCCAGAATTTGGAGCGTCGATGGAAGAGACTATTGGCCTTAACGAAAGTATCGGTTTATGGATTTTTGGTAATGCATAAAACTTGGCACAAACTGAGTTAAATATTGAGTATTTCTTGTATATAACCGCGTCTATTTGACTGTATTTTTAAGTTCTGATAAAATTCTTGAAGCCTTTTGTTCTGTAATAGATGTAGGATCTCTAGTTATAACTTTGTAATAATTATTGTCACTGAGAAGATTATTAGCTAGTTCCAAATAATTGTCTTTAAGTATAGCAGTTGTAACACTTCCTTTATCAGACATAACAATAAAAATGTTAGGATTATTATTTAAAAATTTTTTTGTTATGTTAAAACAATGATTGACATAATTAAAATTATTATTATTCTTATTAAAGAAATTTGGTAAGAATATTTGTAATTTTGGATGTGAAAATGTTTTTTTCTTTATTATCTTTTAGATGTTGTAATGCAAACTCAATATCAGCCAAATAGTGTTTAATGGAAATGTCCGAATTTTTTGGAAATAAGCAAAATTTCGGTCCAAGTGATAATATGTAGGTTACTTCATTTGGAAACTGAATACCAGTCAGATTTTTAAACCATGTATGTTTTATTTTGATAACTTCGCTTTGATTCTATATTAAATTGTTTATTTTTTTTTAAATTTGTGAGCTTAATTTTGTGGAAAATTTTATTATAATTAATTACCTGTCTTCTCGAAAACTCATTAAAGATTGCTGAAGGCAAAATATCATATAACGTTTCTTTCAAACTGTTGATTAAGTATTCATATCTTAAGATGGTCACATTAACAACTATGATTTCTATGTTTAACAATTTTAAGTTCAATCTTTTCTTCGTATTATCTATTATCTGTCCGTGGTGTCCGTTCTGAAATTCGATGTGTTGCGCAACAAATTTTGTGTTATAGTAAATAAGCATCGGTAGTAATCCTTTTTTTCTACAGTTTAGCAAGAAAATCCGTCTATTCCTTTGGGATGCCAATTTGTTATTATATTTTACCCAATTTTTTAATTTTGATGTAACAGATCGTCCATAGGTGGTGGAGATGTGTTGAAAAAATTCCATTTTTGCAATTATACAAATAGGTGATGTAACTGCTGAATTAAACTATAAAAGTTAATTAACTGGAAAGCAGCCAATGGGTGTTAATGAAATACTCTTTATTTCTTTTCAAACGCTTTCGGAACGAATTTATTCCTTCTTCAGTTCAAACTGGAACTTACATAAAATTAACAGTAAGTAATATTAGATTTAAATTAATTACAACTTACGATATGTGAGGTTTTTTTGTTGAAACTGGTAGAATCCAGAGGATAAAGGGGAGCATATCTTACGAGTTCATATTAATAATAGATATAACAAATTATAAAGCTCTCATAATGTTAGAAGTATTGTATTGACATTATAATGATTTCAAGTCAGGTGATAATTAAACTATAGTGAGTTGCAAAAGATAGATACCGGAATGCAAAATGTTAAAAAATAAAAAAAATTTTAATAAATTATTTACTGATTAGATTATTCCAAATTTTCCAGAAAAATAAATTTAGTAATAAGTTATGCTTAATCTGCTGTTAAGGATAATAAATTGTTTAATGAGACATTCTGTGAAATTTGGCTTTCTTTGTCTAATAGGCCGCAATAGATAATATTTAATTTTTGCAAATCGGTTCTCTTGTTAATGCTATTAGATTGGTTGTTAATGTGAACCATCTCTAGAAAGTTTCGTTTACAAAAGTTTTTTTCTTGTTGTAAGATGCTTACGTTATCAAAATCTGCGGTGTGGTTGTTATTATGGCAGTGTATAACAAGAGCACAGCTATCTTTGCCAAGTCTTATGTCACTTTTATGAGAAATTATTCTTCCTTTGAGATTCCTTGATGTTTGACCAACATATTTAGCTTCACAGTTATTACAATTTATACAATACACTACATTTGACTTTTTTTTCATTGGGAGTTTCGTCTTTTATTTTGGAAAATAATTTTGAAACAGTTTTGATTGATTTATGGCCAATAATTATATTGTAATTAATGTTCAGAATTTTTGCTATCTTTGAAGAAATTTCAGGTATATATGGTAATAACACATGTATTGGTACTGTATTAGAGTTAGAGATGTCTCCTCTGGGAAAAGATTGTGGTGTACTCACATTAATATCTCGTGGGAAATTAAAAATTAATCTTTTTAGTTTGAAGGATATGAATTTTCTGTAAACAATTGAAATATAATAACAAATTGGCATCCCAAAGGAATAGACGGATTTTCTTGCTAAACTGTAGAAAAAAAGGATTACTACCGATGCTTATTTACTATAACACAAAATTTGTTGCGCAACACATCGAATTTCAGAACGGACACCACGGACAGATAATAGATAATACGAAGAAAAGATTGAACTTAAAATTGTTAAACATAGAAATCATAGTTGTTAATGTGACCATCTTAAGATATGAATACTTAATCAACAGTTTGAAAGAAACGTTATATGATATTTTGCCTTCAGCAATCTTTAATGAGTTTTCGAGAAGACAGGTAATTAATTATAATAAAATTTTCCACAAAATTAAGCTCACAAATTTAAAAAAAAATAAACAATTTAATATAGAATCAAAGCGAAGTTATCAAAATAAAACATACATGGTTTAAAAATCTGACTGGTATTCAGTTTCCAAATGAAGTAACCTACATATTATCACTTGGACCGAAATTTTGCTTATTTCCAAAAAACTCGGACATTTCCATTAAACACTATTTGGCTGATATTGAGTTTGCATTACAACATCTAAAAGATAATAAAGAAAAAAACATTTTCACATCCAAAATTACAAATATTCTTACAAATTTCTTTAATAAGAATAATAATAATTTTAATTATGTCAATCATTGTTTTAACATAACAAAAAAAAATTTTAAATAATAATCCTAACATTTTTATTGTTATGTCTGATAAAGGAAGTGTTACAACTGCTATACTTAAAGACAATTATTTGAAACTAGCTAATAATCTTCTCAGTGACAATAATTATTACAAAGTTATAACTAGAGATCCTACATCTACTACAGAACAAAAGGCTTCAAGAATTTTATCAGAACTTAAAAATACCAGTCAAATAGACGCGGTTATATACAAGAAATACTCAATATTTAACTCAGTTTGTGCCAAGTTTTATGCATTACCAAAAATCCATAAACCGATACTTTCGTTAAGGCCAATAGTCTCTTCCATCGACGCTCCAAATTCTGGAATAGCCAGCTTACTAGTAGACATCTTATCAAAAGCGTATAATAAAAGTAATCCTTTTTACATTGAAGATTCGTTTGTGTTTGCCAACACATTTAACGATTATTTAATACCTCCAAACCATATTTTAGTAAGTTTAGATGTTGTCTCTCTCTTTACAAACATTCCTTTAGATTTAGTGGAACTTAGTATTAATACTCATTGGACGACTATCTCTCAACACACTAATATTAACATGAATAACTTTAACAAACTTATAAAATTTGTTTTTGATACCATAGTATTTTCATTTCAAAATAAATATTACAAACAAGTTTTTGGATCTCCAATGGGCTCCAGACTTTCACCCATTATTTCCCAATATGTTATTGATGATTTGATTAATGAATGTCTACCAAAGTTAAAATTTAACGTCATTTTCCTAAAAAAATATGTTGATGATATCATTTGTTGCATACCAGCAGACAAAAAAGTGATCTTTTACAAACTTTTAATAACTACAACTCCCATATTTAATTTACATCAGAAGAAGAGGATACTGAATTTAGTATCCCTTTCTTAGATACAAGAATAATAAGAACTTCCAATAACCATCTGAAATTAGACTGGTACGGAAAACCATGTAGCTCCGGTAGATACATCAACTAGTACTCAAATCATCCAATAAAAATGAAGATCAATTTGATTGTTGGGTTAAAAAAAAGGATCTGTAATATCAGTCACCCCACTTTAAGAGAAAAAAACTTGCATATCCTATTTCAATTGTTTACAGAGAATTCATATCCTTCAAACATGCTAAAAAGATTAATTTTTAATTCCCCACGAGATATTAATGTGAGTACACCACAATCTTTTCCCAGAGGAGACATCTCTAACTCTAATACAGTACCAATACATGTGTCATTACCATATATACCTGAAATTTCTTCAAAGATAGCAAAATTTCTGAACATTAATTACAATATAATTATTGGCCATAAATCAATCAAAACTGTTTCAAAATTATTTTCCAAAATAAAAGACGAAACTCCCAATGAAAAAAAGTCAAATGTAGTGTATTGTATAAATTGTAATAACTGTGAAGCTAAATATGTTGGTCAAACATCAAGAAATCTCAAAGGAAGAATAATTTCTCATAAAAGTGTCATAAGACTTGGCAAAGATAGCTGTGCTCTTGCTATACACTGCCATAATAACAACCACACCGCAGATTTTGATAACGTAAGCATCTTAGAACAAGAAAACTTTTTTAAACGAAACTTTCTAGAGATGGTTCACATTAACAACCAATCTAATAGCATTAACAAGAGAACCGATTTGCAAAAATTAAATATTATCTATTGTGGCCTATTAGACAAAGAAAGCCAAATTTCACAGAATGTCTCATTAAACAATTTATTATCCTTAACAGCAGATTAAGCATAACTTATTACTAAATTTATTTTTCTGGAAAATTTGGAATAATCTAATCAGTAAATAATTTTTATTAATTTTTTATTTATTTTTTAACATTTTGCATTCCGGTATCTATCTTTTGCAACTCACTATAGTTTAATTATCACCTGACTTTAAATCATTATAATGTCAGTACAATACGTCTAACATTATGAGAGCTTTATAATTTGTTATATCTATTATTAATAAGAACTCGTAAGATATGCTCCCCTTTATCCTCTGGATTCTACCAGTTTCAACAACAAAACCTCACATATCGTAAGTTGTAATTAATTTAAATCTAATATTACTTACTGTTAATTTTATGTAACTTCCAGTTTGAACTGAAGAAGGAATAAATTTGTTCCGAAAGCGTTTGAAAAGAAATAAAGAGTATTTCATTAACACCCATTGGCTGCTTCCCAGTTAATTAACTTTTATAGTTCAATCCAGCCGTTACATCACCTATATATATATATATATATATATATATATATATATATATATATATTTCAGAGTTACAGGAAATAAATACTACATTCAGTATGTTAGAAAAACCCGACGTTTCGAGGCCTACATACGACTGCGTCCTCAATGGACATAATTAATGAGAAATACAAATTATAAGGTTAAATTAAATGTAAACATTGAAACGTTTGATTTTGATTAAAACTAACTCTGAAAATACATGAACAATTAATTAACTAAAAAGTAAACTTCAATGTTGCAATAGTAACCCCTCTCTCAGGATTACATATCATCTGGAAAAGGTCCTTAGGTTCGACTTGAATTTCAACAGGCATAGCTGTAGCAACACACTAACTTGTCCAAACCAATGGTTTTCCAGATAAAGTCCTTTGTTCTATAATGAAGAAATGAATTGATTTCCATTCATGGTGAATTAATCGTGGCAGCAGTGTTTTGTATTGCAATTTAATTTAGGTTTTTTCTTAATTGTTGGAATTTTCCTTAGTTGTTTAACTTAGCACTGGTAGCTGTCATACAACTTCTAGATAACATCTTACTGAGATCTGAGACGAAACTTTGGTATAGCTGACGTTGGTAGTAGGTCCATCCTCGCTTACGGCAGTCCCCCGTCGTATCCACCATGTCCACAGTCATTGGCTGCTAGTCCATCTGGGCCGCATGGTATCTTCAGACGGCTCCAGGTTCATAAACCGTACAAAAAATGGAAACAAAATAGAATGTGGACCGAAATGGGATAGAAAATTAAAGTCATGCCTAACATTGACAAAATAAATTCACAACCCAAAAACAACTTACTCCGAAATCCCAATCAAACGATGTTACCTTGTGCGCCAAACGCTGCGACTTCAGCTTGCCATCCTCAAAGATCCCATTGTGGTGATATCTGGCGTTGAATTGGAACTATGCCACAAGCGCCTAGAGAAGGAAAGCGTCTCATCGCTTAATTTGTCTTTCAAGGTTTTACACCGCCCTCATGAGACGTCAGAAAGTCATTCTGAGTACGCAAACTTATAACATCACAGTAGACGACACCAAGTTCCAAACGGAATTTATTCCATGGAAAAGCGCTCATGGAGCGCAAAACTCTACGAGAACGTTCTCAACAGCTGTTCAATGATGAACAGGATAAAAGACCTAAAAGAAACCCATAGGGAAATCCGAAATGGGATAGAAAATTAAATCATGTCTAACACTGACAAAATAAATTCACAACCCAAAAACAACTTACTCCGAAATCCCAATCAAACGATGTTACCTTGTGCGACAAACGCTGCGACTTCAGCTTGCCATCCTCAAAGAACCCATTCTGGTGATATCTGGCGTTGAATTGGAACTATGCCACAAGCGCCTAGAGAAGGAAAGCGTCTCATCGCTTAATTTGTCTTTCAAGGTTTTACACCGCCCTCATGAGACGTCAGAAAGTCATTCTGAGTACGCAAACTTATAACATCACAGTAGACGAAACCAAGTTCCAAACGGAATTTATTCCATGGAAAAGCGCTCATGGAGCGCAAAAATCTACGAGAACGTTCTCAACAGCTGTTCAATGATGAACAGAATAAAAGACCTAAAAGAAACCCATAGGGAAATCCGAAATGGGATAGAAAATTAAATCCATGTCTAACATTGATGTTACCTTGTGCAAAAACGCTGATCCCAATCAAACGTTCTGATGTTACGCAAACTTATAACATCACAGTGGGAATTTATTCTGCGACTTCAGAATCCTCAAAGAACAGAATAAAAGACCTAAAAGAAACTGTGGTGATATCCGAAATGGGATAGAAAATTAAATCCATGTCTAACATTGAAAAATAAATTCACAACCAAAACAACTTACTCCGAAATCCCAATCAAACGATGTTACTTGTGCAACAAACGCTGTTGAGCGTCTCATCGCTTAATTTGTCTTTCAAGGTTTTACACCGCCCTCATGGGACGTCAGAAAGTCGTTCTGAGTACGCAAACTTATAACATCACAGTAGACGACACCAAGTTCCAAACGGAATTTATTCCATGGAAAAGCGCTCATGGAGCGCAAAACTCTACGAGAACGTTCTCAACAGCTGTTCAATGATGAACAGGATAAAAGACCTAAAAAAACCCATAGGGAAATCCGAAATGGGATAGAAAATTAAAATCATGTCTAACATTGACAAAAAAATTCACAACCCAAAAACAACTTACTCCGAAATCCCAATCAAACGATGTTACCTTGTGCGACAAACGCTGCGACTTCAGCTAGCCATCCTCAAAGAACCCATTGTGGTGATATCTGGCGTTGAATTGGAACTATGCCACAAGCGCCTAGAGAAGGAAAGCGTCTCATCGCCTAATTTGTCTTTCAAGGTTTTACACCGCCCTCATGAGACGTCAGAAAGTCATTCTGAGTACGCAAACTTATAACATCACAGTAGACATAGGACGAGGAGTGATGAAGCTTAAATCTTGTTACTTGACCGTAACAAGATTACTATGCTACCAAAAAGAACTGCAATCACTAGTCTGCCAGAAAAATGCGAGCTTCGACTAGCACAAACCTCATAGATCCTATTCTGGTGATATGTGGCGTTGAATTTGAACTGTGCCACAAGCGCCGGTGAGGTCTGAGAAGTGTCCCCTCACACCTCTGGCCAACTTGGTGAAGAGTTCTTCCCAGAAAGCATACAAAGACTGGAACCAAGTTCCAAACGGAGTTTATTCCATGGAAAAGAGCTCATGGAGCACAGAAATCAACTAGAACTTCGATCCCAACAGCTGTTCAATGTTGAACAGGATAAAAGCCCTAAAGGAAACCCATAAGGAGATTTCAAGAGAAGTATCATTGCCGGTTCAGACCAGAATGGTCAGAAATTGGAACCATGCGACAAGCGCCGTGAGTTCGAGAAGCTTCAAGTTGCAGCTCTGACGAACGAGGCTCTGAATCGTCACTTTAGAATTCCTGGCAAATGGTGAAAAATCACGAAAAACATATTTTCCGCTGCCCACATTCTATCTAAACGAATTAGAAGGCGCAATGTAGTTTGTCTGTGGGTAAAAATACCAAAGGAGTGTCCTACATTGAGGGAACGGAAAATCAACGAAAAAAATTTAACCCATAATTAATATAGAAATGAAAAACCCTAACTAAAAATCACTTTCCATTTAGAGTACGGGTTTATGAATAACGGGGTTGCTGCTGTTTCATGAACCCTGGAAATAAAATTTACAAGTAAGGCAAATGCCCAGTATAAACAATTTGTATTAAGACGCAATAATCAGAGTATTCATAAAAATTCACTGCTGAACAAAATGAACGTGCCAACATATTAAATCAGAAAGAAATCGCAAAACCCAGAAGGAAATGGCATTGGTGGTCTATTTCTTCTTAAGGAATACTATCTCAAGCTACCTGCATTTCATGTATTAGAACCTCCAACGTCCCCAGAGTACGTCATGTAACACTTCTTTGACCATCATGTCCACCCAAGAAGAATCGAAATTCATCAGAGAAGACGATCTGATGTCAGTTCACATTCCAGTTGTGGTTCTCTGCACCACTGTAGTCATTGCCATCGATGCTCAGAAGTCAGAGATAGCACAAGATGGCGTCGATAGGCCAAATTTCGACCACACTTGGCAACATCTCATAACAGTAGTTGGCAGGGGCGAAGTAATGCCTAGGCACGTGCCTAGGGCCCCTAATTTTTCTATGTTAATGGAAAAAATTATTCTTAAGGCGTTATAACAAAACTGTAAATAATGAAAAAAAAGTTAAACGTATGACTGGGACGCCAGTACTAATAGATGGATGAAATCTTGGAAATTTTGGTCCCATTTTGTCATAACTGTCTTTTGATGTTCTTTCTGATTGTCAGGTGCAGGTATAACACGTTTCACATCTTTCCTGAAGTGATCCCATAGTTGTTCAATTGGATTCAGATCCGGACTTTCTGGGGGCCATTGCCCAATTGGTATACCGACTTGATTAAGGTCGTCCAGTCTCCCCAGCCACGTGAAGTCGAGTAGTGAGGAAACTGGGTCCCATGAAAGAACAGAAAGGCATTACATGTTCTATTATATTCTTCTGAGATAGTAATGAACATTCATCTCATCTCATACTAATAGGAACTAACACTGTGCGAGCTTCAAAGTAGATGCCCCGGCATTACATAAGGGATCCACCATCGAATGGAATCTTTGTAGAGGTATTGCAAGGTGCAAAAATTTTTCCTGGTCTTCTCCAGACTTGCTTACTGACATCTGAATATTTCAGAGAAACTGTAATTACAGCTGTGAAGAAAATGAGTTTCTAGTCATCCTCATACCAATTTTGATGATTTTGTTCGAAATTTCACTGGCAACTCTGACCTCTCTAATAAGCAAGGGTCCAGTGATTGCGGACAGCTTCGAATTGTTTTTTTGATGAAACAACTACGGACAGTTCTGTTTCCTAAAGAGTATTTTCTACTATACTAAAATGATGTATTGACCTTCTAGACTTTTATTTTTACGACTTCTTGTGGAATTATGCTTGCCCAACAAATTAGCAGTCTTACACTATAGCGTGTTCAGTTAAATTCATTGTTGTAAAATTTAAAAGAATCTAACTTTAAAAATGCACCATCTATAAGCTTTTTAAAGAAAATCTGTCACAAATATACTCAAAAATGTTTATTTTCTAAAACTACTCTTTGAAAGCGTAAATTTATTTTGATAGCTAGTAAACTTCCGATCAAATCGAAAACTGTTTTTAAAAAATATTTATTTAATTTAAAAACAAAGATATAAAATTCAATTCGTACATTCAATATCAACGGACAAAATAAGACTTGTTGACAATTACAGTTTCTGTTCTATTTATCACCTCGGATGACATCATATATCGGTCGGCTGCTTGGCTGGGTGTTTGTACTTACAGGGCGGTTCTCGATTATGTAACTAGCTATCATTATTGACGAAACGAAATATTCATAACCCGCTATTCAAAACAAGCAAAAAAAATTACTTTAATAATTACGTTACCTCTACATTAGTATGCAGGCCAGTAATCACAGCAATTTTTTAATATTGCTTTACTCTACCTTTGTTCGCCCTTTACAAATTTCAAAAAATCTTTCTTTGCAGGAAAAACTGCAGAAAGAAAACCATATTGTACAGGAAAAAAGCTTATTTCATATTGTTACATTAATTTTCTGCACGAGTTTACATCTTTTTATGAGAGAAATCAGTTTTATTTAAATTTCTCAATTTATATACATGAAAGAAACAGGTTATTTTTTTATTATTAAAAAAATCAAATTTACATAAAATACTAACTCCGGTGATGAATCAGGGTTTCCTTATATGATTTTACTCCTTATGATATCAGTGTGCACAAACAAAAAAACACTATCATCTTCTTATATTTTGTTTTTTATATATCTTTAACTTACCAAAACTCTTCAGAAAAGAACCATAATTGTTGTAGAATGAAGGAAACTCCCATTTTCCATCGTTTTCCGTCTTGATGTTCAAACTCCATTTTCCAGCGTTTTTCGTCTCGATGTCCTCTAAAATTTTCGTCAGAGATCTGAAACAACCAAAATACAAATCACTTTTTGAAACTCAAGTGCAAAGTTCTAGAGAATAAAGAAAATCATTATTTTTATTATCAAAAATAAAAACCAAATTGCAATGTAACCTAAATATAAGCTAGGTTGAGTGATCTCAACAGAACCCCTGTTCTGAAATTCATAACATTAAAAAATCAAAGGCTAAAGATTGGAAAAACACATGAAAACATTCTTAATTTATTTTGCTTTGTTTTAAAATATCTGTAACTTACCTGAGCTTTTCAGGAAAAGTTATCTTTCTAGAATGTATGACACACCCATTTTCCAGTGTTTTCCGTCTTAATGTTCTCCAAAGTTTTCGTCAGGGACCTGAAACAACCAAAATAAAAATTAATGTTTTCAAACTCAAGTGGAAAATTGTAGGGAATGAAAAATCAAACATTATTTTTATTGTCAGAATAAAAACCAAATTGTAATGTAACCTGAAGATAAGGTGATAAGTGATACTTTAAATTACTTCAAAATTAGGGTTTTTTGAAACCCCAGTGGGTCAAATCTCAAAAACAGCCCTAATTTTGAAATTCATAATATTTAAAAAGCAAGTGCTACATAGTGGAAATACGCATTAAAACATTAACTTATTTTGTGTTAAATATATGTAACTTACCAGAGCACTTTAGGTAAAGCTATCATTCTAGAATGTATGACACATCCATTTTCCCGTCTTGATGTTATCCAAAGTTTTCGTCAGAGATCTGAAACAACGGAAATAAAAATTATTTTTTCCAAATTCAAATGCAAAGTTATAAAGAATGAAAAATACATTATTTTTACTATCACAAATAAACACCAAATTACAATATAACCTAAAAATAATATAGGTTGAGTGATATTTCAAGCAACTGCAAAATTAGGGTTTTTTGAAACCCCATGGGGCCAAATCTCTCTAAGATTCATATCATTAAAAAAACAAACGGCTAAAGATTGGAAATACTCATGATAATATTTGTTTTGCAATGTTTTAAACTATTTGTAACTTTACCTGAACTCTTCAGGAAAAGATGTCATTCTAGATTTAATGACACACCTATTTTCCAGCATTTTCCGTCTTGATTTTCCCCTGAGTTTTTGTCAGAGCGCTGAAACAACCAAAATAAAAATTAATTTTTTCAAACTCATGTGCAAAATTTTAGAGAATGAAAAAACAAACATTATTTTTATTGTCAAAAATAACACCAAATTGCAATGTAACCTAAAGATAACGTAGGTTTAGTGATATTTTAAATTACTGCAAAATTAGAGCTTTTTGTAACTCCAGAATGGAAAATCTCAATCATGAAAACAATCTTAACTTAACTTTTTTCTCTTGTTTTAAAATATCTATAACTTACTAGAGTTTTTCAGGAAAAGCTATCATTCTAGAATGTATGACACATCCATTTTCCAGCGTTTTCCGTCTTAATGTTCTCCAAAGTTTGCGTCAGGGATCTGAAACAACCAAGATAAAAATGACTTTTTTCAAACCCCAGTACAAAGTTGTAGAGAATGAAAAAACAATCATTATTTTTATTAACAAAAATGCACAATCAATTGCAATGTACCCAAAAGATAAAGTAGGTTCAGTTAGGTATATTTAAAATTACTGCAAAATTAGAGCTGCTTGAAACCCCATAATGAGATATCTCAACAGAGCCCTAATTTTGAAATGCATAACATTTAAAAATCAAGTGCTAAATAGTGGAAATACATATGAAAACATTCTTATTTTGTTTTGTTTGAATATATCTGTAACTTACCTGAGCTCTTCAGAAGAAGTTATCATTCAAGAATATATGACACACCCATTTTCCAGTGTTTTCGTCTTGATGTTCTCCAAAGTTTTCTCCAGAGATCCAGAGATCTGAAACCAATTATTTTTATTAACAAAAATAAACACCTAATTGCAGTGTAACCAAAAGATAAAGTAGGCTCACTGATATTTAAAATTACTACAAAATTAGGGCTTTTTGAAACCCCAGTCGGGCAAAACTCATCAGCCCCAGTTCTGAAATGTACCTACGTATAAAAAGGTTTGGTGTTGGGCATAAAACTTTGTCTTTATACATCGTTCCACAATCATACCATTTAAAAATATAGGACTAAAGATTGGAAATACACATGACAATATTATTAATTAATTTTCCTACAACAAAAGCTATCATTCATTTTTCAGTGCATTCCATTTTTGATTTTTTTCAAAATTTTCTTCACTGATATGAAACAACCGTGGAAATTGTTACTTTTTATGCTTTCAAAGCTCAATTTGACAGACAAAATAAAGTTGGCAGTAGGAAAAATCTTTAATTTAAAGTTTGATGTACCTACAAATACCAAAGGGTGATTTAAAATGTACAATAAAATATGAAATAATTGTGCTTTCAACATTTTTATCACTATTCCCACATTTAAAGTTACTAATAAAAAAATTTCGATGGTGTTGTCAAATCAATATTGAATTGAGTCTTGAAAAGTTCTGATTTTGTAAATTTTCACTTAAAAATACCGATTTTCGATTGTTTTTTAACAAAACGTGTAGGTACATTACATGACAAATATGAATAAAAATATTTTTTAAAGTTAAAGAATTTTTAAAAATGTTTGATAGTAAAATATAAACAACTGATATCTAGAAAAAAACTCTTAGGTATACCATTATGTTTTATAACCCTTAATAACTAAGAAAATCCAAAATACATTTTATGTAAATTATTGTTAATCACGCAAAATGGCGTCCCGACATTAGGTAGGTAGGTGCATAAATATCTCAAAAAATAACGTCGGCTAAGAAAAAATAAACAAATAATTTTTAATCAGCAATTGAGTAATTAGAATTGTTTTGTCAAGAATGTGATTTGTTTGGTTAAATAAAACATTTGTGAGGTAGATATTTCTGAAATAGATTTCGTATTAGCATTTAATTTTTGGAAAAAATTTTGAAATTATGTCAAAGCAGAGAAGGGTAAGTAAAAATATATTTACACATTATTTAGAAAGAACTCGGTACAATATAAAGCAAAAGAATCTAGTTTAACCACTTAATTGATAAGAAACATATTAGGTGGTTTTAACTTCAAATCTTTCGGCTAGACAAATCTAAATACCTACTTACCTAACAAATACACACACATCGATACATAGGTATATCCAAAGTTATTATTTTCAATAGAAATATTACGCCAAATTGCAATATTTAAGGCACATCTAGCATTTTTCACTGTTAAATGAACATTTTACGAAAACTGCACTGACAAACTAGCAAAAAAAAGAGTACAAAAACTACCAATAGCGACGTTAAATTCGTTCGGACGATTAGTAAACATATGAATCATCAACATACGTTCAATCAGTTTTGCGATTTAGTTTTAATTAATTTTTATTTATAAACAAGGAGGTTTGATAATAAAGTGATTGGTAAAGCCATTTGATGTGTTTATTTATTTATTATATTTTCTTTTTAAGCAAACTATAGCTCGTTTTAAAAAAATGTTATAAGGGATTTTGATTTATTTTCATGTAAACTGTTATTTCTCAAAATCTTTGCACTCATACCGTTTACAACACGTATATATACAGGATGTAAATAGTTTGAGTGTACATAGTTTAAGTGAAAATAGTATACACCAAATAAAAAAACTCTTATACCAATATGGTCTATAGGCCTTAACGAGCAAGAAAATTCCAAATACATATATTAAGGCAATTATTTTCAATGCGGCTATGACGCAGTAAAATCAGTTTCAAGTTTAATTCGAACAATAAAGAAATGACGTCGATCACAAAAAATGAACCCCTGTGTTTTTTGTGTATTGAATAACTATAATGTTTCGAATGATGTTAGATTTATTTAGGTAGGTAAATAAAAATTTATAAAATATTATCGTGAAAAAATTTATGCTTTTAATAACTACATATTGAAATATTTATATTTGACAATTTATTTTTAGTCCAGTCAATGAGGGCAAAAAAAAACGGTAGTAGGTACCTACTGGGAAATTTGTCCCAGCATCGATTTTCCTAAAAATTTGCGTTTAATTTCTACTTAACCTCGACTTCAAAGTTGACCCTGCACCGGGGGTTGCTTTTTGAATGAATAAATTAACTAATTTTAAGCAACTTTTGTTCCATAAAGTTTTGTCTGAAAGTCAAGTTTTCGAGTTAATTAATCGCAAGTGAAAGTATCGATTTTTCAAACAAAAAAATGTTTTCATACGGTTTTTCGAAAATAACTTTAAGAAAAAAATCATTTGAATCAAAATGTAACTTAAAAAAAAACAAAAGAATTAACAAAGTTGGCTTTAGTAGCACGAAATCTGGAAGGCCTAGGAAAAATTCGTTAACGTCAGTCAATTGGCAGTAGTGGCTAACAGAACTGTACCAAATTTCATCAAATGCGTTTACAAGACAGTGAATATATTGTAATTTTTCGAAAACCACAATTTTTTGTTTTTTTCGCCCTGTAAATATTTTTAATTTCGATACAGCATGTGATTAGTGATTGGGCTTGAAGTAGCAAAACTTTTTTCTAGTATAAGCTATCTGTATATCTTGTCGATTCGGAAATCCTTGTTTATAGGGGACACGTGGAATGTAGAGAGAATAAATAGTTTTAATGCAAAATTTTCAGAATCAATAGGTACTTTAGGTAAATACAAATCAAAAAGCTTCACAACATTTTCAGAAATGAAAAATTGTTTTGCCAAAAAAAATAAAGTTAGAAGTTACGTAGCCTGAAAGTCAATTCTTTTCGAGTTAATAAATTATCAATTTTTCAGCAAAAAAAAAGTTTTCATACGGTTTTTTCGAAAATAACTTTAAAAATATGCACTTTAAAAAAACATTCGAATTAAAAATGTAGCTAATAAAAAAAAACAAAAAAAATGTTCTGTTCTGTAGAACCAATACAAACGGAGTTATAGCTTGTTGAAATTTTATTTTTATTGTCAAAACAAAAATTGAAAGGTTTATCGTGAAATCAAAGAAAAACAATCCATTTTTCGGGAAAAGTGTGAAAATACTTTTTTAAAAACACCTTTATATTCTTTTTTTATAAAAGTCTCTAGCATGAAAATTGAGTAAGTCTAACATAAATAAAGTTTTTTTGTTTTCTGACAAAAAAATGTACATATTACCCCCTAAATACGACCCTAGTTGAAATTAATTGCTACCACTTCACAAATCACTTGACTTACTTATTTTAAATAAGCTCAGAAAGTTTGACCGGTTTAAAGTAAGGTGTTTTGGAAAGAGTTGCGCCTCAAGGGAATATTGTATTTTTGTAATTTTGAAAAAAACTGTCTTTTTTCAAAATAATATAAAAACGATGAGAGATTGGCAAAATTTTGTAGAGTACAAAATTGTGTTTTTTTTTTGTAGAATAAAAATTGATTTAGATATGACCGTTTAAAGTTTGCACAAGTTCGTACTATTGGCCACCCTTTCAGCTCCAGCCCCTTCAAAAATAAGTGTTAAATATATTTTCAATTTACATGAGCTTTTAGCTTATAAAAAAACCTACATATTGGTGATTTGTGAAGTGGTAGCAATTAATTTCAACTGCGGTGGTATTTAGGGGGTAATTTATAATTTTTTGTTTGTCAAAAACAAAAAAATATATGTATGTCATAACTTAATTTTCATGCTAGAGACTTTTACAAGAGATTTTTGGAAGTTGTTTTCTGAATGATACTTGTGGCATATTTTTCATTTTCTAAATACTTCTTGGGAAATAACACCACAGTTCAAAGAAAATTGCTGTATATTCCAAACGTTTCGGGGTCTAGATCAGACCCCGTTGTCAATGGTTAAGAAACTACGGATAAAAAAGGGGCACAATTCTGAGAAGTAAATTAAAATATTTGACATTACATAATATTTGATTTCTGACGTAACTAAGAGAATTTTATTTGTAATATACAGGGTAGCACAGAAATTTCTAAAGATCATAAAGATCCCTTCAAATTGGAAGAATTTGAAAGGGGGATCTTTAGAATTTTATGTAGCGCTCCTAGGTGCGACTCTGTTATAAGATTCGCCAAAAATGCGACCAAAGAATTTTGTTGATTCAGTGCTCCCATTAAAATCATAAGGGAAAACCTAGGAAAAACCTTATGAACTATCCCCATATTGGGTTGTTCACAAGAACATGACCATTAGCAATTTATTCCTTAATCATCGGCAACCAGGAACGACTGAATTCTACGGAGGTAGTAGCGATACAATCGTTTTCGTTTAACAAAATTAAAGCAGACTCTTTTAGTTTTCTTTTTGTGGTGTGTTCTTCTTTGTGTAATATAATTGAATTTTGAAACTGTATTTTATGACCAAGGTCCCAAGTATGTTCACAAATTTTGGATTTTTCAAATTGTCGTTTTTTTATGTAATTTTTGTGTTCGTTTATTCGAACATTCAGAGGTCTAGAGGTTTCTCCAATATAGAATTTATTACATTCACAGGGGATTTTATGATTATATGACCTTTAGAAATTTCTGTGCTACCCTGTATATTACAAATAAAATTCTTTTAGTTACGTCAGAAATCAAATATTATGTATTGTCAAATATTTTAATTTACATCTCAGAATTGTGCCCCCTTTTTTATCCGTAGTTTCTTAACCATTGACAACGGGGTCTGATCTAGACCCCGAAACGTTTGGAATATACAGCAATTTTCTTTGAACTGTGGTGTTATTTCCCAAGAAGTACTTAGAGATTTTTGGGACTTCCGTTTTAAGATGGCGGGACAGCCACACGTGTAAATAGTTCGCTCTGTAATCCAATTAGTTATAAGTGCAAAATTAATAGTTAAAGAAGTTAAAACTGAATGTTAATCCCTATACTGTTTCTCCCCTATTAAAATTGAGGATTTGTTTGGCAAAACCTATATAGACGCTCAGGAAGTGTATGACTTTTAAAAGTGATTAGTGCTAGTGAACAACTTAAAATTAAGGCAAGGTAGTAGGAAGTCCAATAGTGGCTGTCCCAGTTGTAAATATGTAAATTAATCAAAAACTTAACGGTTAAAAAATTTCTAAAGGAATTTATAATTGAGTTACTATGTACACAAAAAAAATTAAGGAATGTAGAGGAGACAATTGCATAGAGCAAGACTAGTCTTCTTTCATCGAGTATACCTGGCTAAATAATCTGAAAAAGTTTGAGGCCAATAAAGGAAAGGAAGAAGAAGAAGAAGACTTTTACAAGAATTCAAATTAATACCTCATATATATCTATTAGATCCTTTAAAGGAAATAAATAAATCACATTAACTTTATTTTGTACAAAATGAGTTTGATTCATAAATTGTCTAAAAATTAATTCATCTTTAGGAAAAATTGAGAGATTTTATTACAGAAATATACAGGGTGTTTTGTAGCAGGTTCGCCTTAGAGAGCGGATAGGTGGGCTCATGTGCTATATTATGTAACCCATATAACATCTAGATAGCGTTCGATTTTCGTTTTTTTTTAACTTAATATATTTTTTCTTAATTCCCAGATTTTTTCATATAAATATTAGTAACTTTTTTTATTTTTCACTGTATTTTTACCAAATAAACTTAAATCTAATCTATGATGTTTGTTTGCTCATCTGCATTCAAAATATGACACAAATGATTTGTTGAAAAAAGTATTTATATCCACACATTACGAGGTTCTATAAAAAAGTAATTAACTTAAAAACAATCATGAAGTTCAAAATCATTTTCAACCTGTCCTGTAATATTCAGGAAAGTTTTGATAGCAATATACAGCAAAGCTGAAAATAAAGTTTTTTTTCAAACTTTTATCACAATTTAAAATGAAAAAATCAGAAAAATTTTAGTTTTAACGTATAAATATTGAACAACTATGCAGTGAATAAAATTAGTTGAGTAGTTTTTAAAATAACTTCTATTATTAAACTTCTATCAACCAAATTGGTAAGAAAATGTAGCGATATTGATTCTCAGTAACATTTACATTGAATTAACTACGCGAAATCTAGACATTTTTTATGCTTATTTTTTTTGCCCGATTCTAACACATTTAAAACGCCTGATATACAAAAAATCAGTTTTTGATATCCGTGTGAAATGAATGTTGAAAACTTACCAAAATTTTTAATAATTTCACTTAAAAATTATCGATTTTTTTATAAAATATGCGAGATACATGTTCACTGCTTAAGAAATCTCACTAAAAAGGACGCACCAAAGCCGTCTCCAATTAGAATTTGTTTTAAATGGCCATATAATGGGTTGCTCTCATTACCAACATTCTAAATTGGAATTATTCTTGTGTATTTTGTGTCACGGAACAGATAATTAAAAATTAATTTATTATTCTAATTATTGAATTATAAAACTTTTTCTGTTAGATATAAGTATAGGTATGAAACTGTTAGACATTTTGTTGTTCTAATTGTTTAGTATCTCTTTATTTACATAGTCTAACGAAATGGTATTTTTTTAAATGTTTTAGAGCCTAATATACACTTTAAGTTTATACTATTATAATGTTCAAAGGTTGTTAAAGGAAAATGAGTACCTACCTTTGAACTTAAAATTTAAATGTTACTAAACACAAATAACTGAAAAAACTGATCAAACTGTAGGTATAGTAATGAAGAAATTAAACCACATAAAAATAATCACTGAATTTCAGGTTTTTTATGTATAATTACATGAAATTAATGTTTTGATGTAACTTCTAATAGCTTTGCTTTGCTTTTTTACCTATAGTTAAGACTTCTCTGTTGTTGATAAATTTTAGATAGCATTTTATTGAGACGTTTAGAAAATCTTTAAAAATCTGGATCTCATGGTAGCCTGAGCAAATTACAGAAAATATGCATATTTAAAACAGTTTTAAGCGTTTTTTAAACTTAACAAACATCGCTTAGAGTTTCTTTAAGCTGTTTTAATCATCTACAGTCAATTTTGACATAGCTTTTTCAACTTCAAGTGGGCATTTTCATCAGTGACTTGCTTACAACACTATAAATTCAAACCATTCTGTTGGTTGCTACAGCTTGTGATGTTTCTCAATCAAAAAATGTATGAAATATTTCATATGAAAATTTTAAATAAGTATTTTACAGAAATATGTCCAATTTTATAATAACTCAATACAAGCATGTAATATTTTACAATGTTGAAGGTATTTCATTAAAATATGTCCCAGGGATTTCAATATCATGAAATGTTTGATAGAGGTTTTGTTGCTGACATGAATACTTTGGAAATATTCCAGTGAACAATTTCAAAATATTTCAAACCACTCCCTGCTTTGCTTTTTTGGACGTATTCGTAATTGAATATATTTTGAGTATTAGAGTGAAAATGTTTTACAATCTTAGCAGATCTCCAATCTCGGGCTCATAAAATGAAGTGGATCTACACACTTGTTTTAGTATCTTGAATGTATATTATGCAGTTAAATTTTCAATGAAACTTTGTCAATATTAACATAATAATAAAATAGAAAAGTTATCTGTTTGTTTTGTATTCTTATAAAAGGGTAATATTATGTTTTTAGTGTAAAAAAGTGCATGTTTCTCAATTGGACTATGTTCACCAAACTTAACTACCGTCTATTAGCAAAAAATGTATGATCGTAGCTTCCAATATCAAACAGTACTGTTGGAAGTAATAAGATCAGCACTTTAGACATTACAGAAGTTGTAGTATAATCAAATAGTTAATGGCCTTGATTTTCAACAAAGAATAATTTTTTAAACAACTTAGTAAGAAAAAATTCACTCAAATTTTAGTATTATTTATGATTGGGAGATAAATTTAAACAAAAAATGAGTAGATATGCTTTATTTATTCTTACAACTTGTAAAAAACAAATACAATCCCAAATTACTTGTTACCTAAAAATAAAATTAATTCTCTTTACTTTTAGATTATAAATACACAGTCACAGTTTACAACACCATCGATAACCAGCCAAATATCAAAATTGTTCCTCCAATTGGCGCCAATTTCCCCAATTTGTCTTTGCCAGTGAAAGCTTTATAATAACAGGTACCAGAGAATAATAGGGTGCCAGTTATCAGCAAAGTCCCAGCCTGTAAAATTTAGAATTAAAAAACTCATATGAATGAAGGCATTGTTTACTAACCACTTTGGGATTTTTACACATGGGTACACCTAGAAGTGCTAAAGTGTGAAAAAAATGAAACCTGTTAGCAGTTTCGAAGACAGCTTTTAGTTCTTGAGCTCTGTCTTTAGGATATGCCCTGTGTGCACCATAAGCTCCCAAAATCACTCCAGAAGCTCCCATTATAGGCCGCGATCCTTATGAATGGACCTGTTTCGGCAGCCAACTTCCATAGAGGCGTTTTTTCTGTTATAACAGTCACTGATGGGGTTGTTATAGATTTTTTACCCTAGGGAGAGCTTTATTTTAAGAAAATCAAATTCAAATGAGTTAAACTTACCGTAAATAGCGAAATTGTGCTTTTTGAAATGGGATTATCAAATACTATATAATTTACAACATTTCCGAGCCCCATATTGCTTGTTTTTAAAATGTCATTGAAATAAATTTCGAATTTGAGTTCTAGTGTCAGGTAAAGTAGAACTGTCAGTGTCAAAATTGACTAGTTATAGTTTGTCCTGTGCTTTAGAGATGTCAGAGAAACCTTAATAATTATTGAATTATTAAATTTAAATCAATAACGTATTAAACTTTAAATAAAATTATATGGATCAACTTTATTTGTAGGAATATACAGTATATCCACTATTTTAAACATACTTTCCCGAAGTATTTTTCCTTAGTTTTAATATTTTTAGGCAACCAGTATTACATGCAATGTGGTATACATCATACACGTTGTAGTAAGAAATAAATGGCTAATTGTTGTTTTTTTAATTGATAAGAAATGTCCGAGGTCAGTCACTTTGCAGTTATTTATAGCATGTTTGGTATTAGCCTCTTTTCTATTTTCATTTAAATCCAATTACACATTACAGGAATCTGTACTGTCAGTGACAGCTGATAATTGTAAACGTAAATATGTAATGAGTTTCAGAAAAAATCGAAGAAAATACAATTACTAAGATAACCGTTGATTAATTAACACAAATGCAACAAAATGACGACTACAAATATCACCAGAGTAAATGCGGAAACCCAGTTGCAAGGTAATAAATAAGAAATTTAATTTATCATTTAACAACAATATGTATTTGGTTTTAGTAACTATTGGAGTTTTACTACAGTCAGTTGCCGATAAGAGCCCACTAGTCTTAGATACGGTTAAAAAATCCTTAAGAAAATTAGCTGAAAAACATCCGAACCAAGTGTTACATTCCTGCTGTAAATTTTTCTCAAGATCCCCAAAACCAAGTGCCGAACATGTAGGCTCTGTACTTAGGATTATGGAGTCAGCATGTTTGGAGCATATCATGCAGTTGGATGGAGATACAGTTATAATAACTATAGAAACTAGTTTGAAAATTATGACTGAAAATGTTTATGTTGAATCTGTTGTTCAGTCACCTGCCTCAGATGTTTTGGTAGCACTTGGTAGAGAACATTATGTTCAGGTAAGCAAGTTATGGTTATCGATGTTGATACTTGATACTATTAGCTAAGTATTTGTTCCTAAACGAAAGCACTGATAGTTATTTAAAACTTCTATAGTGACAATGTAATGTGATATATAATGCAAAATTAGGATGGTTCATTAAATCATAGATCAGTTCCCAATTGGCTCATCTTTATTTTTGTTTCAAAACATTAGTGAGAATTAATGCCATCAGGAATATGAATACTAGGAAAAATATCAGTAGTTGTCATAGCATTAAATATTATCCAGAACCAAAATGATATTTTTCCTAATAGTGTTTTTGTTTCCAATATTGATCAAGAATAATGTTAATAATTTCTTCCACATCCAACAAATAGCTGTTAAATACTCTTCTTCCATATAATTCATGCCTAAGCATATCTAGAATATCCTTTGAAAAAGCGCAAATTGGTCCCTCAATATTAATCAGTTTACAAAAGGTGGAATAGGTGGATTGATATATAGTAAACTTAGGTCAACCATTTTTATTGCAATATATTGTAGGACATAGAGGCTTATTCTGGGCAAAATTTGTGTAAGTATATACATGGGTTAATATTTATTTAAACCATAAATTATAATTAAAATATAATGCATTAATTACCTGTACTCACATTTGGTGTATACTTTAATTTAGCCTAAATTTAGGATTTTAATAAGTTAAAAAAAGAAATGTATAAATCTCGCCCGTTTGGTACTATTATGTATGAATATATTTTTTTAAAAGCATCATTGCTTGTTATCTAGTTATCATTACTAATTTTGAGGATTTTCATTTAACAACCCCCAATTTGACTCTATAATGTATAGAGCACACTCCCTCCAAGGCCCACCTAGCATGCCATTAGGGGAAAATTCACTAAACCACAGATATACTACATATCAAATGGATTTAGTTCTGTGGGAGCCCTTGCCAGGTTATCAGGCCTGTGGTTCTCATTGTGGCTGTAGTTTCCCATGAATTTTCTTTCCTCTGCACTGTTTGTAACAGGACATTAGTTTGTAAAGATATTCGTCCAGACTGAGGTGTTTTAAATTGTTTAATACATGTTTTGGGACTACTTCTTTTGTTGACATAACAATTGGTACAGTTTGTGTGTTATTCATGTCTCACTGTCTCTTTATTTGAAATTCCAAATCCCTGTATTTGGTTATTTTTCAGCCAGTGCTTAATATTTATATTATTGTTGTTAGGGATTGCTATGTCAATTAAGGTTGTTTTTGTAGAGACTTTATATACTAAAACTATATCTGGTCTATTGTGAGCAACAGTCCGATCAGTCAGTGTCGTGCAGGGCTCAATATAGATTGTAGTTGTTATTTCTAAACCAGATTCTGGCCTGTATATATAGTAGGGTATTCTTACCAACTGTGATAGTTCAAGTTTCAGTGCTAGTTCCTGGTGCAGTATTTTTGCCACATCATCATGTCGTTCTTTGTATTCAGTTACAGCAAATGCTTGACAACCTCCTGTGATGTGCTGAATAGTTTGAGATGTTTGGCAACCATACCTGCATCTGTCATTGTTGATAGAAGGGTCAATTAACATTATTAATAATTTTAATACTTTATTAATATAAATATGTTACTTTTAGTTATAGTATTTTTTTCTTCAAGCAGTATGATAATCTTATTATTACTGATTATACAGATGAATAGTTATATTGTGTAAAATTAAATGGCAAAAAATTCTTAAAATATACAATGGTACTTTTGTTTTCATAAATTTTGATACCACTTACTTATGAAGTACCAAGAAATACATTTTGTCTTGTTAATAATGTAGTTGATGTGAAAATCTATGTTAGATTTAAGTCAAAATATAAATCAAGATATTAGATTTTGCTCATTTTGAAACAAATATTATAAATATTATCTTTTAGTCCAGACAGAAATATTTTTTTGGAAAAACTGTTAAAGTGTCTTCAAAATTCTGTATTTATAACACAATGTCTAAAAAAAAGTGTGAAAAGGTTATTACGATGCTTTTTTAGACTTTGTCTTGTAAAGTCTAATGCAGATGCAGAGTTATGAATGCTTTTTAAGACTTATTTTATAAAAAAAATTCCATCAAGGAGGTTATTAAAGAAGTTATAAAAATGTCCTAGGATTGTTCCTTGTGGTACATCTAATATAACCAATAACTTGCATGTATGCTCCCTAATTCAATAACAAAATAAGTTATGAAAAAAAGTTTATGGTTCATTGTCAGATAGTTGATAAATGTAAACAGCTGCAATAACCAATTAATCTCTTAGAGTAATGAAACTAAATTCATTTGGTCGAATTTTTTTGCTACATCAATCTATGGGTAAATATTTCAGTGAACTTTAATATTAATGAAATTGGTATATAGTTCTTAAGATAATGGCTAATATAAGTTTAAGAATTATAAATAACCTGCTAAAGGTTCAGAAATAAATTCATCAATTTTGTTTTAATACACTCTAGAGTTAAATTTCCTTGAGCCTCAAGTGTTTTTTTATGAATTGTGGGTGGATTAATATCTAGTAGTATCTTTGGTGGGTTGCATTTTTTTTTATTTTATTTTTGAAGGGCTGATTAGAACTGCAAAATTTATAGTTTTGTTCATGTATTTCCAGGATATATAAAATTTATTCTTATGAAACAGATGATTAATTGGTTAAAACTGAATCTTACAACCCAACATTTCTGGGGGATTTGAACACCCAGACCCCCGCACTTTATTCTTATTTTTTTAGTAATCTAAAATAAATGCTTCACATTTTCTGTCACCTCATTTTTTTGCCCAGGTAATGGATAATTTGCTAACAAAAATTGAGCCAGGTGTAATGCCCCATTATATGATCCCCAGGACGTTAGGGGCAATGGCAAATGCTAATGTTAATGGTGTGGTACCTTATCTTAAAGATATCTTTAATAACATCTTGCCCATGTTGGGTGGTCTAAGGAACGAGGCACTGAAAGAATCATTTTCATTTGGTGAGTATTGAAGTGACTTACATCATCAAAATCTCCATATAATTTAATTTCTAGCTTTGGGTTGCTTTTGCGACGCTTTGACAGAATACGTTTCTAATAGCGAGAAAGTTCCTGATCCCACTATCACCGTTGAAAACTTCAATTTGGAAATCGGCATGGCGTACGACGTCTTGTTCAATTACTGCATCAGTTCCAAGGATGCGAAGGTAACAGAAACCATTTTGGAAGCATTATCTTCGATGTTTTCAGTCCTAAACGCTGACAAAGTGAATCAGCAAATCACAAGAGCCATTCAAGTGTTGTTGAATTTGTACAAGAAGCATACCATCGATCCTTATTTCGTCACCAGGTGTTTGCGATCTGTCATCCAGAAAGCTGCTATAGTCAATGGAACACTTTTAGAGCCTCTCTTGGGGAATATACTGAATAGTATCTTCGATCAAGTGTTCGTGTCACCTGATTACGCGCAGCCTGATCTTTTGAAGTGTCACTCTGAAGTTTTAAGGTACTAGAAATGCCTTTTGGTTCGATTGGTTTCATTTGTATCCCAATTTTATTGCAGGTGTTATGAATGCTTTGCTTTGCACTTCACTGACGTCACAGTTGATCAGTTGATTAATCAGCTGAAGAACAATAACGACAAGGAACGCGTCAAAGCGTTGTTGGTTATCACGCATTTGGTTTCATATTCTGGTGACCAGGCTATCAAACGGAGGTACAAGGATATCATGAGGATTCTAAATGAATTGTTGAATGATGGAAGCATCAGGGTTAAAAAGGCGCTGGTTAAGATTATTGTAGCATTTTCGTGCAAGAAAATTCTGCTGGATAAAGGTGAGGAAATTGATTATTTTATTTATTTATCACATAAATTTATTTAACTTAAGTATACATGAAAATTTGGTCTAGAGACGCCATTTAATTTATGCACAGTAAAAT
This sequence comes from Octodonta nipae, assembly GCA_034190945.1. Lineage (NCBI taxonomy): Eukaryota > Metazoa > Arthropoda > Insecta > Coleoptera > Chrysomelidae > Octodonta > Octodonta nipae. Next base: position 113,610,476 of record CM067221.1, on the reverse strand, counting down.
TACTTCTTACTGTATAATACAATAGAAAGAGAAAACAAATACTTGCAAAAGTAATTAAATTAAGTCTCTTTTTAGCATAACAATTTGATATTATCAAAAGTTTTAACACTGTTTTTTCTTGGATGAACATGTTATATAAACTAAAAGATAGTTTTATGTTCACTATAGTGTTTCATTTCATCAATTTTTTCTCAAGATATTTCTTTGACTTAAATTAGATATTAGCTTGAGAGGTAGATTAAAGGTCTTCATTGCCTTAATGTTACTATTTTTGTGACTTCTATTGTTCCAAGGTAGTAAAATACTTTCAATTGTTATTCTACTCTTACACACTATAAGTTGTAGTCACAGAGCGCTGTTTGATAAGTTATTAGTTCCAGTATAAACACGTTTTCCATATTTTAGGTGGTTTTTTCAAGTTATGGTTCATCTTAAACTATAATTCTATAACTAATAATGCTCCGAAAAAAGTGTAATAAATTGATTTATGATTGTTTCTTTTCTCATATTGATCCCACTTAAAATTGACCAAAAACAATATTATCTATATTTATTTCTATTAAATTTGGTACAATTTCTGTCGTTTTTTGAAAGGCAACAGAGTAATTTTATATACATTTAGACAGAATCTATTTAATGCTATTCATTTTATTCTTGGTCCATTCCATATGACACAAATCACTTCGAAATTCTTATAGGAAGACATTGATCCTTAAAATAATGAATTGGGGTCCTAGAATTGTGCTCTGTGGAACTCCAGTTTATACATTTCCTTTTCGGAACGCCTATTTTCATCTTCAGTTGTCGATGTTGATAATGATGATGATGATAGTTTTCTTTGACAACAAGAAATTTTTATTGATGTTCATGAATTTAGTCTTTGGACGTACTTTGGGTTGTATACCCTGAGGACAATTAAGATTTTTCTGCATTAATTCATAGTAACTCATGTATTTATATTTTCTAACTATATATACTCACTAACAAAGAAATCGACCAGTGGAAGGAGAATATTTGACAAAATATCACTGTGATAGCACAGGTTTTCAATCTATTTTGCCATAGGGTCAGCTCTGTTTCAGTTTTTCAGTTTAGCTCTAGAACTTTGCGATTTTTTTGGTTCAAACTGTCAATGGCACCTGGTTGTTTTTCTAAAATCCAGATTCTCAGTAGCAAATATGAGTATTTCCATACTTAAGTGTGAAGAAATGGGTAGGATTGGAAAATAGACATCGTTTCTATTGGTAAAGTTGGGTTTGGGATATACTAAGGTAACCCAAAAACGAGGTCACATTAGGGTTTTCAGGTTGCTTAAAAGTTATACAACTTTTTATTTTCCAGAAATCAACCCCGATGGTCCAGAAAAATACATGGATTTCGTTTTGAAGATGTGCTGCAAACAAACATTGCCCAAAAACGTGGAAATCGATCCACAAGAACTGGAAAACATCCAAAAATCAGCCGACAACACGCTCTACATGCTCAGCACTTCAGTACCAGAACTGGAACCTGTACTGTGGGAACTTCTACTCAAGCGTCTGCTAGGCTCGACCTATGACGATGCCATCGTCATAATCCTGCGTTGTTTGACGCACTTGGCTTCGAAGAAGGACCAGAACGACACGAGCAACTCCTGCGAGGTGGCGTTCGTCAGATGTTTGGCGCTGTTGGCTAATCCTCTTCCCGATTTCCGCGGTTGTTACATTTTGAATTTCCTCAAGAACATCAAGCCGTGCAACATAAAAACTTATCGGTCAGTGTGGGACACCAAAATACCACAGCTGGTCAAGTATTTGGAACAGAACTACGAGAATTTCAACGCGTCGGAATGGCAGGATTTGCTTTTTGATTTCCTGAACATTTTGCTGGAGACCGTCAACAATGAAAGCTTCAATGAAATTATTGTTTTCAAAGCTAGGAAACAGTTGGAGATTTATAATAGTGTGAGGTAAGCTTACCAACGATTAAATATGTCATTTTTATTGAAAATATCAACGAGTTTGTCCTTATAATAATTGTTCTTCACTTCATTTAAATACAATTTCATGGGTTGTAACATCTAGCGATAACAAAAAAAAAGATTTTCTGAATGATAATTGTGGTATCCCTGGGAATAACTACCACATAAACTTGAAAGGCTGTACATTTCAAAAGTCCAAACCTTTCAAGGTCTAATTCAGACTTCGTTTTCAATTGTATGAATACAAATTGAACAAAAAATTAAAAATTTAGAAGATACGCAATGACAAATATCGAAATCAAATTTGTCATACTTATGCTTCAATTATATTTGCAGCTATGTAATGGTGGTTGCAACAATATATACAAAACTATGTTATGTTGGTTGCATAGTTACGCGGCGTTTAAAAACAAAAAACTCAGATATTATATTGTTATCTATTATGACTATGACTATGATTGAAATCTAGGACTTGAGGATGCTTTTAAATGTGGGTAACAGTCTATTAATTTTAAACATTCTTAGATGGGTGCTTACATTTCGTCTTTTTCATTGCAGGTATGCAGTAAACAACAATGGAGATCTGGTTAGGAAACAAACTGAAAAGCAGTTCCTTTTAAAATGTCTGGCTATAGCCTTGTGTTATTTGAAGGACAAGGAAATCGTTTTGCAAACTTTGGATAACATTTTGGTAAATGTTAAGCTGACCGATTATACTGAATTACATTCTTGTGCTGAAGCTGTGGGAATATGTTCCAGGACCCATTTACAGGTTAGTACTTTCTGTTTTTCTTGCTAATTACTACAAACCGTTCATTTACAGTATCTCTTACTAATAAATCAGAAATTGGGAATATAAATTTTACATTTGTTTTATTTTCGCGCCATCTTTAGTAATATAGAAGTTGTATATTCATTTAGAAGATGTAGGTGTCCTGTCTATTCATCATCTGTTTTTTATGACAATTTGGCTATTGTGTGTGGGTAAATAGAAATTCTCTTCAAGAAAGAATTGAAAGCGTGCATTTGTTATGTAATGTTTTTATTTTCACACTCAGGTTCAGTTCTTGGATTTATTTAAAAACACAGTCCAACTCACTCTAATTTATTTCCACTACTTTAACAAAATTTGTATTCACCGAACTATTTACAATTTATCTCTACTTAAATATATGGCTGTCGAATACGGAATGAATCCATCTCCAGCTGTCCGTATTTATATATTTCTCTCGGAATTATTCTGGCAAGTCAACGAACCATTGGGAAACTTCTTTCATGTGTTCTGGAAGCTTCAAGGGAATTCCCAGTAACGATAGTGGTCGGTCTGTTGAGAGACGAAACATTTCGGATTCCCAGAAGTATTGGAAGAATGTCCCTTCCACGAATTGGATGATGGCCGATTGCACCAGCTCTCGGATGAATTCTGGTAACAGTTATATAAATAAAAAATATGATTCATTTATTTTCTCAACAACAGTTGGAGGTGTATGCTTCTAAAAGACATCAGTGTTGAGTGAGAGTTCTATTCTGAGAACTTAAAGCAGTTCGTACCCGTGGACACATGATTGAGAGCAGACCTTGATTTTTATTGGGGGCCAATAACATTTTGATCAATTGACTTAAAAAGTTTGGTTGCCCCTGCCTTTGGAAATCAATGACCTCAACTGACTGGTGATGAATACTTTCTTCGGGAGATATATCAGTGCTATTAATCTATAAAAACATTATTACAATTAATTGATGATTCTTGTCGTATGGAATTTCTATTTCTGTAAAATCATAAATCTAGAAATTCATATCATCATTTAATAATGTGTAGGCCTCCCTCATCACCAGTCCGGTGAAGCTTTGTTTGTATTCCGATTAATTGTGATTATATACTGTTTTTATTCGGGAGTAATAACACTGATATATCAAATTAAAACTCGGGAATACGAAGAAAGTGTTCCCAAACATCAAAGGAAACCGCTTTTTCCCACGCCTTTATAGATTTTCTCATGACCAAGAATTGTTTCATTTTCTTAATTTTTTAGGTGGTTCTGGATAAACTAGCAACCGTCCGCAAAGAAATCATCTCGAAAAAGTCCTCGAAGTTCCTCAATTTCATAATGAAAGATCAGAAATCTGACATCGGAATGGAAAGACTTCGCTACGCGGTCCTGTACGGTTACTCTGAAGTATGTAACGAAGCCCCATCCGATAAGCTGCTGAAAGTCATTGAGTCGGAGATTCTCGACTACGCCACCGGGGAATTGAGCACCGTGAAGGATTTCCAAATGAGAAAAGTCTGTTTGAAAACCATACATTCTGTAGCTGATGCGATGCACCCCAACAGAAACCTGTTGCATATTAGGATGAACGATCGAGATAAAGTTATCGGGTAAGACTTTTTTATCCCACACTCAAAAAATGTGTCGAATAGCTTTAATTTAGTATAAATTAGTAGTGATTAACTGTTTGAAAAAAAAAACTATATTGGCCATGTGTGTTTTTTAAGTTCACTGATTTCTCAAAATGACCGATTTGGATATTCGTTCTATGACCTAAATGTATAAACACAAGGCTTTGTATTCTAACGTTAAACCTTTATTTATTACATTCAGCGTGGTCCATGGGTTAAACCAAACCCCATATTTACATAGAATTAAAGATTTTTATAGTTTTCTAAGTACTGGTTTAAAAACAGCTTCAGTCAGTTTTGTTTTTGTTCTTTACAGGGTCGTTTTTAAGATAGCTTACAGATTTTCAATTGGATTTAGATCCAGGGAGTTTCAAGGCTATTCGTAGCCGAATTTTGTTGAAAAGTTACTTCATCGTGGACTTCAATTTCCTTTTTTTTAGCTTCCAATCTTTGTCAGTATTCCTGTAAATTTATTTTTTCTTTGTTTGGCAAAAACATCTCTAGAACATTAATAACAGATAATAAACTGTTTGGTCAATATAAACGTGCGTCGCTTTTCTCTAGCCTTGAATTTTCCAACCCACATATTTTTCTGTTCAATCAAATTGTTTTTTTATCTTTTTGTCTCTCAATATCTTTCTATTGATCGTGATCTATTTTACTAAACTGTGACTATCTTTTTGCAAGTTTGAAATTATTTATTTAACATCTTTGTCACCCAATTTTTCCCGACTTGACCATACAATGTATGACATCACACTCCCTCTAAGGTACACTATGTTTTCTTTAGGACAAAATTCACTAAACCCCAGATATACTATATATCAAAAGGGTTTAGCTCTGTGGGAGCCCTTGCCAGGTTATCAGGCCCGTGGTTGGCGTCGTGGCTGCAGTTCCCCATGAATTTTCTGACCGTCCTGGCTGTTCCTAACAGGACGGCTTTTTGCATCAGTTGGTAAAGATGTTCGTCCAGACCGAGGTATTTCAAATTGTTTAATAGATGTTTTGGGACTTTTCTGTTGTTGACATAACAATTGATACCGTTCGAGTGTTGTTCATGTCCCATTGTCTCTGTATTTGAAATTCTAAATCCCTATATTTGACTATTTTTTCAGCCTGCTTAATATTTAAATTATTGTTGTTAGGGATTGCTATGTCAATTAAGGTTGTTTTTCTAGAGACTTTATCTACCAAAACTATATCTGGTCTATTGTGAGCAACAGTCCGATCGGTCAATATCGTCCGGTCCCAGTACAGTTTGTAGTTGTTATTTTCTAAAATAGATTCTGGTTTGTATATATATTAGGGTGTTCTTACGGACTGGGATAGCTCAAGTTTCAGCGCTAGTTCCTGGTGCAGTATTTTTGTCACAGCATCGTGTCGTTCTTTGTATTCAGTTGCAGCGAACGCTTGGCAACCTCCTGTGATATGTTGGATAGATTCAGATGTTTGGCAACCATATCTGCATCTGTCGTTGTTAATAGAAGGGTCTTTGACGATGTACTTTAGATAGTTCTTAGTTGGAATTACTTGATCTTGGATTGCCAATATAAAGCCTTCCATTTCAGGAAACATATGACCAGAGATGAACCAGTAGTTCGACGCTGAACTGTCGACATAATCTTGGTTGACGTCATTTATATGTCTTCCATGAAGGGGCTTTTCTTTTCATTTGAGCAGTTTCTGATCAGTTGTCTGGTAGTATACTTGAACTTGTTGTTCTGTCAGTCACAGAGGTGTTGAGCCATCAACCTGACATATGACTATGTGTAGATCAGAAAATTCTGCGAGTCTCTGGAAATGATTACGCAATTTAGAAATTTGTTGATCACATAACTTTCCTATATCTGTCAATCCACTTCCTCCTTCACACCGGGGCAATGTTGTACGTTCGACACAGCTCTTTGGATGGTGATTTTGAGCTTTTGTTAGTAGTACTTTCCGTTGTAATTGTTCAATGTCGGTCTTGCACCAGTTAACTATCCCGAAAGAGTAACTAAGCACTGAACACACATAGGTATTAATACACTGAGACAGATTTTTACTGTTAAGTTTGGTCTTCAGCAGTCGTCTGATCCTTCTATAAAACTCTGTTTCTTAGGTCCTTTTTCATGATGGTGTGATCATTTTTTTATTATTATGTGGATTGTTTTGATAGGAAATTTTATATTACAGTAAAACAAGTAGTTTCAATGGATTTATTCACAGTTTTCGTTTCAACAACATTAAGTCAAGTTTCTGTCTAAAGTTGTAAAAAGTGTTAAAATTCATTCCTTTAAACGGTCTTTGACATTTTAAGTTTAGATTTTTCGGAATTTTCAGGTTAGTGTCCACCCAAATGCAACTGCACAGCGGTCCAGAGTACATCGAACTGTTTCCGATTGTAGTTCCAACACTGACGTCACTGATCAGACTGCCCGTGCAAATCGAGTCCGAAGGTCGAATAAGACTGTTGAAGCTATTGTTCGACAACGTCTTCAACGCTTCCGCCATCTATTGCAAAATCAATCAAAACAACCCCGACGCCTACTACGGCGACTTGAAGTTGGTTCCGTACGTCACTAGGACTTTCGCGGAACTCAATCAGTTCGTCCAGGAACTACTGCTTCAGAATCTCTCGCCGGCCACGTTAGGACGAAATCGTCACGTTGTTGGAGGTGTTTTTGGCGAAGAAGAAACCCGAGCAACGATTGCCTGCTGTGGAGACTTTGAGGTTGGTGTTGCAGACTTACTTGGACAACATGAAGTTCGCATACGATTGTCCGAGTAGTTTTGGTCAGACTGGGTTTCTCTTGGCAAAAGTCGTTCCGAGGTGTACGGATCCTAATAAAAGGATAAGGAAGGTAAGTTTCTGAAATACAAATAGAGCCGAATTTTGACACAGCCAACAATTTTTAAGCTTAATAATCTTGAAGCGATCTGTCTAAACCAAGAAATAATGTGTAGGTCATTTCATCATCATCTTTGGATCCATTTTCGGGTATAGGCTACTCTCATTCTTTGTCATGTCCTCTATTTTAGGATTCTGTTTGTCTACCTAGCCACATGCCTGCTAAGTTCTGGTTTACTTCATAAGAAATGGTAATTCGCCTTGATCAAATTGTCTAGAACATGGCGACCCACGTCGGCATTTTATGACCGGCGGGTCACAGTGTGACCCATTGGTTAATTTCATATGACATACTTTATTTGCGAAAATAAAATATAAACTGTATCTTCGATAAAGTAAGAGCCGGAAGGCGTAATACTGCCGTAGCCAGCATTTTTTTTCGGTAGAAGGGGGTTACTTTTACAGTTGTATGCAAGGCCGTAGCCAGCAATTTTTTTGGGCCAAGGATTTTTTTAATGGGTGATGTACTGATTAGGACTCCAACTTTTAAAATTTTCTATATGTATCTACGATACATAAAAATGTATAAATATAAAAGTCATTTTTATGAAATAGATGGTAAATTTGTTAAAACTGATTCTGAAAGCCAAAGGTTAACCCTCGCTGGCTCCCCTTCGCCCCCCGCCGCTTGCTAGGGCCTTACTTGTATGCAACATAATAAACCACCCTAACAATGCAACTATTAAATGCTATATCATTCAGAAATCGCGTATAATTCATTTAACAAAGAAGATGAGCACCATGTTGCCTAAAAGCCGGTACATTTTTTAACGGTTGCTAATATGTATATTACCCCAAGTGTTACCCATCTTTATCCTTCAATTATCTAATATCTGTATACTAGGAGTCTGCAACCAACATCACATGATTACAGTAATTTGGGTGGCATATCTCTAAAAATGCATAACTTCAGTACATTTCTTTTTTATTTTGTAAAGTTTTGCTTAACTGTCCCTATTCAGTCCAGGTCAGTTTTGTATTACTGTAATTCTTGCTTCCTTGTTTAATTATATGTCCTAAATAACCCTATTCCACTTGTTCCAATTTTTTGTTATAATTTTTTATTTTCTTATATAGTATTCTTCTATACATGACTCGTTTTTCTTAAATTCGTTATTCAACTGACTTCACCTAATTATCAACAATTATAAAAGGGTTCTGCAAAACTGAGGTTATTAAATCTGTCCAGTATTTGCACTGCTTTCTCATTCCCGAAACTATACCATCTTCACCTGGCGCTACCTGTATTTGTTTCAATGCTAATCTTAGATCTTGGGTTGTTTGTTACATCTGACATTTTATTTTGATTATTTTACGTTCCTTGATTGAATCTTTCTCATTTGTTTTTCGTGTAATATAGAGCCATGTAATTTATTCCATTCCCTTCAGTTGTTGTGTTTCATTTGCGTGTAAGAAATTTTATTCACTAGCCCAATTAGTTTGTAGATCCTTTCTAGTCATCTTTCTAGTTTCTTTTACCATTTCTTCATATTTACGTTCTTTTAAACAGTGGTATAGTTACTTTTTTTATTGTATTTTATTTTTAGTATGTTGGCAGAGTTTATGTTATCTTTCAATAATGTAATCTAGCCACTTTACCTCCAGCTTACTTCATGTAATTTTATCACTCATTTTTTCTACTTCACTTTAATTTAATTCCTTTAGTTTATTGTTTTAACTTTTTCCCATATTCTGATTTATTTTGTCAACATTTGTTTACCTTTTCTCGACTGTTTTTTTTTCCTTTTTGTATCTATTGAAATTTTTGGTCTGAATTTAATTAGTACTATTTATGTTTCTCTTGACATGATATAGTCTATATTCGTTTTTGTTTTTGAGGCTGAACTGATCAGTGTCACTTTTCTTTGGAGTTTGTTGTTTTAGGGAAATTCATTTCATCTAAGCACTGCTGTTAAAAACTACCTACTCTTTCATTTTGTTTAATCAAAGTTCCTTAAAATGTGATTTTGAATAAACTTTTGATATAATTTCGTGGAACTACTAAACTTTAAAGCAGATTTTAGCTTAGATACTTGAGATTTTGTGTGCCACACTTTCTTGACTCTTTAAATAACTAAGACTAAATAATTTTTGGCTAGGTTTGCTCTGGTTGTTGTGACCTTTTAATATTTTGTAGATAGATTTAACAAGCATATATAAAATATTGTTCAATACTACATACCTATTTATTTTCAATAAACACACACACAAACAGATGAAGAAACATCTTTTTCGTTTTTCTTCTAGGTTGCAGTGGAATGCATCTGCCTGGTATTGTGCATAGCTGCTAGATACGAAGGCCACATGCGCGATCACGACAAACTTTTGAGCAACTCAGTCCAACACATTCAACAGCAAATCGAATCCGACGAACCGAAATTGTTGTACAATCTCACTTCTGATTTGGCACACGTCATTTGTCTTAACTTGCCGCATTTTCAGCTCATGCACTTCGTTGACGGACTCACTGATGCCCTCTTAGATTGCGAATCGTCTAGTTCTAACGGCAGCGGGGTGGTACTTAATGTTACATTGAAAAACAAAGGTAACTGTGTTCAGTATTAAGTTGGGTATGGATTTTTACGCATTGCTTTGTTTGTCGGAATAGGTGGGGAGCTTCAAAATCATGTGACTACCATACTAGAGAAACTTTTGGTGCAGATTTACAAGATCCAGTGTCAGAGGACAAAATCTTCGGCGTTAAGGGCAATTTTAAACCTAGCAACACATCATCCAAAGCATGTTTGTGGTATTTTGTTGAACCAGCCTTTGCCTTATGACAAGTAAACTACGTGATCTAATCGCAGTCCCATTTTTTTAAATAGAGGTTTTGTTTTCAGCGTTATTTGTGACTGCTGGGCAGTCCTGACAACAGATTCGACGTTGGTTCAAGATTTACTCGACCAATTGAAACGCCATCTGAAGTCGGTACCTTTGTACGAGGAACAAGGCAACGGAGAAGTGAAATTAGCGACTTTGCAGCCTTTAGAAGCTATATGCGCTATGCACGAACTTCTTTCGAACGCTCAATTAAAAGACGTTTGTTTGCAGCAGTTTCCCGAAATGTTTTCTTTGCTTTTGGTGTGCATAGCTTCGTACATGGGAACAGTAGCGCCAGCTGCTAAAAAAGTCGACAAAAAAGAGAAGTACAGTTATTTTTCGAGAGAAATTTATAAGTTGGTTCCCGCCAAAGTTGCAGTAGAAACGTTCAGGTTATTCTTAACCTGCTGTGAATACGAGAAAATGGCGTCGAGTCTGAAGTTCATCAATAATACGGAAACCGTGGAAGATTTTTCATTGTTTCTAGAGGTAAGTTTCATTCATATACTGCAGTCATTGATGGGTAAGTATGAGGAGCCCTGATATAGATCCTTGAGGCACTCGTATTATTATTTAATTTAAAATGCACATAAAAAAGCATAACAAGTATATTGAAAGACATTGATGGAATGTTTGCATATAAGAGGCCCTAGTATAGATCCTTGGGGCACTCTTATTATTTTGTTTCATTTAAAGTGCATTTAAAAAGACATAATGAGTATACTGAAAGTCATTGATGGAGCGTGTGAATATGAGAGGCCCTAGTATAGATCCTTGAGGCACTCTTATTATTTAGTTTCATTTAAAGTGCACTTAAAAAGACAACGAGTATACTGAAAGTCATTGATGGTACGTGTAAATATGATAGGCCCTAGTACAGATCCTTGAGGCACTCTTTTTGTTATTTTGTTTAATTTAAAGAGCACTTAAAAAGACATAACGATTATACTGAAAGTCATTGATGGAACGTATAAATATGAGAAGCCCTAGTATAGATCCTTGAGCATCCTTTTTATTATTTTGTTTAATTTAAAATATATTTGGAACAAATAATACTAATAATGATTGCCTTTAATTTAGGTCATACAGTCCCTCGCTGACATAATAGCTACCGATATCCCTCAGAACTTGTCGTGGATAGTCGCCTGTCTAGGACCGTACATCAGGGCAGATTTAGATCCACAACGGGTTGCAACTGTGGCGTTTTTCACTTACCTTCTCAAAAGAGACACCCAAGACCAAACTGTACTTACTGAAAATCTGCTCGAGATGATTTTGGACGTACAAAGCGATCAATGTTGTTTGGTAAAGAAGTTGGCTCTCCAAGGTTTGGGGTATGCGGCTGAAAATTTGAGTTACGAGTTGGTGTCGAGGCATTGCAATCCAATACTGAGCGTTTTGATGAACAGTTTGGATTACAACAATATCATGTGAGTATGAGCAGTTAGTGAAAATAGGTTTAAGGGTTATACTATTGTGAATGTAGGAGTCATTAGTGAAAGTGAAAGTCAAATATTTTAATTTACATTTTAGAATTGTGCCTTTTTAATCCGTAGTTTCTTAACCATTGACAACGGGGTCTGATCTAGACCCCGAAACGTTTGGAATATACAGCAATTTTCTTTAAACTGTGGTGTTATTTCCCAAGAAGCACTTAGACATTAAAATTATGCAAGTTGGGAAAAAGGTTATTCTACATATAAATGAAGATTTGATAGACATTTGAGTGATAAATCAAATATTTAAATCCTGTTATGTCTGTTACACTGTTTATCAATGGTGATTCAGTGTTTTCTTCTTTCAGTCGTTTTCTAGATTGAAATAACTTTCTAAAGCTTAATTCAAACGTGGATATCAAAAATTGGTGAGATGGGTTATAATAAATTGTTTTTTTTTTATAATTATTACAACGAAATTCTCAACAAATCAGAAGTGCCTGAGGTGGCTAAGTCTGAAAGCGAAGAAAAACTGTTGTTCTACCACGTGTGTAGTCACGATGGTAAAAAAATCCATATGCTACAGACTGCTACTCCATCCAGCATTTTCTCCAGATTTAGCAACTATTTCTTTTTCCAAACCTGAAAGAAATGACGGTAAACGATTTGGGTTCAATGAAGAGGTCATCACTGCAACAAACACCTATTTTGAGTACCTTGAGGACACCTATTAATTGGTAGTTGTAAAAATATTAGAAAAACTGAACTAAATGTATCGAGCTATAAGGAGACTATGTTGTGAAAGAAAGCAAAAGTTCTGGATCAGTTTTATATAACATGCCAGGATGGTAAATTGTATGTTGGGCAGACTAAACCACATCAATATTACAGAATATCTCAACATAAACTTGCTTATAGAAGAGTAAAGCCGCTATATCAAAAACAACTATCACAAAGAAAATTAATTATTCATGGTCTTCACAATTAATAATTAAAATTGAGGTATTCACTTTCATATGCTTTGAAGTGATAATAGTGTAGTTTTCTGAGAAAAAAGTAATTGAATGTATTCCAGTATTTAGTCACTGAAGAAGTTGGGCAACAAGGAAAAGTTTTACAACAAAAATAAATGATTTTATTATGATGTAATATTGAAAAGAAATACAGGTAATTGTAATAATAATCATATTGCGGATTATAGTTAACTAGTGTATGGACTTCAATCCTTACCAAATATATCATTAATTTTTCTCGTAATTTAGTATATTGCTGGTATGCTTTTATGTTTTTACACACTATTGTTTGTTTTATTTTAAGATGGTGCTACATTGACTATAAATAATTTTAGATAACTAACTGGTGAAACGACGTATATTGAAGGAATACCAAACGTTTCAAAGTCTATTCTGACTTCGTTGTCAATGGCTTTATATTTATTGACAACGAAGTCAGAATAGACTTTGAAACGTTTGGTATTCCTGCAATATACGTCGTTTTATTTCTATTGTGGTGTTATTGCACAAAAAACATAAAAGTAATCAAGAATATGCCACAAACAACGTTTAGAAGATAACTGGTGAAAATTTACAAATTTGTAAAATATGAGACTCATCTGTTCGGATGTTATTAAATTTGATCCATTATTTTTTTAGTAATGAAAGTGCAGTGATCTTAGAAGGAATGCTGAGTTTCACTAAACTGTTAACAGCCATGGAGGGCTGCAAATTCAGTTCGTTTCAAGTGACAGCCGCCGTCAGGATAAAACCTCTTTTGGATCAGGAAGACGTGAATTTGAGGCGGGCATCATTCCACTTGCTCGGTGATTTGACGCATTCTTTGACTCAAGACGGAAATTTGGATGCGTTCCGAGAACAAATCCAAGGGAATCTCATTACTTTGCTTTTGCATTTGTGCGATCCTGACATTTACGTCATCAAGGTCTGTTAGATAAATATTTTAAATATCAAATGTTTACATGAAGTGATTTTTAGGCGTGTAAATACACTTTGAGGAAGATCGGACCGTATTTGGAAAGTCCTAAGGTGAATTCTATGATACAGGAACATTTAATTGAAGAGGCGAACTTACATTTTACGGATTTCGTTAGGGATTTGTTGAAATTGATGGTGAGTTTTTAAATTTGTATAGAAAAAAAATAGGGTTAAGAGGAGTATCAATAAGCTTTGGGACATTTTAATAGGGCTACAAACAAGGTAAAGAGCGTCAAAATCAGAGTCATATTTATCATTGATAATCCTTAAACTTGAACCAATTCTTCAAGAACTTTTTCACTCCATTTAAGAAACCTTCATAACTTGAATTTTAAATGCATGAACTGCTTTACGGTCGTCACAACAGAGCATTGATGACACAATTTAATTTTGATATTTGGGATTAAAAATTCGTTGGGTGTCAAATCAGGATTGTATGGCGGATAAGCCATTGATTCTGCAATTTTAGAGCGGTCAAGTAGTGTTATTGAGAACTGCATTGGCATAGTAAATGGTTTGTTTCTTTGCATTTCAGACTGATGAGCTTCAAGACTTGTTCCCCTTGCTTATAATGACCTGCCTTTCATATCTGAAGAGCCCCTGGACTGATATAAGAAGCAATGCGGCTCTGATAGCAGGGCTGCTGTATTCCATGTTGGTGGTGGAAAACAAATCAAGAGTTTCGTTGGATACGATCTGTGATAGAATTATGAGGCTGATGAGTGACGAAGATGAAGAAGTTAGGATGAAAGCTATAGAGGCCTTGTCATACTTATTCCTTAATTAAGTTCTAAAAATTTTATATATATTTTTCGCTAGCGTTGATTTTTTTTTAAATATAGTTTTTTATCATATCGTTGTGCTGTTTGAGAATGTTTAATTTGCCAGCTCTTAATATATTAAGAAGAGTAATTTTAGTGTGTCTTATTTCAGATTTAATCCTCAACATATTTTGTGATATTTAGCAGCTTTCAAATTGCAAAAGCAATTAAAAACTTTCAAAATTTTAAAAGTACTTTCCCCGGAATATTAAGTTTGATATCTTGTTAACTGACTTCTCAAAAGAAGGAGGATCTCAATTTGTCTGTATATTTTTGTTATGTATGTTCAGGGATTACTCGAAACCGGCTAAAGGAATTTGGATCGCTTAAACTGGTTTCTATTAAGGATGGTCCGTTAGTGGTCCCATATTTTTTTCAACAATATAGCTTACACCGTTTTTAGAAAATCTCCAAAATCTTTTTCTTATATGGTAACCTTAGTGTCCTTAATTTAAAAGAATTGTCGGAATAAGACAACAAAGTTTTATTAATTGAAAGCTTTAACAGGGTATAAATAAGTAATGGATGAATACAAGTCTTGATGAAGGTTTCAATTAATAACAGCGAAACGTCGGCAAGGATTTACTAGCCAACTTTCCGACCATTCTTCTATCATCAAGTACTTTAATTCCATTACGAATAATTGTTTTTCAGATCCTTCCCATCTGACACCTTGTTGAGACCAATCAAACTAGCTTGATATCCATCCTCTGCTGTATTCTTCTATTTACATAGTGTCTATGGAGATCATTTAGGTATCCCTCAAATTCTTTTGTTTTTGGTCTGTATTTGTAGAAACGACAGTACTGAATATTAACAAATCATTGAAACATTTACCAGTATTGTTCAATTGGTTTGATTCATAGAGCTTGTCTCAAATTTTATCACCACAATATTCATAGTCATCGAACCTTCTAAGCCCTATCCTCAATTTCTTTTTTCTTCTTATGACCTATATCTCTGTTAGGTAGATATCCATCTCTCAAACTAAATTCAACCTAGTGATGGTCCCTGTTTCTTTTAGATCATAAATCTCTACCGGGAACCATTATCCAGTATTTTGCCGAAAGTCTCTCCTGAAAGCTCCTTCAAAAATTACAGTAAGTTATACCTTGGATAGAATGCAAACCTACGCTATTTAAAGAGGTCCAGCCTAACGCCAAATGTCTGCCACATAGACCTGTTACTAGATATTATCGTCACCTAACCACAGATCTACTTCTGTAAGCCATATGATATTATTTTTACTATTGGCGGTAACCTATATGAAGAAACTATCGCTGTCTGTCTGTTCGAAATCTGGGATGTAATAATTTGAAATTAGATTGGAGTTAAATCTAAATAAATGCCACTTAACCAGCTTCAAGGTGGAGGATCTGAATCCAGTTATCTATCTCGTTTCCTTGAAAGGACAAGATAAAGTAATAGCACATCAGCAACACGTGACGACGACTCATCATTGGTCACCCAATTTAAATTATTTGTCTATCATTTTCTGAATCACCCTGTACAACTATAATTCAACTATACACGATGTTACAACCGCCCTGTATAACTACAACTCCATTCCACCTTATATTTCAATCATCCTGTATATGCAACGGGGGCCGTTAAAGTATTAAGTAGGCACTATAGGGGGGCGGGGGATCCTTGCTTTGCTTATTTTTTTATGACATTGGTGGTAAGGGCTTTGCTTACTGTTGCTGACAAAGGGTGAGGGGGGGTAAAGAATTGTAATAAATCTGCCTAAGTAATAATTGACGGGCATAACTACTTCTAACCCTCCCCCTTTAACTCGAATATCCTTACTGCATATGCTTGTTTAACCATTTTTTAATTTTTTTTATCCACTGTGTATACATACATATAGTTTTACTTCACTCTTATTTCAACCACTTTGTATATGCAACTACATATTTGTCACCTAATACAACTTTAATTCTATTTCACCTTATATGTCAACCATCCCATATATGGAACTGCTTATGTACCACACAATATCACATTTATTCGTAAGATTTTTTGAACCCACCTGTCTAACTGTAATTTTACTTCCGCCAATATTTTAACTGCGCACATTATTTGCTGCTTGAATTTTGCTACCACCGTATACCATATAGAAAACATCGCTCACCAAAAAAAATTTCTTTTCGATACACTAATGGAATATTTTGTGCCATTTCACTAGAACACTTATTTCATAATTGTAGAAATTATTAGTATAATTTCCGAAGTATTCTGAAGTCTGCGCAGTTTAGTGATAATTTACTTGAATTTATCAAATCATTTTTTTATAATTTTGGACCAGATATTTTAAACAACTAAAATGGTATAAAAAATATTTATTATTAAGGGATGTTTGGTAAATCTGAATGTAAACACTGATTTTCCATTTGAAATATTTAAGCCTTAAAAAATAATAAGCAATTTAATATATAAAATATTTATTTCGTTCAAAAATACAGAACAATTTTATATAAATCAAAGGTTTATTTCCCAAAATTTATCGTAAAAATAATGACTGAAGAAAATCTGTAAATTTTTACATCTTACAGATATTTCTATATATTTTTTTTTTCCAGTTTTTAACAGAAAAATAACAAAATTAAAATCCCGTTTCTCGAATATAATAATAAAAATAAAACAAATAGCTTCTAATAAGAGTATCCTTTTTTTAAATGTGATTATTACCCTTGGAATATACTTTAGTTTTGTCTAAGACAAATATATTTTTATTACCTTTTAAATACATTTTTAACCGCAAATGCACACTAATAAATACACCTGATATAAATATAAATGTGTATACTTTGAGTATTTGATGGGGGGGGGACAAATGGGGGAATTGTTCAGTTTTAAACCCGTAATTATTGGAGAAATATCGAAAAAATTGACTCTGAACTCAATTTTACTCTATATACAGTTTTATACAAGTATGTATATATAAAAATATGATAAAAATTTTGATAGCATTTGCAAAATTTTTACTTTTGGAAAGGTATTTTCAAAATTCATATATTTTTGTAATACTGCAAATGTAGAAAATTTTAATATACGAGGACTGTTCAAAATTAAATTATAATTGTATATACGAGGATGATACAAAAAATAAATGCCCATGTTGTTCTGTTATTGATGCGATGTTAAACTTTCAATATAAGAAAGGGAAAATAACTAGAGCTCTTCAACCCTGCTTCAATAACCTGGGGTCTCTTAAGATATTAATATTTACAATTAAAATAACTGATTTTATTCATGTATTCATCTTTGAGGTATCTGTTATTTAAGATTATTACATAGTCATGCCATATATCCTCTTCTTCAGTACAGGCATATACAGCATCCATCTTTAGTTTGGTCTATATACTTTTGTTTTGCTTTTATATATAAAACAAAATAGAAGCTAAACATACTATTTGTCCAAAAGTTTGGTAACACCTGTTCTGAAATCCCTCATATAAAACAAATTATAATCTATCTCTAAACATTCCTCGTAGATTCAAAACAATAACTGCCTCGGTAAATAAAAACTTACATTCAATCATAATGTTTCAATGATATTCACGTGCCTAATAACTTTTAGTCATTTATACAAATCACAGTCAACCCTGTCGTCCACATTCGTAGTGTATCCATACAGAACCTACCATTTAAAAAATATATATATACTTTAATATTTCCATGGAAAAAACCTAACCCTACTGAGATTTATCATCAATACTTATTATTTTTTGGCAATAATTTTCCATAAATTCGTCTAAAGCTGCATAAAAAGCATAAACAATAAAATCACGCAAACATGATTTTTTTTTCGAGATTCGAACCTTGTACTAGCGTGTTATAAACTCGTTCCTACTCTTTTGACACCAAATACAAACCTGCGTTGTTGTTCAGAGTAGACAGAGCCAATTCGCTGTTGAACAGTGCGTAGGTGTTGCCGAAATACCCACTGGACGAAATCTTGTTGCGCTCTTTGATAATAGTAACCAAGAAGTCGATATGTTCAACAATGAAAGCGTCGGGTTTGGCCACACGAACTCTCCGCTTCAACAGCAAATTGAACAACCGCTCTATACCGTAAACGGTACAGAGCAGTTCAAAAGTGACAGAGTTGTTTTCGAAGTCGTTATTGTCCATATTAGATGGCGGAGATTTGTCCACTTTGCTGAGCAGCTCTAGAATGTTGGGTACGTTATCACAGCTGGCCTTAATACTGTTTTCAGTCTCTTCATCGCTCTTGGAGCAGAAATGATCTTTGGAGAAATCCAAGATGTCACAGAAGCTGCTTGCCGAGAATTGGGATCGACCAGACATGTCCAAACCATGATGAGGATTTGGTGAACTGAAGTCGAACGTGCTCATGTCAGGGAAGTTGGTATCAAAATGAGTCATCTCGGGTTTGTCCAACTCCGAAGTGTGTTTACTTAAATCCATTCCAGTCAGAATGATCGAACTTAAGTTGGGCTTGTGAAGATTCAAAGTGTAATCAGGGCGGGGTTTGTTGGTAACTGTTTGTGAAGAATTCTGATTTGAATTGGAATCAGTCTGATCACAACTGACGTTGTTAGACTTAGTTTGATCTGCATTTAAATCTGATTTAGGCATATCATCACCGTTAATGATCAAATCGTGTTGGAAATGAATCGTTTCTTGATTGGAGTTGTTCAACTCAGAAAGTATTATCTCAGTGTTAGAATCAGTGCTTATGTCCGATTCGCTCAACTGAAGTTTGCTCAAGTCATTTTCTAACGTGAGCGGGTTGGAATCTGTGGGATTCCCCAAAGTGCCGTACGATTTTGGTTTGTTGTTCAAAAGATATTCGCCAGAAGGCGAAATAGACTTATTTTGTTTATTATCACAAACAGTTGAATTATCTTTGGTTTGTACTGGTTCTTCGTTCTCTATGATCAAATCCTTTTGCAAGTTGGTTAGGTTTTCGTTTTCGACGTTGGTATTTTTTGGGGTGAAATTGGAGTAGAAATTAACGCTGTTCAAGGAGTTGAGAATGTCGGTTATGGATTTTTTCAAGCCCCCGCCGTTAGGCGGCGTCTCGTTGTTGTTGAGCACGTTCTGTCTTGAAGCGTAGACGTTTTCATTGTTTAAAACATTTTCCTCTTCAGCACTCAGTCTTCCAAATTCCCTCACGCTAATCCTCGGGTACTTCAAGGGGGATTTGTTTGTTTGATTTTCGTTTTTGTCGTCGATCTTGTCGGATTTGTGCGAATTTTTTGATTTCGATTTTTTCTTGGAAGTTTTCGGGGTCTTAGTTTTCGCGCAATCGTCGCTACTGCTATTGTTATTTTTATCTATATCACAGTTTTCTGTTTGAGATCGTGTCGATTCGAAGCCGTTGAAGAAATGAACAGTCACTGTCGTGTCGTCGCTGAGGATCCTCGACAGGGCTTGTTCTCGCAAGTCTTTTCCGGATTTTTCAGGTTGGCTTTGATTGTTGTTGATGTTGTTTTGTTTGTTGAGTTTTTTCCGCTTTTTTCGACTCCTAGATTTGCTGCTCTGGGGCTTCTCTTGTTTGTTTTCCTGCGGGTCGTTCTCGAAATCGATCTTGCGTCGTATGGTGGGGTTTTTAAGTACGTGTGCGCTGTTGAATGGGGTTTCCTTGGTGCAGGTTCTGCTTTTCGATTTTTGAAATTGCATCGTCTGTAGGATGTCGATTAGGCAGTTCCAGTAGTGGATTTCGGTCATGATTTTGACGTCGACCAAGTCTTGTTCGAGGAATTTCAAAAACGTCCTTATGCAACTGAGAAAGACTAAGCTGCCGTCGGCTCGTTTTGAAAGAATACCTGCGGAAAAGATGCAAAATGTTACGAGCTACTTCATATTTGAAAAGTGTGGCAGTTGAGGCATAATGATACATTCAAGACTCTTAATAGGACCACATTACTATGGGAAAAATAATTTGATACCTCAGTAGATAGCGACCACAAAAACCGTTAAAGCTATATCCGAGTTTTTACTGATTTTTCCTAGGATTTAAAAATTTTATTTGTATGATATTGATATTGAGTGTATCAATTTAAGTCAATTTTTGTATTTTTTTAAATCTAATTTTAGGATATTTTTTACTGTTAATTACCAAAAGACTCATAGAGGATTAATTACTTTCTAATTAATTTAATTAATGATCCTATTTATTAAGTCTGAAAAGGGTTTTTTTTTAATTTGAAAGCAGTTAACAAGCAACACAAAATTTTGAAAAATTCAAAGAATATATATTTATTCACACAGTTGCTGCTTGTTAAAAAATCTCAAAAATATTTAAAAAAATTGTTTCTATATATATTTTTCAGTGAGTTTATTTTAATTGTCAGTAGTCAAATCTGATAAAAAAACTCACCAAAATTGAAAATTCATGTAAATTTATGTTCATTTAAATACTGTATTTTTCTATTTTATTTTTTTCATTAGATTATCATACCTGGTGTTTATAACTAATTAAATAATCATTTAAATAAATTTAAGATAATTTAAAATTATTTTAATATTATTAAAAATATTGCAAATTTATATATCAGCTATCAAAAAAAAAGAATATTGCGTAAGAGAGAAAAATTAAGTTGTCGTCCACATTTTAGGAGGAGAGGTAATTGCTGTGTTGCTAAAATGTTCAAAATGAATAAAAATGTAAAAAATGACAAAATATGAAGACAACCCAAAACATCATGAATCGCAAAACATTAAAAATCCAAAATAAGCAAAATATCAAGCACATTAGAAAGACATAAAATATAAGAAATATGAAAAAAGCAAATTCAAAACACAGTTTTTATGCACTTTACAAGCACAAATTTCCGTAAGAAATATATTAATTGTAGAGCTTTCAAACTATCATTTTTAATATTTACCACAATAAATTCAGAATTGAAAAACTGTACTCACTGTTAGCCTTATCATATGAGATAATTTATGTTTTTATATTTTTTCCTGCATATAAAAGAAAAAATTAAAAACATTAGAAGACAAAATCATAATGCCAAAAAACTCTAGCAATAAAAAGTTATTCATGCCCTATTACTGACGATTCCATACAAAAAATATTGACAACCTTTGGGGCTGAAATAAATAAAATGTAAATCTGACTTTTTTTAAAAATCTTTGAATTTCATGATATTCTCAGGTCACACAAATTCTTGGTTGTCTAGGTCTGTGGCTACCTTGCTCTGTATTTTGAGGATGGTCCTCAGAAGAATAGAGTATTATTAAATCTTATACAACTTATGCTCAGGTCATTTTCACGCTCCCTCACGGAAGAGATACCAAACTTACTTTCATAGTTGGCTTCAATTTTTCCCAATTCAGTGCTTTTCTATTAAGAGTCTACATTTTCTGAATTTATTATCTTACAATGATTTCTGAAGAATTTCGTGAATTTTTAATGAACATTTGCGAAGACATTAAGATATACTAGCAGCTTCTACTTGGCTACCAGAAATTGAAACCTCAACTGTATAGACAAGTTTTAAGCAAAAAAAAAAGTTACCACTAGCTTCAGCTTCCATCAGCTGCGTGTAAAACTGTTCGGAAAAAATATGCACCCTCCTCGGTACTTCAGTGTTGAGAGTGAAGTAGTCAAAAAGCAGCTTGAACTCCGTTGAGGACTTCAACACATAAGATATGTCCCTCCAAGTTGCTTGATAATGACGTCTGTTGTTCAAGAAACCTTCTTCAAAACGAATGTCACTTTCTTTGAAGAGATTTTGCAATTTCACCAGAAGAAATTGCACGTCATAGATGTGGACTATCTCTTTGAACGGTGCCACGGAATAGGAGATTACACCCGAATAGAAGTTGAAGTTTTGAATCTAGAAATCAAATTGGTAATTCATTCGGTTTAAGTTCCTCAGAATAAAAAGATGAAGTATGTATATGCAATAGTGATGAAATCAACTATTGATAAAATATACAGAATGGCCACTGCAATACCTAAATTGATTAAAATCTACTAAAAAGAGTTTCTGGAAGATTTTTCTTCCACTCCTTCTACTAGGTTTAAAATAACAAAAATCATAAATAACGTTGTTGAATATGCAAGGTTTTTTCAGTTATTTATTTCACTTTTATTTAGAGAAGTTTCATATTACACATATTTTTACAATAAAGTTTAGAATAATGTTATAATGATCTTTAATGTCTTAACCTGATACTGAATTGTTGCGGCTGATACTTGATGTAAATCCATAATGAGAAACACAAAAACGAAAATTATATTTCGAGATTTACACTTTATTTTATAAACGACACGTGTTTCGGCATACAATGCCTTTATCAAGTTTTACAAAATACTAAAACTATTATTCTAACTACACCATTATATATACATATTACTTAACTAAACTAATTATACAGAGCCATTAAAAAGATTTAAAAGTGAGGATGGATTAAGATCTAATTGGTTATTTAATAGTCTACATGAATATTTATACCTGTTAATTTCTAGGGATTCTAATAGATTAATTTTACTGGGGTTATTTTCGAAATGTAATATATTTACAGTATCGTTAAAGTTGTGATTATCCTCTACTAAATGACGTGCATAATTAGATTTATTGTCTTGTGTGGAATAACTTTTTTGTGCTCTCTAATACGAGTATTAAAATTTCTAAATGTCCTACCGATATATAGCTTGTCACAATTGCCGCAGTTAAGTTTGTATACCCCGGATTTACAATTACTATCTACTCTTGATTTATTATTCTTAATATATCTGGATAAATTATTTGAAGTTTTATAGTTATTTTTTATAGTTATAAAACTTCAAATAATTTATCCAGATCTATTAAGAATAATAAATCAAGAGTAGATAGTAATTGTAAATCCGGGGTATACAAACTTAACTGCGGCAATTGTGATAAGCTATATATCGGTATGACATTTAGAAATTTTAATACTTGTATTAGAGAGCACAAAAGAACTTATTCCACACAAGACAATAAATCTAATTATGCACGTCATTTAGTAAAGGATAATCACAACTTTAACGATACTGTAAATATATTACATTTCGAAAATAACCCCAGTAAAATTAATCTATTGGAATCCCTAGAAATTAACAGGTAGACTATTAAATAACCAATTAGATCTTAATCCATCCCCACTTTTAAATCTTTTTAATGGCTCTGTATAATTAGTTTAGTTAAGTAATATGTATATATAATGGTGTAGTTAGAATAATAGTTTTAGTATTTTGTGAAACTTGATAAAGGCATTGTACGCCGAAACACGTGTCGTTTATAAAATAAAGTATAAATCTCGAAATATAATTTTCGTTTTTGTGTTTCGCCTTAACCTGAGTAAAATATTTACCAGGAATTGAACTTTTACAAAGCATAATGATATATAATAAACAAACAAGAAACACAAACACAGTTACCACCACTCCATTAGCTGAATGGCAAAGGTTGATAGTATCTGAACTGTAAATGAGTGAATACAATAAACACATAAGTTTACAAATATTGTTGATACTACTCATAAGTTATTTGAAAATAAAAACCTATTACAACTAAACCAACATATGACAGTTAAGTAAATAAAAATATCACACCTAGATGACTTAACCTCTGTATGTGATGGAAAATTATGCCTCAAACTTCAGTAACTGTTAACAGAATGTGACAATGTCCTTGTGGTTTAGTACCAAAAACTCCTTAAGTGTGGGATGAATATGTTCAATTGATAAAAGAAAATGATGACAACAGTAGAATTAGAAACAACACTAGAATTGTGAGAATGTAGGTTTTTGCGGCCAGAGTCATAGCTGATTCTGTTTTTTCCACATTTTGAAATTCGAAAAAATGACTAGGTCCAAATCTGGAAAAAAACAGAATCAGCTAAATCTGGAATAGAAAGACAAAAATATACAGAATGTGCAAGAGAAAACATCAACATAAATAAGACAAAAGTCAGTTAACACACCAATTATCTATTGACATCTACTGCCTTGCCTTGAATATAATTCCATCAAATAATACAAGTTTCTGATCAGAAAGATGCTTCACCAAATCAAAATAAGTAAACTGATAGAGAAAAAAAATTACTGAAATTTTGACTCACACACCAGTAATAAACATACCCAACATATTCAAACATGTCTAAGAAAAAAAACCTAGTATTATACAATTTAATGGTAAAAAATAATATCAAAAATCAACTGCACAACTCTACAATAAGATATAAAAAGGGGTTAAGTAATGTGAAAAAACAAAAAACACAAAAGCATAACGTCCTTGATGCAAACAATATCTAAAAAAAAAACTTGTATTTTATTTATAAAGTACTTGCTAACTTGGCACATCAACTGTGGAGCATTTGGTTTATAAATATTCAAGTCGTTTATAATCTGAGTGCAATGCCACCTATAATTGCCATGACAAAACTAATGTATTGTAAAGTCAATAAAATCATTCAAAAGTTACATGATAACTAGCATGTTTGTACACCAAAGATCAGATATGTAAGATTTGAAATTTAAAGTAAACTGAGGATATATTTTCCTTGAACCTCTGTACGTCCATAATGCAAAATATTTTGAGTTTTGATGTAAAACTAAAGTATTAAAATACTGCTTTAAGATTTTTATATGCAGCCTTAAAATTACTACTTATATCTATTATCATGCCCGATTACTACAATATTCTGGGAATGGTTTTGGTACTTACATTGACCAGATGTTCTAAGATGCCTTTGAAAGTCTCATAAGGGGGTGACACTGTAGCCATAACATGCAAACCAATCTTCCACAAATCATTTATATAGGCTTTGACACATTCTGCCAGTACTTTGCTTTGATTCTCATACTTATAAACCAGCAAAGCACCGATGGGTTGGAACATACAATCTGACAAGAACCTGATGCAAAAAATTATTACATGTGTTGGTGAATCTGCAGTCTTCGGGTGTGCAGGATTGATATCTGCTAAATCATATTCATTCATTGTTAAGATTATGTTTCGTTCAGCTGGCATCAAAGTCATTATTTGTTCAGTTAAGATCATATATGTTGTAGGGTGTATCAAGTAAGGTCTATAGAGTTCTAAAAAAAAAAATAAAAAATTGCTGATTCCGTACCTTCCACAAAATCCATATCAATAATATAAATCAATTTTCTAAATTCTGTGCAAGAATTTTTGAAACAAAATTTACACATTCTCATTGAATTAACAAAATATTCTTTCACACGACAAATATCATCAATAAAGACTCACAGTTGTTTTCTTCGTATTTTTTTTGCAAATATAACTTGTTGAATTTTGCGGGGAGTACATTACTTACCATCTAATTTGTCGGGGCTTTGGAATGGAGTACTAGGACTTAAAAATGTTTTTCCAGTTTGAACTTTATTCATTTCAGCGTATTTTTTCGAACTTGAACTTCAATTTGTCCGTAGATGGTAAAATTATTCGTAAATTTTAAAAAAATCCATTAACCTTTTTTTTGTTTAACCTAAAAACACACAATTGACAGAACACCAATTTATCACAAATACCACAAAACAATAGCAAAAACAAAAATCTTAGAGCTTACATGCTCTAAGGTTATATAATTGTAATTTTATGTTCTGTGGTGTTGTTGATACGCCAAAAAACGTCAATTTTGTAATTTAACCTGAAAAGTCGTATTTGTACCGGTTTCGGCATTTTAAGGAATTTTTTCCTTATTCAAGAAAAATGTCTGAAAATAAATTATCCGCCGTTGAAGCAGAACTCTACGATCGCCAGATACGTTTGTGGGGCATCGAATCTCAAGAAAAGTACGTGATTTAAAACGATATATTAAAACGATGTAATAACAATTTAATTTTAGACTGAGGGCTGCTAATGTGTTGCTGATTAACATCAGGGCTTTGGGCTCAGAAATAGCTAAAAATATTTTACTTTCCGGTATCAATTCCCTCACAATCTTAGATGATGGCATCGTTACTGAGTATGAACTTTCGAAGAACTTCTTGTTGAGTAAAGACAGCTTAGGAAAAAAGGTAAGTCTGCATGACAACAAGTATTTTTATTTTGACAAAATTACAATTTAAAACTGCTATGTAATTGTGGCAGTTGTTTTTGGGATTGATGTTCTTTCAAATGATCAAATGCATGTAAAGGTAAAGTTGGTTTGAGGATACTGGGTCTACTTCTTAAGAAAATCCTTGACTTCTTTTTCTTAATAACAGTATCTTTTTGATTTTTATTTTTAGTCATTTCTTCAGATGCCAACTCAATGTTTTTCCTAATGTTCCTAATTTGTTGCGCTTTGATTTTGTTCTCAGTTTTCAAGTGTTCTAGTTCAGCTTTAATTGCTGTCAGTTCTGCCATGGAATTTTGCATGTCTCTTAACAATGTTGGCTCAGCCAGTAGTCCTGATTCCATTCTCATTTTGTCAATAGTTATTCTGGTTTGATCACGTTCATGTTTTAAACTGTTTAGCCTTTCTCTAGCCTAAAATAGAGTTGAAGTGTGAAGATTTTCTTAATTAGTAGTTGATGACTTACTCCAAATGATTCAGTTTCAGCTGAATGCATCTCCTCTTTCAAATCATCAATGTCAGCATCCAGAGCAGAAGATTTTTCCCTGATGTGGGCTAAAATTTGTATTGTATTTTGACATTTGAACCTTAGTCTTGTCAATTCTTCATCTCTCTCTTCTAATTTGTCAGCATAACTTCTATGAAGAAATTCAAAAATAATTTTATAATAAATTATTATAACATAAATAATGCTAAACATGTAAATCATATCTCTATTTTTTTAATTTGATATCATTTTGGCATTTAACAAAAAGGCAAAAATACAATTTTATTTCTTTCTGTTCATATTTGGCGTATATGGATAAATATCTAGGATTTAATTACATAGCTCACACATAATATGATAATATGATATCAAGGAAGCCAAAAATTTTTTCACCTTTAAAGGAACATTGAAAGTATTTCTCTTGGCAAAAAATTATTACAATATGAAACTAATTTATGTTTTTTGTCTTTAAATATATTTTTATTATATTTGTTTGTCTTTTGTATTGTACGTGACCTTCTATTTGAATAAATTTAATGAACAAATAATGGATATATTTTATAATTTTTAATTTAAATGTATCTTTTGTTTGTTTGTGAATAAAGCTATTGAATTGAATTGAATTGAATTGATAAGGATCTACATAAATCTTGAAACTCTTTAAATACCAATGTAATACCAGTAGTTCTCAAGGAATAATGCTAGATTACAAACTAAAATAATATACATT
Organism: Octodonta nipae; assembly: GCA_034190945.1. Lineage (NCBI taxonomy): Eukaryota > Metazoa > Arthropoda > Insecta > Coleoptera > Chrysomelidae > Octodonta > Octodonta nipae. The sequence continues at coordinate 113,582,910 of CM067221.1, read as the reverse complement.
GTCTAAGAATCAGACCTACCATTGTAATGGAATCTTCAGAAAAAGGTAGTAAGGAATACTTTCTGAAATACAGATTCATGGCTCCTGTTGGTAGTGTACAAAGTAGTCACTAATATCATATAAAGGAGAAGAAGTATCTACATTCTTCTCTAATACCAAAATAAGGAGAATTCAGCATAAGTTTTGTTGGTAAAACAGTATCTATCATTTTCTGAATTATACTTGTGGCATATTTTTCAATGTCTAAGTGCTTCTTGGGAAATAACACCACAGTTTAAAGAAAATTGCTGTATATTCCAAACGTTTCGGGGTCTAGATCAGACCCCATTGTCAATGGTTAAGAAACTACGGATTAAAAAGGCACAATTCTAAGATGTAAATTAAAATATTTGACAATGTGTATTATTTGATTTTTGACATAACTAAGAGAATTATATTTGTAATATAAAGGGTAGCACAGAAATTTCTAAAGATCATATAATCATAAAGTTTCTTTCAAATTGGAAGAATTTGAAAGGGAGATCTTCAGAATTTTATGTGGCGCTCCTAGGTGCGAGTTTGTTATAAGTAGTGCATTCGCCAAAAATGCGACCAAAGAACTTTGTTGATTCAGTGCTCCCATTAAAATCATAAGGGAAAACCTAGGAAAAACCTTATGAACTATCCCAATATTGGGTTGTTCACAAGGACATGACCATTAGCAATTTCTTCCTTAATCATCGGCAACCAGGACTCTTTTAGTTTTCTTGGTGTTGTGTTCTTCTTTGTATAATATAACTAAATTTTGAAACTGTATTTTATGAAACGAACACAAAAATTATATAAAAAAACGACAATTTGAAAAATCCAAAATTTGTGAACATGCTTGGGACCTTGGTCATAAAATACAGTTTCAAAATTCAGTTATATTATACAAAAAAGAACACAACACCAAAAGAAAACTGAAAGAGTCTGCTTTAATTTTGTTAAATGAAAACGATTGTATCGCTACTACCTCCATAGAATTCAGTCGTTCCTGGTTGCCAATAATTAAGGAAGAAATTGCTAATGGTTATATCCTTGTGAACAACCCAATATCGGGATAGTTCATAAGATTTTTCCTAGGTTTTCCCTTATGATTTTAATGGGATCACTGAATCAACAAAGTTCTTTGGTCGCATTTTTGGCGAATGCACTATCTTATAACAAAGTCGCACCTAGGAGCGCCACATAAAAATCTGAAGATCTCCCTTTCAACTTCTTCCAATTTGAAAGGAACTTTATGATTATATGATCTTTAGAAATTTCTGTGCTACCCTGTATATTACAAATAAAATTCTCGTAGTATATTTTTTAAAAAAATGTTTTATGTTTTATAAATCTCATTTATAGACTTATATGCCTTTACGATTAAGTCGCCATGCTTGTCTTTTCTACTAGTCGTCCGCTATATTTTTTTATTATTATTATTTTGAAATATCAATTGTTGCTTTTCTGTGTCTTTTAGTAAAGTGAATTTCTGTCTAATTGTTTCTTGTTTCTGCCAGAGTAGCCAAACTTCAGAGCCATGATTTCATTAATTATGTAAAAGTTTCTTCTTTAGCCCCACAAAATAGACCAAGTGAGAAACCTATATAGTAGAGAACAAATTGGACGACTTACAGGTCGATGCCTAAAAAAACCGCCACTTTCATGAAAAGACGGGGTGAAAGAAACAATAGAAGACAAACAAATTCAAAACCAAGATTAGGAAAATAGAAAGAGATGAAAGTTTGGTTAAGGAAGATGCGTCTTGGCTTAATTTATGAAATCGTATATTTGGGGTGACTTAGCAGTATTGACGCGTAGATAATGAAGTCAGAGGTCTTATAAGTAATACTTACCCATTCGTGGAGGTCCTATGACTAATACTTACCCATTCGTGAAAGTGATCGAGAATACGTAACTTTTAACTTTAACGTCAAAAATCAAATAATACACATTGTCAAATATTTTAATTTACATCTTAGAATTGTCCCTTTTTAATCCGTAGTTTCTTAACCATTGACAACGGGGTCTGATCTAGACCCCGAAACGTTTGGAATATACAGCAATTTTTTTTTAACTGTGGTGTTATTTCCCAAGAAGCACTTAGACACAGTATCTATCGTCACTCAGTGCTACTGTTGTTCGCCAATAGATGTCGTTAAAGACTAATGTTACTATTGCTACCTTATTACAATTGACACACTGCCTCTCAGTGCCCCCATTCATGAAACCATTTGACGGCTCTACCACTCGACTTTTGACGTAAGTAATATAAAAATGGAAATAAATAAATTGTAACCCATATACTTAACTTCATTTATGTCAGTTTTCATACTACATACGTCAACTCAAGTGGTAGAGCAGTCGTATGGTTCCGAGAATTGGGCCCCAGGGCAGCCGTCAACACTGAATTAATGAAAATGACAATTTTTCGTACCTGTTTTCAACCTTAAGTTGTTCATAATCCCTGAGTCTTAGGCCGTCACCAATGTTGTCAAGATCAGCTATAGCTTGTTGCTTATTGGTCAGCAAATCTTTGAGCACAATATACTTGAGACGCATTACTGATACTTGTTCCATTTGGATTCTTTGACGATTGATTAGGCGTTCCACGTATTTATCGGGAATTGGTTTACCTGTTTTCGTATGTATTAAACCGAAACTGAAATTGAACAAGTTCAGAGTGTTTGGTTTATTTCAGATATTATAGGAATTCAAGAAATTGGTGATAATGTTTTGTGTATGATGTAGAGCACTGGAGTTTTTTTTAAGTTACAGGACTATTAAAATATCTTTTTTTTTTGTAATGAGTCATATTTTACCTGTAGATAATAGATTAGAAATTTAGTTGTAGGAGTTAAATCAGGAGCAACTTCATTGCACAGTCAATTGATGTACATAAATAAAAAACACAATTTTACGTTTCAGTATAATTAAATATCCTTCTTCACCATTTAGACAAAAAAAATTGTTTTTGTCTTTGCCGATGTTGATATTCGATGATCTCTATTCTATAAAAAGCTTGTTTGTCTATATTAATTGCTGAAACCCAAGAGATTTTATTATCTAACAACATTTATAAAAGTCAGGATATCAAATTTATGTTTGTACCATGGACTGGGTTTAAGCAGCAGTTAAATAAAAAAAAACAAAGTTCTTGAAGACAACAAATAGAAGACAGAAAAATCAACATCAAGATCACCAAAGGGAAGAACAAAAATATTTTTTGTCTGAATGGTTTCCATTTATAATGTTTTTTGAAGATGAACATTTAATTATATCGAAACCTAAAAGTGCGTTTTTTATTAAAGTAAATCTAGCTCACAGAGAATCCAAATCGGGAGTCGTACTGTGTGTAACGCCGTTTCTCTATGATACCTAGGATAAAAATCACACGAAAAAATTCGTAGGTGAGGGGAGCACAACTGATGAAGGTTCTCGACTAGAAACAATATATTCTCTTGCGTTCAATGGATTGAAAAATCTCGAGAAGTTAGTGTTGAGATTTTAAGTTGGAAAGAATATATTTTTTGCCAAAACTTTAACTCAAAAAAATCTGTACGAATGTACTTTTTAGCGATTTTCTATATATTCACTGCTCTTACAGAGAAGAAAATCTGAAATTGGAAATTGTTAGAGAACATGTACTTAGTGACATACCCGATTTCTTTTTCCCTTTCTTGCATACTCTTAAACAGCTGATTCAGTTCTTGTAATTTATTGTCGCGTTTGTTTTTTAAAGCGTTCAATTCGCTCGTGATGCCGCTCCTTATCTTCGATGATTCATTCACCGTCTGTTTGTAAACATTCAGACATTTGTGATAATTGGACGTCGTATCGTAAGTGTGCTCCGCCGATTCTCTGAGTACGTGTTCCATTTTCCTACGTTTGAAAAACGTAGCGAGTTTCCTTTGCAGCAAGTTGCTTTCGATTTTGCAATTTTCCATTTGGTCCTGCAGCTTGTCGTATCTTTTGTAGTATTCGTCTCTGTCTATGAGTGGCATTTCTTCTTCATCTTCCTCTTCGAAAGATTCTTCTTCGCTTTCTTGTTCGTCTGAAAGGTAAACAGTTTTTCAATAGCAACTTGTTAATCTTGTTTTGCAATTTTAGGAGTTAATATTTCGGAAAAATTAACATGTTACTAGTTGGGCAGAGTGGCAATTTATGGGCATTGAAACGTTAGAATTCTAGTGCAAGAAACATAATATATTAAGTGCTATTAAAACCACAAAATGAGATCATTGAATAATAAATTAACATGAACAACAGCCAGACTTGTGGTTAGTATTTTTTCAGATTTTCCTTGCCATAAAACTGTTTTCGGCAAATTAAAAATATCCTGAAAGTACAGTAGAACGGAATGATAGCAGTTTACGAAGTTTGATCATAAGAGAGTGCCGTTTTGTCACTAGCACTGTTTGAACATGAAATATACCAAATACAACCTTGGCTCAGTTATTTATATGCTTCCCCTTCTTTATCCATTAAATTTTAATTAAAACTAGCTAAATTTCGCTGATATTTGTTGTGGCTCAGTCTGATAGGATAGGAAAACAACAGAACCGGGAAATTGAAAAAGAAATAAATTTTATATTGTTATTTCAGGTTTTTTAATGTCGATAAAATTATTCAGGAATAAACTATCAGTTCATTTGTATTTTAATCATCGATTTCTGACAAATATCTTGATTTTGATTGGATTTGACATTTGATTTGGAAATTGACTACTTTATCAAATGAGTTATATGACTTACCAGCTCCCAGATAAGGATAGCTCGTGTCATCTCCATCTCCTTCTCCTTCAAATCCAAATTGCGCGCTGATTCTTGATAACTCAGTGTCGTCTTTGAATCTTGGTCCAAAATCGTACGCAATGCTACGTTGTTTCGAAAAACTCGGGTTTTTAACGGTGGATTCTTTGTTTTTCGATCTGTTAAAATAATAGTTTGATAATTCTCCCAGACTATTTGAAATTGATGACGTCATAAAATGGCATGCGCAGTACAGTTAGTGAGTAACAACATCGAATATTCCGAAAAAGATAAGTGAGATCTCATCATCTCATATATGAGAAGAAAATATGCCCACATTATTTTAGATTCTATAAAATAAAGTTACTTATAGGCAACTTTAAAAAGAATTGAATTTATTATTAAATTTAGACTCATATAAAAAATAATAAATTTTCGTCAAAGTGATCTTCACAGAAGTGCCTTTTAAAATTGAGGCACTTATTTGGCATTGTTTTCGTGTGAGGAACCTAATCAAATAATTTGCTAGGAGTGTTAAAGTGTTTTCGTAATTAGGGACCAATAACACGCCACTTATACAAATTAGAAATCATATTTAATACATAAAAAACCCTAAATTATTGTATTATCACCTAGTTCTTATTGTTAACAAACTTACACGTGATGAATCAAACGCCTTGATATTGGCGAATCGTTTTGATGTGAATTTTGAACTTACATTCAAATGACTTCTTTTTTTTTCATTCCAAACCTGTAGTGACTATTTGCGAATTTGAGAAAACGGTTGATGAAGACAAAGTAAAAATGTGCAAAAAGGGTAGAAACAATTCTGAAGTCTTACTTTCTGGAGTGCCTCAGTCCGAACTTGCCGAAACTTGTTTTGGCGTCTGAAATTGACACTATTTTTGTAATTTCCGTTGTTACAGGTGCTGCAAAGAAAAAATTGAATTATTCTTCAAATAGGATGTGATTTTACGATGTCGTTTTGAATTTAAATATCTGGAAATTACTTACAATTATAAATAATTAAAAAAAAAAATTTAATTCAAAGTATTTATTAATATTATATTTATTTAAAATTATTTCTGGTTTTAAGTCCTATCATGCAAACTCAAAAACGACACCCATAACTCAAAACAGTTATATATGATAAGACTGAAACTGAAATATTTCGAAGTATTTTGAAAATATTAGTAAAATATCAAAAAATTTAAAAGCACTGCTAAAAATAGGTATTGTTTGAAATTATGTATTTAATAGAATCAATCTGAATAGAACTATTGTGAAAAAATAATAATCCACATTTTCATCGCTTATGTGTGAAAAAGCACTAAAATAGTTAAAAAATATGGATTAAAGGGAAGCAGTTTTTTTTATTATATTGCAGTAATTAACCACAATTTGCGAGTACTTTCACTATTGCATGTTTACTCAGAGATGTTCAAAATATAACCACTTGCTATATAAAAGAGATGTAAAAAAATTGAACTAATATTTACCTTAAAACTAAGGCATTTTAAAATACCAACTATAAATACAGTGTGGAACAGCCGAAAGGAATAAATTCGGTAACGAATAAAGGAGGGTGTGTTGGGAAAAATCTAAGTTGAGGGTTTTAGTTTTTTATACAGCACTTTTGACATCTCCACAAAAAGTAGTCCAATAGTGTCAAATCAGGATATCTTGCTGGCCATTCTATCGATCAGCGTCTCCCAGTCGACCGATTTGGAAAAATTTGGTTCAGGTACTGCCGTACATTGATTTCGTAATGGGGCGGTGCTCCATCTTGCTGAAACCATATTGTATTGGCAGGATCTTGTGACTTACTGGATCAGGATATAAGTTTGTCAAAGTTGTCACGACATTATTGTGGAGCAGTTCTAAATATTTATCTGCATTCAAGTTACTATCAATGAAAAAGGGACCTACGATATGATTTGCAACAATTCCTGCCTAAACATTAACATTTTCGGGATATTGCTTATGTTTCTCTGTCATCTAGTGAGGATTCTCATTTGAACAACAGCGGTAATTTCCACGATTAACATGACCTTGAAGTGTATATGTGCTCTCATCAGAAAACGACGAGAATTATGTAGATGTTCATAAAACTCAAGCATAATATCCAATTTCGTATTATAACTTAGAGCATTGGCAGCATTGCCTTACATGACCAAGCTCGCGAAACTGCTTTTCTATTTTGCTAAATCACTAAAATGGAACGCAGGAATGGTTCTTGCTTACTATCTCAATATTAAGGGCTAAAAATAAATAATATAGTAATAAGTTGGTAATGTCACATGACATACCCTATATATTTTTTTGTTGAAAAAACGCTCATTTAAAAATACAAATCGACGTGTTTAAGCGTTTCCCCCTACAAGTCCACCTTTTTTCCTTATCGAATTTATTCCATTTGACTGTTCCACACTTATAATATCGTAGTTACCTGTAATTTCACTATCCGGCAATACTCCATTTAATTCTAGTATTCCTTCTATATTAGGGCCTTCTTTTGGTACTTCTTCATTCTGATCTTTTTGATCTTGCTCTTGTTTTGCTAGTTCAGTTTCACCTAATATATTTTCATCTTTTGGTTTCTCATCCTCATCTTTTGATAATTCATTTTCATCTTTCTGTTTATCTGTTTCATCTGTTGCTTCACCTTCAACTATCGTTTTTTCATCTTCTCCAATTGACTTTGTCTCGTCTTCGGATTTTTTTTCGTCTTCATCAACTTTTTCTTCTGATTGTTCTTTGTCTGCTTCTTTCGATTGTTCTTTGTCTGTTTCTTTTGATTGTTCTTTGTCTGCTACTTCTTCAGTTTTTTCTTCGTCCTGTGTCGAAAAATTTAGAATTTTGAAAATAAAGCTAAACACAATTTTAAGACAAATATTTCGTTGGAAGTTGCAATATTAATCTTTTTAATGAATTGCTATGTATTAAAACGATCATATAATACAAATGATGTTCTTGTTGTTTATAAGAAAAAGCAGCTAAAATATTACTTTATTTAATTAACAGTTTTAAGGATTTGATTCTATTACGAGGGCTGCCTTTTATATTTCGGGATTAGAGAACAAAAACGAATATTAATCATCCAAAATCGCTTTATTGTTTTTCAAAATATTCCCCATGAAGATCTATACACTTTTGCATGCGTTTCAACCAATTGTCGAAGCACTTTTTCCACTCTGATTGAGGTATCTCCAAAACATGCATTCTAAACGCAGCAACCGCTTCTTCAGTTGTCGAAAAAAGTTGACCTCTCAGTTTGTTTTTTACGTACGGGAATAAAAAGAAGTCACTTGGTGACAGGTCAGGACTAAACGGCGGATGACTCATCAAATCGATGTTTTGTCGTGGTGAAGAGTGATCCGTCTTCGGCGGTTGGTTTTCCTCATTTCTTGGAGGACAACTGCCAAACAAATGGTTGTGTACTACTCAGAATTGACTGTTCTGCGTTGTTCTAGTGGTACGGTTGCGACATGTCCAGTTTTTCCGAAAAAACAGGCGATCATTTGCTTGGAAGTGCTTCGTGCGCTAACAACTTTTGTTGGATTCGGCTCATCTTGAAACACCCATACAGTCGACTGGTGTTTACTTTCGGGCTCATACGTGTAAATTCACGATTCATCACCTGTCACTATGTAATAAACGTGTTTTGAAGCACCGCGATCGTATTTTTTGAGCTTTTCTTTCGATCAATCGACACGAGCCTTTTTTTGAACGATTGGCAAATTGTGTGGGATCCAACGCGAACAATTTTTTTGACATTCAAATGTTTATGCAATATTGAATGTATGCTGGTCCCACTAATGTGTAAGGTTGACTCAGTCTCACCATAGGTCACATGACGATCTTGCAATATCAGTTCGCGCATAGCATCAATGGTTTCCGGAACAACAACTGTTTTTGGACGACCTTCACGAAATTCGTCTTGGAGTTAACTACGACCTCGATTGAATTCACCATACCATCGATAAACAGTGGTCATTGATGGAGTTTCATCGCCAAAAATTAAATTAAGTTCAACCATGCACTCTTGCTGACTTAATTCACGTCGAAAGTTGTAAAAAATAATCGCACGAAAATGTTCACGATTTAATTCTATTTTTTGGCCGAGATGAATCCTTTAAGTTACTGTAAACAACACATAGCGCTCGTATGTCAAAACGTTCTGAATACGTATAAACTCAAAAATGTCAAACTTTACGATAGAGCTGTCAGTTGTCAGATTGCAACACTAGGGTTGTCCAATCCCGAAATATAAAAGGCAGCCCTCGTATTTTATATTATTAGTTTATTAGCTAATTTCTCGAACATTAAAATATTAACTTAAACTCTTAAAAATTGACAACTTATTTGATATTACAACTCGTGGAATAATTAATAGGAATTTGTAAAAACTGTTGCACTTTCATTTTCTCATCTTTTACATAAGTCTCAACTTTTACACAACTCACGAAGTAAAAATAATTTTATCGATTATAACTGGATTTTTAGCAAAATTATAACAATATTTGTTGGCCGATTTTAATTTAACAACCTTTAATTATATTGCACAAATACCCTCTGTGCTTCATTCTTTTATACGAGCTATATTTTCTATCTCATTGTTTAAATAAAACAAAGAAAGTCAAGATAGGAGGCAAGGTCTATCATCGTTACCACAACACATTTACCCAAATAATTGTTATAAAAAGGCTCGTTTTTTCTCGCTTCATACAAAATCTCCCATTTTTACCTGCTCATTTTCATGATCTTCAGTTTCTATTTTATCCTCCGTTTCCTCCATACTTTTATTTCCTTTCTCGTCTTCATTGTCACTTTCTACACTTTTCTCTAAGGCGTCGTCCTCGTTTTCGGTAGTTTGATCCAGTTTCGAATCTTCATCATTCAATGCAGTTAAATCGCTTTCGATGTAATCCATTTTCTTCTGTGACTTTTACAGTTTATTGTAAAAAATGCCTTGTTAACCTAAGAGATGAAATAAATAATAATAATTGACACATTTATTGTCAGGTGCCAATATTGATTGAAAGATGTGAACGTCATGTCACGTCATGATCGATCAAACTTGAAAGTGTATTGCGAATAAAGTTTTAAAAGGTTTATATTTTCGGGTAAAATATGAATGTGACTTTACATATTTATGATATAATTTTAGATTGATTCCAGTCCAAATATACCTGGACTTGTTTTTCAGGAAAATTTATTATTTTTAGTACTTTGTCATAAATTATTTTTCCAAACAGCTTTTTGTGTTTTCCTAAATATCTAGTTTGTTCCATTAAAATTCTTTCTTATTATAAACGTGTTGTTTTCTGAAGCTTAGTTGGAATATTTTCTAGTTTTTTTAATGTTTTTGGGGGAAACTAATATCATTAATGCGGAACGAAAATTGCATATTTAAAATCCAATCGTTTCAAGGTATAAATCAACACTGATAAAACTTAACTAATTGACATAAAATTCAACAATTTTTATCGATGCGTTTTTGTTTTTTAACAAAAAAAAAAAACAGCGAAAAATCGGTAACAATTTAGTTTTTTACCTTTTACACAAAATCCACCGATAAAATCGTGTTTGCTACTATGGGCAATGTTGAAAAGAAATGAAAAACCTACAAAATGAGCTACTATACGCTCAACTTCGTTAATTGGTTTCTTAGATAATGGAAACTTTACCCGAAATTTCAAAAAATAAATAATCGGACTCGACCAAATAATTTTTTAAGGAATGGCCAAATATTTTCAATACTTATATGTATTTGTATTTTAAATTTTGGAAAAGTGAGATTAGGTGTCTCTAGACCAACTCTTCTACTTTCCAACGGTGGTTTATTCATAATGATAGGGTCATCCGGTGAGGTAATATGGCCGTTCAAAAAAATATGCCTTCCATAGGATTGACTGAAATTTTGCAAAAACTACCGGGGCTACAGTATTTATTTTTAGAACATGAATTGGGTATGAGAAGATTTATGACTTTAGTTAATAAGAATGTTTCAACTAGAAAATAAAAAAATATGTAAGCGATTTTTTTTTTTTTTTGGGAATTTCGGGTAAAGGTTCCATTATCTATGAAACCATTTAACGAAATTGAGCGTATAGTAACTCATTTTGTAGGTTTTTCATTTCTCTTCAACATTGCCCATATACGGGTTTATCGGTGGATTTTGTGTAAACGATAAAAAACTAAATTGTTACCGATTTGTCGCTGTTTTATTGATAAGAAACAAAAACGCATCGATAAAAAATGTTGAATTTTATGTCAACTAGTCAAGTTTTATCATTAGAACACGTTGATGTCGGTTTTGTTCTACTATTAATTCTGTCACCAAAAGGTCTTTTTCTCCATAAATGACGTGAGCTAAATGGCATCGGTGCGTAGGCACGACAAGTAGGTACCCAGTGCGTATGTTCAGAACGCAGACCGCAGCGTTGTGGCCGCGGTGTGGCAAAATGGTACTTACTTAAAAAACACGCCTCGAAATTTAAATTAATAATCTACTGGATAAACATATTAAACTGTAATTCATTTCAAAAAAGAATACAGTATTTACATGTTTTTTAATATCAACGTCAAATGTTTAGCAGTGTAGTTAATAACATTTTACATTCAGATTGCAGAGGAGGTTTTGGTGAAGGCTCAAGCATTGAATCCACTGGTAAAACTGTCATCAGATACAGACTCACCATCATCTAAAGACCAAACGTTTTTCAAAAAATTCACCATCGTCATTGCGACTTGCATCAAATCGGATCTGCTTTTGAAAATAGATAAAACTTGCAGAGCCAACAAAATCAAATTGATTTTCGGTGATGTCTTTGGCATGTTCGGGTATTCCGTTGCTGATTTCCAGGATCACGATTACTACGAGTAAGTTTTTTGGCGTTTCGAAGGTTACTTTTAGCTAAATTCGATAGTGATTATTGACAGGGATCAAGTGGTTATGAAGGGCAAGAAAAGAACGCATGAAGGAGCTGAAAAGGAAACTGTTAAAGTGAAAGGAATTCTTCATTATCCGGAGTTGAACAAAGTGCTGGTGTTACCGCATACGAAACAAACGATTTCGCCCAAAAATGTCAAAAGAAGGAACGAATTGTTTTTCTTGATGCTAGGTAAGTGGTGTGATGTAAAGTTTTTTAGTATTCGTTTGGTTTTTTATTTTCTTTAAATTCGAGAGGATTGATTTGGGAAAAAATAGTACCAATGAAGTAGTTTGGTAAAAAAGGAAATGCAAACAGTTCTTATTTGTGGGGTTCTAATGACTTTTTGTCGTTGGTTTTTTGTTTATTCTTAAAGCCTCAGTTTTATATTCTAATTTAATTTGAATTTAGATGATTCTTCAGTTAAGATTTCTAACCTTTTTTATTTAATTTTAAGTCATAATTGAAGAAAAATATATTTTAAATTGTGTACAGTTTTGGAGAATTGTTTGTTTTGCAGCTCTCATCGATTTCAGAAACAGACACGGCAGAAATCCATCTATTACTACGAAGGATGACGACTTGAAATCTCTGAAAGAAATCAAAAACGAAATTTTCGAATTGTACCAAGTAGATCCTACGAAATCGAAGCTCCAAGACAGCGTTTTTGATGTGATTTTTGATCAAGTCGTACCAGTTTGTGCGATCTTAGGAGGTGTTATAGCTCAGGAAGTTATAAAAGCTGTTTCTCACAAAGAAGTTCCCATTAACAACGTCTTCCTCTTTGATCCTGTCACTTATGATGGCAAAGAAGAAACTGTGGGTGCTTAAAAAACATACCATCAACTGAATAAATTATAATTTAATTTGTCTTAAGTTTGTTTAGTATTAATAAAATAAGTTTTGATTACTAGTAATAAAAAATACTTTTTTATTCAATTCCTTAGACACTCTACGAAGCTAAGCATTATCTATTTACTGTTTTGAATGGAGAATATGATTTTTTTGTACTTCCTAACCAGATATTTCTACTTCAAGGCTACCATTCAAACCCTCCTATACAGGGTGTCCGGGAAAGTATGAGAAATCTCTTGGCTTCAAATAGAACATGAAAAAATTAAATGACGAGTTCCTGTAATTTTTTCGTACAGCTCTTCCATATGGATAACTTTTAACTACCTACTAAACATAATTTTATAAAAAATTAGTTTGATTGATTCTAATTGGGCTTTTTAAAATAGAGTTCTTGAGACATAAATACATCCTAATCTCTAAATTTTGTATGATATAAAGAATGTTAAAAATAAATCTTGGATTGGAAAGTTACTCATGTGTGTTGTCGATAAAATGAACCGTTTACCTGAAAAAGTTCCTCCTATCTTTGTAAAAATTGCCCGTTTTTGATTTATATTTTTTCGCATGGACACTTAAAATGACATTCCTGTTTGAGTCGTATTGGTTCATTTTATAGATAATAATCAAGAGTATTTTTTTAGTATAATATTGAAGCTAATGAGATTTATGCTTTAAAATTCTTTATCAGACAGGTTAATACAAAAATGTATATCTTAACCCGGCCCTGGTCTTTACTAGAAACTACCATATTAAATTTTTCTTAATATATATTAAGTTCGTGAAAACTTTTCCAAGAAAAATCGGTCCTATTTTTGATTTTTTTTGTACAACTACTATTAGTTATACGACCCCAAACTACCCGTTATATCAAAAAAATGTTCAAATATTGTCGGATTTGGGCCTTTTTTATCCCAAAACGTTGTATATCACTTGTTTATGTTTCATATTGGTTGTGCAGGCAAAGAACTGTACCAGCAACATCTTACATTTTACTTTGGTGTCCCCTAAAGGCTAAAATTGGAGACGTTTTAATGAAATAAAAAAACTGTTTGTATTAATTTTTTTATTCAACCTTATTCATAAATATATATCTCTTAACATACGAAACTTTCACACAAATTTAAAACTAAAGACTTTACAAACTTACGTTCTAGACTTAAAAATTAAGCACAATATTATTTGCCTAAAAATTATTTATTTCTTTGTGTTGTACAATAAAAATCATTGCTTAAAATTCATTTAAAATATTCTGTAACAGTCGACACAACCGACGGTATGAAACTGGAGATTTCCAGGACTATATTTCCGTTTTTAAAACTATTATACAGGGTGTTGAAAAATTGTTGAGTGTATTTATTGTGCAACTGGCAAGAGATTTGTCGGCATAGAAGGCACAGGTAAGTAGGGGGACTTCGATGAAGCTTTTTACATGTAATAAGTATTCCAGATTTAAGTTATAGCCCAGGAGCTTTGTGTAAACGCTATAATTTTCAAGAATTAGTACGAATATTATCAAAATATCTCTAACCATAATATAGTTTAGGAATATTACGATGTTTTAGAGACTTTGGCGTATACTTTGTAATAGGAATAAATGTAGAAGGGAACCATTTCCAGTGGGGTCAGTTATTTTGTTGGTTCAGATGAAGAATATTACTTTCCAAGATTTTTATGACTTGATTTTTTGGAAATACATACCTATTGAATATAAAAGGAATAAAGATAAGTGATGATTAAAACAATACTTATTTGCTATCACGGAACTAGAATTTAAAGCTCCAGTATTTATGTTGGAAAGGATAGAAATATCAACTGTGCAAAAATTTATATTTAACTCAGTTTAGTTCGACAAAATGATAAAAGAATCAGCCAATTTTAGGCAAAAAAAAGGAAGAAAGTGTAATAGTGAACAATTGAATCAAAAATATCAGATATTAAACAAAAAAAAAAAACAAAGCAAATTAATTCTTCTATAATTTGAAAATTGTTCTAAACAGAATATATAGTCCAGGAACACTGAATAAAAGTTTAATTTTTACCTATGAATATTCAATCAAATGAATTTTAAATTTCACTAAATAATGCTGCAACTATACAGGCATTAGTTTTCTAATTTCGTTTTAAACTAAAAACTAATATTAAATAAAAATAAGCAATATATACATGTTTTATCAATCGTTACAATCGATATTAATCATCTAATAAAAAAATAAATTATAATTTTTCTATCACAAAAATGTCTTTAAAGAGTTAGAATAACTAAAACAATGAATTTATACGTGATGATTCTATAAACTTAAAATTATTGTGATGATATGCTCTTAAATGGTAAAAAATATATTAAAATTTTATTAAATTAAAATTATTCGTTTATCTAATATGACCAAAACAGTAGTTTCTATGGTCGGTTTCGTTTTGTGATATTTTAAAATTTTAGGCTTTTATTTTAGCTAATTTTTTACATGTGTTACCTTATTTAGACTACATAAGCTTGGCTGAGATTCAGTTAGGAACAATGCAATTTAATTTCAAGGCCAAATTTGAAAATTTAACAGAAGTAATAATTTTCTTTGGCCACATGGAAATTAAATCACAACACTTGCTTCATACCCCAGGCGAAATAGCAGAATATAGACTTTTGTGCAAAATGTGGAATAATGGTGACTTAATTTGTGACAAATAAAGGTTGAAAACATGGAAATTTTTTGTTTAAGACAAAATTTTCTCAAATGGTCCAGATTTTTCTTGACCAGAATTTTCTTCTGACAAAAAGTACTTGTTTCAATCTAAGTTTTGATGTCAATGGTAGTAGGTATACTTCACAATGTGTGTATATACCCCGTCTCAAAGTGAGGTAGAATTGCCGCAGTTAGCCCCAACTAATTACCAAAGGTTGGAGATACATATCTACAAAATGTCATACTTTCCGTTCACACGTAACGAAACTACATTTTTTTACATATATTTACCATTTTCTTTGCTTTGAAAGATATGCTAATAAGGCCGTCATCAGTTTGTTTTGAATCATCGATAGTTTGATCCTTGTTTGAAGGGTTTCTATATATAACTATGAAGTGGCAATACTAATGAAGCATTTTTAACCGACTTCCAAAAAGAAGGAGGTTATCTTTTCGTCGGCACGTTTTTTTATGTATGCTCAGTGATTATTCAAAAATGGCTAGGGAAATATTGATGATTCAAACGGCATTGAATGAAGAAATATTACAGAATAGTTCCAAATAATGTTCTTTAACGTGAGATTTACGGTTTTGTAGAAAATCAGAAAAAAAGTAATTAAGGAACTATATTTCAGTGAATTTCAATAAATCTACACTGTTTTCTCTAAAATGGCTCAACCAATTTGAATATTTTAAATTGTATTCTACAAAGAGATGTTCCAGCTTGATTTCGTATAATTTTCTACAATGTAAAACATACCGTTTTCTGAAAATCGTAAAAATATGTGCAAAAAACGGTGAACATCAATGTAAATGTCAAATTATAATCATAAATATCTTACTTAAATGTAAAGATATGCCATGAACGGGTTTTCAATTTATAGGGCTTGCAGAAATATTCCATTAGTGTATCGAAAAGAAAAATTGTTAGGTGAGCGGTCTTTTCTATACGGGATACGGTGGTAGGTGTGTTTGTGTGTATGTGCGTGCATCGAAATTTAAGCAGTTGAAATATAGGGCAAAGTAAAATTACAGGTAGACAGGAGAGTTAAAAAAAATCTTACAAATAAATGTGATATTGGGTGGTACATAAGCAGTTCCATATAAAGAATGATTGAAATATAAGGTGGAATAGAATTAAAGTTATACAGAGTGGTTCAAAAAATGTTGTAATGGGTAGCACATAACTAGTTGCGTATACAAAGTGTTTGAAATAAGGGTGAAATAAAACTATAGTTATACAGAGTGGATCAAAAAACTTAAAAAATGGTTAAAAAAACATATGCAATAAAAACATTCGAGTTATAGGGCGGACTAGGCGGAGGGTTCGAAAAGTATTAGAAGCAGTTGCATATACAGGATGATTGAAATATAAGAGAAGTGGAATTATAGTTATACAAGGGTGGTTAAAAAAATGTTGTATAGTGTGGAACATAAATAGAAAAATAGAGACAGTTAATAGGGTGGAGAGGATTATTACTTATACAGGACGGATGCAACATCGTGTAGAATTGAATTACAATTGTACAGGGTGATTCAGAACAAGATAGACCAATAATTTAGAACGAGTAACCAATACACAGAAACATATACAGGGTGGTTTCAATATAGAAAGTTGTCCAAATACTAAAAAAGCTAAAAAATGTGTGGGTAATATAGACAAAATACAAACTAGAGACAGAGTGAGAGATAAGAATACGCTAAAATAATTAATAAAATTAGAGCTTAAATCGGAGAGAGAAAAAAGAAAATATGACAGAAAATAGTTATTGATTACATTTTTAAACATAAATTATTAAATATTCCTGTCTGGCAATTAATTATATTTAACCTGCAAAACTACTGGCGAGTGACTCAAATTTGATAAAAGCAGTTTGAATACGTCAGAGACCACATACAAGAATCAAACTTATATTGTAAACAATCTAAAAAACAGTACATATAAACTTTGTTTTTAACAAAAGAGGTATTTTTTTGAGACTACGCATACTTAAATCATGATTGTTCTCTATTTCTAGAACCGATCCAAACTATTCCACATATTGCATCAAATTTCTTATTTTGCTAATTCGTCTGGATATCATATTTACAAATTATTTTATCAGTCAGGACACAATTCTTATAATAATATACTTGAGATGTTCTTATATAACACTTAGAGCAAAATAATGTATTATTATTTTTTCGATTTCGAGAAATCTCTTGGAGAAAAAGTTTACCCGTTGACAACATTCATAACACGACAACATTAATATTCTTCTTAAAAATATTGTTTTCGAAATACTGCTACCTTGTTTTCGTCCGACATTTTTTTGGGATGTTGCTCTTCTTGTTTATTGGTAGGACTGCTGCCTGAACATGGCTGAGATTTCTTCTAGCGTTTTGTTCTTGGTTTCCGGTACCTTTTTGTAGATGAAGATGAGGAAGAGGACTTGAAGCACCACAAAAATGACGAAGACGTACGAGCCCATGACTTCCTGCAAGACAAAGGAATAAAGTGAATGTTGTTGGTAAACTTGAATATGATTTGTAATTATAAAAAATGTGATTTTGGTGTTATATGCGAAAGGGAAGTACTTGCTGTCTCTTGTTGAGGCTATTGCAAACTATGCGGATGGTTTTATATTTCTACTAGCTGGTACCTTGCATAAGTGAATGTCTCTTCATTTTTTTTACATAAGATGTGCAAAATAAAAATGGAATTTAAATGTATATTGAAGAGCTTTCGGATATAAATTGTGATCCTTGTGTCTTTTGTAAAAAGAAATAAATTTATTGTATCATCTGAAAAGTTAATTGCTTAACAACTGATGTGCTTTTAGTAGCTATCCAATTCTTCTATGTTCTAAACCTGTTCTCTGTGAAACCGATAATTTAAATTATTAATAAATTTAATTTGTATTCTTTCTATCATTTCCACGTATTTTACGTATTGTGGATTCCAGACTAAGGAAGCATATTCAAGTGTACTTCTAACGAAAGAGTTATACAGAATAATAAGGTTTTCTTCAGATGAGAAATCTTTGGTGATTCTTAAAATAAATCCTAGGTTGCGAAAGGCCCTGTTAACAATATTCTCAATATGCAAATCAAAAAAAAGTTTGGAATCCAGTATTATACCAAGGTCTTTGATGTTTGTTACATGCTGTACAATATGAGTGCCAAGTGCATAGTCAAAAGGAATATTATATCTTAATCTTGAAAATATGAAATGTTTACAGTTTTCCAAGATTTAATACTAATCTATTACAGACACAGTAATGCTCAAGTCTAGTTAAATCAACTTGCAAGTTATGACAATCATCTACACTTACTACAGTATGATATACCTTAAGATCATCGGCATATAGTCTATATTTAGAGTACATAAAACATTGGGAGGTGGGACCCTTGGGGAACACCAGACGTAACTTTAATGCAATTTGATTATATATTCCCGACCTGCACATATTGTATCCTACCTTGCAAGTATGATTTAATGAAAGATAAAAAGCTGCCTTGCACACCGAAAGCCCCAAGCTTCCGCATCAGAGTAACATGATGCACTTTATCGAACGCCTTGGAGAAATCAGTACACACAACATCCATTTGACAATGATTATCCATAACATTGTGAATATCTTGTACATATGGAACCAAGTTGGTAACAGCAGATCGACCTCGAAAGAAACCATGTTTACATGGGTCTAATACATTCTTTATTTTAAAAAATAGTTCATTGGTTATAATAGCTTCCAACAGCTTTCCAAATATGCATAATAGAGAAATGGGCCGATAATTTTTAACTAATTTTTTGTCGCCACTTTTAAAAACTGGGATTATTAATGCCCTTTTCCAGTAGGCAGGAAAAGTCCCAGTTAGTAATGATTTGTTAAAAATTAAAAAAAAGGGGTAAGACCAAGGAATTTTTGCATTTTTTTATAAATGAGACTGGGATACCATCTGGACCAGGGATTTTATTTATATCTAGAGAGTTAATTTGGTTTAAAACCTCTCCCATTGTGATATGATTAATAGAAAACGAGTTATTACAGGTGAGATCACTAGGAGAATCAATTAAGGTAGGCAAAGTTTCAGTTTTATATATTAGGTGGTACATTAGCAGTTGCATGCAATGATCGTTGAAATATAAGCTGGAATTGAATTAGTTATATACGGTGGTTCTAAAAATATTGTATTTTGTGGCGCATATACAAGGTGGGTGAAATAAGAGTAGGACAAAACTATAGGTATACAGAGTGGCTATTTGCGTTATAGGACGGAGAATAATTACAGTTATACAAAAGGCTTTAAAAATTGTCAAAAGCAGTTGAATTAACAGGATGGTTGAAATATAAGGTGGAGTATAATGATACAGGGGGGTTTAAAAAAGTTATATATAAATTACCGGGTGATTGATATAAATGGTAGAGTAAATTTATAGTCATACAATATGGTACAAAAAGGTGAAATTTGTTATATAGGGTAGATCATGAGCAGTTGCATAAATGGAATACTAGACGTATGGGGCGAAGTGAAATCATTGGTATACAGGAATAATTTAAACAATAGAATAATAGAAAGATTCAATAGTGTGGAGAGGATTTGTACTTATACAGGATGGTTTTAAAGATATCAGAACCGTTTTAATATTGTGTTGAGTTGAATTATAGTTGTACAGGGTGATTCAGAAAATGATAGACCAATAAGTTATATAGGAGTGACCAGTCAGTACACAGAAGCATATAGAGTGTGGATGCAACATAGAGTGAAGTAATTACGTTTATAGAAAGTAGCCCAAATAATAAAACAAATAAAAAAGTTAAAATATATTTTGAAAATATAGACAAAGAATTAAAATTAGAGAGGAAGAAAAAGAGAGAGAGAGATTGGAATATGCAAAAATGTTCAATTGAATTGTACCTTAAATCAGATAAAAAAGAAAATATGTCTGACAATAATGATTGATTGCACACAGTTTCTAAACTTTTTATTTTAAGTCAGATGAAGTCGGTTTTTTTTAAATATAAATTATTTCCATATCCCATTTAATACTTTTATTAATTTGTCTTTTTGGGATTTTATTGAATGTTCGTGTTTTATTTATTGTTTGCCAACGTTAGCAAATATCTCTTCGCCTTGTTTGACCAATTTGCCTTCTGATCTGTTTCCACCATTAAATAAATGAGAATTCATTACCCCAATCTCGAAGAATCTGAATCAGCTCAAACCTCAGATACAGTTTCTATTCCAAAAAGGTGTAATTTGGATTGTCTATTATAAAATGCAACTACGAGGGCTGCCTTTTATATTTCCGGATTGGACAACCCTAGTGTTGCAAATTGACAGCTCTATCGTAAAGTTTGACATTTTTGAGGTTATACGTACTCAGAACGTTTTGACATACGAGCGCTATGTGTTGTTTACAGTAACTTAAAGGATTCATCTCGGCCAAAAAATGGAATTAAATCGTGAACATTTTCATGCGATTATTTTTTACAACGTTCGACGTGGATTAAGTCAGTAAGAGTGCATGGATGAACTTAATTTAATTTTTGTCGATGAAACTCCATCAATGACCACTGTTATCGATGGTATGGTGAATTCAATCGAAGTTGTAGTTCACTCCAAGACGAATATCGTGAAGGTCGTCCAAAAACAGTTGATGTTCCGGAAACCATTGATGCTGTGCGCGACTGATATTGCAAGATCGTCATGTAACCTATCGTGAGATTGAGTCAACCTTACACATTAGTGGGACCAGCATACATTCAATATTGCATAAACATTTGAATGTCAAAAAAAATTGTTCGCGTTGGATCCCACACAATTTGTCAATCGTTCAAAAAAAGGCTCGTGTCGATTGGTCGAAAGAAAAGCTCAAAAAATACGATCGCGGTGCTTCAAAACACGTTTATGACGTAGTGACAGGTGATGAATCGTGGATTTACGCGTATGAGCCCGAAAGTAAACAGCAGTCGACTGTATGGGTGTTTCAAGATGAGCCAAATCCAACAAAAGTTGTTCGCGCACGAAGCACTTCCAAACAAATCGCCTGTTTTTTGGAAAAAACTGGACACGTCGCAACTGTACCACTAGAACAACGCAGAACAGTCAATTCTAAGTGGTACACAACCATTTGTTTGCCAGTTCTCTTCCAAGAAATGAGGAAAACCAACCGCCGAAGACGGATCACTCTTCACCACGACAATGCGAGCTCTCACACATCGGCTCAAACAACTGCATTTTTGACCACTCAAAACATAGATTTGATGAGTCATCCGCCGTATAGTCCTGACTTGTCACCAAATGACTTCTTTTTATTCCCGTACGTAAAAAACAAACTGAGAGGTCAACGTTTTGGAGATACCTCAATCAGAATGCAAAAAGTGCTTCGACAATTGGTTCAAACGCATGCAAAAGTGTATAGATCTTCATGGGGAATATTTTGAAAAACAATAAAGCGATTTTTGATGATTAATATTGTTTTTATTGTCTAATCCCGAAATATAAAAGGCAGCCTTCGTATATCATTTCGTGACTATTAACATCTTTATCTGTTGACTGTTAACAAACTCTGTTTTTGATTTCATTCCTTGATTGTATTGGATCCAATTTTAAATTAGGTATTTCTAGCCATTTCAGCTTAATAGATTTTTTCCTGCTAATTTGTTGATATTTCGTTACATACAATTTTTGGATGACACAGTATTTTGGAAACAGTTGAGCAGTGTAGACAGAATTCAAGTTTACTTGTTATACAAAAAGATTATGTCGCTGTACTGAACCAATCTGTAACATACTCACCACTAGTGGCAGAAATGCTAAACCAACTAAAAAGTTAGCTGTCCAATTGATGCACACGGCCAGGGAAGTAGCTGTTGGTCTCGCCGATTGATTGAAAAGTTCAGACACCAAGAACCACGGAATAGATCCTGGACCTGTCGCGAACATAATCACATACACCAATACGAAAATGGCGCACATAACGCTGATGCCTTTGACATCCTGCAAAGACAAAACCATGCCAGTTTAGATGAGCAACTCATAAGGTTGATTGACTGTTCACTTACCACAAAGATCAAGCCGAGGGTCAGCAAAGTAGTATCGATTGCCATACCAGCGAAAGCCGACCATAAGAAGTGTTTTTCTACCAGCTTTTTCCACGAAGACAAGGGAGACCATGGTCATGAGGACGTTGATTCCGCCCATACCTAGAGTTGCATAAGTGGATTCGTCTTCGTTGAAACCGCACATGCTGAAGATTTTTCCGGAGAAGAACATGATCTGTAAAATAAATGTTTTTATGTACTTGTTCAGAACACGCTTTATGTTTAAAAGAAACAGTCTTTATATATACAGGGTGTCCCAAAAGTCCCGGAACGGCATATATTATCTCGGCGGGAACGCATATTTAGAGAAAAATATATTATAGGAGTCCCTGGCTATCTGAATTTGACCTTGACCTTGACCTTCAAGGTCATTTCAAGGTCAAGTCGATTTTTTCAAATGGGACAACATCTGAAACTCGGAAATGGAAAGATCGGAAAATTTTACGTTCAAATATGTCCTTGACCATAAAAAAGTAAAGGTCTAGTCAAGGTCAAGAACAACTTCGTCGAGTAGCTCGTCAAATATAGGCTTAAAAAAAACTGGTTTGACCTCGACATATGACAAATCTAAGCAATAATTTTTCGGTTCCTATAAGAAGTTAATCCAGTCCTGATCGTCAATGTCAAATATACGGCTATATTAGCATCTGAAA
This sequence comes from Octodonta nipae, assembly GCA_034190945.1. Lineage (NCBI taxonomy): Eukaryota > Metazoa > Arthropoda > Insecta > Coleoptera > Chrysomelidae > Octodonta > Octodonta nipae. Next base: position 113,559,941 of record CM067221.1, on the reverse strand, counting down.
AAAATATTGCCTGCTTAAAAATGCATTTGACCTTGAACTGATAAGGTCAACGTCAAGGTCAAATCCATACTAAGCATCGCATTGAAAAATCCTAAACCTTAGTTCTTGAAAAAAAAATTTTAGGACGAGCTACGTTGTTCGACCTTGACCCTTTTGACAACCAGAGCCATGTTTTGAAAATGGTCAAGGACAAGTTGAAAAAGATTTTCCAGATCTTTCTAGATTGTACTCGAGGGCCTCAAAATATGTTGTCCCATGAAAAAATCGACTCCCCAAGAGTCACTAGGTAACTCACAATTCGAACTGAAGGTGAATCTGTGCTATAAGCTTCTTTTATTTAAACATAGTTATCGGTCGATTAAGAGGATGTCGCGCGATGATAAAATGGGGCCGTTCCGGTGATTGGTTGGGACACCCTGTATAAACTCAATTGCTTGGAATAACTCAGTGCCTTCAACTCTCGTACAGTTTACATCTAGACTCGCTGTCTAACTTTCGACGAAGACAGACCTCCCTAAACTCTCAAGGGAAAACTTTATTTATTGTAAATCCCCGTGAGTGCACATTACACAACATCATATAGACACTCTAGTTGTGCCTAAAAACCCAGGGTTAAGGCCGGCTACCAGTGCTGGAAGGCAGACAAATACATGGATGGGAGATTTCCCGGGCTTTTACTAGATCTGATCTAACTCGTAGACAAGGTAAGAACCAACCTCAAAATTACAGTCCACTTACCACCAACAAAGTAATTTTAACCCCAATCAAAACAGTACTGTTTCGCGACATAGTGAATGTTGTTTAAGGTGTAAATGTACATTAAAAATTGTATAAAACTGTCAGTTGAACTTATCAATTGTTTTAGAATTGAGATTTGATTTTACACGGGGCAGATTTTCATTTTTCTACACACTTAATTCCTATAAATACTTAATTATTGTTCAGGCAGGAGCTAAGCTCCCCATAGAAATATTATTCCGATTAGTTTTTTTTTTGCTCATTCTTATGCAAAAAGGTCCATTATAAACAACTCCGGAGGTTGCCGGGCGGTATCGAGCTGAAGTCGGATCGTTTTTAAGAACTGACAGAGAATGTTCAAACAATATTTTTTTGCGTCGAAAATATTTTTTTTGTTATTTTAGTTCACTCTGAACATAAAAGGTCTCTTGTTCGTTTTTGAGTTATAAGCGCAGTTGGGAAAATACCCAAAAATGACAATTTTCAAAGCTCTACAGGGTGTATAGAACTCCCTGTACCAACCTAAATAGGACGCTTATGCATTTGTCCAAAAACGGAGTAGCACATGTTATTTGACGTAAAAAGTTATGTAAGACTCATACATTTTTTCCTATTTATTTTCGACCGTTTTGTCAATACCGAAAAAAAAAACAGTATTGTTTGAGCCTTTTTAATGGCATACAAGTTTCTAAGGGTGCGTTTTAGGGTACATTTTAATGAGTTCTATTCACAGCAGAAGTTTGAAACCTTATTTTAGAAACCCCCTGTATAACTTTGAGAAAAATTATGCTCACGCTCGGGGGTTATAAACATTTAAAAACAAAGACTTTGAAATGAAATAATCCCAAAACCCTCTGCGGGATTTTGTAGAGGAATGTTTAAACTTTAATTTGCCTTTTTGTGGGTTCAAAAATGATTGTTTATCCGTTACAGACTTTTGAAAATGACCATTTTTGTTTTTTTTTCAACTTTAAATCGCTTATATCGCAAATACGGTCAACTTTGAAAAAAAAAACAGTGGATGATGCAATAATACTATATTTATTTATTTATTTATTTACGGTTGTACCACTTTTACAAGAAAATAACATTAATTAAGAGTAAACGGTGATAACAAAATAATAACTATAAACAAAATGTGAGATAAAAACTCACATGTTCAAAAGTTTAATTGATCTTTTAAATGGTGCTGTATACAGGGTGTTCCTAAATTGGAAGGTACAAACGAAAAGGGGAGATTCCTTGAATAGTTTTAGGAAGAAAAAGTCCGATAAACATGGGTCCGCAAACGTTTCGTTTTCAAGATACAGAGTGTTAAAGTTAGAATTTTTTTCAAGTTTTTTTCTCATAGTATCTGCACTTCACAAGATATTCAAATGAAATTTGGCATAGATATTACAATTAAGAGTTTACACCTTGTGACATGCCAATTTCGATTGCAAATCTACAGGGTGATATTTTTTCGGGAACACTGTCCACTGTTGTCCTTCAGAACTTTTTTTTGGTGAGCCACTGGTACTTTCAAAAATTGTAAAGAAAAGCTTTGTTGTTATACCAAACTTTATGTTCTCTTGTAGTTTTGTCGTATCTACTACCGGTTTCGAGAAAAAAAATTTGAATGATTCTCTTGAAATCCTCAGAAAATTCCGAATTGTCATAGAAATCTAGTTACCTACCTAGTAGGCTGTGATGAATGAATATATTTGTTGTTAGTTTTGACACATCAAATTAAACTCCTGTGTTTTGAAAATTAAAGATTGTTGCATTTTAATATCAAAACATGCCGAATTTTACGAATTCCGAAATGGCTGACATGCATTTCATGTATGGTCTTGCAAATGGTAATTCAAGAGAAGCTAAGCGTCTTTACATGGAACGCTATCCCAATAGAGTGATGCCTGGTCATCGGATGTTCTCTAATATTCACAGGCGTCTTTCAGAAACTGGATCTTTTTCTGCGAAAAATATTAATGCAGGTAGACCACGAAGTGTGAGAACACCACGACTCGAAGAGGCAGTGCTGAACGAAATAGAAGAACATTTAGGAACCAGTTCAAGAAAAATTAGTGTTACCTTAAATACAAGTCATCAAGTTGTTTGGCGGATCTTGCGGGATTCTTTGCTCTATGCTTATCACATTCAGAGGGTGCAGGCGCTCCTGCCTCGAGATTGTCATCCAAGAATTATTTTTTGTCAGTGGTACCTCAACAGACTATTGAACAATCCTCATTTTCATTGCCAAATCCTATTCACTGATGAAGCCTGTTTCTCAAGGACTTCAATCATAAATCTTTATAATGAACACATATGGGCTGAGGAGAATCCACATGAAATTGCAGAAGCTTATTTTCAAGAGGAATTTTCATTAAATGTGTGGGGTTTGATACAATTAGGAATACTCCAGGAGTGTTTGAAAGAGTTCGATCGTCTATGAGAAGAAGAACAGAAGCTTGTATAAGGGTTGAGGGAGGACATTTTCAACAATTGCTGTAGTTTAGTTCCTTTGTTGTTATTTAGTTTTTTTATTATGAGTAATTTTTGAGTTGTACGTTTCTTGCAGTAATACAATTTTTTGATGATTATACCAGTTTATCGAATCTTTAAGAATCATTGCTAGTTTAATAATTCACAATTTTTTTCTCCAAATAGATACGACAAAACTATAAGAGAACATAAAGTTTGCTATAACAACAAAGCTTTTCTTTACAATTTTTGAAAGTACCAGTGGCTCACCAAAAAAGTTCTGAAGGACAACAGTGGACAGTGTTCCCGAAAAAATATGACCCTGTAGATTTGTAATCGAAATTGGCATGTCACAAGGTGTAAACTCTTAATTGTAATATCTATGCCAAATTTCATTTGAATATCTTGTGAAGTGCAGATACTATGAGAAAAAAACTTGAATAAAAATGAAACTTTAACACTCTGTATCTTGAAAACGAAACGTTTGCGGACCCATGTTTATGGGACTTTTTCCTCCTAAAACTATTCAAGGAATCTCTCCTTTTCGTTTGTACCTCCAATTTAGGAACACCCTGTATATTCCAAATAACTCTAAACTACTACCATGAAGATAGACCAGTCTTAAAATCCTGGTAATAGGTTCGTTACAACCATAATTTGTACTATGAAATGGGTTGAAAATCCCAGTATTACGTGTTTTTCTAGTATTAACATTAAATTAAAATTAATTAAAAATTAATTAAAATTTATCAAGTCTAATAACTCTGGAATTTGTATATTTCCATTCAAAATGTTATAAAGGAACCTCAAATCTGCTTTCATTCTTCTGTGATGTAATGATGAGATGTTAAGTATTGAAAGGATCTGATCATATGTATACTGTTGTCTGTTGATTCCTATTTTATATGCGCATACTCTTAATAATTTGTTTTGTACTTTCTCAATGTTGTCTATATCAATGTTATATGAAGGAGACCAAATAAGTGAACCATATTTCAAAATAGATCGGACTAAGCTAACATATAGCGACAAATCCTAACATTTTTAGGGCCTTAGTTGGGGAAAATTTTTAAAATACAAAACTAATTATTTCCTAATTCAGCTGAAATTTACAAAAATTTGGTACAGACTTATAATGAAATTACATTAACTGGACACTTTTTGGTCTGACGTTCATTTTTTTCACTACATATTTACTCTGGAAATTTTTGCATTAAAATACATGCAAAGTTTTATGTTTCTTTTGCTATTTTGTAAGTTTTCAAAAAATGTCGTCATTTTGTGTGTGATTAGTTCCGTTTGATGTAGAATACAAACGATAAATAAACACATAAAAACCTCTCAGACTTATTGATTATACTTGTTTTAACGAATACGAACAACTTTTAATTTCTTTAATTTAATTTCTATCGATTATTTGTCGAATAATCCAGTATTTTTTTATGATTATGCTTTATTTGACTAAATCAAACTCTTGACAACTATTTCAATAGAGTACAAAATATCTACATGAATTGTATACATTTTAAACTATTTACGTACCTGAACACGAGTTTTACTTTTTCAAAAGATGTTAATGTACATAATTTCTGACGTAATTCCTTTTCAAATATTGTTTTTAATATCGCTACCTGATTTTTGTAGATTAAAATAACAATCGGTATTGTATGCAGATGATTAAGCCATGATGCCGTTGAACTAAATCAACAAAAATTCTATTGTTGTGTCTCTGGAAATATTGTGATGTACGTCAATAACAGTTTTAAACGCTGTCGTCCAAATTTATTTTTAGTACTTTTTACTATACGTTTTGTAGATTGTTGAGACTAAAATGTGAATCCATGTCATGTATGAATTTATCTATTCTTATGCATGAAGAGTTGTTAGCTTTCTCTTGTGATTGACTAATGGATATTATTTTTTTTTCATGTAAATCTGTGTTTGCACATTGTTTGTTTTTTTCCAATATTCCATTGGGTTTTTTCTGGCTATTTTGACTTTTAAAACTACAAAAATTTTCGAATTTCGTATGATTTAATTTTTTATAATTTTAGAAGCTGGAACTCAAACTAGGTTTAATTGAATGTACTGAATTGCGAGTATTAAGGTCTATTTTCGTCAAATTTTATCGATTTTTCAACAGTACTTCAGGTGTATTTCAACTATACTTCAGCTGCCAATTTTGTGAATAATAAAAATAAAATCATATATCTATTATTAACAATATGAACTTTGAGAATGTTAAAAATAAAACTTGTAGACGAAATAAATAAAAAATTTTTAACACATGATCAGAAAAACAATACAAGACCGCAATTATAATTAACGAAAAAATGCCATTCAAATCGAGCGCTACTGTCAAGGAACAACAATTTGACAACTGACAAATTTTAGAGGCCATCCAAACAATTGAAATAAAGCAATACATTAAAATACTCATTTTCTACTGCGTTGCATCTGGTATTAGGCAAAACCCTTTTTTCCTATACACACAATCAATTAATTCCAGATTTCAGTGGTTGAGAGGAGAGGAGACCAGCGCAATGACCAGAGCTAACCCCAATAGATTTTTTTTCTATGTGGATTCTTTAAATCGAGTTGTATCAGACGAAACTAAAGTTTATTATATAGAGGAATGTTACCTACTGAATATTGTGGCAGAAACACAAAGAGGTTATTGTTAAATATTTCAAATACCATTTAAACTACAATATTTAATATTCATTCTTCTTCTTGTTCTACCAAAAACCCTTTGGGTTGGTCTTGAGACTTAACTCTTATATTGATCTGGTATTCGGTTAGATTATAATCAAAAACATTTATATTTGTATATAAAGTATAAATTCCAAGAGTTTTCAAAAAGTTCCAAAAAAATCTATCTGATAATAAAAAAATATATCTGATTTCGTGAAAAATATTTCTCAAATTTAAATAATTGTGAGACAGTCACTCTTGGACTTATAATTTATGTTGAGACCTAGATTCACTATCAGTAAACCCTTTTGGTGGGTTTTCATTGATCTGCCTGAGACACGTATATCTAGAATTATTGAGAACATCATAGCATGGGCACTTGGTTTGACTCCTTAAATCACCTCTAGAGCGTCCAAAACTAACATTTATATCACCAAGCTTAACTTAATTTATCTAGTGTCACTTACCGCATTAATACCAGACAATTGCTGAGCCACCATCACAGTTAACGTGAAATAATCAGAGGAATCCTAAGGGCGCTGTTGGTCACCAATTCACGCATCGTGACTTTCGGTACCAGTTTAGCAGCTTCATTTTCAGATTTCATAACATCAACCTCTTCATGCACTATGTTTGATCCCCTCAACCAAACCAAAGCTCTTTTGGCACCTGATTCGTTGTTTTTGTTGGTCAGGAGAAACTTTGGAGACTCGGGACAGAAAGGAAGTGTTACAACCTTAAAAATTAATTAAATTATAATGAGTTTCATTTGATATCGATCCTGTTCTTACTTGGAATATAGCCGGTACTATTGTCATTGCCAGCAGTGTAGGCCACGAATTTTCGTTACCCAAAATCGATCTCAAGGCCCAAAATCTGAGCAATGAGAATCGATATAGTGATGACTAGCTGATAGACAGTTCCGACAGCTCCTCTTAGGTTGATTGGTGAGATTTCGGCCAAGTACATCGGCACCAAGCCAGCATTCAGACCGGAATTGATACCTATTAAGAATCTGCCGAGAATGATCAGTTCGTAAGAGGATGCCGATTTTGCTGATGTTTCTGCGATGACAGCTAGTACAGGACGAGAATGTTGTTGAGCAGAAGACCACCTTTGCGTCCAAATCTGTCAGCAACAACACCTGTAGATACGAATTATATTTAATTCTTTATCTAGAATTCAGTTTTAGATCTATCTTGAAATTAACTGAATTCAGATATTTCATTAAAACAAATGTTCTTAACAAATGAAATTAAAAAAAAAATTACAAACAAAGCGGTTTGTTTACATATTTATCTTAATATTTTTCGCACGTCACTGAAGTTACATTTTTCTGTTCGAACTACGAATGCATTTCTATTCCATTTATGAATGAATTGCTTTCTTAGAAAAATTTACTATCCACCCACGCCTTTTACTATATAGGGCAAAATCATTAAAACTACATAAAAAGTGTCTGCCAAATTCTTTGGTAAAGGTGCACCTGTGTGTTCAACCCTACCATGGGGCGTATCATACATAAATTAATATTTTATATAAAAATATAATGCTTTAAATTTCTTTCATGCAATTGGAGAAAATTCTAATATACAGTGATGGGCAAATGTGTGGAACCAAGCAAATATCTCTGGAATTATTAGAGATATCAAAATGAAATTTGGAAGGTGGATACTGTAGTAGATTGCCTATTTGTTTCCATTTTTTTTATAATTTTGAACTTCCTGTTTTACCGGAAGTAATGTCGATTTTAAAATTTGCAATGAAACACCCTAGACTTTAAGTAACCATACAGAAAATAGTCTAGTGGATTAAGGTCGGGACTTCGTGCAGGCCATTCATAAGTACCCCTTCTTCCAATCCATCTGTGATGAAATGTCCTATCTAAATGATCTCGAACAAGCGAGCGTAATGGGGTGGTGCTCCATCCTGCTGAATCTAGATATTATTTGGTAACTGTCCATTTACCTCCAATGCCGGAATAGCTTGTGTCTTCAAGAGCTGTAAATACCTATCTCCGTTTAAAGTTTCTTGTAGGAAGAAGGGTCCCACGATTCTGTTGTTATAAATGCCGGCCCAAACGTTCAGTTTTTGGGGATGTTGTGTACGAGCCTCTTGTACCCAATTAGGATTACTTTGCGACCAATAGCGACAGTTATGTCGATTAACCGTACCATTTAAACAAAATGTAGTCTCGTCTGAAAACACCACATTTCTTATAAAATTATTATCACGGTTACAAATATCCCACATCGATTCACAAAATTGCAAACGTCTGTCGAAATCGTTTTCGGAGAGGTCTTGAACGAGGCGAATTTTGTATGGATGATATTTTTCTCGCCTTAATATCCTTCCTGCTGAACGACGGCTAATTCCATGCATATTGGCGAGGTCGGTAGTGGATAAGTGAGGATTTTCTTCCAAAGATATAGCAACATTTTGAGCTATATCTTCATTACTTGCAGTTTTTAACCGTTCACTTTTTGGTAAATTGCTAACTGTTCCACTTGTGTCGTACCTTCGCAAAGTTTTCGTCACTACTGAACGGAATATTTGTGTATGCGGATGAACGATGTTAAAAAGGCCACAAACTTCTTGATGTTTCCTTTTCCTCTCCCCATACCCAATCATCATTAATATTTCTATTCTTTCTCTTTCACTTAATTCGGCCATTTTACGATCAAATTAAAACAATACAATCTTTTTACGTTCAAATAAAAAAACTAATAACTTATTTTGACAACTACTGTCACTTCTGCAATGAATTTCATGGACTACTAAACTTGATGATTCTGATTTAATTTGCGCCTGATTTAAACAAACGCACTTGTATTCGACTATGGAACAAGCATTGCTGTTGGCTGGTTTACTCTAAATATCTACTTTTATATATTTAAAAAAATAACTCTTTATCTCTTTTTCAGATTTTTTTCCTAATTTTGTTCATCCTACACCAAATTACTATACTAACTTCTAAATTTTTAAACACAAAAATTATGTGATAATGTTACATATTATTTGATTATTTAAATTTAATAGCATTGCTAACCGCACGTCACTGTTGTACTTGTGCTGCCTGTCTGAAATTTCATTATATTAAAATTTTTATCAATGAAATCTTTTCCTATTATAATCAGGTGTCGTCTCCCCAAAATATTTGACCTATATAAATTCTTGGAATTTCTTTATTCCTAAGACAATTGTAGTGGCAAGGTTATCATCATAGGCGTGTATTTGAATTTTTAATTTAATTTTAAGCTTAAATAATGTTTGAAAAAATAAATACATTCTAATATTAAAATATGTTTTTTTTTTAATTTTTTTATACAAGATGACGTAGCAAAAATGAAAGATAAATCTTCTTATAAAGCGATATTAATTTGAGGAAAACTAAATTATCGACAGAAAGACATATGATAAATTAAAAATGGTCTTTTGATAAAGAACCCCAAAAACATAATTGGTCCACTGATATTAGCCGTGAAAGATATTTCAAATCCTTAGCCTTTATTGAATATTTAGTAAAATAATAACAAATTATCCCAAATCTTACATCATAAATACTATAGGATGGTTTTACTGTTATTAGTTGATAATTGGATTTACTAGAAAAGTACTTGATTCGGATATTACGTTATTTAGGGGCTATGTTTTTGTTTCAATCTGGAGTTTGAAAAAGCTTTATTGTATTGAAGAGAAAATAGAAAGCTTTTTTAGTTTATAAACTAACAGTATGCAAAAATACGCCACCTTTGTATAATGAAAGGAATGCAAACACGTACATAATTATAAATTTTACAGTAAGTGATGAAATTCCAGCAAACTGGTTTAGTGACGACCAAAAAAACATCAAAATACTGTGAGAAATGAAGCAATAGAAGTAGCCAAAAGCTTCAAAACAAATAGTAGGTTTTAGCTTTTATCGGAGGAGGGGGGGACGGCATGAAAAAAAATGATTTGAACGACCGTCCTACTAATGTTCTATTTCATGTAAAATTTACAGTACCATGTTTGATTTTTTTACTCTCTCAGCTTTATTTGTTGCTAAATGATTTGAACAAATTTCCGCCCCGCCTTTCAATGCGTTTCTTAATTGTAATCAACATCCGTTTCATTTTATAATTCTCCAGTCCAGTAGCGCTTCCGGTTATTAAAAAATTCAACGTCCGCTGTTTAAAGTTGATATACATACAACAAAAATAGTGTGTGAAATGTAAAAGTGAAGAATAATAACGATGGTATAAATAGAATGGATGACCTCACAGTCACAGGGAATGGTATTTTAACCATCTCTAAAGTGATTTCCTTATTAAGCCGCCTCTTAACATTGAAATTAATTAAAAAATCGTTCTGTTTGTCTATTTGATTTAACGCACATATCTTACAAGAAGGCGTCATAGTCAAAGTCGTGTTGTGATTTATATGTGTTAATGAAAATAAATTGACGATATGTTTACTATTTATTATTTTAATACAAGACAAGGCAGGAATGAAATCAGGTCGTCTTCTCTGATGAATCTCTATTGTGCTTGAAACAATCGTATCATACATAAATTAGGATAACAAAATAAAGATTCCAGCAGGACACTAATGTATGTAGAGAAAAAAATGACCCTGGAAATACAATTTAGCTTAAAAAAATCTACGAATCTGGAATAAATGGTTAGAGGATTCCTTAATAATAAAACAGTTTGCTAACTGCCATAGATTGTAAGTTAAACACAAATGAAACCACAATAATGCTAGCAGATCTTATTAAGAATATTTTAGTGCTCGCTAAAATTCCACACTGATGTAAAAGGTAGCCGAATAAAAAGAGATCAAAGATAAGGAAATCAGTGGTAACCACAAAGATGTAGGGCAAAACCTGAAGATAAGGAAGTATATAATATACAGGGTGACTTTTTGGTTAAATGAGAAAGATTTGCAGTTTTACTGGCCCAATTTAATGACACTTTCGGATTTTTGTAAAAAGTCGTGGCTTACTAGATATTTTGAATAAACGAAATTCTTTCGATTTAGTCAAATCCCTCTAGCTCCTTTGTCATCTTTAGAGCTTTTCAACGATACTCGATATAGTTATTCATAAAAATAACGGAGTTATGGATGCTTTTCTCTCTTATTTTTACTTTTAACGTAGTTAGCCATGAAATATATTGATTTATTAATAACTATTCCAAAAAACATTGAACGATTTTTTTATTAGGTATATCAGATATAACGAAAAAACTAAATAAGTAGGTACTTACTAAAAACTTAAGTAATTAAAGTACATAATAATGGTTACAATTTATGTTCGAAAAGTCCACCATTGTTATTTAGACAAAAATTGCATCTTTTTAAGATTGACATTACCGCTTTCCTCACAAACCGCCTATTAATTTCTTCAATTGCTGGTAATACCGCCTCCCTTAGGTCACCAAATGTCTCATACTTTCTTTTGTATACTTTGTTTTTTAGCGCACCTCATAAATAAAAGTCTATAACTGCCAAATCGGGAGACCGGGATGGCCATTCGCGTGAGCCATTTCTTCCTATCCAAGAGTTTGGATATATATTATCTAAGTGTTGTCTTACTAATAACGAGATATAAGCAGGTGCTCCATCATGTTGGAACCACTCAATTTCTAAACGAGTTCTCAAATTCAAATTATGCAACATGTCTTGAAAAGTGTATTGCAAGAAATGCAAGTAGCGCTGCCCAGTAAGTGATTCGTCATAGATTAAACATTAAAACCAAATTTTATCTGGAGTCGTCTTTGTTCTACATGGAAACGGTTTTCTTTAGCCCAGATATGCTCATTGTGTCTATTGAACATACCGCAGTTAATAAATCTAGTTTCATCTGACCATAACACCTTTAATGGAAACTGTGGATTGTCAAGTTACATGTCTTTAAACCATGTACAAAACAAAATACGTCGATGTTCGTCATTTATTTGTGCTGCTTCGTTAATTTGATTACGTTCCTTTGGTGGTTTAGTAAAAGATCCATATCTGCGTAAACTATCGTAAAGCCTCTTAATTGTACATAGAGCAGGTTGACGACGATTAAAATATCTATGAAAGTATTCCTCAGCTGCACGAACTGAATTTTTATGACATATGATATAACATTCCACCATATTCAGTTTTTCTTCGTTAGAATATTCCATTTTATCAAGAAAACTTGTCAATATCGACTGTCAGTTCAGCACTACTAATGGAATTACTCTCAAATGAGGAAATATCAAAGTGAAAACAATCTTTTTCATGGCTACCTACGTTAAAAGTGAAAATAAGAGAGAAAAGCATCCATAACTCCGTTATTTTTATGAATAACTATATTGAGTATTATATCGTTGAAAAGCTCTAAAAATGTCCGATTTTTTGGGGTCATGGCTAACTATGGTTTCCATTCAAAAAAGATAAGTTTGTGTCTTATTTCGAAAACAAGAGCTGTCACGCAAACGAGGACATGACAATCATATTCGGGAAACAATTCTCTTCAATTTTGATATTTACCCTTTTTTATAAAATCAAAAATAAAGGAGCTAGAGCCATACTGATCATCAAAAAAAACTTACCCTGTATAACAATTCTCTTAGCAGTGACGGATCTGGACAGAGGTAACATCTTCAATGGGAACGAACTGGAGCTTTATGGGGCACGATCTTACACTAAATTTACTCAAGAAGGGGGAATAAAACTTGTATGTGGTTTTGGTGATATTGAATTTCCTGGGTTATTGAAATAAAAAGAGTCAGATTAGGGTTTAAACTCATAGAAACCAATTCCTCTAAATTGTTCTGAAAGATTTCGCTTTTTTAGTTTTACACTTAGAAACTAAGAGTTTCGGAGGGGGTGATTTCTCATATCGCTCGCCCCCCCCACGGCTGGATTCATCGCTGCTTCTTAGTTAAACGAAAATTAAGCAATTGTAGATAGCATCTAAGATTATTTGAACAGAAATATATTAAGTACAAAAATAGAGAAAATACATTGATCAAATGGAAATAAAACGAACCCAGTTCGCAAAGGGAATAAGATCCTACATATTTCTACGAAAACCATTTCAGAAACCAAAATGAAACATTGACAATCCTAAAACTTTTATCTCAATTTTCTTCACTAAATTTGAAATTGTAATTTTCTTTTTTATTACTGAGGGTATTTTCTTACCTGTAATAGCACCCCCAATCATACCACCAATGCAAAAGACTGACGTCATAATGGAAAAGATGAGTACGACAGAGTTTTTTTCTGGTATGGTACCAGTCCTGTTGCCAATGCTGGATGTAATCCATTCTTCGATGATCTGAAATGAGCAATTGTTTTACCATTGTAAAAGTACTTATGGATCGGTCGTTTTATTGTGGCAATCATTTTTTACTTACTTTTTGGGGATTGTTAAGTACACCGGTATTGTAGCCATGTTGGAACGATGATCCTAAGGCTGCTGCTGCGATTGCTAAGGCTAATTTACCTGTGAATCTCTGAAAACAACAAAAAACTATTAGAATCACATGGTATTTAGGTGAATATAGAATATTGCAAGGTTGCTAAATAGACCAAAAGAAATGACTAAGGCTGATGTCAAATTGTAGGAAAAAAGTGTTAATATATACAACTAGAAATGATTTTAAAATGTCCAATAATTCTAGCATTTACAACGATTGAAGGATAAGGAATTTGGAGAGTTTGTTCATTTCCATTTTCTTACGTTAAAATCTTATGGGTACCGCCGAAAATGGTGATCTTTAAGATGACAATTTGCAGCTTGGCCCAATCCCAACAGCCACAAAACGCAAGTCTCATGGAAAGCTATGTTGTCAAAATTAGGAAATAAGTATGATTAGCTCTGAAATGATAAGTCTTCATAGGAGGAGATCTACAAAAAATATTTAACATGGTTGTGTGTGGAATCACAAAAAGTGGAATTGAATGTGAGAGGTTGGAGTAACAAGGATCACAATTTCTCTGTTTTGTGCTTCTTTCATCCAGTTTGTTATAGCTCTTCGTTTGATGTCATCAGTCCAACTGGTGTTAGGTCTACCGATAGATCTATCCTAGTCTTGGTCGTCATTCAAGAATACGCTTGGTCAGGCTATGTGTCCTGCCCAATCCCGTTTTAGTTTTGCTACTTAACCACCACGTCCGTTTCGTTTGCTGGTTTGTTCATAGCTGTCGCTTTTTTGTTGAGAGTTTGTGTATCATTTTTTTTTTGTTTCAGCACCATAAGATAGAAAGGGTTTACTTTTTAGGGAATTTGGTATTTCGGATTTAAATCTAGAGCTAAGTTTGCCAAAGTCAATACAGGCTAAGTTTTTTTTTCAGGCAATTTCATCTATCATATTGTCTTTTTTCGTGGAACTTTTTTGTCCTAGATATCTCTTACGAGCTTGCCTTAATTAGGCTATGGGAACAGATAATAGTCCAAGATCCCAGAACACCCAGACCTATGACATATCAATAAAGCTGAGATTCTTTCAATAAGCATGTACTACGCCAATTAAAGGTTATGGTGATTTGTTAAGTTTGATCAACATCATAAAAATATTGCTATTTTCTGTTCAAATAATAAAACAAGAATTTTGTATTCTTTCCTAGGGTACTATTGAAAACTTACATAATAATGGCATAGGTTTTGAGTGAGTTCACTAGGCATCTACATTATATTATATAACTTTGTTTTTCCGGTGGTTATTGATGAAGATGAAATCTAGGCAGAATCACCTTGTTAGTTTCATGTAAAAGGGCAATTTTTGTGTACGTTTAGTACTTGTTAATTGTTTATCTAAGCTGGTAACATTCTTACCTGCAACGTAACACAATTATAAAGAAAATCTCAGCCATATTAAAATGGCTTGAGGGCTTTGTTATCCTAGTCTCTACCTAAGATAATCGATCCTAGAACGACGAGTTTGCTGGTGGGTCTTTGTAAATTCGGTGAAATTTTTACAATACAGCATTAGTTGTAACACCTGTCACTATTGACCTATCGTTTGAAATGTGGGTATCCATATGAACAGATATTGATAAATCAGCAAAAAAATAGTCTTGAATTTGTTATTCTTTATAAGGTACTCACTTAGATTTTTCCTATACTAATTTATGGAAATTTACTTGTAAATATACTGCAAATATTTACTCACATTGAGTTAATTATTGTAAATGAAATTCAAGCAAACATAATTATTTGAACAATCTCTTCACAAGAGTTTGCGTTTACATATACATTGTTACAAATGAACCTTGTTCCATAAATCTTAGTTCAATATTATTTATTTTCACAGTACAATTAAAATATTTACCAGCATTTTTGTACTCGTATATGGGTGATTCTTAGCTAACTGTGATTGTTTATATCTAGTACTTTACTTATTATTTAATATGATTTTTTTTTGATCAGAAAATTATAAATATGATAAAAAATAAATATGATGGCAGAAATATAGCCAAAATGTCAAACTAAATGTAGAAATTTCTATAGAGTTGTATTATAATCTAAAGTTTAGCTTTTCTAACTAAAATCTGTTGTATAATTCATCAAATTATGCTGCATTTATACCCCAATATTGATTGGTAGAAAGGAATAAGAGATTTAACTAATGTTAAACATTGTTTTATTCTAAGACTATTTTAAAAATTGTTTTTTTGAAATTCTACTGTTAATAAATTTTAAAGATTGTTAAAATCAAGAAAGAAAATACCGTAAATGTCTCTGTATATTTATCTTAAATTCTCTTATTTCCCATAAGAGAATTTAAGGTCCCAAAACGCCGAAATTAAACCAAATTTACCCCCATTGAAGCGCTCTCATTGGCGAGTTCCCATGTGCTCTTTGACGTATGTCACAGAACGATGGTATGGACGTTGACGTATGGCATAGAACGATGGCACGGAACGTTGGTATGGGACGTTGACGTATGGCATAGAACGATGGCACGGAACATTGACAGTTGAAAGGTAGGCCATAGAGTCAGTGGTACAGAACACGGTTGACAGCTGACGTATTATACTACAGCCGGGTTGTGACGTCATAGATAAGCAGTTACCCCTTGAAGCGCTCTCATTGGTTAAGTAACATGTCCTCAGCCATACCAAGTTCTCATTGGTCAATAGTCAACACGTGATCTGTTCAATCACGCCAAATTTCAATGATGTACAAAATAATTTGTATTACAAAAACCGTCCCAGTGATGGGGAATCGAACCCCAGTCCATCGGTTTCCTAATAATTATTTTAAGAATTTAAAGAGATTTATTAGGACAGTATTTTGAATATTTCATTTTGATGTCAGTAGAACTACGTTACAGCATAATTTTGAACACAATAAAAGACCAATATCACCCAGAATACAAGTTTTAAAGCATTTTTGATTAAAAAAAAATGTTGATTTGTAATAATCACAGTTATCCAAGAATCACCCATTATATGATATACCTAACCAGTGAAGTTGATGCCACTGGTTTAAAATAGATTCCAAGTTTTGATTTCTTCGGGAAAATTCCAATTATCCCCGAATATAAACGTTTATATTTAGGATTTATTCCCTATTAAACCAACAAGTACTTATCGGCTAATATCTAACGATCCCTTGTACTGTTCAAACATTGTTGACGTTGTTGAGGCATTTTATTTATTATCTTTGAAGAGTTACACAAACATGGTGATAAACTAATTTTAGCTATACACGTATTTTTGTGGAAAAAATACCTAAAAACTAACCAAAATGCTGGAATATATATTAGTCCTGTCATATCACGGGATGTCGTCCTAAAAAATGTTTTACATTCCAATTTATTATTGTGATTTTAATGTCTATTTTTACGGAAAAAAGCCGAACAGAAAGAAATAGAGTCATTTTTTATAATTCTTGGTTGTGTTTAATACAATTTGTGGGTTACTTCCTGGCCTTCAATAAACCATGATTTAAACCTCGTTGAATGTCTTTGGGAATTGTGAGACAGATGTGATCAAGTCCGTTAGAACCTTCAACTAAAAAAATCCCTAATCCAAAAATGCTTCAGAGAAATTAAATTTTCTTAACACGTCAAGTTTTTATTTTGATAGAACCTTTTTTCTTGCTGTTTCTTTGAATTCTAATATTAATCTTAAAAATTATATGTAAAATTTCTACTTTCAAATAGGTGTTAATCTATTTGTATGTGATTCAAACTAAAAAAATATTGAAAAGCAAATATTTATATTTTAATGTGAAATTAATCTAAGAGTTTCAGGGAAACTTACCCCCAGAAACCCTAGGCGCGTTAAAATGTGTTTTTTCAAGAGTTCAACCGTTAAAGGAAGTGCCACTGATGAAGGTCCTCGACTAAAAACAATATATTGTCTTGCGTTCAATGGATTGTAAAATCATGAAAATATATTAACTAAATATGTGTTGATTTTATTGTTTTAGGCATACGCAAAAATGAACTCCAGTGTATCAACAGTTTGTATTCCTTTATTCCTAAAATTTGATGCAGCTATTTTGAATTGTTTCAAGTAAATTTAAACTTTGACAACTAAGATTCATTATAAAATAAGCGGAGTCAGCAAAAGAAATTTATTTCTCCAAGGGATTTGTACATAGTCAAAATATTCTAGATGATGATAATTTTACGTTTACTGACTGTAGAGCTTACAGTTTGAGGGGAACTGCGACTGAAACAAGAAATGAAGAAAAAGAAAATTCCATAGATGCTAATTTTAAACTCAGAGGCTCAGTGGTAACGTCGATGAATCTCCCATTAAGACCGTTTCCTTTATATTTAGACGCACAGCTTTATACTTTCATAAGATATCTAATTTAACGAAGTCATTTAGCGATGTGGTTACAATGCAAAATCTTGAAGTAAACAATGACTTTGTCTTTTGTATCTACGAATATTTAAAAAAAAACGATGGAAATATTCTGTTAGTAGCTATATATTATTATTTGTGCAATATTTCGCGATGATTACGAATATTTTATCCAGAAAACGAACAAACTCATTTATGTGTTGATTAACTAAACCAATTAGATCTCTAAAGTAAACCTAATGAGCGATAATTGGCAAATGTTTTATGATTCACGTGTGATGACCCTGGTAGGTGTTAACTACATACCGCGTTAAAATTTTTCTTTGTTTGCTTATAAAAATGCCGCCGTAATTTGTTGGAATATGATAAATTCCAAATATCCAAGTATTATAATGTGATTAGGTCCAGGTATTAGAAAAGATTTTCTTAATGTTATTAAGGCTATTTAACATTCAAAATTCTCTTTTGGGTATGTGATTTTGCAGTTGATTAACTTTAATGGATTTAAGTTCTAGTTCGGAAAAATATTGCTATAATATTCTATAAGTTTTTTGTAAGAGCTTCTGCAGATACCTTCTTAAACATTACCGATTACTATACATTTGCAGGGTCTTCATTAAAATATTAAAGCTTTTGAAATCATATAAAACACTGCTTAGTAAGGTTCAATGTTCAGGAGCACTTTACTAATATACTACAATACAGCGAAATAAATTATGAATTTATTTTAATGTTGGACTACCCATCTACTTCCCTATCTCACCAACAATTAGATACCACATCTATACTGAATGGATAGAAGAACAGGAACTGAAGAGTTACAACTGAAGACTTTCATTGATGTGGACTGCCTAATGATTGAGATCGGAATCTAGGCAGGTTTGCAGGAAAGATAAATATTCAGGAGTTATCTGAACATAACTCTAACCATCACACAACAGTTAAAGCAGACTACTGAACAGTGCCAAAAACATCAGACGTCTGCGAACAAAATCAACTAAAATTTGATGCAGATCGGATATTCCGGATTCACCAATAATAAGGGAATTCATAAACTTCACCAAAAAACAAGACATTAAGAAAAGATTTTTAATGATGGCATTGCTTTGAGAAATATGATAACTTTGTCCTTTATTGAAGTCGATTAACAACTTAGGAAAGCATCAATTTCTAACTATTCACAGCTATCTAGGAATCAATGTTAAAGCATTGAAACATGGAGATGAACTTCACTTTGATGGCTTTAATAGAAATAAAAGCAGTGGAACGTAAAATTGACATTTGGGAAGTCGTATATACACAAGTTTTTACAATAATTCCAAACCTTGATTTTAAATTAAAACTACGTACAGGTATAACTATAATTTAGCCATTCTTATCGTCTTATAACTACGAGTTACATTTTGGGTCTTCTTTTTCTAAAACGGATTTAAATTTATTTGTTCTTGACGTAAGATTATTAGAGTTTTCAGCAATACGTAAGGTTTTTTTTTAATGGATATTCTGAATTACTATTTTTTTGAAACAGTTTTTTTACTAAGTTATTGATAGATAGGTGTTTGAAACCATTATATATTGCTATTGAATGCACTTTTGAAATATAATGGACTTTTTTTATTGAATTATTGTGGATGGCTATATCAGAATAAGTAGGTTTGTGGCAAATTAAAATGCATTTTTATTGTTCGATTTACCTACAAAATGAAATAATTGCAATACCTACAAATAAATATATTTAACCAATTTATTGAATGTTGTAAAACATATAGATAAGGATAAGGAATGTTTAAAAATGTACTTTCTTTAGTTCATGAGAATTTTTGCTAGTATCCTTACTAGATAGATAAAATTCTTTAACTACTTACAGGGTATTATTAAATACAAAATAGTAGTAATCCATGCTAGTTTTAAGAATGTTCAAAACGTATATTTTTTTAAATTTAGTAGGGCTATTTTCCACTAATTCTTCTACTAGGTTTTAATGTATCTCCAGAATTGATTATTTGGGATAAATAAAAACAGTGTTAATATTGTCTGTTAGTTGATATGAATTTTTAATAGCGTCTTTAGCTATTGTTTATGACCTTAGTCAGAAAATTAGAAACTTTAACAGCTAAAATGGTAAAACGGAAAACTGTTTTTATAACTGTTTGATTTATTTGTGTAATTGCATTAAGAAATATATTTCTGTGAATTTTTAAAATTAACTAATATTTGTTTTCGTGATCTGTGATGGAATTTGTCTTATTTGATAATTTCTTTTTCAAAATTTGAGTTGTACTTTTTGTACAATAATGTAAAAAGTAAACTTATAGTCATCGACAGTGTTCCTAGTAAATAGAAAAATCCTTAATCGACACCGTGGGCCGCCTCGGAAAACTATAGAAGGGCAAGTTCAATAACGTCTATACAACATATTGTTTTGGTTTTGAAAAATTTCAAAAACTGAAGATCAATTTTAAAAAGCTTTCTTTGTTTGTGAAAAAATTCTGGGGGGAGAATTATTTGATGTTTAAAAAACTAATACAAATGGCATGATGGTTAATATTGATACAGTAGTTACTTAAATAAAAAAAATGGGTCTGGAGAAATCAAAACAACAGTTTACGAGTATTTTAACTGTAAAGAACTTCTTTCAAAAAGACTAACAGATGAAAATTCGAAAATAATGAAGAATATTATGGAAAGTACTCTGGAGATGTATTTCATATTGTATATATCTTGTGTATATCTTTTATATGATACAACTTACCCCGTAAATTTTCGATTTATCCACTCCTTCTTCAGCGACTTTCAAATTCTCGGAAGTGGCGATTTTTTCCGGTTCACCACCTTTGCCCATATTTAAGGTAATCACGGAATTGAAAAAAAGCTCCTGACAAAATTAGTTTCAACAAAATTTGAATTTTCCAACAAAATACCTTTTACGTCTATAATATTAACGCAACTGCGGAAACTATTGACAAAACCGTCTTGACACAATTTTCATGGTTTCTAATGCACACTGTATTCTGGTTTGTGATCCGGTATAACCGTATTTCTGTCGCACAATATGGTACGCTGTACGGTGTACGACACAATTGTGATCAGACTCAAGTTTGGTTGGTTCATAAGCCTACGTTGGTCTCGAGCCCCCTTTGTTGTTATTTGCAGTGACGTAGTGTGGTATTGAGGAAATTTATGATAAAATTTCAGCGGAACATTATGTTATTTGTGAACTTTAGATTATGTTAAGGGTACTAAGAAAATGTAGATGACAAAATATAAATCAGATATGAAAGGGAAAAGTTCACTACATCCTGAGTCAGTGACGTACAATGAAATCAAAACCGACTTCAAAACCAAGGAGATTCTCAATTCGGCTATATATAGTTTTTTTTATATGTGTTTAGGGATTATTCGAAACTGTCAAAGGAATTGAGATCGTTGAAACTAGATTCTGTTAAGGAGATCCCGAAGTTGTCCCATATTTCAAGCACACATAGCTTATACAGTTTTATAGAAACCGGCAAAAACTTTTTAACGATTTTCTTGTATTGGAACTTTTGGTGGAGGCGAAAGTGTTAGAAAAAAAGTCTGTGTAATAAATTGAAAATATATTGGAGCGAAATAGCAATCTAAAAGAAAAAAGAAAAATAAAAGAATGGATTTTAAATAAAAAGTAAGGATAAATTTGTGAAACAAATTGTGACTACACTAAATCTCGGAAACTAGCGCAGATAGAGCAATGGTTAAATTGGGAAAGATTTGCAGTTTTACTGGCCCAAGTCAATGACACATTCGGATTTTTGTAAAAAGTCATGGCTTACTAGATATTTTGAAAAAACGAAATTCTGTTGATTTCCTTTTTTTGATTTTATAAAAAAAAGTGTAAATATCAAAATTGAAGGGAATTGTATCCCGAATATGATTGTCATGTCCTCGTTTGCGTGACAGCTCTCGTTTTCGAGATATGACACAAACTTATCTTTTTTTGAATGGAAACCATAGTTGGCTATGACCTCAAAAAATCGGACATTTTTAGAGCTTTTCAACGATATAATACTCGATATAGTTATTCATAAAAATAACGGAGTTATGGATGCTTTTCTCTCTTATTTTCACTTTTAACGTGGTTAGCCATGAAATAGATTGATTTATTAATAACTATTCCAAAAAACATTGAACGATTTTTTTATTAGGTATCTCAGATATAACGAAAAAACTAAATAAGTAGGTACTTACTAAAAACTTAAGAAATTAAAATACTAAATAATGGTTACAATTTATGTTCTAAAAGTCCACCATTGTTATTTAGACAAAAATTGCATCATTTAAGATTGACATTACCACTTTCCTCACAGACCGCCTATCAATTTCTTCAATTGCTTGTAATACCGCCTCCCTTAGGTCACCAACTGTCTTATACTTTCTTTTATATACTTTGTTTTTTAGCGCAACCCATAAATAGAAGCCTATAACTGCCGAATCGGGAGACCGGGATGGCCATTCGCGTGGACCATTTCTTCCTATCTAAGAGTTTGGATAGATATTATCTAAGTGTTGTCTTACTAATAACGAGTTATGAGCAGGTGCTCCATCATGTTGAAACCACTCAATTTCTAAACGAGTTCTCAAATTCAAATTATGTAACATGTCTTGAAAAGTGTATTGCAAGAAATGCAAGTAGCGCTCCCCAGTAAGTGATTCGTCATAGATAAAAGGCCCCAGAATAGTAGACCCTATGATACCTCACCAAAGATTAAAACCAAATTTTATCTGGGGTCGTCTTTGTTCTACATGGAAAGGGTTTTCTTTAGACCAGATATGCTCATTGTGTCTATTGAACATACCGCAGTTAGTAAATCTAGTTTAATCTGACCATAACACCTTTAATGGAAACTGTGGATTGTCAAGGCACATGTCTCTAAACCATGTAGAAAACAAAATACGTCGATGTTCCTCACCAGCATGCAAAGTTTGAGTAACTGAAAGTTTGTACGGGTGAAACTTGTGCGTTTTCAGTACCTTAACTACAGTTCGTTGAGATGTGCCAGCTTCGGCCGCAATCTCACGAGTTGATGTAGATGGATTTTGATTTACCATTGCCAAAACATTGATTTGTGCTGCTTCGTTAATTTGATTACGTTCCTTTGGTGGTTTAGTAAATGATCCATATCTGCGTAAACTATCGTAAAGCTTCTTAAATGTACCTAGAGCAGGTTGACGACATTAAAATATCTATGAAAGTATTCCTCAGCTGCACGAACTGAATTTTTATGGCATATCATCGTCATCTAAACTAAAATTATTATAATTTTCGTTTTGGAATTTACATCAATAAACATAAAGCCATTGACAACGAAGTCAGAATAGACTTTGAAACGTTTGGTTGTCCTTCAATATACGTCGTGTTATTTCGATTGTGGTGTTATTGCCCAAAAAAAACATAAAAGTAATTTAACTAGTTAGTTTATTTGACAAATAAGTACTTATTTTTTAAGAATTAAGACCTTAATATGAATCATTTCAATTTTTGTAACCTTGTTAAATACATTGGGAAAATGTATCTGCATTTTTCTCTAAAATGACCGATATTCAAAATAATAAATTTGGTTATTTTGATTCATTGGAATGTTCTCTCCTCAATTTCCATAACATATAATTTTATTTATTTATACTGAAACAAGTTTCAAAAACAAGAGACTTTAAACTTCATTTATCCTTATTCTATATTACAAACTATCAAGAAATGTCTCAGTGTCACAATATTCTTAAATGTTTAAGAGAAAATAAAATATTTGTAGAGAACAAACATATTTATCTATAATTTAACGTAAAGGATATGTAACTGAAGGACATTATTTGAACAGTAAAGTAATCAAGTGCAATTTTATCTGAGTTGAAAGTCAAATGATAGACGAAAACGAATATAATCCCACGACCAAAGATTATCGACCATCAATAAATATGTTTAGTGCCAACATACTGGGAAACACCCACAGTTAATAGAACAATAGGCCAACGACCTAGAAAATATATGTCTGGAAAAATTTCCCCAGCACATTAATAAAATTATTAATGGGTATATTCAAGGGGGTCTATTTGTAATTGGTTTGTCTTTTAAATTTTTGGGGACTGAAACAAAATACGTTCGTTTTTCTCATCTTAATCTTTGAGTAAAAAATAGAAATTACATACTAATAATAATACGAGACATGTGTCCGTCTATGGAAGCCATACGAAGTTGAGAACTCTTATTTACATTTTCTATCGTTTGATGGTCAAATTCGAGACGAATACTTTTATTCTTTTCCTAATATTATTCTCAGCTGTTCTACAGGTATTGGTTTGTTAGTGAAAGACTTATTCTGCATAAACTCCCATAGAAATAAATATGAAGGGTTAAATCTGGCGACTTTGGAGGCCAAATGACATCACCAAATCGAAAGATTAATCATCCCGGATACATTGTTCACAAAAGATTCCTTGTTTCCCTAGCTGGAAGTTGAGAAGCCCCAATGTTTTACATTATAGAGCGATGACTCTACCTGATAAAAAAAAACAAAAAAAACAAGGTTTTCACATAATTAATGCCCGGTGACTTATGCCAACAAAACACAATGAAAATGGGTTTAAAAACACAACAATTCTTCTTGTTAATAAATCATGATTTTTCGGCAAAACTTTTTCATCTTCTCTAGGCTGTATGTATGTTTTGTGTTAATTATATTTTATATGGTTGCAAATGCTTGTCTTTAAAATAGTGCCTAATGACGTAATATCATAAGTTCATTACCTACCATGAAGAATAGAAGTGAGGATTAGTCTATGGAGTGTAAGAAAGAAGGAGTCACTCCCATGGCTATAGGCAGAAAATCATTTAGGTGGAGCGGGTGATTTGGATGATCAGAAAGATGGTGGGTTAATTAAGACCGAAAAATATATATTTTTATTACTGTATTTCCACTATACAAAAAATTGTATAAAATGTAAATTCCATTCTTATGGAAACAAATGTTAAATCATTAAAATTGAACCTTTAAATATTAGATCCTAAAATTTATACAGCTAGTGGTTAAATGGAGGAAATATAAAAGTAAGTAGTAACACGCAGTATTTTTTGTAATATGCAAGAATTAGGTTCGGTTATGCAGATATTTGGTGATCATTATTAATGGTTTGTTATGAAAGTGAAATGTAAAAGTTCTGACCTAACAAATTTTAAACGTTGTTAGTTATATGATTTATAGTATTTGTGTTTACCTAATTGCAAGATGAAATGATTCTTTTGAGTTGGTAGAGCTAGATACGTCAGATATATATGGACAAACTTCACTTTCTCCATTACAAGTAAAAGATTTGTATTTAAAATTCACGCACACAATGATTATTTCTTATTCTTATTTCTGATTTAAGGGTGTGTGAGTTACTTAGCCAATAAAAAATATGTCCTTAGATTATCTCCAGTCTTGGTAACTATTAACATTATTTTTTGATTTTATATTACACGCGTGTACTTAAAACACATATGTTATTAGTGACATCAGTTTTTTAATTTTATATCAAAGACATATAAATAATGCAAATATCTTATCATTCAATAAAATATATAAGCTTCTATATATTTCAGTTCAATTAAGATTAACGGAAAATGTCTAGTCTCGACTTTCATTCAAATGTCTGGGTGGTATTAATGATAATGACTACAATAATTTTATTTATGGTCCCAACCCAGGCTAATTCATTACCGTACTATATAGAAAAGAGTCCAGGAATGTCGTGCTTTAGAATTATTTATTTTGACAATTATATATTTTTTTATTGTCTTCAATTACTGTCGTATCTTTATCTGTAATTTTCAATTTTTCATTCAAAAATTTGTATCACCTTGTATTTCATCTGTGAATCAGTGTTTTTGATTTGTTCTTTAAATAAAACAATCGAGTTTCAAATACTTAAAAAACGTGAGTTTAGAGTCTTCAATAAACAAATATTTAATTAAATAATATTGAGTATTGTTAATGTTGATCGATTAAATATTATCTGTTGGCTTATATATTTTTGAAAGTTTGTTTCATAGATTACTTGTCTGATTTAGTGTTTAAAATTTCCAATATTGAGATGGTGAATTCCAAGTACTTAAATCTGTTAATACCATTTATTTGTAATTTGTATTATAAGGAATTTGTTTAAAAAAATTGTGTAGGTTTCTAAACATCAAGCTTAGTCCTTCCTCATCATGTGCTGTAAGTGGTAGTCGTAAAGTTCCCCAAGAAACATCAGTATAAATTTCTTCATTTTGAATCCCTTCTAAGTCCTCATAATCGTTGTTTGATGATAGATCCTCATTCAAAATCTGCAGGGGTCATCTGAATTTTCAAAATATTTCTGCAGGAAATGTTCTGAGGCTCATGACAAGGTCTAATAGAAATAGATCTAGCAGGATTAGGAAGAAAATAGAGATCCTAACCACAACAAACGTCATATTTGAAATTTCAAACGCCTTAAAAAGGAACAACAAGGTTTTGGATCTAGGCCTTCCAAAGATAACAGAGATTCTCAAAGGATTTATTCACCACGTTGTGGATGGACAAAGTTCCACATACCAGATCTATGGAACCTACCTTTTAGGTTCCATAGATCTGGACAGTGTCTGCAGCTGCAATATCTTGATTTCATTGACCACGAAGACTAACGAAAACTAATCGAGTGTCAGGAATCACTAAATGAAGACAGTTAAATCATCCCAAACCAATTAAAACACACCATATGTTAGTAATAATAGTATCCAGAACCATTGACAGTATCTTCAAGGGGTGGCAAAGGAAACTGGTTATGATATTAATGCAATTGAAATCATTATGCAAAATGAAACAAATAAATGTGCATGTTTTCAACAGCCGCAAGGAGAAAACAGTAGAACAGGCAGAAATATGGACGCTGGATCAAAGGATACCACTAGTATTCAGTTAAAAAATAACAACATTAATTTGAATATACAATATTTGCTTTAAGGTGCATCAGCCAGAAAAATGCATGGAAGAAGGAACTTTCTAATTCCAAAATTTGTTTTGCACCTTGTCTACCCCGTTAAAATATTTTGTTAACCCGCATATGACTTATTTGCCGACGCTCTGTCGTGTTCACAGTTCTCGCTTGCCATTGGTCGGCAGGTAGGGCTCGGTATTTCCTTACCAATAATAGCCACTTTTACGAACTTGCCCACGTGATGGCGAAACTACGATGACGTAGGCGACTTACAGCGGCAGATGTTGATTTAATGTTTCATTATAAATTACAACATATGAGGAAAGAGGAAAGGCGTATCCAGTGGGAAACATACATATGTGGCTTTCGTCACGTTGGCTTTTCAAATCGGAAATTGGTATATTTTTGGCGTAGTCCTTATCAGTTTTAAGAAATACCTACGTGTTTCCTCATAGCTGTGATTTTATGGATGAGTGACTTTTCAACGTGAAACTTACTTTTCATAAGAATGTGTTTAATTTTTAATCACAATACTGTTGTAATTCAATAGTACGAGGACTGCCTTTTATATTTCGGGATTAGAGAACAAAAACATATTAATCATCGAAAATCGCTTTATTGTTTTTCAAAATATTCCCCATGAAGATCTATACACTTTTGCATGCGTTTAAACCAATGGTCGAAGCACTTTTTCCACTCTGATTGAGGTATCTCCAAAACATGCATTCTAAACGCAGCAACCGTTTCTTCAGGTATCGAAAAACGTTGACCTCTCAGTTTGTTTTTTACGTACGGGAAAAAAAGAAGTCATTTGGTGACAAGTCTGGACTATACGGCGGATGACTCATCAAATCGATGTTTTGAGTGGTCAAAAATGCAGTTGTTTGAGCCGATGTGTGAGAGCTCGCATTTTCGTGGTGAAGACTGATCCGTCTTCGGCGGTTGGTTTTCCTCATTTCTTGGAAGACAACTGGCAAACAAAAGGTTGTGTACCACTCAGAATTGACTGTTCTGCGTTGTTCTATTGGTACGGTTGCGACATGTCAAGTTTTTCCGAAAAAACAGGCGATCATTTGCTTGGAAGTACTTCGTGCGCGAACAACTTTTGTTGGATTCGGCTCATCTTGAAACACCCATACTGTCGACTGCAGTTTACTTTCGGGCTCATGTGCGTAAATCCACGATTCATCACCTGTCACTATGTCATAAACATGTTTTGAAGCACCACGATCGTTTTTTTTTTAGCTTTTCTTTCGACCAATCGACAGGAGCCTTTTTTTGAACGATTGACAAATTGTGTGGGAACCAACGCGAACAAATTTTTTTGACATTCAAATGTTAATGCAATATTGAATGTATGCTGGTCCCACTAATGTGTAAGGTTGACTCAATCTCACGATAGGTCACATGACGATCTTGCAATATCAGTTCGCGCACAGCATCAATGGTTTCCTGAACAACAATACGAAAAGTCATAACAAAAAAAAACTTTTTATGTCCCAAGGGCATATTCAGAGGGACCATGGGGTGATCGGTTCCTCCAAGAATTTCAAGGTCAGTGAGTTCAACACCAGAACTTCGAAATTATTATTATCTCCAAGAGCTTAAAAGAAAGTAAGTTCTGTAGGTTTAAATTGCTGGGCCGCTACTGGTAAGCCAATACCTTAAAAATCCTAGAACCCAAATTCGTAGAGAAGCTCCCCAAATAATTTATTATGAGATCCCCCCTCTTCCGAACTACGAGCTTGCCCCCTGTAGCTCGTCTTTGGAACCGTCCCTGTTTTATGCAGAATGTGATAATTTTGAAGAACATCTTCATTAGAACAGTAGGGAACTAACAGAAAAGCTTCTGGAAATATAGATATAGTACATACGAAACTAAATTACAAACCAAGAAAATAATAATTGAATAACGTTAGTCTAATGAGAAGAAACGTGTGATGAGCTAAAAAGTGTTCGTATGAAAGAACCACCATTTACAGACGAACAAGAACAATTTTGGAAACAATAAACGTTAGTCTTTAATAGCTCTTTCAGATCAAATGACAAGAAGTAACATGTGTTTATGAAGAAGAAGAAAAATAAACTAAGGCTATAGGAAGTACCAAGTTTCTAATCAGTATATCAAAGGCATTACTACAAAAATGCCCGTCTACTGATGTTGCAACTACAAGATTTGAAAATCAAGAGGAAACTATTGCCTAGATAAAACGGCCAGGTGTGAGAAGAGCCGATATAAAAATTTGAAAGAAAATGTGAGTCTTTCATAAATTACCTTTAACATGGAGACAAACTTAACAATACATGTTAAAGAAACTGAACATGTTTCATAAAAGGGGAGGGGCTAGAAATCTTAAGAATCTTATGATCTTATGATCTCTAATAACGTTATTGTTGAATGATATCTCCCGAGGAGTTAAACTGAAAAAATATGTATGGAAGACTTTTTACAGTTTTTAACAACTCCCTTCCTCTATAATTAAATGTTTAAATCCTTTTAAAATAGTTTCTTCAGATATACCAGTTTACAAATTAAGACCGATTAAAGATTAATTCTGGTACTGTATATAAAAAATTTCAAGATCACCGTCTTGTAACAGATCTGAAAACAATTCCCACCTACTTGTTTTACTCGGCTCCTCTCAATCTCCATCATCACCACCTTTTCTTCTCAACAAAAACTAGACAAAACCACAAAAAGCCGACACACCAACAGCTTTCACTTCACAATCCACGGATATACAAAGAGATTGCATTCGGTATTACGTCTATTATAAAACTGAAGTGTATTAATGTTTATTTTAATTATAAAAACGATAATTTAACATTGAAATCAAATAATAAGAGTCTAAAGGTGATCAGGTTTGTCGAAGTCAGTCGTTGATACCGACGATAGTGGGTATAAGGATGTTGGTGGCAGTTTGTGTTACGCGTGGATGGAAGGTGGTTAAGTAATGGTGTTTAGAACAGTAATTGATACCTCAGATATACTTCCTGAATATTGACACATATTAACTGATTTGCTGGGAGAGGTTTTGGTAATTAACACCTTATAATAACAAAAAAATGTGTTCTAACCTAACAATTCTAAACGTTTTGTATCCTAAGAACTTTAAAATACAACTTTGGGAACACTGCTTGAATTAATTATACTACTTTAACACTGCCTTTGTCACTAGTGTATGACACTAGTTAGTGTGTGTCAAAAGACACATATCTGTAGAAATGTTAGTGACCAACTGAACGTCTGTATTTAATGCCGTTTAAAAAAAATGAATGAGCAAGTTCTGTAATAACCGAGTTCAACAATTACGCCACTGAAATGCCCTTTCCACGAAGGATTGCTCTAGTATTTGCCAGGGTGTTATGAAAAGACTTCTGCTTTTGTATATCATATCGTTATAAACATCGTAAGCCTTTCTCATATGACCACATGAAGTATTTCCTATCATAATCATTTCTTAAAACATAAAATTTGCATTTTCGTCGTTCGAGTTGTTGAATGAAGCATTTTGCTGATTTAATTCACCAATTGATTCTTCGTCCTGAGAAAGACCTGTTTGGTGTGACTTCTTGACCAGTGGAGGGATTTGTAAACGCAATTTTTTCTATACAAAATTTGCACATCATATTGTGAACGAGTAGTGAGTGTGAACATTTGGGTGGCCTACTCGATCACCCGACCTTAATACGCTTGACTTTTATCTCTGGGGTTACATAAAATATGAGGTATGTTACCAAGGTTACATGCTGCTACTATGACCATTTTAGTAGAGCATGGATTCGTTGAGCTCAATTACGAATTGAAAATCGCATGACAATATGTCTGACTAATTTAAAGAAAAGGCCCTCGACTGCATGAGATTGTTGTGAAATGGTGGAGCAAATAGACTTTACAATGCGGCATAAGTTTAGGGAACTAGTCAATGGATATAAATCTCGGCTTAGGGTATACTTACAATGTGTCAGTCTTGAGAGAAAAATAGGTTATCTTGTTTCCATCTTTTTTAAAGTTCACTTTTTATTGATATCTTCTTTATAATTTCTGTGTGGTTAAAATACTTCAAGGTTCTTTAATTTCTTTAATTTGCAGTTCCTAACCATCAGCCTTGTAATTTTCTCTCACTTTCAGTTACTCTGTTCTCGTCAAATTAATAGTCAGATTTTTTGGAGGTTATTTTCTATTCTCTTTATTTTGCCACCTTTTGATGTACTGTGCTATTAGATCCTAAACTCCACTCTTTTTGGTCCTCTATTAAATCTAATATTTTCAGTGTATTTTTTATTAATTATATTGGACTGTTTCTGAGCCTAGCGCCTTTCTTTTGAAAAAACTCTCCTAGTAAGTGGTACCCAGAGTATTTATGAATATTATAGTTAAAATTTTGTATCTATACATCTGTGACGCACCAAACTTTCCATAGAGTTTCCAGTATGATATAAATAACGCTAATAGTTATGTATCTATGTACAAAACAGACGTATATGGTCCAAATTCGATGCTGGTGAAATATCAGTGCACAAGGACTTTACTATATTTATATTAATCGACCTTCTATTAGTAGAACATAAGATGTATCAAAAAAGGTCTCCACCCGTATAGAAATCAACACTCGAGGAAACAATTGAAAGTAATCTGTTTCAATTAACAGAAGAAAGTTGAAAGAGTATAAGTAGAGAATATTCGCGGAACAAAATGACATATTTTCATTTACTAATAGTTATTAGTTTGAAATGCTTTCGCTTGCTTGTTTAATATATTGTCAAAGTGAAATTTATGTATTTTTTAAAAGCACTTTGATGATGTTGTTTTTTACTTTACCGGGTGATTGAAATAATTAGAACCAGCTTATGCTCCGAAAGTCAAAACGAATGATACAAAATCTTATGTATGAGGAAATTTAGCAGGTTACTTTAAAAATGCTAGAATTATAACGAACATATTTCGAAGATGCAACTTTTAATTTATACTTAACAGTTTCATTTCAGCTTATGTTTAAAAATCTAAAAGGAAACATAATTGATTAGTCGATAGATTTTGTGATTTAAAAGTTTTTTAATTCATGAAACATTGTGACTTCGAAGTTTGAAAAGTAGTGCGCATTTTCATCTGCTTTTTTAGGATTAGATACTAACGACCGGGAAGACACGAAAAATTATCAGTTTGTGGGAACAAAATTGAATTCAAAGCTGTGGTGAAGGGCATATCATATATTATTTGATTGTGAACCCAAAAGAAATGTTGAGAACCAACGCCAAACATTTCTAAGAATGAAAATACCAAACATAAGATTCAGAAAAAATCAAGTGCTTTTCTAGGTTAGGAAGAGCGAGAGATTCTTTTTAATAGAAAATCATCAACCCCCTACATAGCCATATTTTGATGTTTTCAGACATTCGTAAACGGTATCCAGTACTAACGACCATAGCCCTTTAGTTACACCGTAGCAAACGTAGGCTACTAAACAATACAGCCAGTACTAGTAGAGTATATTCTGAAGTGTCACCCTATCATGATATTTTTTTAAACAAACAAAAAGGTGTGTCATACCAGCCTTCTTAGATATCAATAATTACACACTGCTCATCTTTTATTAATCATTTTAGACATGTAATCGCTATTAGGTGATAAACGTATTATAAAGTTCATATATTTATGATTAATATAAAGTAAGTGTATAACATATTTAATCGTGATAAAATTATTTTTCTGATAATGGAAATCCATCATTTTTTTCCACAATTATCTTGAGAAAAGTGGCTGCTATATAGTTCAATTGTTTGTTTGGCTAAATTGAATCCATGGGAACTAGATCGTTTAAAAATTGCTTAGAGTACATAATAGCATAGGAACCCAACGATCCCAACGATATGTTATTTACTTATTTACTGGATTTTGTTCTTGAAATACGACTGGTTCTACCTTTTATGCCGTAGAAGTTCTCGATAATATTTGGTCCTTGAACTATGCAGTCAATCAATTAATAAAATTTCCATAGCTCAAATGCTTTCACGAACAAACAATTTTATAATTGTGCTTGAGAATATGGAAAGACTGGCTCTCCCCATTTTTTAAGATTCCGCCCAAATATACAGGAAACCACCCGCACCAGTTCAACCGCATACACTCAGAAACAAAAATCATGTTTAGTTTTTATTAACCCTTGATGTTGGTTTTGGTTGACAGACAACCCACCATCGGCAGACAGACAATTTCAGCTCAGATTTTGAAACAGAAGTTAAAGTGTGAAGGAACATTTTTCTATTGTGAATTGTGTAATTGCAAAGTTCCTATCTGTTTAGACACTATAATCTTGAGGTAATCTTAAGGTAAAACAACATTATTTATTCAGATTCAGTTCTTGTAATCACCAATAATGATAATGCAAATAAAAACAGTATAAAAAGTTCAATTATCTACTCATAGATTTATCGTTAAATACCTTATATTGTTTCCGTATAAAACAATTTATTACTCCTTGGCGGATAATTAAGTAAAAATATCCACCCTGTAGATTCATCTAACCTTAATGGTATTTACTCTTCAATTTAGCTCTCCAAATGAAATGAATTAACGATCTCTTGTGGCAAGTAAATACGTTTTTGTGTTTGCTTTCCTGACCCTGCACTACGAAATTTCAATATTGATCTTTAACAACCGGTTTATCAGATCTCGGTCACTATAGAATATCGATCCTGCTATATGTGGGG
This sequence comes from Octodonta nipae, assembly GCA_034190945.1. Lineage (NCBI taxonomy): Eukaryota > Metazoa > Arthropoda > Insecta > Coleoptera > Chrysomelidae > Octodonta > Octodonta nipae. The sequence continues at coordinate 113,526,581 of CM067221.1, read as the reverse complement.
TCGGTCTGTCAATAACTGAAAGCTCAATCAACTTTATTTGATTGAAATTTATCTAATATGATGAAAATAGCTATAATAAAAAATCTAAGTAATAAAAACTATCATAAAACAAAAGTAGGTGCCAACTTCCTAGAAATCCTTAAAACATTAAAGAAAGAACTCAAGAACGATTCTTTAAAAGTCCATAATTTAAGTTAAATAATGTCAAATTGAAGTACAGTACAATTATGTTAGGTTTTTTCTTGTTGAACTAATTTTATAGATTTAATTGGCGTATGCCTAATGGGTTCTGTTGGTAAGTATTGTAAGTCAATAAATAATTAATTTAAAGATTAATAGAGGTCGTCAAAGTGTGGATTATGTTGCTATCAGTGCAAAAAAGGTTACAAATTATACCATACAACGATATTCTTAAAAGTTGTTAAAATCTTGTATTACTTTGTAAAAAGTTTGTTTCTTTTAACCATGCCACTTATCTAATGTTTGCCTTTTAAATTTTTAGTCGCAATAACTGAACATTATTTATAACTTGTCCGTACTGTATAAAACCCGTGATTTCGATAGACATGGACTTACGTATTTGACGAGTTGTCGCCAAGTTATTTTTATACCGCTTATATACCGTGGTCGCTGCACTCGATGAAAATTATGCCTATTATATTGTAATTTGAAAAATAAAATGCCAAACGAATTTACAATTTAAATTGAGCATTCAAAGCATAATTATGACTGAAATTTTAAATTTATAGGTCACACAAAATTTGTAATAAGAATTTGAGCGAAAACTACAATAATTAACTTTACAATGTGTATAGGTAGTTAAGGTATCAATTAGGCAGAATATTAAACAGCTGTTATACTGCCAAGATAATACTGTCTTTTGTTTATGACCTGTAGGAGGTATATGACGAAATAGGTTGGAAGTATGTTATGAAGTAATATAGATATTTTGTTTGAACATTATATGCAGGTTTCAATAATAAGACCTATACCAGGGCTGCCTTTTATATTTCGGGATTGGACAACCCTAGTGTTGCAATCTGACAACTGACAGCTCTATCTTAAAGTTTGACATTTTTGAGGTTATACGTACTCAGAACGTTTTGACATACGAGCGCTATGTGTTGTTTACGGTAACTTAAAGGATTCAACTCGGCCAAAAAATGGAATTAAATCGTCAACATTTTCGTGCGATTATTTTTTACAACTTTCGACGTGGATTAAGTCAGCAAGAGTGCATGGATGAACTTAATTTAATTTTTGGCGATGGAACTCCATCAAGGACCACTGTTTATCGATGGAATGGTATATTCAATCCAGGTTGTAGTTCACTCCAAGACGAATTTCGTGAAGGTCGTCCAAAAACAGTTGTTGTTCCGGAAACCATTGATGCTGTGCGCCAACTGATATTGCAAGATCGTCGTGTGACCTATCGTGAGATTGAGTCAACCTTACACATTGGTGGGACCAGCATACATTCAATATTGCATAAACATTTGAATGTCAAAAAAATTTGTTCGCGTTGGATCCCACATAATTTTCAATCGTTCAAAAAAAAGCTCGTGTCGATTGGTCGAACGAAAAACTCAAAAAATACGATCGCGGTGCTTCAAAACACGTTTATGACATAGTGACAGGTGATGAATCGTGGATTTACGCGTATGAGTCCGCAAGTAAACAGCAGTCGACTGTATGGTTGTTTCAAGATGAGCCGAATCTAACAAAAGTTGTTCGCGCACGAAGCACTTCCAAGCAAATGATCGCCTGCTTTTTCGGAAAAACTGGACATGTCGCAACCGTACCACTAGAATAACGCAGAACAGTCAATTCTGAGTGGTACACAACCATTTGTTTGCTAGTTGTCTTCCAAGAAATGAGGAAAACCAACCGCCGAAAACGGATCACTCTTCACCACGACAATGCGAGCTCTCACACATCGGCTCAAACAACTGCATTTTTGAACACTCAAAATATCGATTTGATGAGTCATCCGCCGTATAGTCCTGTCTTGTCACCAAATGACCTTTTTATTCCTGTACGTAAAAAACAAACTGAGAGGTCAACGTTTTTCGACACCTGAAGAAGCGGTTGCTGCGTTCAGAATGCATGTTTTGGAGATACCTCAATCAGAGTGGAAAAAGTGCTTCGACAATTGGTTCAACCGCATGCAAAAGTGTATAGATCTTCATGGAGAATATTTTGAAAAACAATAAAGCGATTTTAGATGATTAATATTTGTTTCAATCAAATAACAAGGTAGCTCATCATTTTATGGAGTATCTATACCTCTTGGTCATTCTATAATTCCATAATTCACATAAACAAAATAAACTCAGGAACAGAATATAGTTACTAGATAGAGCGCAGTGTCAAGAAAAGCAATATGCACAACTATACAAACAGCCCATTAAATAATCATCTAAAATTACTACAAGAAAATTCTAATAAACTTATAACCAAGTCTATAGAATAACAGACGTAAACACTTTAGAGAAATAACTAAAATGAATTACAGAAGAATAGAATGATTAATTAAAATTAACAAAGCAATAAACTGGACAGAAACAAAGATGAAGAACAGAAATTTCTACTCATAATTCTGAAACATGGTAAAAGAACCACAGATAGAATCAGAAGTGTTGGACTCTTCATTTAATGTTTTCTATGGAACTTAAAGCTGTTAATTAAAAATCATGTCCAGGTGCTTTAGAACTTTGAAAAAGAAATGTTTATTTAAATTTTACCATAAAGTTTTTATACTCTTCGGTGATATTGTCATGGATAGGTAAGAGGAAAATTCAATAGAAAATATTTATAAAAATCATCATTTCGTATAAGTTTATTAAAAAAAAAATTGTGAAATGTTAGGAATGAGATTTGATTTTGAAGAAACTGATTATCATTACTACTGGGATAAACGTATTTTTATTTAGTGTTATTAAAAATTTTAAAAAGTTTGTTCAAATGTTCTCTGATTATTCAGATATAAAGTTAGTGAATTTAACAGGGTTTTGGAGAATCCTGAGTGACATTTCAGCTTTCTCACAACTGAAAAATCTGAAATAATTCCTATAAAAATTGCTACCTAAGTTCTAAACCCATAATTCGTAATTTGTTCAACGTTTAGGTGTAGTAGAAACTGTAATTTGGATATTACTAGTACAAATTGGAATATATCATAGACTAACAAGACATCTAAGTATCAGTTGTACTTACAGCGTCAACCCTAGAAGTTACTGTGGTTCCAGTAGAGGTGTTGGACGTATTATTTTCCTCCTTAGAATCCAGCTCTTTTGTCTGCATGTTTGTTAACAAAGAAACAAATTCATCTTATACATATCAATTAAAAGTTTCACTCGCTTACCTCTGATTCCATTTTCATAGCTGCTTGCACAAAAAACGATTATTAGCTTGAAATTTTATTAAAAATTATAGAACCTAACACAACTTGTGAGCTATAAAAATAATTTTATCGGTTTGGAGCCGCTATTCACATTAATATGCAAAGATAAACAAAATATGCGCCACTAGTAGGTATAATCTGTTTTACTTTCTAAAAAGCAATGCATTCGTTTACCTTCAGAATTGATGGATAATTTTTGTATGCAAATTGCACATCAGTATTACATTAAAACGTTAATTGCTTCTAGAAATCCTTTCTTGGGAGAATACTGTTAAATGATATTTTGATTAGCAGTAGGCATTGGTTTAAAGTTATATATTTTTACACACTTTGAAAGATGGTACCAGCTATAGAAAAGTACGTAAAGCAGAATAAGATTTGATAAAAAGAATAATGAGGGTAAAGAAAAATAAAATATAATAAATAAAATAAAGTGTTTCTAAATATAGCAATTACGTTTCTTGCTTTGGCAAGGGCCTTCGATACGGTCAACCATAGAATTTTACTTGATAAATTGGAGATATATGGACCTAGAGGGGAAGCTAATAATCTTTTAATAAGTTATTTAGAAAATAGGCAACACAGAGTTAAGATAGAATATGGTAAATTTTTGACCGTCAAAACAAGGATTCCTCAGGGAACAATTTTGGGGCCACTATTTTTCATTTTAAACATGACATCTTGGAGGATATGTCATTCAGTATAATATCGTATGCAGATGATACTGCCGTTATCTTAACGGTGAAATCTTTGGAAGGAGTTGAAATGAAAGTGAACGAGTGTCTCGACCAGATTGCTGACTGGCAAACAAAGTGACAAACTGTCCTTAAATACGGAGAAAACCGTATGTATGACCTTTGGGAATTATTCTAATAGAGTCCCTGATTTATTTAATATACAAATAAATATTTGTAATAAATATTTAGGGATTATTTTTGACCATAATTTAAATGGGGATCAACACATTCAGTACATTATTAATAAAACCAAATATCTGGTTTTCATTTTTGCCAAATTACGAGGGCTGCCTTTTATATCTCGGGATTGGACAACCCTAGTGTTTCAATTTGACAACTGACAGCTCTATCGTAAAGTTTGACATTTTTGAGGTTATACGTTTTGACATATGAGCGCTATGTGTTGTTGACAATAACTTAAAAGATTCATCTCGGTCAAAAAATGGAATTAAATCGTGAACATCTTCGTGCGATTATTTTTTACAACTTTCGACGTGGATTAAGTCAGCAAGAGTGCATGGATGAACTTTATTTTTTGGCGATGAAAGTCCATCAAGGACTACTGTTTATCGATGATATGGTCGAATTCAATCGAGGTCGTAGTTCACTCCAAGGCGAATTTCGTGAAGGTCGTCCAAAAACAGTTGTTGTTCCGGAAACCATTGATGCTGTGCGCGAACTGATATTGCAAGATCCTCATGTAACCTATCGTGAGATTGAGTCAACCTTACACATTGTGGGCCCAGCAAACATTCAATATTGCATAAATATTTTAATGTCAAAAAAAATTGTTCGTGTTGGATCCCACACAATTTGTCAATCGTTCAAAAAAAAGCTCGTGTGGATTGGTCGAAAGAAAAGCTCAAAAAATACGATCGCAGTGCTTCAAAACACGTTTATGACATAGTGACAGGTGATGAATCGTGGATTTCCGCGTATGAGCCCGAAAGTAAACAGCAGTCGACTGTATGGGTGTTTCAAGATGAGCCGAATCCAACAAAAGTTGTTCGCGCACGAAGCACTTCCAACCAAATGATCACCTGTTTTTTCGGAAAAACTGGACATGTCGCAACCGTACAACTAGAACAACGCAGAACAGTCAATTCTGAGTGGTACACAACCATTTGTTTGCCAGTTCCAAGAAATGAGGAAAAAAACCGCCGAAGACGGATCACTCTTCACCACGACAATGCGGGCTCTCACACATCGGCTCAAACAACTGCATTTTTGACCACTCAAAACATCGATTTGATTAGTCATCCGCCGTATAGTCATGATTTGTCACCAAATGACTTCTTTTTACTCCCGTACGTAATAAACAAACTGAGAGGTCAACGTTTTTCGACACCTGAAGGAGCGGTTGCTGCGTTCAAAATGCATGTTTTGGAGATACCTCAATCAGAGTGGAAAAAGTGCTTCGACAATTGGTTCAACCGCATGCAAAAGTGTATAGATCTTCATGGGGAATATTTTGAAAAACAATAAAGCGATTTTAGATGATTAATATTTGTTTTTGTTCTGTAATCCCGAAATATAAAAGGTAGCCCTCGTATCTAGAGTAATGAACTCTGAAATTCTTAGAATGGTATATTACGCCTTATTCCATAGCATAATTAATTATGGAATTATAGCTTGGGGAGGGGCCTATACGTACTTTAGAATCTTGTTAGAAAAACTGGCTAAAGATACAAATCGTAGATTATCAAATACAATTAAACACCTCGAAGGATAGATTTTTAACAAAATACTGGTAGATTCTATCAAATACTCCAATGAAGTGATGTAAAAATATTAGTAACAATATATGATAGCTATTTTTTCGTCTTGGAGGTTTTATTCACATCCCTTTTGGAAACACAAGTGTATCAATTCGTTCGTTTAAGACTACACTTCATTAATTCTTTAAGTATTCGAGGGGACGCCTGATCGATTTCTATAAAGTGAATAACCTCTAGTTCGTCTCACCTAACTTTCGTATTGTTTAACACAGATTAAAAAAAATTGACACGCACATATATTAATGTTTTATTGTACAATAATTTCTAGAAATGTGAAACAATATAATTGACCGACAATCTAATCTAAATAGTGTAAACATTCGGGGAAAATTAATTTTCCTCTCTCCAGACAGCTTTCGGAAAAATCTACTGTTAAAAGGATATAATGAATCTGCATGGTTCTATTTTTTTATAAATTTTGTTGTTATGAAGCTGAGTTACTAATTTTAATTTGTATTTTTTTTCATTGTAAATTAACTCAACTTTCTAAAGAACCAATAGTAAATCCATATTAGCTCACTGTTCTACATAGTCAGTTGAAAAGGGAAAAGCAACCGCTAAAGGACCGTAAGACATTATAACTCTCCTTATCAGGGCGATTTATGGCGCTCGGGTTCAGAATAAATCCAAGGCATTACAAATAAAAAAAAAACATATTTTTTGTACATTATTATGCTGATTCAGGAATTCTAAGCTGATTTATTCAAGTAGGTACAACATAAGAATCAGTTCCCCCTTATTTTTCCCAGTTTTCACCTGTCAACAAGTTTTAAATATGGATATGTAATTTATAACTTTATGTATTCTAACATATGCTTTTGTGACCTTGACTTCTAACTTCCTGCCATTGTAAGCAAATAAAACAACTTTTCACCCTCAACTAAGTTTATATTGATTTTTACGTTTGCAAATTTGTAAAATTGATGACTGTTCCTCGAAGTTTCCTTGGACTTCCATCGTCTTGAAGTGGTTGATCTCACAACGTTTCAATAGCTGTGTATCTGCTATTGTCATCATTCATCTGATGACGATAGTAGATACACAGCTATTGAAACGTTGTGAGATCAATCACTTCAAGAAGATGGAAGTCCAAGGAAACTTTGAGGAACGAGTTACACTGTCTACCAAGTTCAGACTAAAATTGATGACAGTGTTACACCAGGTGTTCCAAAAAAATTGTGTCAGTCTGAAACATGCGCTAATTTTTTTAACAGTTCTGAATGAGCACGAATGTGACTGAATTACGTTGTTTTAAAGCTCCCCGAAAAATAACTCGACTTTTTGTAAAACATTATAACCAATATAGCAGCAACAAACCAAGAAACTATTGAAGTTTATTATTCTCATCTTAATGAAGTTATGAAAGATGTAGTAATATCCCTAATTAAGACGACACTAACTTTACTAGTAATTCAGGTTGAAAATAAGGGCATTGCTAAATGACAAGAAAAGCACCCAGAGCTCATAGTAGATTGTTTTGAATCAAACCATCTATAATGGAAGCTATTTTTGTAAGAGATGAGTTGATACTTAGTATGTAATTTTAATATTCGGTACCTTTAGACCTGGTGTACCTGAAAAAAAAAAAACAAAATAGAACCGACAGGTTTGACCAACCAAGTTTTGGCAAGTTCTTTAGATTCCCTTTTCCATTTTTTAAAATGGTAATAGCCTACAATCAATAGAAATGGAGTCATATCAGTTAAATAAATGAACATGAATTGACGACACAAATAAAAGAAACGTCGAACGTTAACAAATCTACACTGTTTTCTCTAAAACGGCTCAATGACTTTGAATTTTTGAAATTGAATTCTACAAAGAGATGTTCCAGCTTGATTTCGCATAATTGTCTGTAATGTAAACCATACCGTTTTCCAAAAATCGTAAAAATATTTGCAAAAACACAAATTTTCATCATAAATATCTGACTTAAATGTCAAGATATGCCATGAAAGTATTTTGTACAGGGAGTTTGTAACTGTTTTCATTGCAGTCGTGTGAAATGGCACAAAATATTCCATTACTGTATCGAAAAGATTTTTTTAGATGAGCAATGTTTTCTATATGGTACGGTGGTAGGTGTGTGTGTGTGTGCATCGAAATTCAAGCAGCAAGCAATGTGCGCAATTGAAATATTGGGCGAAGTAAAATAATAGTTAGAAATGTGAGTTCAAAAAATCTTACAAATAAATGTGATTTTGGGTGGTATATAAGCAGTTCCATATATAGGATGGTTAAAATATAAGGTGAAACAGAATTAAAGTTAAACAGGGTGGTTCTAACATAAGTACACATAAGTTGTTGCGTTTACAAAATGGTTGAAATAAGAGTGAAGTAAAACTATAGTGATACAGAGTGGATCAAAAATAAAAAATATGTTAAATAAGCATATGGAGTAAGGAGGTGGAGTGGAATTATAGTTCTACAGGGTGCTTAATAAATGTCATATAGTGCGGAACATCGTCGCAGTAAAATTATAAGTATACAGGGTGATTTAAACAATAGAAAAATAGGAACAGTCAATAGGGCGGAGAGGTTCGATATTTATACCGGGCGGTTGCAACATCGTGTATTGTTGTATTATAATTGTACAGGGTGATTCAGAAAATGATAGACAAATAATTTATATTGTGTGAACAATACACAGAAACATATACAATATACAAGGTGGTTGCAATATAGGTTGAATTTGTTCAGGCCAGTTGAAGTCGGTTCTTTTTTAAATATAAATTATCTTTAATGTCTAAGTGTTTATTGGGAAATAACACCACACTTTAAAGGAAATTGCTGTATTTTCCAAACGTTTCGGGGTCTAGATCAGACCCCGTTGTCAATGGTTAAGAAACTACGGATTAAAAAGGTACAATTCCAAGATGTAAATTTAAATATTTGACAATGTTTATTATTTAATTTTTGACGTAACTAAGAGAATTTTATTTGTAATATACAGGGTAGCACAGACATTTCTAAAGATCATATAATCATAAAGTTCCTTTAAAATTGGAAGAATTTGAAACGGAGATCTTCAGAACTTTATGTGGCGCTCCTAGGTGCGACTTTCCTATAAGATAGTGCATTCGCCAAAAATGCGACCAAAGAACTTTGTTGATTCAGTGATCCCATTAAAGTTTCTCATTTGAGTTTAACCACTATGTCATTCAAGTTCATCTAGACTAGTAAAATTATATTAGTTATGTTAATGTTTTCTAATTTTTGCAAATTATTTACCAAAATACTGTTGTAATAAGAGGTAAATTTGGCTAGATTGTTTTTTATTAGGCAAAAAATTATAATTTCTGAAGTACCAGTTACGGTAGTAGAGAAAGCCTACAAAAAATCCAGGATCAACACGCACATTTGGTGAAATTACATTATTTTAAGACTAGATCTTGGGTACCTTCGTGATTCGTGACTACTTAATGAAAAACTTCACTTTCTCTTTAAAATCCGGTGTATGAACAAATGATAGAGTTTAAATATTTTCATTTCATTCTTTTTTTGATTTGATTTGCCAGCAAAATCGTGTTGTAGGTGTAAGTTTTTTTTCATAGTTAGTAAAGCAATATGTTTGGTGAAAGGTATGTCACAATATACGGAAATTTCTCAAACCATGCGTACAGCTCTGTCAAAGCTGATGTGTACGTTTTAAAACCTAGCCAAGGTGTTAAAAGATGAGTTTGCTAACGATATTTTTTATTTATTTTAGAACTTTTGGCAGTAAGTATGAAGTGAGCAATTAATATTCGCCTTATTTTGTAACAAATGGGATAATTTTAAAGTTGTTTTGTTTTTGAGAACGATCACATTTTCATACATTTGCATCATTCAACTAAGAGGGCTGTTACTTTAGTTTCTTGATATGGCAACACTGTTAATATGTGATATTTTGAATCAGGATCTTTTAGATTTAATATCTGTTGTGCTAAACAGAATGGACAGAAAATAATCAATCAGAAAGAAATGAGTTTAAATTGTGATCTTTTTGGAACAGTGAATTTGTTTATTTTTGATTAAAGAAAAGTTGCAAAAAAAGTGTTTGGATGGTCTAAAAATCAAGAGCAATTGTTTTTCGGTGCTTTAAAGAATTTAAATAATGTCGGAGCAGTCTTTGTGAGGTACAAATATCATCAAGTACAACCAAAACCTCAATTATAGCAAAAAAATTGATGACAATAGTTTGAGTGTTTCTAGATCAGCTGAATCCGATAGAGTTACTCAGAATCAGGTCGTTTGGAAGCAAATTATTACTTGTTTTGTATCATGTTATGCCTTACATAATAATTGTTGTTTAGCAAGGTATACAAGGTAATGTAGGTACTTAGCCAGAGTTGTCATAAAATGCCTAGATGAGTTAGAAACTGAAACAGAACAACGATAAACTAAGTCGAGTCCTGAATTCAATTGAAAATCTGCCTCAAAAAGGTACCTCCTAACACAGTAATGCTGAGAGGTATCCAACATTTGTTACGTTTTTTTTGAAATAAGAAAAAATAATGAAACTCATCGCAGCCTTTTACACCATGACAACACAATTGATCGATTGATTATTTGGCCATACAAAGGATAGAATTAATGAGCAATCCTCCATACAACCCTGATCTAAGTCCTAAAGACTTTTATATACTTAAAAAAATTAATTGCCTGGTCCATGTCTTTCGAGCTTAGGATATGAAGGTTAGGATTGTTATTACAATTGTTTTTTTTTTGGTACATCAAGTATCAAGGGGAATATTTTGAAAAGCTATTTTCTTGAAATTATATGTTTTTGTTTATTTATTTTCAGCATTTAAAGCAGTAAGCTTCGCATTACAACCAAAGAGACAGATATTATGTTTGAATCATGCAATCATTATTTTTCAAAATGAACTATTTGCAAAACTAACAAAAAGAAAAACATGAATTTTTCGGATTTGCCGAAAAATGTCAGAAACACCGCTACAAAATATTGATTTTACTATAAATCTGAATGAAACTAACCTTGTGCAGTTACAATAGTGTAATCTGCAAACCACTGTTATTCACAGAATTTACTATTATAGTGAAATTTCTACGGAAAACCACAATGAAACACCGTAAAGTCTCACATACGTTGCTGTTGATGCGAATGACACCATATGATGACACATTCGTCCTTTGAACGTCCTTATCGAAACCCGAAAGGCAGTCTGGTAAGGAACAGGGCATGCGTCATGGTCCGTAGGGTGAAAAACCCACCTGTTTCACGTTTTAAAACGCCAGGGAAGTGGTCTGGGATTGGGAAATTGAAGGAAATAACGTAAAACAAGTTTATCGGTGTTTTATGGCTATGGTGGCAATTTTGCATAATTACTGGTTTTACACCAACTTGTTTGTTTGGTTTTCAGATCTTCATTAGAAATTGGTCGAGGTAAAATTGGTTTTTAATTTAAATGAGGTTTCTAATTTTTATATAAGAAAAAATATTGTTTTGTGATTTTTATTACACAATAGTTTAGAAAGGAACAAGAAAAAATAGCAGTCAGCAGAGTGGCTGTGACTGAAACTGATCTCTCTGTTCTTTCAGATAGGATTGAGGAAACTAAGATAATCATAAAAACATAGGTAGAACAGGATTGGTGTTTCTTGTTTACAAGTTTTTTGTAACATTATTATGTGATGACTTCTGTTAAAAGAAACTTGGAATCCTCTGTTTTGATTGAACATTTTGTGAAATAATAAAAATTAGTTGAGATTAGCGTTGGGTTTTATGACTCTTTTTAGTGAGCCGGCTCATTTCGTTCAGCTCACCAAAACGAGTCGTTCACAATGAGTCGTTCAATTGAACGATCTCCTAAAACACAGCCGTTTAGCCTTAGGCGGATTTATATAATGTCTGTACTTGTCTAGTTTACTGCTCAAACTAATATTAGAGTTTTGCTGAGTCATAATTTAAAGATCATTAATTTACGTAAATACAAAATATTTATTTGTGTATTATTTGGTAACAAACATAAGAAAAATCTCTAAACATTAAAAACAAATAAAATTATTATGCTTACTTATAACCCAAATAGAAATTTATATAACAAAAACACTGCAAAACAATAACAATCCTGTGCCTTAGTGCCTGTCATAATAAAAATTTAAAATACCCATTCATCGATTCCTTGAAAATAAAACCTTCCGACCAAATTTTAAAATACCTTTCATCTCATGAACCAGACGGCCGACGGCTCTTTTCTCTCCACTGCTCCGAGCCGAGGTGACTGTGCCGATCGAAAGATTGAACGATGAACGAGTCAACGAGTCTAGTTCGTGATTGAACGTTGAACTTTTAGCACATCCCATGACTCTCGACTCGCTCGAGCCGAATGACTCTATTAATGGCGAACTGAACGAGCTATTTGACTTAACTGTGCCGCTCATTCGTAGCACATGGAGAAGAGTCGTTCGTTTTGAACGACTCATTCATGAACGACCCAAGCCTAGTTGAGATTACTTAAAAACAACAAACACTTGGTTGAATTTTCACTTTTTGATTTCTTTTAATTTGACCATACGTGAAATCTGGCTGCTTCATCAGAAATTGGAAATAAAAAAGTGAAAATTAACGTTTGTTGATTTTAAGGAATCCTCTCGGCTTTATTTGTTGCTAAATGTCTATATGGTTCCTTAGACCTAATGGAAAGCTTCTAAACAAGTGTGATGATAAAATTAGACGTCCTACTCTTTTTGTTTTAGTACTTTGAATTATTTTACTCTCTCAGTTTTATTTTTTGCTAAATGATTTGAACAAATTTCTGCCCACCTTACAATAATGCCTATATGGTTCCTTAGATCTAATGGAAAGATTCTTAACAACTGTCATGATAAAATTTGACATCGTAGTGTACTTTGTTTTAGTACTTAGATTGATGCTTTTTACTGTCTCGGCTTTATTTGGTGCAAAATGATTTCAACAAATTTCCGCCCCACATATCAATAATGTCTGTATGGTTCCGTAGATCTAATGGAAAGATTCTAAACAACTGTCATAATAAAATTCGATGTCCTGCAGGTTTTTTATTGTAGTATTTTGTGTGAATTTTTTTACTTTCTCGGCTTTATTTGTTGCTTTCAGGGGATCAGGTTTCTCCTAAAATATTGAAAGGGAATTGTATGGAAAACGTAAGTCTTAGTTACGAAACACAAAATGGATATAAGTCGAAAACCAAAAGAAACAAGTAGCAAAAAATAATAGTGATGATGGCCTTAATACGAAGTTAACTGAAAAAACTAATGACTGTATTATACAGAATCAACATCATGGAGAAAATGTGACATATGAAAGGAAATTTTACGCGTTAGTGGAATACGTCATTACAAAGAATATGACAATCCTGAATTTAGGTTTCATTTTAATAAGAAAATTTAGTTCTCTTCATCATTGGAATAAATTTCAAAGGATAGGTACATTCAGAGGGTCGAAAAATATTTTGTGTATGTATGAAATCTATGGGCAAATAATGGGGTCAAGCTAAAAACCTTTTTAATAGCGTCTAGGGTGTGAGGATTTTCGTTTATTTAAAAATCTAGATGTACAGCACTGTCACACTTTGGTTCTTCATTGAAAAGCTCCCCTGGACTAATTTTCTGGAGAGGCAAAAATGGATGAAACCTCCTAATAATTTACCTATGTACTATTGAGAACTTAATAGAAATTTTTGCTAAAGATTTTGTTATTATAACAACTTAAAGAATAAAAGAGTACGTATGTAAACATGTAAAAGTTATATTACATATTTGTTCTCTTTTTTTTCACGGTTAGAAATATTGCAGATATTTTCGCAACACCCATTGTGAATACTTAACTGCCTCAAAAATAAATCATTTTCCACCCAGATAAATTTTTCAAACTTGGCCAACAACCAAGACGAGTCACATGATTTTGCGAAAACAGAATCGACTTAGCAAAATGTTGCACAACATTGACTCTCGGTGCATTTCTATATTTTTCTTTTCTTTAACTAACGCAAGTCTGTGTCAATTTTAAGAACATAAAGTCAAGGATAAAATTGTAAACAGGTTAGGAATGTTTATTTTTATCAATCGATATAAGACTGTTGACGTCACGGAGGCACGTGAGAGCCGTCGAACGCTATTGGTGGATAAAACGGGCGTGTTTTGTTGTCGTAGCAAACATTTGCCTGTTCAACCGACTCGATTTTAGAGTGGCTTGGCTTGAGGTGATGCAACTTTTATCAAATTCTTGGTATATTGGAAAATATGTTGTAGTTGTAACTGATAAGAAAATGTCGAATCAGCCAATATAACGTGACGTTGCTGATTTGTTTTTCTTAATTACCAATTTTGAACTTTCAAGAAAAATACTCACAACCAAACTTATATTTTAAATGCGCATTTAAAAAAATAGGGTATGTCTGTGACAGTGGCCAATACCAACTTCCTTATTTTAAATACAAGCCCTGTATATTATTTATTTTTTGAATTCTCCAGAAAATTCTAGACATAATTCATGTACAATGTCCTAACACCTATCTTCAACTGTTTCGGAAATATTAAGTTTTTTCAGATTTATTACAAAAACTACCATTAAAAAAATTAAATACTTAATTCCCATTAGCTTTTGATATTGAACTAGTAAGCAGAAACCATTTTTTTATTCCCCACATTCCTGGTTTAACCGCCTCGGATTTTCATTTGTTTGTTGTACTTAAGGATGCAATTTATTTTTTTAAACTGACTTAATCTGTTTAACAAAAATCAATTGCCGAAAATATAAGTACGCCAATAACTTCACAATGGTGGATTTCTTTTGAAAACTCCACAGGATAAATTGGAAAATTTGGCTGGTTCTATTTTTGTTATGTTTATAATTATTGTGAAAAAAGTTGTAGGGTTGCAAAGGTTGGAAATGGAAAATCCACTGGAAAAGTCAGAAATTTTAATAATACTTTTGTAAGAAAATCACTATAAAAAAGTAAAATGCAGTTTGAGAAACGGATTTGATTATATGTGTTATATATATGTATTTGTTATATTTCAGGTATATTATTTGGGAAAAATATATATGCCTAGCGCATTCACTAAAATGGAAAACAAAAGCACATGGGTGTAAGGATCATCCAGAAAAATTAAATATGTTCTATTCAATTTAATAAACGAATTGTACAATCCCTACGGAGCTACCAAGAACAGATAGAAATATATAGAAAAAACGGAACTATCCAGAACAGATAAAAAAACGTGAAGCTACCGGGAGAGCTAAAAGTTAAAAATCTCGCAATTGATAGCGCACACGATCAGGACGACATTCTGTGACGATACGATTATTATTTTATGACTTTTAGAAACCGCTCCTTTGTAACTAAAATTATATTTTTACATACTGTGTATATTACAATCTCATTAAGGTATTGAAACAAAGTTGATATTCGCTTTCTTCTGTTTGTCCGCGTAGTTCTTCTAAACTACGCAACTGATTTTGATTCCGTTTAGGGAATTTCTTATGCATTTTATAAATATAGTACAGAATTGTAAATCTTGAAAACAGTCACTATAAAACATTAAAAATATATATAACCGACTTACACCTATAACTAAAAAGCTATAAATAATTATAACAAAATACAACTCTAGCAAATAAATAACACATTCAATGTTGTTAGGTATCTACCTAGGAAGTAAAAATGTAAACATTAAAAGGTGCTCATTCTGTAGAAATTAATTACCTACCAATCTAATATACTTTGAAGCCGGTGCCAAGCAAATCTAAAATCCTTCATTGCGTACTTTTCTACTACTACTACTACTAACTACTATTACACAATAATACATTTTCATTTAAATTGACAGGTAAATGTTTACGAACAAAAAAAAACTAGTAAGCGTTGACTTAATAAGCCCAAAATATATTTATGCCATGTAACCTTTTTTCAACTTTTTTGGACAACTCTGTATAACTATAGATAATTCCATTCCACCCTATGTACCAACCATCCTGTACATACGACTGCCCACGGGCAAGCATAAATTTGTTAACTGGTTTCTGTAAACTATAGGACGAAGTAGAATCCATCCCATATTTACTAGGTCAAATCCTTCCTATATTTCAACCATAGTGGGCTACTCCATAAATTATTTAATTTTTAATATTTTATATTATCGTCCTGTGTAACATTAATTCCTCTCCACATTTTATGCAACTTCTTATGGGCTATAAAATAAATAATTTTTAATCACACTGTATAAATATAATTCAACTCCAGCATATATTTCAACCATCCTGTATATGATTTGTTTACGTCCACATCATATAACAGTTTCTTAATCACCATATATAATTTTAATTTCACATTTTTTTTAACATTTTTATACCACCAAACGTCCACTCCACCCTATATTCCAACCATGCTGTATATACGGCCGCCTATGGACCACTAACATTCTTCTCGGTCTTATGTTTCAATCATCATATAAATGCAACTCCTATCACTTTACTTGTGATTTTGTTTGCTATAACTAAACACCCTGTGTATAAACGTACCAAATAGCAGTTTAGTGTTTGACATGTGTTCTCACTGAATTTTCTATTAGGCTTGGAGAATGTGACAACCAAAAGCACCGTCTTCGCAAAATTGAAAAATTTTCATTTAAATAGGTATTTGCCTGGTATACAAACAAAACGAGCTTGGTACTCATTGATTTAAGGTGCTGAAAATACTAAGCTTGACTACCTATATGCTTGAGATGTACATAGAAAATTTTCAAATTCGCAATTAAAACCTCCAGTGCCTAAAATTCCCGCACTATTACGTTGGAATTAAAATATTTATGAGGAAATGTCCCTTATGTCATTTCGATGAAATTTTTGATAAGAATTTTGGAATTTTCGGCGATATTCTGCAAAACTGCAAGTTGCACGTCGCAGAAAAGTATATGAGATCACCTAGGGATCTTCCTTAATAGATTAAACGTTAAAAAACTATACACATCCATAATGAGTTTTCGCAAAAATCGACCAATATGTTAGGGATAATGGTCGATATCCATGCACGCGTGTGTTTATTCACAAATTTCATCACTTTACCAATAGAATTCTTTTCCCAAATTTGAAGTTTCACCAATCCGGATATATACTATATTAAACAAAACCACATTCATTCAAAACGGTTCACCACAGGAGAAGAAATCAGGTAACATACATACAAAAAAAAAGATACGCGACGAATTGATAACCTCCTCCTTTTTTTAAGTCGGTTAAAAACATAACCTATAGCAACACTTTTTATCTTTCCACTCATTCGCGTTGCGCTTTAATATAATTTTCAAAATATGTACCTTTTCAATGGCACGGAGTTTCTCAATGGGTATCAAGGGAGAGTTTTCTGAAACTTGTTCATTGTTCCAAATTTTGCCAGGAGAATATTTATTTGTATATTTTGTTTCCTCCTCACTTTCACTAAGGTGTTCAATATCATTTACATTATTCATCTGATACTTTACACTTCCGATTATCACCTGTACTAGTCGATTGTCCCGACATCTTTCACTAAAATTTCTTAGGTTTGAGAATTCAGTAAATACTGACAGCCTAAGAATAAATAGGAATCAACGGTTCTGAGAACGGTAGTTGAATTAATCAGTTAATTCACACGTATTAATGAATGATCAACCCAAGGGTTAGAGTTCAACGATAACATAAATAAATGTATAATACTGATATAGTATTTCTAAACAAGTCTAAATAAACTGTAGGAAATTTACGACAGTTTTTATAATTTAATGATTGATCCCTTCAAAGTTTTATTAAGTCATTCCATCAATATGTTTTTTAATTATATATATGGTTGAGAATTGTTCAAACAACACAAATTAAAATGTCCAACTTACCCCGTGTGGTGGCCTTTTGGTGCTGGTGGTCAAATTCTCAGACGAGTAAATGGGAATATCTAGATCACTGACGTTAGAAGAAATACTTCCTTCCCTACGATCCCTGTCGGTTGGAACATTAAGTAAAGCCATAGCTTGTTGTCTGTCATAAGGATCGCTTTTCAAGTAGTGACTTTCACGGATGAATCCAACACCATCTTCGTCTTGATCCATTTCTTCACGAGCTTTTGACAATACAACTGGTAACAAGAAATGAACTCGTTTGGTCAAAGGATTCAGATCTGGCTATTCGAAGTGGCTACTCTGCTGGTCTAATAAGCTTCTTACCTGGATAAATAGAAACGTGTTGAAAAAATGTTCACTACTTACTTTTTTGCATTTGCATTAGTTTTAAGTAAAAGTTTTATTAAAGCTTATTGCGCATCTTCTGTTCTGTGTAAATTGTTAAATTGAAGACGGGATAGAATTTGGATGATTGGTAGTTATATTCTATCTAATGGAAAATAGCAGCAATTTTACTCTCAAAGGTATTTTTACACTAACAGAAGGACAGACAGATTACAGGTTACCACTAAAGACTTTGTAGAAAGTATCCCGGGTCGCGAATAAGTTAACATCTAATGGCTTTATAGTTGACCTTAAGGTTGACACCTCAATTCTTTTCTATAACAAATAAGATATGAGAAGAGAAAATATACAAACTCTCTCAAAATAAAAGTTGTATATGTAGAAGGAATAATAATTGGGATTATTTTTATGTTTTTTTGGGCAATAACACCACAATCGAAATAAAACGACGTATATTCATGGAAAACCAAACGTTTCAAAGTCTATTCTGACCTCGTTGTCAATGGATTTATATTTATTGATGTAAATTGCATGAAAATTTGTTTATGACATTTAAATTGACATTAGAAAATTTGTTGTTTCTGGATATACAGGTAGAACAAAAAATTCTAAAGATCATGTATTATAGTTAAACAGCTTTCAAATTAGAAGAATTTGAAAGAGTTGTCTTTAGAATTTATAAGTGGCGTTCCTAGGTACGACTTTGTTATAAGATAGCTCATTCGCCAAAAATGCGATCAAAGAATTGTTTCAGTGATCCCATTAACGTCATAAGGGAAAACCTAGGAAAAACCTTATGAACTATCCCGATATTGGGCACAATTGTTATTTGTCAAAAGGAGGTTACCATTAATAATTTCTTCCTTAATTGTCGGTAACCAGATACGATTAAATTCTACAAAGTAGAAGCGATACAATCGTCTTCATTCAAAAAAATAAATAAATAAAGCAGACTCTTTTATTTTTCATTTCGTGTTATATTGTTATTTGTGAAGTATAGTTGAATTGTCAAAATGTATTTTATGGCCTAGGTTCCAAGCATGTTCCCAAATTTTCGATTTTTCAAATTATCGAAGGAACAGAGTTGGGGAAAGAGATTATGTAATTCTTGTGTTCATTTATAAACCTCGTACCAATGTTTAATGGTCTCGATGTTTCTCCAATACAACATTTAATTGCATTCGCAAGGAATCTTGTATATGCAGTTTTTTGAGTTCTGGGTTTTGTGGGTTGGTTTTGTTTTCAATATTAGAGATTTCAGTGTATTTTATCATAAACAAATTTTCATTTTTCAATTTACATTTAATATAAAGCCATTGACAAAGGTGAAGAGCGAAGTCAGAATCCCTAAACATTGAAAAGAAGACCTTGGATGTAGTTTCCATCAAAACATGAGCAACGCCACGGTACAAGATCGTTTTATTTCGATTGGTAGGTGTTATTGGAAAACCCAAATCAAACATAAAAATAATGATTTTCAAGAAGGCAACCCACTATGCCACAAACAACGTTTAGAAGACGATAACGGTTGATCTACAGCATTCCATGATTGGAGCAGTCTTGCCACCGAATTTACTGAAACGGTAGATTTGTAGGTGACGTTAATTTAAGTTAAGGTATTGGTTAGCATCGATATGAACTGAATTAATGACATTTTGCATGATAAGGTAAAAAAATGCGTTCTTTATAGATACCACATAATTTAGCTTAAGGTCAAAAACAAGCTCGAATCAAATGATGTCCAGTCCAAAGTAACAATCAAAATATTAAAATCAGGTACGTCGAACTGGTTCTACAGCGTCCCTATTGGTGGTAAAACGTAAACTAAATACCAAACCTCTGTTTTAGCGTTTTAAGATAGAAAATTGCAAAGAAAGTAATGCTGAGTGGTACACAGAGGGCAAAGAACAATTGGTTATTTAACTATACAAAAGATGGAATTAATGACGCTTCCTCCATACAGCCGTGATCTAAGTTCATCAGACTTTTTTACATATCCTACGTTTTTCAAGCTGCAGTAGAATTTATATATTTTTAGTTGTGACTATTGTGAACTTGAAAGAGCAATTTTTGTATAAATACGACGATTCGTTTGACTTCTTCCATTTTTGGCCTAATGACAATAGCAGATTCTTTCATAGCTATCTACAAATCATGCACTTGCCAAAAGTACTCTCGATATCAAAATTTCAACAATTTTAAATAAAGTGCAGCAGAATGCACTCTGTATATAACAAGTAATTTTAGTTAATTGCTTTTAGCGATTATTTTAATTACTTCGACATGTAACCTTGTAATAGATCTACTAAATGAAACTAGGTAAACGAAAATTGCTGCAAAGATAATCTTTTACATGCAAACGTCGTATTATTAACATCGATGTACGACTATAAATCGAATTTTCCAGAGCCACTATCGACAATTGATGGAGGACAAAACACTGCGACAACCAGCAATTGATTTTTTTGCGAAGCATTTTTATTCGGTTAAGTAGAACTTTGACCTCGTTGAAAGCGTCAATTGAAATTGAAGAATTCAATTGGCTAATTTTCGATCTGTCTTCGTGTTTATTATAGTGTTTGTACTGTTGATTGTAGTTCTGGCAAATATCTATTTTATTACCTATTAAATCAAGGGCATTTCACACTTCTTGATTAAATTAGTTTCCACAATATATGACTACATGGCGGTTTTAAATGAATATAAAGATCAAGCAATATCCAAAGATGTTATAATGTAAGACAGACAAAAATGTTTAAAGGAGTATCCCGATTCCTTGAATATAAAAATGAACCACAATGTGCTTTATGGGTTTTTCAACATTTTATGATTTAAGGCTAGTCAAAATCTTTAAATGACCGAATTCAAAACTGAAAATATACTGGCTGAAAAAGAAATCGCAAGAGCTTGAAGCAGATGTTTAAATTTAATGAAAAATGAACGTGTGTTATTTTTTGTATTAAATACGAGGGCTGCCTTTTATATTTCGGGATTAGACAGTCCTAGTGTTGCAATCTGACAACTGACAGCTAGTGGGGCCAGCACACATTCAATATTGTATTAACATTTGTGTGTCAAACAAATTTGTTCGCGTTGGATCCCACACAATTTGTCAATCGTTCAAAAAAGGCTCGTGTGGATTATTCGAAAGAAAAGCTCAAAAATACGATAGCGGTGCTTCAAAACACGTTTATGAGATAGTGACAGGTGATGAATCGTGGATTTACGCGTATGAGCCCGAAAGTAAACAGCAGTCGACTGTATGGGTGTTTCAAGATGAGCCGAATCCAATAAAAGATATTCGCGCACGAGGCACTTCCAAGCAAATGATCGCCTGTTTTTTCGGAAAAACTGGACATGTCGCAACCGTACCACTAGAACAACGCAGAACAGTCAATTCTGAGTGGTACACAACCATTTTTTTGCCAGTTGTCTTCCAAGAAATGAGGAAATCCAACCGCCGAAGACGGATCACTTTTTACCACGACAAAGCGAGCTCTCACACATCGGCTCAAACAACTGCATTTTTGACCACTCAAAACATCGATTTGATGAGTCATCCGCCGTATAGTCCTGACTTGTCACCAAATGACTTCTTTTTATTCCCGTACGTAAAAAGCAAGCTGAGAGGTCAACGTTTTTCGACACTTGAAGAAGCGGTTGCTGCGTTTAAAATGCATGTTTTGGAGATACCTCAATCAGAGTGGAAAAAGTGCTTCGATAATTGGTTCAAACGCATGCAAAAGTGTATAGATCTTCATGGGGAATATTTTAAAAAACAATAAAGCGATTTTCGATGATTAATATTTATTTTTGTTCTCTAATCCCGAAATATAAAAGACAGCCCTCGTAATTACATAGCTTCAAGTGTCGGTAGTTTATTTAGGTAAATAAAATTTTATGATATATTATTTTCAAAAATGTACCCTTTTAATATCTATGTATTGAAATGAATATTTATATTTGGCGATTTATTTTTTAAGTGAAAAAGGGAGGATACAAAGTTCAATTATTCAGTAAAGTATAATAAACAAAAATAATTAGTTCTTTTACTCATAAAATTAATATTAATATTACTTATGTTAGACAAATAAATACCCATGTACTTACAGGATGTCATTATAATAGAGCTATGGAGAGCAAACGGATTCTCTATAGTAAATATTCAAAATTCAACATTCTTGTTATTACATCTGCTTTCCCCACAAATTAATAACGTGTCAGGTCTTTACCTAATTTTATAATTGTCACTATTTGTCACAAACTAATACACATGAACTCACAATGCCGATTTTATTTATTTTTCCAATTTATTTTTTTAAATGAAAATCAAATCATCAACGCTACGTCGAATATCACGCAAAAATCACTTTCACTTTCTTACAAGAACCGGTGCAGCAAAAAAGCAATCGTGGCAGCGGTCGTGTAGTACGGCAAATTATAACAGAATATTTAGAGTTTAAATATTAATTTTCTTTGTTATTAAATGTGTATAAGTTATTGAGTATTTACATATTTAGCTTTATAAGCATTTTGAAGCCGGAAACAGTCTATTATTGACTGTCATAAAGTACATAAATCCTTTTTTAGACAAGCAGTTTATTTTTGGAATGTTCTAAAACTTTTCGTTTGCATTTTCTGAAGTATTGATCCCCAAAATTTTGCCTCAAACCGTTACCCCCTATCTTTCATACCTAAGGCGCACTTACACACAAAAGCTTTACAAAAAAAAAGTTACGTTAAATTTATGTAGCTAAAAAAAGTATAATAAATAAAAACAATAACAAATGCTTATTATCATTCAGTGTCCTTACCAAGCAACTGTCAATATACTCAATACGTAGGCAATTAATTTTATAAATACTGTTAGGATTTTTTTAAAATTTCCCAGCTTATGGTTTCGGAGATAATTCTTTTTTTTAATCGGTTAAATTTTTTGAAAATATTTTAACTTATCTGTTCTTTTGTTCGCGTTCAATTGCAATGGCTAGCATCTTATTTTACTAAAATTTTGTTCTGTTATTATGAATTTAAAAAAAAAAGAAAGACATAACATATTTGTAATAGGTTCGAAATCCTACATGTAATGTTGTCTAAACCCTTTATATGTCGGGCTCGGCAGAAAATCTTTTGTTTTTTAGGAAAAGTTCTGTACTAGCTGTAAAAAAAATGCTTGATCGGATTATCACTGATATCTGTTATAACATGAGCATGTCTGGTTAGAAACATGTACACTAAGAACTCAATTAATAAGGGCAAGATTGATATACATTAAACAACAGTTCCTCAGACAGTTATTTAGCAAAATCCAGTGTCTGATTTCCTCTCACAGCAACTCAAAGTCTGGTTTTTAATACCATTAGTGGTTTCTCCACTTATTTTTCCAGTAAATCACTTCTTCTAGGTCAGAATTTGTATATTTTGTGCTGTTAAGTTACTATTTTTTTGATATCAATAAAATTGAACTTAATATTCGAATTTTTCATATGTCGTGACATAGCAGCAGTGGTGCTCTGACCTCAGAGGTAAATTTCAGGTATATTTGTCGTTAGTCATATCTTGGTTTAAATAATTTTTTTAATTATGAAAAGGAAATAGATTTTGATTCTGTTCTGTTTGATATAGTAAGCTGACCTACGGTTAACGACATGTAACCTCAAGAAACTACAGTTGCTGGGAACCCGATTTTCATTTTTCTGACCCCAAAAATTCTTGAAATGGGCAATTGAATACGAAGTTTTAGTGAAAATCAAATCGGTATTCTCGAATTACCACAATTTTGTTAATATGGATGTTATGAAATAGAAATATATACAAATAATTTGGTCGACAATCAACTTGAAATAAAAATAATCGCTTTCTCCTACAAATATCAACTTTTCCTGTAAACGTTCGGGCAACGTTCAATATATTTCCTATTTTTTACAAGATCTTGTAAAATACAGATTAACCTTCATTTATGTCAGTTTTCGTTCGACTGATGTCATAATTCGATCTTTGAACATGATTTCCATTATTCTTGTATCTTTGTTTTCCCCCCCAGAAGCTATAAGCCCCTCTCTGTCCAATTCTTCGATATCAAAACATTTTGCGAGATGGATCTTTTACTGTTAGATATGTACAAAACATCCTGATAAAACGGTTCACCAAAAGAAAACTATACATTGATACCAAAGCTTTTTAACAAGATTTCTGTCTTATTTTCCATAGCAATCTCCCTATGATATGAAGTCTTATTGTATAAAATGTGTAACTTTTGTATAATAAATCAATGAAATCTGTCTAGAAAAAAATTAGCATTAAAGTTATGATTAAGATTTGAGTGATGCTTCAACTTCTTGACAAAGTATATTCTGCATTGTAAGTAACTTTTATATAACAAAATTGGAAAAAGTTGTTAATGTTAAAATATAAAAATCTGTCTATAATAAATACTATAGTGATAAAAAACATCTTTATTACAATCATTTCGTAATCATAATTCAAAGCCTTATTACATAATCAATAGGTTAATCAATGAAACCAAAAAAAAATCCGTTGATGACTTTAGGTGCATAATATGTGAAAGTTTATTCCAAAAATGTGTTAGCGTGGTGCAATAATGTTGTTTTAATGATAAATGAAGATTTTGCAATTATATAATATTGAACTTTTAATTTTATTCGCAATAAGTGTCTGTATGCAGTTGACCCCCTTTATAGCAAATTGAGATTTTTGTGATTTAAAGTGAGGTTTTCAACTTATTAGATTTGAAAATGTTTTAAAATTCCAAACTCATAAAACAAATTATGGTTTTCTTATCATTTTAATTTCCTGACTTCTAAAAAGGTTTAAAATTAAAATCATTTGGTAAGGAATCAATTGCACTGATAATATAACATTTTAATCTATTATGGATTAGTCTAATAACTCAGAAATTATCCAGAATAAAACACATTATCCGTCAGCGAAGTTTCTAAAAAAAGATTCATTCCGGCCGTTCATCACATATTAGTTCCAGATATATTTATGGTTTCATTAGTCTGATAACACAAAATACTATGACGTAACAGCTTTCGATGACGTGACGTCATCAGCTGACGAAATTCAAAGAAATGGAAGAATATAAAACAATCAATGGCAATCAAATTTATCATTCCACATGTCAAGGGAAATACATTATTTGAAACTAAGTCACTAGGTACAGATAATTAAAACAAGTGAATAACAACCTCAAACTCACCCTTGAGATAAGTCAAATTCCAACCACTTGTTGTTTACAAATACCACGGAACAGTTTATTAACCCGACACTGGAAAAGTTTCTCAAAACCAAAACTGCTCGTTGAAAGGGAAAAACTAAAATATCTAACGCGGTTTTCTTTCTGTTACATAAAAAACACGAAGTTTTCTTTGATCCGTTTGAGTCGTAACTGGTCGACCCCTCAAAGACGTTTCACTGGGCGTCCGAGTCTCACATGGGAGGCGTCGGTTTTTCAGAAAAAGTTATTTTCGACGGTGTTACGTCACTAGCCGACCGAAAACTGTTTCTTATTATTGGTCCATGTATTTTGTTCAATACATACGTAAGAGGGTATACCTTGCCAAAATGTACGGCGCCTTAAAATAGACACCAAAAAAATGTGACATGTAACGTCGGTATATAACGAATGTTTGTACATATATACAAAGTGTTTGTGTATCTTTAACTGGCGGCTAGCAGCTACGCACTGACGCTATGGATTCAATTAATTTTTTGTCATTGTGTTGAATAAATATTGATTAATATCCAGAATTAATTTAACCCATATTGTATATAAATAGAACAATATTCGTATAGGATTTTTTTTTCATTTAGAAGGTTCGAAAATTTTACTGTATGTTATTTGGTGTGTTGAAGCATCGTCAAGTACAATATAGGTTAATCAATTTATGAACTAAATACACTTCATTAGTAATGAATTCGGTAGAGATTTTATTTGTGTAGGTATTTTTAATTTTTTTAAACCAGGCCCAATACATAAGAAAATAAATGAGTAGTGGTAATGAACTGCACAAAACTACTTAACATCGTTTATAGAAGACTCAAGAAACTTGTAGTGAATAAACAAATACAACATCCAATTAATATACAATAATAGCACAAAATTTGCTTTTCGTTCTGTAAACATTTCAAATTTCTCAGAAGTCAAAACACCACAGAACATTGACAATTATTTTAATTCTGCTGAAATTTATATCCACTAGCTGTCGCCCAGTGGTCGAAATTCGACCAATTGTGTCAATATCTCTGGCAGGTTAAGTAACCTGAAAATTTTATCGTGACGTTCTATCCTAGGACTTTAAGGAGAACAGCAATTACACGGAACGGATCCAGATTCGGAACCTCTGTGTGATAGTTTCCTCGAAAATCCTAGATGTCGGTTTTACATCTCGCTTCTACAAATAAGTGAACGAAATTCAGTTTTTTTTTTCAGATATAATTCATAGGACTTTATTTGTGTTCAAATTAGTAATTCTTAATTTAATATGACAACAATTCAACCGCTAATGGGCTACCCTAGATATTTATTTTTTCTAACCTCCCTGTATAGCTATAATTGCACTCAATTCTCTTAACATTTATTAAAATTCTCATTATAATAATTCCATCTCATTATATATTTCCACCACCCTGTATATGCAACTGCTCATGGACCACGCATAATATTTTTTAACATTTTTGAACCACCCGGTAAACCATTCTGTATATTCCACTGCCTATGAATCACGGTATTTACTCTTTTTGTTTATGAAATTTTTAACTATCTTCTGTAACTATAATTCTACTCCGACCTATATTTCAATCATCATATATATGGAACTCTTCGTAGGCTACTCTATAAATCATTTCCTTTTCTAACATTTTTTATCATCATCTGTATCTGTAATTCCACTCACCCTATATTTCATCTTCTCTATATATATAACTGCTTATGGGTTACGAAATGTTGTATTTCAATTTCCGCCACCCTGTATATGCATCTCTGTATAATATTTTTTGCACCACCCTGTATAACTGTAATTCTACTATACTTTCTATTCCAAGAACCCTGTAAATTGAACCGCTAATGGGCTTCCCTATATAATTATTTTATTAGTTATAATTGCCCTCTACTCTATATTTTAAACACCCTATATATGCAAGTGCTTATGTGTAACCCACGAAAAAAATGATTTCTAACATATCTGGGATCTCCCTGTATAATTATAAATTCAACGATTACTTTACCACTAAACAATAACAACGCTTGCATGCCACTTCCAGAAGTACGTGCTCTAAGTATATAACAGCATTGGTCCCTCTATATATAATTACTCAATGTTTTGAGTTTGGCGGCGGTGGCACATTCAGTTGTTTGGCGTTGACATTATGGACGTAAATAATGAATATTTATTATATTTTATTTAATGAATGAACCAATATTATAAATTAATATTAGCATTCTGCACTGATGGTTGTCAGTAGCTACTAAACAAAACAAAAATGAAGAAAATCGGTTGAGAGAACAGAAGGAGAAAATGCTACCTAATCGTTTTGTCTTTGCCTATTTATATATAGATTACTAAGAATCACACAAAGAAAGAGAAACAGAGTAAGAAGCATTAGCTTCCATTGTTCAGTCTCAAGTGACTGTAGATCTTTTATTTATTTTTTAATTAAATTTTTCAAATTTTAATTAATACAAGACCAAGATAAAATTATCAGGCTGGAGCCGAAAGATTTCTAGAATCAGGAAGATCTGTAGTCTATAACCTAGTACAGTAATTAGAAAGAGGCAAGTTTGATAAAAATTTCGAAGTCCCCATGTTGGGGGATAGCAAACTTTAAAAATGACGTGAAATAAAGCATTCTAGCTGACTATTTCATATGGAGATCATTAAATTTATCATCTGTTCACTGCAAAACCTGAAAAATGTAGTGAGTTCCATCTTATTGAAAATGTACATCGTCACATCAAATGAAGACTTTTCGTTCTTATATATTTGATTTTTATCAGCTCCAATAATTAGAGGGTATACAGATTTTTTTTGAAAATATCATGGCAAATATGACATGACAGAACAACACTTTATAGGAGCTTATTAACCAACAATTTCATCTGGAAATGCATTATCTAATCACTGAGGAACCTCAAGAATTTAGTGAGGAAGAGTTCCATCTTGTTGAAACTGTACTTCGTCGCATCATTATATAATTGATTCCTATCAGCTACAGTAATTAGAGAGTTCACAGATTTTTTTAATATATCATGACAAACATCGTTAATTAAATTCTATCAATACAACTGTACAATCACTTGGGATCCTTAACAACCTGCTTAAACATTTATTCCTCACGATACTGAGTAAACCCAGGGGCGGATCGAGACACGTGCTTCCGGGCATGGGGGGGGGGATTTCTTGCTTCAGGGGGGGCGATCTTGTACAAAATTTACCTAAATATAATTTTAAACTCAGATTTCTTGGACACATTAAAATAAGTCGTTCTGAGGTTTAGAACCATAGAAGGGACCTTCTTCTAGGCCCTTGGATACGCCCATGGGTATACCTGTCTGTAAAAACCTGAGGATTTTCAGACAGGTTCATCTAAATCAAAGTTGCATTCATGACTAAATCACAAATTCTTTCAACGTAGGTTGTTATTATTAATTTTAGCTGTCATTTGTTCACGAAACTGAACTTTCCTATCAATATGGTGTTCGCTTAGAGTAGCATTTAATAAAGATTTGAGTTTGAACGCCTTCAATTAATACTGTTAAACGTGTTTTGATATTTAGTGATAACTTTAACACAGAAATCCCTAACATTGATTTTTCACATATATAATGCCATTAGTGTATTGATAATACTGATGGTGTGAAAATCCCACAACAAACTTAATTTAAAATGTGAATAAGGTCGTTAAATATACAGTTTGAGTTCTAAGTAGGAAATATAACATTTAAATTGTTTAGTTTACAATTTTTAAATTGTGGAAAAAACATTCATTCCATACATTTAATTAGTAAAAGCTCATTAAGTTTTTCGACAACTAAATTCTAGGAATAGTTCGATACATCAAACCGTAAAATGCCCACATGATAATGTGAAAATATTCTAGAACTATAATTTTGTGTATCTTACGATATGCTGTTAAGATCAGATGGAACAGTCACATGTGTGTATAGATTGCTAATAATAATTTTATATTTAAAAATTTGGTGAATGCGGTAGTGTTAAATGAAAATATATCGTTATCCTAAATCTAAGATAACATTAGTTGGAAATAGATTGATAGTAAATCAAAATATTTTTTAATTAACTCATTTCAGAATGAAAGTAGTCTGCATATACAGTGTTTCCACATAACCTGAGATCAGATGAAAAACTTTCTGATTAAGACAAAAAGTATTCTTCATAAAAAATATGAAGTTTGTTTACAATTAAAGCACCTTCAGTTTTGTAAATGACGAAAATTGTTTTCAAACAAAGTTATTTAACATTGAAAACCTGCATTCAATTATGGCATCATATCACTAAAAATTTTATAATAAATAAACTTAAAAAACCCAAAAATCACCTTCAAAAAAACACAAAATAACTTAACTAACATATTTTTTAAAAAAATATATTCAGCTCAGTTATGTTTTCGTCATGCCGTGTGCCTTGTGTGTTTTATCTCAACTAGTTTGTTCTTCATTTTTTAAATTATTTATGGAGACCAGCAATCGTCGACCAAAGACAAGAGGTCGATAGCATAGAGAGTCTTCACCAAAGACAATAAAAAAATGTGATTATAATTTTGTAGCAGCTTAATAGTTTCTAAGTTATGAATTACACATACATATACACTAGAACTGAAGTGTGCAATTACTCAATGATTACCAAGAGAAAGTATTGCAGTGTGTTTAGCTTTACCGACCATTTTATGACTTCTTTCAGTTCTTGTTTGGTCTATCAATGCGTGTAGGTACTGCGGGTACCAGTGGGAAAAAGTACAATCGAACAAGTACTGTCGATAGTCTAACGGAGACAGTGGATTTCGGATTTTGTATTTTTTGAGAAATCAGTAAAATGTTCACAATTAAGGATTTTATAGTGATTGTGGTGATTTGTTTGGAATTATGTCAAGCCCAAGATGAGAAGAAAAGTTTACGTAAGTGGGCATTTTTTACAATATCACTAATTTGTATTTATTTACTATTTTTGTAAACTGTCACTAATATATAAATTCTATTTTTCGAATTATTAATCGTCGGAACTGTTGGGAAAAATATATTTATTATCAATTATTTAGAATCTTAGCCATTCGGGAATTTAAAGCCTAAAAAATGCTTATACGAATATTTATTCCGAACTTTAGTTTTTTACAGAAAACTATGCCTACCCATATGTATAGGCTTTTGGATATTTAATTGAAACTAATAGAAAATGTAAAATTTCTTTGCTTGTTTATAGTATGTAGGGGATAATCTCTGAAATAATTCAACAGATTCCAGAAATGATTTCACTAATAAAAAACTAGACTTTTCTTGAGTAATAAAAATCTTATTTTGTGTTGAAAAAATAGCGTTTATGTTTGTTATAATTTATTATTTACATTTAAGTCACAATAACTTTTTTGACTTCAAAATAAATTGGAATTTGTAAGCTGATCTTTACTGAACGTACTCGTAAGGTATAATATACCGAATTATGTATAGTCTTTATAAAAAATAAACATTTCGTTATGTTTTTTGAAGGTCTCTGTGTTCCTAGGTATTTCTCCCCTATGGCCTGTATAAGTGAGATACTTATGGCATATCAGATATTTCTTTGGTCTGATTTTAGTTCTAAATTCTTTGCATTTTTGACATTGTGTGTTTCCTAATGAAACCCATGACTTGTTACTAAACGAACATGGGGTCTGCGATGACTTCTAGGAAAAATCTTGAATATAATTTTTCCAAAGCAAATAAACCTTTCGTTTGGGGGCGTTATATCGACGACATATTCACTATTTGGAAATACTCTCATGAAGACTTATATGAATTAACGACATCTATAACAAAGAGCCAACTATTCAATACACATTAGAAATTGAACAAAATAACACCATACCTAAGACATGTTATTTGATACACAATTCTAGTGTTATTCCCCAAGAACCCTGCTCACAATGTACTAACTTTTCAAAATTTTTCAATCCGTTGAACGCAAGACAATATATTATTTCTAGTCGAGAACCTTCATCAGTTGCGCTCCCCTCAACTGATTGAATTCTCAAATAATTATTAAATAGTTCATCAAAAAATTGAAACACAAAAAAATCGCTTCCATACTAATACCCTTGAAACCACATTGTTACAGGGTTTTTCAGAATTACTACAAGAAATCAATTTTAACAAAAACTAAACCAAATAACGTAACACAAAACTTGAAAAAAACATTTATAAGATTCCTTGCGATGTAACAAATTTTATATTGGAGAAACCTCTAGACTTGTTCGGATGAATGAACACAAAAATTTTTTGTCAAACATTTGTGAACATCCTGGAACACGCTGCTGCTTTACTTCTTTAATTTTTACTGGTTACCAATAATCAAGGCTGCCATTTATAATAGTAACGTCTTTTTGAACAACCCTATATAGGTTTATTTTAAAAAAATTTTACCTAGGTTTTCCCCTATGACTTTAATGAGATCTTTGGCATATCAGGTTTTCTTTGGTCTCATTTTAATTCTTTGATCATTTTTGTTAATACCTTTGAAAATGGGGTCTGATTTAGATCTTGAAATGTTTGGACTTAAAATATACAGTCTTTCAAGTTTATGTGGTGTTATTCCCCAAAAACCCAGAAAAAATAAAAACCAGAGACCACAATTATCGTTCAGAATATAATTGTTCTTTGTTTACAAGTACGTTATGTTAAATATGATATATCTGACTTGACTTTTTTGACAACACGGCTACTTCTTTAATTTTGTAGTTCAGTCCTCTAGTCCCCAACAAGTATAACAGTGTAAATAGATAAAAACTAAATTAACTATTATATACGCGAGTGTTTTTATAGTAAAATGTTGAGGTTCATCTTCTACGAATTCTAGAATCAAGTTGAATTTTAGAATTCTTCTTGGTAAAGCAATCAAAACATTGTTTTCTCTATTTTTGCATGTAAGCAACAATTGCGTGTTAAGAAAAACTTTGGATATCTAGGAAATCTAGCTAGAATGACTTGCCATTTTGTATACGCATTTTGTTTACCTAGTAAAAGTGCACTAATTGTATGCATACAACATTTTACGACCTTGAAAATTGTGCATTTTAAAACGATTCTGGTTTAAATCGTGACTTTTTTCAAGCTTGAGTAATCGCTGTGAAAAATAATTGCAAAAAGCGAACACACATATTATGAAAGGTACTCTTGCAATGGCAAAGCGATGGAATTTATGTCAATTGTTATTGACGGCAAACTTCATTGTTGTTTAACAGAAGCGAATAGAGTTAATGTTTGTCATTTAATTACATAACAAAATATTATAACAAACTTGTTTGTTAATACTCATTATATAATTGATTGTTACCACCTACATAAGATGCAACAACTCTTGTTTTGTTTTTATTGGCAAGATACTTTAATTATGTAATTTTTATTCATAAATGGCAGATGAATATAACTGACACTATTTAAAAGAAAGTTGTTATAGTGAGAAGTTACTACAAATTACGATGTGGCTGATACGGAACAACAGAACTAGCCTACAACTTCTTTAACAAATTCGTCCCCTCAAACCAGACTAACGAAGAAGAAAAATCAAGAATCCAACTCCTGATACCTTCCATACGTGGATCTCTAAAAGGAACAAGAACTCTATCAATAGTTTAAGCAATTAAGAAATATACAGCTGACTATTGAGAAGATTAATGTTTTTTAATCAAGAAATAATTGAAGCTTCTGAAGATGAATTAGCACTATTTTTAATAGGAAAACCGGGGTAACCAGAAAAAAATGTGTCCCTTACAAAATCCGAAAATCTGCAGCATTAGCACTATCATCTGTTTCAGCTACATTTAAAGTTAAGTTGTTGTGAGGGAAATGTTTCAGCAAATTATTTGAAAATTCTTATATTTGTTTTCATCAAAACTGTTGTTTAATGAAAAGTGTTTCACCTAAATTCTGGAAATTTTTTCGCCTTGAATCTAAACACTTATCTAAACTTTGAAAAAATTGTGATTATCATTTGTCAAGTTTTAGTTTCTCTAAACTTACTAAAACACTTCAAATTCCAGTAAATAGCAATAAGCTTTTCATATGATATGTTTGTTTATAAGTTTCTGTTTGCTTTCATCACATTTCATAATAAGTGTGCTTAAGAATCAAAACTTCTATTATACGAACTTTTAGTTCAAAATTTGGTTTTTTATTTCAGCTCCATACATCAAACAATGCCACGAAGGTGATCCAGAACTTATAAAATGCTTCATTGGGGCCATACATCATCTCAAACCTTATCTAAGTACAGGTATCAAAGAAATAGAACTACCGAGTGTCGAACCATTTAAAATGGGTGAACTGGAATTGTCACTGACAACTGGACCAAATGGTTATAAGGTCACGTTGAAGGATATCGATGTTTTTGGAGCCAGTAACTTCACAGTACGGAGCTTAAGGTTTGTTAAACTGATATAAAACTAAGAATGATTGTCTTTCGTCATTTTGTCTTAAAGGCCCAATTTAACACATACAGATTTTTTCAACTTGCTATTTTGAGGGGGTCTTTGTATAGATAGTCACTCACCTAATTTCTTATGGAATTTCCATTTTCCCCTAATTACTGCCTGCTATGTAATTCCCTCTATATTAGGTGTTTTGATCCTATTGAGTAATTGTTTTTGGTTATGGTTTTAGGGTTGTTGGTAAGAGCTTTTGTTAGGAAGTAAGACTTTTTTCTGGAATGAACAAAAAGCTTTCTTCAGGAATAAACTATTAGAATGTATTATATTTTATCTTTGAGTCTGCAAATAAGCCTAGATGCCCGTTAAAGCCATTGCTGTTCACATTCACATGACAATTTCGGTTCCTACATACGTTTTTTGGTCTTTTGAAGGTATAATTGGCAGCAGTCTATAGTTCCTCCTACAATTCTGATTTCTTTATTTAGGAGCAATTCACCGGGGGTGAGTTGATGGAGATAACCTTCAGGTATACCTATTTTTCCCGGAATGTTTTACAGACATAATACCATCATTTATTTTATGTGTTTCAGCACCGTTATTGCTAAGACTATTCCAATATTATTTCTGGTATTTTCCTTTGGGTTCATTTAAGCTAATACTTTTCCCAATCTAGTGTGATTTCCACATTGTAACTCGCATCGGTCATGTAATGAAGCGTCGTTATTGTTTCGTCACTTATATGTACTCATCATGTTCGTGATAAGAACGCCCTAGATTTAAATCTTTTCCTCTACTGTTGTGTCCCATGTTTAAAACAAAGGATGGTCTTGATCATCTGTGAGAGCTGTCGTTTGAACAGTGTTGGCTCTTCTGCCGTCATCTTTATAGACTCTGAGACCAATCACAACCGCAACCAAGGTCTTCTGCTCCAATCACGTCACAGAAACTTTTAGTTTGGATTACGAAGTTTTGTCAATCATGACGCTACTACTACTAGTAGTAAAAACTATTTTAGATTGGTCATTCCGATCTGCGTTTGATATTTTATTTTCGTCTGCTGACAAGTATCTTCAGAGCTATCTAGGGTCGTGGCCTCAATTTCTTGTGCAGATGGTTTATGCACTTGTTCAGATTCAAAAGGATCTATCCAGAAGAGGGTAGACTATGACTGTTTTCAGTAGTCTCCAACTATGGCAGATATCTCAAAGGCTTCTAGTAATGTAGCGGAGAACTAATACTTGATTATAATTTTTTTTGTTACAGGTTGAGCGAGGAAAATCGCCCATTTGAAGCTAGAATTTTCATTCCGCACTTGAAAATTCACTCAAGATACGAAAGCAGTGGAATGTTGTTTATTTTACCTGCTAGTGGAAACGGTACTTTTAATGGACAGTTAGGTAAGAGACCAGAGAATAAGATTTTTCCTGTTTTGGATGATTCTTTTTACTATGGTGATACATTTTGCTTCTGATATGATGCTTCGCTAATACATAGAGATTGCTGATTTAATCTGGTCGGTCTGTTTCGTGTAGAAGCGTCCTCTAGGTCTTCTGACTTAGGTAATTTCGGTCTATTTTTTTAATCAGCAAAATATTGTTGTTGGGGTTAATTATTCTAGGACACATTAGTACTCTTAACAATCCAGTGCTTCGCAATAATTTTGCGTACAACAACATTTGAGAGGCTCTTAGTACCTGTGTATCTTCTCAACTAGCTATCTGTTATTCTGATTGCTATGAGGACCATAAGTGAATTCCTAGTTTTGTGACAATTTGAGTTTTGCAGTTTTTCCATGTGGACTTCAGTTTGACTTACGCAAATTTTGATGGAGCATAAGAGAATTAAACTCTCTAATAGAGTTTTCCCCAGTTCTAATAGTCGCAATATTGATTATATGAATCTTTTTGTTATTTATTGATGGGGTGGTCCCATCCTTCACTAACCTTGGATCTTCCTTGATTTCCATGACATGAAGAGTGAGATCCTCAAACCTAGACAGACTTTCTACCAAAATACCCTTTAGAGGACCCTATTGTCTATATACAGAAGACATATTGTACTACTCATCGCTACAGAAAGAGATGGACAAAACTTTAACCATCTGTTTATGTCACCTGAGCATACCATCAAGAAACGTCCAAATAATTATTGTTTGTTACAAATTTTAGTTTTGCTGTTTCAGAGGGATTAGACACTCTAGTTAGAGGCCGTGCCAGCATTCATGAGCGAGATGGAGACAAATATTTAAGGATAGATCATCTCAACGTAGATCTAGTTGTAAAAGGAGTTCATCTTATGGTGAAAAATATCTTCAGAAATAACGTTATATTAAGTAAGTAGTTTTTAAACATTAGTCTTGTATAACTGTAAATTTTTACTTGAATGCATCTAAACTGGACCTCATAAACCTTGAAATAACTATAAATTACTTTAAAATAGTTATTTAAATACTTTAGTCAGCATTGTAAATAGGTCGAAGATAAATTAATATCGAT
Source organism: Octodonta nipae (assembly GCA_034190945.1). Taxonomy (NCBI): domain Eukaryota; kingdom Metazoa; phylum Arthropoda; class Insecta; order Coleoptera; family Chrysomelidae; genus Octodonta; species Octodonta nipae. The sequence continues at coordinate 113,490,310 of CM067221.1, read as the reverse complement.
GTTACCACAAACAACACCAGTGAATTCGTTTGTAATGTAATAGTCGCCTGTCATAATACCAAACAACTTATTTGAATACCAAAATATTATAAAATCACTAGAATCTCATAGTGAGTGCTTGGTTTCCAGCTTAATATCTGGAAAACCTTACTTGCCTTTCTAGATCATCATCATCACCCGTTACTATAGCAAAAATACAACCAATTGTGGAGCAAGCAAGGTAAACAATCATTTCTTACAAGATTAGGTTGTAGTCTGAACCTCAGACCTCAAATAGCCACAGGCTACTTGCTTTCACTCCTAGTCTATGGATATGAACACGATACTAGATACAAACAAAAAAAAAATCGTGCATTTAAAGGAACTGAGTAGTGAAAATAGGAGAGAAAAATGACAGTACGTAGACGATAGAACTCATGACACTGCGCAAATGGTTCCACTATCCATTTATTGATATCTTTACTGCTTTAATTTTCCTAAATTTTAATTGCAATTTGGAACTCCTATTGTTAGAAAGAAAACGCGAACCAATTAGTTGATTATAAATATAATAACAACAGATTTTCCTCGTGAAAGTTTTCAGTTAAACTAAAAAGTAGAAAATGTTTAACACTCAATTATGATTAATTAATTTGGATTAAGATTAAAATAAATACTAAATTATTTACATTTAGTATCAAGCAGCCCACGATTTTTTACTATGATTTAAATTATTCTGTCACTAATTTAATTTCTATTTTAATCTTATTCCGAATTAATTGATGATAATTGATTGTTGGACTTTCTATTGCAGTAACACAAACTCTTCATCATTTAAAATTATTTTCTGCTTTTTAACTCAGTTTACTATTAAAACGTGTTTTCGACGTTTATTGATTGACAATTATTTTCGGATTTGTTTCAAATTTCCATTATTAGGGTTCCGTATAAACAATATACGGATACCCTTATAATATCACTCCGGATTTCTGAGCCTAAAATTTTCAAAAAAAAAGGAAATAAAGTTTACAGGAAAGATAAGGAGAAACCATTAATATTAATTTTGTGGGGCAAATTATAGAATTAAATGAAAATTTAAAAATAAAATTTTTTTCAAACGCATCATGTAATATATCAATTGAAGGGTCCCATTCTGAGGAACACAAATAATTTTTTTTTCATATTTAAAAAAATAATGAAAAAGATATTAACTAAAATATACCAAAATTTACACATCCCCCCCCTTATCTCCGAAACTATAAAACGTAACGTTTTGAAAAAATTAGAGGTATAGGGTCTGACCTGAAGTTTACTGGAAAAATAAGGAGAAACCTCTACTTTTAATTTTGGGGGGCAAATTACACAATTAAATGGAAAATAAAAAATTAAAATTGTTTCTAACCCATCATGTTATATATCACATGAAAGGACTAATTAAGACGAAAACAAATATATTGTTTCCATATTTTCAAAATAAATTAATTAAAAGATGTTAACAAAAATATTTAAAAAATTACCCATTCCTCGCCCCCTTTATCACCGAAACAATAAGCTATAAAATTGTGAACAAAAATACAGGTATAACGCTTCACCTGAACTTTATTGTAAAAATAAGGAGAAACCCCTAATATTCATTTTATAATTTTTTCTAATGGATTAAGTAATATATCAAATCATTATGACGAATACTAATATATTTTTTATTTTTTTTAATAAATATTTTGAAAAATATTTAAAAAAATATTTAAAAAATTACCCATTTCCCCTTTATTCCCCAAACTATAAGACCTACATTTTTTTGTTGACATTAAAAATACGAAGAAATCCCTAATATTAATATTGGGGCCCAAATTATAGAATTAAACGGAAAATAAAAAAAAATATTTTTTAAGGCATCATGCAATACATCAAATGAATGGGTTTATTATGAGGAATACAAATATATATTTTCCATATTTTTAAAATTAATTGTTTACAAGATATTAACATAAATATATAAAAAATTCTCATTTCTCCCTTTATTTCCGAAACCATACTACCTAAAATTTTGAAAATAATTAGGGGTACTGGTGCTCTCTTGAAATTTATAAGAAAAAATATTAGAAAACCCCCATAGTAATTTTAGGGACAAATTATACAATTAAGTGGAAAATAAAAATTGAATTTTCAAACGCATCATATCAGATAAAAGGCTCATTATGTAAATTAAAAATATATCATAATTTTAAATCTTTTGTTTAAAAGATATTAACAATAATATTAAACATCGACTTAATTCCCACTTTAGAAATTACACTATTTAAATTTTGAAATATATATTTTATTTGTATTTTTAAATAATTTGAGTAATAGATTTAATAGTTTATAATTTAAAACTTGACCTATTTTGCCCTATATCTTCCAATCCACAGAGCCTCAAAATTCAAACAGTAGATTATAAAAGGCTTCCCTGAAAGTTTATTAGTAAAATAAAACTCTAATGTTAATTCTTGGGGGCCAAATTAGAAAATTAAATACATATGTATTCTTATAAAAATCAAGCGAATCCTGAAGCAGATAAAATAAAAAGTGTGGAAAATGAAAGTGTATATTTTTTATAAATTTAAAACGCTTCCTTTAAAAAAATATTAGGGCAAATATAAGAAAATGCAATTCTCTGCTTGTCTGACTCCAACTCGCACTTGACCAAATAATTTTTTACTCAAAATTTCATTTTTTTTTTCAAATAAAACTTAAAAACGTTCAATTATAACCTGCAAACTAGTCTAGATATTTTCTTTTTATTCTGATGATCCCAGTCAGAATGTTATAACAAATTTATGTAATAATTGTATTGTCATCAAAGCTTGACATCTGGGCAAATTTTCAAGTTACATAGATACATTCATGCATACTTACATACATACAGGTCATCCTAATAAAAACGTGCTAATTTTAGCTTATCGATTTTTTCTTTTTTTAGCGATTATAAGAGAGACACATGTGATACAGAGTAGGGAGATAAAGTAAATAAATAATAAATAAATAAAAAAAAACAAAAAATACTCAAGTAACTTGGCTCAGAAACAATAATAAATTTGTCTTATAATTAAATTCGTATTTTGAAGAAGAGTTTTAAGTGGATATTTCTGAAAAATATATGAACCTTATCAAAGATTTAGCTGCATAAGAGAACTTTTTCCGCGTTGCTGCAGTGTTCTTGGTTTCTTACTGAGATTGCTCTATTAAGATTTTTCTCTTGTTAATTTGTTGCGGGGTATCCAATTGGTTTAAATTGTTTTGCTTTTAATAATAAACATCACAAACGCTTAGTTTTTACTATCTACTGTATTTACCCTTGGGACACCCGTTAGTGTAAATATAGTACTCACATAAAGTAGAAAAAATGTATTTCTACTAAATATATTTTTATTAAATTACTAATCTGTTAACCCTTTTAGTTTAAAAAGATGTTCACTATCTCTGAATTGTGGGTTGTACCTTTTTAAGCTAAATTTACAAAAAACAAAAATCGAAAACCTTATAAATCCTTGATTTATTTTCCAGCTCAAGCAATCAACTTGTTCCTCAGGGAAAGTGGCATGGAAGTTTTCAAAATCATGTTGCCGCAACTCAAGAAGAAACTCTCTAGCTTGTTTGCCAGTATATCAAATTCTCTATTGTCTCATGTACCACTAGATGACTTTTATGTACCAAAGAAATAACATGTTATTAGTTTAAATGAAGCAAAGCTTTTTGGACATATTTTGTTAGGGGGTCTAGTTTTATTCGAAATATGTAGGTTTTAGTTTTTTGTAATTGTAATTTAGGAGATCTCATTTGTGATATATAAATGTTGCTAATTGATTTGCTGTTTTATTTAGTATCCATACTAATTTCCTTGTTTTATTTTTTCAACTAAAATTTATTATAAAATTTATCCACGCCGTTCCTGACTAAAGCAACGTAAAGCATTATTCGTCCTAATTAAACATCAATCGCTGGGATAGTAAAAAAAGAACTGGAATTATCGAAAAGGGGCAAAAACTGTTTATCTGGACGCTGTGCAAACAAAGGTAAAAGAACCAGAAAACTCGACGTACGCTATATAAGGCGATATTAATTTCAGTATTTAGTTAATACAGGATAGCTAGTTGAGTTTATGTTTGTGTGAATTGTTATTTGAAATCAGCTGTTGTAAATATTTGATTTTTTACGTGTAAATGAAGTTCTAGAAAGTGAAGTGATTATCAGTTTTTTAAATTAATTAAATTTGAACCCACGGAGTTTATTGCAATAATGAAAGATTGGTTAGGGTTGTTATTTAAAAGCTATATGTACAGATTATTTACAAAAAACATATACACCTCTGTTTACACCTCAAAGTAAATTTGTTCAGGTTTTAAAAATATATCCAAACGGAAAATTTCGGAAATATTCATCGAATATTTTGGTAAAAGCTGTAGACACCAAGTCGTTGATTAATGGACTAAGTACGATGAATCCAGGTCGCCAGGCTGTATTTATGATTCTGTCAAGGACCGTTTCTGAAAAAAAAATTCTGGTATTACATACAGGATCATATAACAGAAACTGACAGAAAGTATTATATGGCAAGCTTGTTACATATTTTTCTGTTTCTTGCAGCTATATTTCGTGAATTCAGTTGTTCTACAACGCACTATAGTAAAACGCAAATACCCTTAAAGTATTGATCAGTTTTAACAAAATTCATTCAAGGTAGAAATTAAAACAATTATTGAAGGTTACATAACTTACTTCGTATCTAATCAAGTGCCAATCATGTCTCCTATTTTAGAAAGACATCGTGCATCTAAAGCATTGAAGGGTTACGGCAAAGTTTTTACAATAAGATAATATGACTCTGCTTCCATGACCTTTTCGCTCACCAAATTTAGCACCAATCAAACTGGGGTGGAATTAAATAGGTAAGTAAACTATAAAGTTGTATAAGCAATGGTGATTTTAAAAAGTGTTACTAATAGAAAACGAAGAAGTTGTTACATTTAATTATTATGTTCAACCACCACAAAGTTACGGCTTCCTCAATCTTAGAGCATATACTTCTGGGTTAACCTGCAATGCAATAAGTATCGTGACAATATAGAGAACTACATATTGGATTTATTTCACTGGAAGTGATTCCCCAATCGAGAGAAATAGCAGTTTGTTCTCTCCATTGTCCATTCTTTTTAGACATATGTCCGATGTTTGTGCATTGTTGGATACGTCCAGAAGTATATGTTCTAAGTTCTCAATCGTTTTTTTATGCAATTATCTTTAAGGCGACATCTACTCACTGAATACGCAACTGCTCAGTGAAAGTACGGTTGCCTATCAACCTGAGTCGATTGAATACAGGTAATACTTTAATATATCCAGAAAAGAGATTTAGTAAAGCTGCTTTTGTGCTTCATCAGGGGGGAGGGGACGTTTCACACTTTACCTAATCTAATTCAAATGATTGAAACACTATCAAACTATTGATTTTGATGTCCCCCTGCCCCAGTGACGGATCCAGGATTGTTGTTTTGGGGGACTTGTCTTCGTTTTTCTGGGAGGCTTCACCCAGCTGAAGGTTGGATTTAACAAAATCACATACTAAAAAGCATACAACTAAACCGTTTTTTGGGGGACGGCTTGAGCCCCTTAGCACCCCACCTTTGGATACCTCAATACCCTCTCCTTTAAGTTCACGAATAGGGACGGTTTCATGTTGTGTACAATAAACATTTCACTGGAAGAACCTGTAACATTTTTTTTGTAATTTCACCTATAGTAGACTTTGTTCAGTTATACTTATCATAACGCGTTTCCCAATTTGGTACTCACTAGGGGCGGATCTAGGATTGTCATTTGGGGGCCTGACGTCACTCTGAAGGTTGATTGTAGCAGAATAAACACTAAAAAAGCATACCACTCAGATGATTTTGGGGGGAGGACTTCAGCCCCTTAACTCACCCCTGGATGAGCTAGTGGTACTCACCGTTCTGAGAAACTGAAATATGTGAATCTTTCTTTGGACATCTGCATGATAGATGCCTAATGTAGATTTTTATCACAACAGAGAAACCGTTCTTAAACATACAGATACTACAAGAGCATAAAGAGTACATGAGAGAATTGAATGAAAGCAAAACATTTGAGGAACACTATAAGTATGTAGACCGTTTTGGGGGGATTTTCTCCAAGGTACAAATCTTAGAAATATCGGACGGAAAAGCACTTGTCAATTCTAAAGAATCCAAATTATATAGAAACTAAAATAGATTATAAAATGGAATGTATTGATTTTTGCACAGTACTTAAACATATTTTTTCTGCAAGAGTACTGCCAGCATTTTTTTCGTAAATCAATATCTGAAGTACGAGGGTGAATCAAATATGAACCGGACTTTTCTGTTTCTCGCCCTGAAAGTAATTCGAGTGGCGTGACGTCTCGATATATGTTTGGTAGGGATGTTAAGAAGAGGGGAGTTCGTCGGTTTGGTTAGTAGCATCTGTCAGAGCAAGAGGTGCATACGTCTGTTACGCAACGTGTTGTTAACAAATTTTTGGCGCGGGAGGGTGTTAGACTGTCTGAAATTTTGCGTCGACTATCTGCACAAATCGGCAATGAAACACTTTCAAGGATCCAAGTGTACGACTGGCACAAAAAGTTTTCAGATGGCCGAGAGACAGTGGAAAATGAGCCTCATGCACGCCGTGATTGAAGGCGTACTGCTGCTCGATTTTCTGCACGAACGCCGTACAATTAATGCTGAGTATTACTGCGAACTACTCCAACAAATGAAACTTGAATATCGACAAAAGAGGCTGGATATGTCTATCCGAAGTGTGATTTTGTTGCATGACAACGCTCGGCCACATACAGCTGCATTGACTGAAGGAAAATTGAACAAAATGCATTGGGAAACCCTTGAACACCCGCCTTACAGTCTTGATTTGTCGCCATGTGACTACCACATGTTTGGGCTACTTAAAGAAGAACTGGGAGGCCACCACTTTGAGGACAATGAAAGTGTAGAAACGTTTGTGCGCAATTGGTTATCGACACGACCAGTTTCATTCTTTGAGAAAGGTATTAAAAAACTTCCGATTCGGTGGGAAAAATGTATACATAAGAGAGGAGACTATGTAGAAAAATAATATGTATTAAAATTTGTATTGATCGTACCAATAAAATTTTTAAAACACAAGTCCGGTTCATATTTGATTCACCCTCATAACTCTGGATAATGTTCGCAAATTAAATGAAACTGGTGTGACAGAAAGTACAAAAAGTTCCAGTTTAGAAATGTGATAAAAAGTTTGGATGACAGTCGGTATATTTTGTTGTCTTATCCAATTGTTTCCCAAACGAAAACTTTCAAAGTCATAAAGTTTCAAATCATTCACGGCTGATTGTGACAAGCCTATTATTTGATAGCTGAAAAATCGTGATGTCCGCACTTTCAGGATCTAATAAATAGTTGTGGCTGTTAAAAAAGGTTTTGAGAAGGCTTTCACTACAGAAAGTGGGGAAACAGATGTCGAGAAATTGGCAACTGCCGAGCTGTTTCACTGGAAGTAAGAGACATCTTTTGAGGAAAAAAATCTAGATAATAATTCGTTTCAAAATGCTAGTAGTTCTTCCACAAAAAATAAACATTCCGAAACAGATAAGACTTTGAGAACTAAACAGTCAAATCTTAGAAGTATGTCCAATAAGAACTGCTCTATTAAGGTAAAAATTATTCACTAGTTGCAAAGTACATTTGACAAATGATCCTTAAAATCCACAATTTTAATTGAATCGTCCTAAAAAAATCAGATTTCTAATTCAAAGAAAAGAAATAAAAATCTCTTATCGACACAACCAAAATAGAAATGAATACAAATGTAGGTCCAGTCAACATATACGTAACACTAGTCACATAAATTGAAACTTGAAAGTCAAGAAGGTTGGTTTAATTGTCACCAGAATTCACACTGGGCTCATAAATATTGTGGAGACATGACTAAAAAGTACCTTTTTAGAAATTCATTCTTAATATCATGTTTATTTAAATGCCGGGAATATTAGACAAATATGAAACAGATGGCAAATAACGTCCCCCTAAGTGCTTGATTGTTTCTTCCTATTCTACTTTTGACGACTATTGAGATCTAATAGTTGCTGTTTATCAACCAAATCAGAAAATGCTTAAGGCGCACCTTTTTCTAGAAATTTATCATGAATATTCAATATCAAAACTTGTTAGATAAAATTTGAAGTTTTTTGTGAAATATTTAAAAAATCTAACAGAATACTTTATTGAGATAATGAACATATGTATATTTTTGAACCAATTGTTACCGAGGGATATTAGAACTAACAAATATCAACATACTGGATGATTGTGTAAACCTACCTAAGATAAACAGTTTAAAAATAAGTTTAATAAGAAATTATTTCAGTAAATCAATGTCAATTCTTGGAAAATTGTTGTCGTTCTATTAAAACGATTTCCAGTTAATAATTTGTGGAATAATTTGATGATCGTTTTGACCAGAACACAGATGATTGTGATCATCAATTAAACACATATCTGAAAATAGATATACGGTATGACATACAAAATCTGATATAACTATTTGAGGTGGATACATTTAATTTGTATCGAATTATAAATAATGTAATAGTTATACATACTTCTAAAGATAATTTTAATTCAGATTGATATTCCTATGGTATTAACAATCCGAATTTTAAATTATCACTACGTTCCATAAACGAATCTATCCTTATAAAAGAAATCACAAAGTTCATTGTCCATTCATAATATTTTCCTCATGAGGCTTTCAGTCTAATTAGACTTTTTCAGTGCGTCTTCTTCTTCTTCTTTGCTCTACACAACTCTTGAATGCCAGGTAATCAGGCTCCTGTTTTTCCAGGAATATTTCGATGTGTACAACATCAGTTTTTGAAACATTTACTTTATTTTAACAACGCATTTGTTATTTTCCAACATATTCATATCAGAATCACATGCCATGATGTCCAATATGAGTGCAATAGATACGATTATCAAAGCAGTCATGAGGTAAAAATATCACAATCATGTTGTCATGTAGAGCTTAAAGGACACGAGAGTAACCTGGGGCATTGTCTCAAACTAGAACAGCCTTAGGTCTTTTGTTTAAGTAAGTTCTACAAAATAATTAGGGCAGTCACAATAACCCACGCTTTTTTGTTTGAATTCCAATATACTGACAATTTTGATTTTTGAGAGCACATTTTTAGTGTTTTATATGATGCTGTAGTATTGTTTTTCTCTTTCGTACATACAAATTTTGTCTGCCATTCTTCTCCAACAAAACACGGCAGATTCTTCTGCATTAAATACGTGACTATCAACAATTCTTCAAAATATTTTGTTGTTGCAGTGTCTCCGAAGGCTGCTTCTCCAATAATTTTAGTACTACGAAGAGTGTTGTTTTTTTAATCGCATTAAGACGTTTTGCTTCCTCTTGGATTATAGGACACTTGAGAACACTCGATTTATTTTTCCTCTGGTTTTCTTGATTCTTGATTCACCGAGATTAAGAGAACGTAGTATGGATGCAAACAATTCCACTATGTTTTGGTTTTGGAACCACGAATAAAGAAAATTGTTTCAACGAGTACAAGATTGGTAACAATATCGTAATTACCAAGTACTGAAGACGAGGATAGCCGAATTGTGAATAGGATCTTTGACTTAATATATTTTTTGTGTAATTAAAAATCTAATTTTTTACCTATCAAATTGCGTCCTTTAGCTAGATTCCCAATGTGCAGCTCCAATTTGTTGCAGCTCTGTAAATTACACTTTACGCTGATGTGAGGTTTTGGAGCCAAAAAGAAATTTCGCGGCTGTTGCCTCTGAATTGTCAGAGTTTGAACGTAGTCAAAGAGTGCCAGGTTCCAAGGACCTTCGTTTTTAAATTTGTTGCCCAGAAGAGTGCCCTCGATCTCGTACCAACCATGGAGACGTTTGTCGGGAAAAGATTGTGTTATCGCAATTTGGGATTTACTCAAATCAGTCCTAAAAATGATAATAAAAGCTATTACAAAAATTGTAGATATATGACAGTCATAGGCTATTTGCATTTATCAAAACTAGCTGTCGCCCAGTGGTCGAAATTCGACCAATTGTGTCAATATCTCTGGCAGGTTAAGTAACATGAAAATTTTACCGTGACATTCTATCCTAGGACTTTAGGGAGAACAGCAATTACACAGAGCGGATCCAGATTCGGAACCTCTGTGTGCTAATTCTCTCGAAATTCCTAGATGTCGGTCTTACATCTCGCTTCTACAAATAAGTAACGAAATTCAAGTTTTTTTCAGATATAATTCATAGAACTTTATTTGTGTTCAAATTCGTAATTCTTAATTTAATATGACAACAATTCAACTGCTAATGGGCTACCCTACATATTTCTTTTTTTTAACACCACTGTATAGCTATAATTGCACTCAATTCTCTAACATTTATTAAAATCCTCATTATAATAATTCCATCTCATTATATATTTCCACCACCCTGTACATGCAACTGCTTATAGACCACGCATAATATTTTTTAACATTTTTCAACCACCGGGTAAACCATTCTGTATATGCCACGCCTATGACCCACCATATTTACTCTTTTTGTTTATGAAATTTTTAATTATCTTCTGTAACTGTAATTCTACTCCGACCTATATTTCAATCATTATATATATGGAACTCTTCGTGGTCTACTCTATAAATCAATTCCTATTCTAACATTTTTTATCACCATCCTGTATATCTATAATTCCTTTCACCCTATATTTCATCTTCCCTATATATACAATTGCTTATGGGTTACGAAATGTTGCATTTCCATTTCCGCCACCCTGTATATACATCTATGTATAATATTTTTTGCACCACCCTGTATAACTGTAATTTTACTGCACCTTCTATTCCAAGAACCCCGTAAATTCAACCGCTAATGGGCTTCCCTATATAATTATTTTATTAGTTATAATTGCACTCTACTCTATATTTTAAACACCCTAAATATGCAACTGCTTATGTGCCACCCATTAAAAAAATTATTTCTAACATATCTGGAATCGCCCTGTATAATTATTACGATTACTTTACCCACTAAACAATAAAAACGCTTGCATGCCACCTCCAGAAGTACATGCTCTAAAGTATTTAATAGCATTGGTCTGTCTATATATAATTACTCAATGGTTTGAGTCTGGCGGCAGCGGCACGCGGCACATTCATTTGTTTGGCATTGACATTATTGACGTAAATAATGAATTTTTATTATATTTTATTTAATGAATGAACCATTATTATAAATTAATATTAGCATTCTGCACTGAAGGTCGTCAGTAGCTACTAAACAAAACAAAAATGTAGAAAATCGGTTGAGAAACAGAGGAGAAAATGGTACCTAATCGTTTTGTCTTAGCCTATTTATATATAGATCTGCAAATAATATTGAACAGTTTTTGCAAGCACTTTTTGAACTAAGCAACCAATCTTTTATAGCAAAAATGACATCAAAACGGCTAGGGATGTAAAATATTTTGCCCGTCTTACCTCCCGTTTACATTATAATAGTTTTACTTTTATGTCCTACATTAAAAATTTAAACCAGAAAACATTTGTTTAACAAGTTATTAATTAAAAGATTTAAAGGTGTTATGGATATAGTTGCTATCAATTCTTGAAATACTAAAAGATGTAGTAATTGTGATAAAGTACACTAAGCTAATTAAAAAAAAAACAATTTAATTACTAAATGAAGATATAAGAAGAGGATTGATTATACATCTCTTTAACTATAAATATATTCGACTTAGAGAAAGGAAATTGGTTTCAAACTAAAAATAATTATTGCACTAGAGCAATATGAAATTTTGGATCGCTATACTAAAAAATACAAACGATACAGCTTAAACAAATTTTATAAATGATCTTACTTAACTCTTGTGACTTTTGCAGTAGTCCAACCACTTTCTGTTACGTTTCTAAGATATAGTTTGTAACTTATAATGGGATTGTTGACTTTTTGTTGTACTACTTCTGCATAAAACGGATCAAAGGTGCCAACTCCATATTCTGGTAGCCCTGGAATAATAAAATCACGTAAATTTATATTCCTTGTAAAAATGTGTGATTTCATGTCAATTTTGTAAATACTTTTATAAGTTGAGAGACGATTTTTAAACAGTGTGCCTGCCAACTGATATGAAACACCTATAACTTGGTTTTCATCCATTTCAAACTCTAATGCATTGAAGTTTAAATGATAGATTTACCAAAGCATTTTTATGATCACTCCGAACCGAATGATAGCTATGTTATTAAAAATCCCCCACAAGAACATCACAAACATAGGTCAAATTTGTTTTCAGGACCACAAATATTGTTGTTACATATCCAGCAGAACCATTGTTGTAGATTTTTGGTCGTACGGTAACATAATTAATTAAAAATAAATAAATTGTCTTATTAATTTTATTACACTACATTGAAAAAATACCATATTGTGTTTAAGGCTGTAGCCAATTTTTTTTTCCTTGTAAGCGAGTTGTTTGATTTTTTTCAAACGTGGTGAATTGAATAGGATCGCCAAGTTAATTGGTTAAAATTAAATCGTTATATCCAAATTTCGAGGGGTCAACTCCCTCCCCCGCTGTTTACTGCCTTCAGCGTATTGGTAACACAAATTAAAGTCATTATTTAACAAACAAGAAACACCCACACTTATAGGAACGAAAATACAAAAAGTGTTAATTATTGAAATTTTCCTGAATTATATGTTCATTTATAAAAATGAAGCAAAGATAGAAAACCAGAGGAATGGAAATAACGTATAAAGCATTCGCTTAAATAGTTCAGTCTAAATGACATTGGCAGTTTCAAGGGGGAGGCACTAGAGACACGTACCCCCTGCCCCCTTAAACCATCAGACGTATACAGGGTGAGTTTTTTTTTGATGATCAGTATGGGGATCTCGGAAACTAGCGGAGATAGAGCAATACTTAAATTGGGAAAGATTTGCAGTGTTACTGACCCAATTTAATGACACTTTCGGATGTAGTAAGAATTTTAAAAGTCTTAGCTAACTAGATATTTTGAAAAAACGAAATTCTGTCGATTTAGTCAAATCCCTCTAGCTCCTTTGTTTTTGATTTTATAAAAAAGTATAAATATCAAAATTGAAGGGAATGGTCACCCGAGTATGATTGTCATGTCCTCGTTTGCGTGACAGCTCTCGTTTTTGAGATATGACACAAACTTATCTTTTTTTGAATGGAAACCATAGTTGGCTATTAGAGCTTTTTAATGATATAATACTGGATATAGTTATTCATAAAAATAACGGAGTTATGGACGCTTTTCTCTCTTATTTTCACTTTTAACGTAGGTGGCCATGAAAAAGATTGTTTTCACTTTGACGTTTCCTCATTTGCGAGTATTTCCATTAGTAGTGCTGAACTGACAGTCGATATTGACAAGTTTTCGTGATAAAATGGAATATTCTAACGAACAAAAACTGAATATGGTGGAATGTTATATCATATGCCATAAAAATTCAGTTCGTGCAACTGAAGAATACTTTCATAGATATTTTAATTGTCGTCAACCTGCTCTATGCACATTTAAGAGGCTTTACGATAGTTTACGCAGATATAGATCTTTTACTAAACCACCAAAAGAACGTTATCAAATTAACGAAGCAGCACAAAAAAATGTGTTGGCAATGGTAAATCAAAATCAATCTACATCAACTCGTGAGATTGGGGTAGAAACTGGCACATCTCAACGAACTGTAGTTAAGGTACTGAAAGCGCACAAGTTCCACCCGTACAAACTTTCAGTTTCTCAAACGTTGCATGCTGGTAACGAACATCGACGTATTTTGTTTTGTACATGGTTTAGAGACATGTGCCTTGACAATCCAGTTTCCATTAATAGTGTTATACTCAGATGAAACTAGATTTACTAACTGCGGTATGTTCAATAGACACAATGAGTATATTTGGACTAAAGAAAACCCTTTCCATGTAGAACAAAGACAACCCCAGATAAAATTTGGTTTTAATGTTTGGTGTGGTATCATAGGGTTTACTATTCTGGGGCCTTTTATCTGTGACGAATTACTTACTGGGGAGTGCTACTTGCATTTCTTGCAATACACTTTTCAAGACATGTTGCATAATTAGAATTTGAGAACTCGTTTAGAAATTGAGAGGTTCCTACATGATGGAGCACCTGCTCATAACTCGTTATTAGTAAGACAACACTTAGATAATATCTATCCAAACTCTTAGATAGGAAGAAATGGCCCACGCGAATGGCCACCCCGGTCTCCCGATTTGCGCTACAAAACATAGTATATAAAAGAAAGTATGCGACAGTTGGTGGCAATTGAAGAAATTGATAGGCGGTCTGTGAGGAAAGCGGTAATGTCAATCTTAAAAAGATGCATTTTTTGTCTAAATAACAATGGTGGAATTTTCGAACATAAATTGTAACCATTATTACGTACTTTAATTTCTTAAGTTTTTAGGAAATACCTTCTTATTTAGTTTTTTCGTTATATCTGATATACCTAATAAAAAATCGTTCAATGTTTTTTGGAATAGTTATTAATAAATCAATCTATTTCATGGCTAACTACCTTAAAAGTGAAAATAAGAGAGAAAAGCATTCATAACTCCGTTATTTTTATGAATAACTATATCGAGTATTATATCGTTGAAAAGCTCTAAAAATGTCCGATTTTTTGAGGTCATAGCCAACTATGGTTTCCATTAAAAAAAATTTTGTGTCATATCTCGAAAACGAGAGCTGTCACGCAAACGGGGACATGACAGTCATACTCGGGTGACCATTCCCTTCAATTTTGATATTTATACTTTTTTATAAAATCAAAAACAAAGGAGCTAGAGGGATTTGACTAAATCGACAGAATTTCGTTTTTTCAAAATATCTAGTAAGCCATGACTTTTTACAAAAATCCGAAAGTGTCATTAAATTGGGCTAGTAAAACTGCAAATGGTTCCCAATTTAACCATTGCTCTATCTCCGCTACTTTCCGAGATACCCATACTGATCATCAAAAAAAAACTCACCCTGTATACAAGATTTATTTCTCTGGTGCCCCCCGAAATTGAGATTTTGATTCATCGATATACTCTAATGACATTCTAGTGCCCCCTTAAGATCTTCCGTTGGAGCCGCCACTGCAAAATGACTGCTGCTCTTTTTTATATCTGTTGATTGTCAAAATCTTAAAATTATCGACTCATTTGCTAAACTAATTAAGATCCAAAAAATAACCCGAAACTTTGTATGATACTTTTATGTTGCTCTGAAAAGTTTTGGTAACATTTCGTCAAATTATTTAAATCCTGTCACTTGGAAAGTAAGAATACATGTTCCTAAGTAAGGGGTTAGTCCACGAAATAGCTGAATAAATGATTGTTCACATATATTATTAAAAATATAGCATGTGAACGCATGAGCTCAAGATACATTCTTGCCTTCAAAATTTTTTAGAAATATCACCAACTGTTTAGAATTAAAAGATTATGCAAAATATTCTCACCTGTTTTGAAGAACGGCGTCAATGCATTGAAATGATCTTTTAAACAATTATCAAATTCCAGACTGTTGGCTTTGCATGGCTGAAAGTGTTCTTCTAAAATAATAGAAAATATATATTAATACACAATGTCATTATTTATCATCATATTGGTAGAGAAACAAATGTTTGAGTGCTGAAATCAGGCTTTCTCTACAAATATCTGTGATGAACAATTTAATAACATCTCTAGAAATACAATCTAGGGTTAAAAAGTTGGAGCTAGTGGGCTCTTACCCATATATCCCACTAAGAGGAAATGGGTCCAATAAATAAAACACATCATATAATTAATGAAGGCGGTCTTATTAATACGAAAATAGCTGGACCAAAAATGTATACAAATATGAACAAACGTTAACGATATGACATATAGTAATAATTTGTTTTTTAAAATAGTATATTTCTATTAAAATAGTAAACGAGTTGGTTTTCTTCCTTACCCAAGTTAATTTGGCATTGAACAATTCTGAACCAAAAACACCAAAAAATGCAAAAAACCGAAATCATCTTGCAATGGTCGACATATGAAAAATCGTATCATAGGTGGCAGTTGGACAAACTTGTATAACTCTTAAGATTACAAAACAATCGCAAATCGCGGTCGTTCGATGACATAACAAAACACATTCACGAGAATTGTACGTGGTGTACTTGATTTGTCGGACAACACATACAAAATGAGGAGAATTTCAGTCGAACCATTGCAAAATGAAAGTCCATTACCAGGTATTACTTAAACGTAGTTATTCGCTATATGTGGAGATTATAGTTTATCCCTTCTCAAAATATCTTGCGTTAATTTTTTATTATAATTATATTCGAAATTAATTTACAATTTAAACATATTTGTGCAATAAACTACTTTCTATCGGGGTTTTGTACAGCGTTGATCTTTGAATGATCGCATAATTTGTATTCCGGATATTGTTTGGTCACTAATTTGAATTATTTTTGATATGGAACAGAAAATTTAGGAATATAATAATGCTATTTTATGAAGATGTAATAGGACTGAAAAACTTTTCGTCAGAATTTGTGTCACTAAGTCACGGGTAATTGCAGTTATGTAAAGAAACTGGGCCGACATAATAAAAATCAAATAGCCGAAAAAATAAGTAAGGTAAGCATGTGGAATTTAGTCGTTGACAGAGAAAACTAGAAAGTTATGTATTGTAGTCGAAAAAAATTATTATATATATAGAACTCTTCGTGGGCTACTCTATAAATCATTTCCCTTTCTAACATTTTTTATCATCATCCTGTATATCTATAATTCCTCTAACCCTATATTTCATCTTCCCTATATATACAACTGCTTATAAAATATGTGATTTTGTAATATCTTGTGCCATTTAAGCTTGGAAATTGCACAGAAATTTTCAATTTTTCCTCTAAAAAGCTCGTCAATAATTCATCAAATTATTCCGAGTAATTAATATCTTTAAACGAAAATCTGATTTTGATGACAAGATAATTAATAATTAACAGGATATATAGTGACAAATCGTTATTTCAGTTAAAGATAATTATATTGTTTTTGTTAATTATCTGTGTATTAGTATTTTGCAATACACATACGTATACATTTTTGCGATTATAATCTTAAAAGAATATTATCAAGTGGCCAACAACCGAATTGAACTGAGTAATTATTTTCTAATGTAATATAGATTTATCAGTTCAGAAATGACATTCAGTTATGACAAGATTATATTCATTATAGTTTATTATAATTTATTTAAAAAAGGAAAAAAACTGTACGATCAATAATATTTATTTCCTGAGATTTAAATTTATATATTTTTAACAATAATTTATGTGTCAGTTCTTTGCAGTTTACTGATTTTGACACATTTTTTCCTATTTTCACGTAAACTTTCTTTCTTTCGTTATAGAGAAACGTATGGAATCATATCTGAATCGTAAACATTTTAAAATATTCAGATTGCCCAAAGCGTTTCACAGAAATCAGTCGAGATTCACTGAACTGGACTCTATAAATAACCATTTTTAACTGATTTTCTAGAAAACGATAAACCTCATGTCATAGATAATTATATCGTAACTTTCCGTGATATTCTTTAACACAATACACTTTAAATTATCAAAATTTATTAAGGCGTTTTAGAGTAATCGATAAACATATACTCACTGACAAAGAAATCGGAACACCCAGATAGATGGAGGTGTTTAAATTTAATATTGTTTTTGTACAACATAGATGCTATAGTAATTAAAATTTGAATAAAAAATAGGTACCAAGGAATGTTTTTTATTAAGTATTTGTCCACAGCGCTTATCTATACACTTCCCAACACATCTTGAAGATGTTTGCCAATACTAAGTGACGTAACCAAAAGAATTTAATGTCAATTGATAGACATAAAGTGACACAAGAAAATTCTAAAGAACATAAGGTACGAAACAATTGTAGTTTTATTTGTGGTCACTACCTGTGTTATTGCTACCAACAGTGAGTAAGGTAATATTATCTGCTTAATTTTTAAATAAGATTATAGCAAATATGGCAAGTATTTTAGTTGAGTTATACAGATTAAAAATATATACTTTTTCTGTAATAGATGACAATGACAAATTTGCAACAAAAGAACAATTCCGCTGCCCAATTTGTAAAGAAATTATATCTCTGCAACCTATAACAGAAAACATAGTGCAAATGCAGAAAAAATGCCTTTAATCTTTATTTGTTTATAAATAATTCTCCACAAGTTTCGGACATGACGCATATAGAGACACATATTGTACAGATTGCTAGAACTCATTTCTGTAAAACAGATTTTGCAAACAAATCGCTTAAAATGCTAGTGATAAAAAAAGTTCTCTTGGAGCTAATTTTATAACTTCCTATTCCTGGGAGGGTGACAGTTGGGGACAAATGTCCCACTGGGAATAAAAATCGACCCGCTATTGCATTTTTTACAACAAAATGTGTCTTGGAAATACTCGATCTGTTTCGTTTCGGCTGCACACCCTATATATTTCATTATGTTACTGATTGGCCAGGTATTTTGCAGCCAGCTCTTCGTCTATAGTAGAAATGTTTTATCTTGTGATCACTAGGTTACAAATTACATAACTTCTCATCTAAGAATTACTGGTAACTATGATCAAATAATTGGAAGTTATCGAAAAAAAGCTACACTTTAGAGTGATATTATCCTTTCAATCTTATCGCTTATGAAGCATTTTTATTCTTGGTTCAAACATCTCTCGATTTGACTTTTTTTCTTTTTTATGTGCTATATTATCAGAAGCTTTTGATAAATTTCAAGAACTACTGCCAACTATTTATATAAAGAGAGAACATTTATCAGATTTAAACTATATGCACTTATTTCATAATCATGATGAGAACTATATTTGAAATATCTCTAGCGGTATTCTTAATCATTTCTTGTGTTAATGCTGATGATAGTAAGTGAAAAATATATTTTTTTAAATTATTTAGGCCTGTCAGAGCTGCTTATTTGATGTTTCCATATATTATTATAAATTTAGTTATTCTAGTATTTGTATCAAATCTCTAAATATTTTAAAACTTTAATATTTTTTACGGTACAGTAAGTTGTCATGACCAAGCTTGTGCTTTGGATTTTGGAAAAATATATCTTTGTTGCTCCCACTTTCATTTTCGTTTGATTTTTGAAAGGTAAAATGCTACATTTATTCTGGATCCAATGATATAATGCTTACACATTTTGTTAGGGTAAAAAAAACAAAGTGCTAAATTATAGACTGAGTTTTGTTGGATGTAAATACAGTTCTTGACAATTACGTTTATAATTATTTTTTGGAACTTTAATTGTTATTACATCTTACTTCAATTTTTCTTTCAAGGGAATACAAAATTATATAATTTATTACTGTATAATATATTACAACATGCACTTGAAAAAAAATTCTAAATTGTCCTCCAAAATTAGCATGAGTATTTTCACTTTATATTTCCTGTCAACTTCGAAGAAGACTCAATATGCCTATTTTTTCAAATTTCTTTCGTCCTGAGATACATGAACAAATTTTTTGTTTTTCTTTTCTCTTTCAAGACTCTTTTTGACGTTGTTCATATGATTTCACTATGACCTCTCTGTAATGTATAATGTATAATAAGTACTACTCACTCGAATCACATTTAACGCTTGTAGATGAGAATTGTATGAAGTTATACAATTTTAAAAACTTACTTGTATTACACACTCTTACTACAATCTCCTTTTTTTCTAATCATCTTTCTATAATTGCAACAATGAGACAATATAAGTGAGATATGATTTTCTAAGAGTGCAATATTGAAGTTATACAACCATCTATGCACGAATGTCCATACTCGTAGACAGAAAATCGTACGATAGCGGCACAAAGATTTTTCCTTTCGTGACGAATTCTATCAGTCAACTCGTACCCCAAACCTCAGAACCACGGTGTAAGATTTGATACACCGTGCATAGAATATACAGAGAGTACTGCAAACCGCATATAGGAACATCGTTCCAACAAACCGGACTGAGGAAACACGGTCATTCGAGCAGTAGTATAGAGTTCTGCTGCTAGAGGGGATTAGGAGATTCCTCTACTAAACCTCTGCCCAGATGGTGTACATTTATTGTATGATCTGTGGTGTTAATTTCGACGTTTATGTTTAATGGTAGTGCTGCGTTTTTCTTATCGCTTTCGTGTTCTGCCTGTGAAGTGGTTATAGTAAATTTAAAACGTCAAAGGGTGTGTTTGAGCTTTGTTATCGGCTTAAAATATCGACAATGGACGTATGCCATCGAAAAGGGAGTTTCAAAGAGGATGTTATGAGTTGCACACAAATTTTCTAGTAATTTGGGCACTTTAAACGTGGTGAGACTAATGAAGGAGACCATGCTTGTTCATGACGTTCTTCAGCATCCTCAAATGATGTTGAAAAAAATCCGCCAAAAAACGGACGAGGATCGTAATTCCACAATCAACGAAAGTTCAGACCAGGCAGGATTTCATGCCAAAGGATTTTGACTGAAGATGTGCAAATGAATTGTAATGCCTCTAAATTTGTTAATTTGTTCTTCAACATCTTAAATAGTATTCTATTGGTTTTGAGGCAGGACTTGAATGTGATTCAAACTGTGAACTAAAGTCCTTATAGGTGATGAGAGTTGGTGTTAAGGACAGGACCCAGGAACCAAGCAAGCGCCAAGCCAGTGGAAGACTCTAGACTCCTCTGGCAAAAAAAAAAGATTCAAGTGGGGTTGAATGTAACGACCATGATTATTGCCTTTTTGATGTTTGTGGAATTGCTCATTGGGAATTTGTTAGTCTTGGTCAGACTGATAGAAGGCACTATTAATTGGAGGTTTTAAGATGTCTGCGAGAGGATGTACAGAAGAAACGAAATTTGACGATCAACGGACTGGTTCCTTGAGAACCACACCTCCCTCTCATACGCGACTAGATTTAGCCCCCCGTGATTTTTCTCGTCTCCTTGGTGATTTGTATGAAACAAAAACAGCTTCGCAAATGGCAACGCTTTTTTTTGGGTCATTCCTCTGAGTCCTCCCTTATATGAATGTCGGGAATCGGCATGTTGTTTACTTGCAAGCCCTTCTGCTGAGCACGCCCCAACATGTAAGAAGGCACCTTTGCATGATCCTTACGTACAAAAAATCTTATCCTCTAACCAATTTGCATTTGCAGTATGTGTGAATAATTCTATCAGTTATTTATCAGACCGTATTTTCGTAGGATAAAGAATAATTAATAAATCCGTATTATTCACCCCACCCATGCTTATATTGTAATTTTAGACGACCGTGGGCAAGGATTTTTCACAAACTGGCTGCTTTATTTATCCCAGCCTTTAAATGTTTAGATTTTAAGCTACCAGACAATTTTGCACATAATTTAATGTTTATTATCACAATAAAAAATAATCTATGTTGTTCCAGGTCAATGCACCTCTGGCGTTACGTATTTTCCGGACCCAACAGATTGCGCAAACTTTTATCAATGCTCTAACGGCAAAGCCTACTTAATACATTGCCCAAAAGATACTCTATGGAATCAACTAATTTTGACTTGTGATCATCCCGAAAATGTAGACTGCAATATTTCACCAAGAACTATCGTCCCGCGGCCAACAACAACAACAAGTACTAGAGCTCCTTGGACCTGGCCACCGAGGCCAACAACAACAAGAAAACCATGGACTTGGCCTACTTGGACTTGGCCGACCAGACCAACCGGTAATCCATGGACGAAAAATTCATGGGGACCTTGGCCTCCAAAGATGAACGACATTCCTTCAACTCCCAAGCCATCTAACGATTGGCTAAAACTGGTACAGTCAAATCTAGAATATAATGACTTGCTACAAGCTAATGTTGATTAAATTGAAGAGATAAACCCATTATTGTCCAAAATTCTGCTACCTACAAGAAAAAATAATACACACTGTTCACATAATTATCATTATTTCACATAAAATAAACAGGACTTTGACACATTGTTTATTATTGAACTTGGGAGTTTAATGGTGAATGTTACCGTGAATTAATACACTTGAAATAACAGAAGACCTAAGTTATATCCTAGCAGAACTCCACATTTATCTCAATATGACTCCGACTTGATACCATTTTAAGTTACTTGTCTTCTAAACGTTGTTTGTGGCATATTCTTGATTACTTTTATGTTTTTTTTTTTGGGCAATAACACCACAATAGAAATAAAACGACGTATATTGCAGGAATACCAAACGTTTCAAAGTCTATCCTGACTTCGTTGTCAATGGCTTTATATTTATTGATGTAGATTTCGTTTTATTTCTATTGTGGTGTTATTGCCCAAAAAAACATAAAAGTAATTTTAAGTTACCTTACCAAATATGTTTAATAAATAAGACTTCATGAAAATAACTGCTACTGTGGCCAAGTCAATACCTGATAGTTTGTTTAAATATATCAAATGATGAACTTTGTTTGAATTTTATATCAAATAATTGAGATAAAGCTAACAAAAGCTATTTTTTCTCTAAAACATGCAAGATTTTAAAAAGGCAAATTGTGTTGGTACTCTGTTATTACTTAATATTTTACTTCAGAATTTGGTACATCATTTTCAATTACTAGATTAGGTATAACAGTTTAGTTAAAGTTTAAATAAAATGATACCCAGCCTACTTTTAAAAATTTTATATTAGAAAATTTAATCTAGCAATCGTTTCCTTTGAAATTTGAACATCGAAACCATTATATTACACAGATTGGGAAGAGTTAAAATGTGTCGCACTGTATATATAATAAGTGTATATCGATACGTGCCAAGTCAGCACAAAGTTGTGGACCATTTCCTAGAAATATTTCTATAGGCAATTTGGTGTTTTTTAAGTATAAACCTTTTGATTCGTTTCGTATTTGATGTCACGTAATGAATCATAATCAAACAATTGAAACTGGGTGAAAGAAGCATAACTTTACATAAGAGTAATAACACACATTTAATCTTATCACATATGAATCTTTTTCAATGACGTTTTTTCTTTTTCCTTTGAGATGTTATCATCAGCTTCTGATAAATTTCAGAAGAGGTGCCAAACACATATAAAGGGAGAAATTATATCAGATCCCATCTACATGCAGATATTTCATAATGACGAATCGAACTAAGTTTGGAATATCTCTAGCTGTATTTATAATAATTAATTGTGTTACTGCTGATGACAGTAAGTGATTAAAAATTGTTTTTTATTACTATATCAAAATTTGAGATTTTTAAAAGCCGTTGTTTGTTTTTTAAAATATGACAACCACATTCAATTCTTCTAGTGTTGACTGTAAGATTTTTGTGCTTTGTAATACTTTCGATTAATAAATCAATACGTTTGATAGTGATAAAGATAGATAGTAGATTAAAATATAATTACTAATCAAAACTAACTACTCCAACAATATTTTTTGGTATTTAGGAAAAAGTGTTTTCTTCTAAATTCAATGATCAAATAATTTAAAATGCACTGAAAATGATACTTAACCATAGGCATTCATGCAATTTTTAATAACGATATACTTCATATTTAGATTTAAAAAAACTCACACAATTTCAAATTTGCATTTTAATTATTTGATTTAATGACCTGAATACAAAACTAAATAAACTCACTTTTTAGTTGTCACATGTACCATTTTACATTAATTTGCAAACCTTTGCTGTCGACGATAACAAAAAAATGTAGAGCATCTCTAAGAACATTGAGATTAAAGGCAATTTCGAAATTTTGATTGTTTGCAAGTTCTACTGTAACTTACGAGGGTTGCCTGAAGAATTTCCCACGTCAACATCAAAATATCAGCACTAAAAATGAAAAAACTGAGTCTCGAATTGTCACTTAATATCTGCTTTGAAAAGCAATGAAGCTTTGCAAAATAAAGACCACTTGGACACCGTTTAAGGGAACTCTACAGGAGCGTACGAAGAATTATTTACCATACAAATATAGCCTTACCAATTTGGGGACTACTAACGTTTGAAAGTCAAAAAACTGCAACCAGGTGTGATAATATCGATAAAGTTCAGCAAACAGTCATTGAATTAATCTATAAGAGATAGGAGAGACTATGTATGTGTCCATAGAGCACCCATTCGGGCGCAGTGTTTACTCAGTAGACCTCAACAGGTTCATTTGAAATTTCAACCCTCTGTTTTGTCCTGTAGTGAAATCTTACGTGAGTTTGGATCAGCTTGTTTCAAAATTGAGATGTTGTATGTAAGGTACTCGACTTATCATGTACTTAGTATAAGACCTCTAATCCATTTTACAGTATCCGGAATCGTCTGATCTAGAAATATCTTCGAAGACTCTAGCGCTACTAACTCCATCATAAACCCTGCAATGTTTCACCCCAAACAGCTCCTTAACATGCTCTCGATTGCCCTGGCATGGTCCACACTGTCAGAATGTGTGTTCTTTCCCACAGTATACTGACGTCCATTGAATCCTCTTCAGATTTATAAGCCCCTGTGTTCGGAGAGTCTTTGTGCACATAATAATTCAACATCCTTTAAGGACAACTAGATCATACGTTAACATCCGGTATAAGCCTCTTTGTCCATTGTGCCTTCGGTTGTTTCGATATTTTCCTTGCCTCGTCTCTTACCATCTCAAACTCTCTCCATTTCTTAGCCCTCCCCACTGACCTATCACTCTGTTAATGCAGTTTTTTGTTTTCTTTTACTGTAGATGATACTTACCAAAGAATAAAATTACAGGCTCAGCAAGGTCACAGTCTCTAGTTTTGACTAGACTGGGCCCAAAAAAAAGTAGTGTGGTAGTGAGTTATCTTAAAAAAATATTTTCAGAAAATATAAAACATTACTGAAGACAGAAATTGCGGAAAACGGTCACAATTGTAAAAAAGTGTGTTTGGACATGACAATTCGTCATCTCAGACCCCTACGATTGCTAAGGTAAAAATCGACGGATTACGGTTGATCACCCTCCTTATCCACCAGATCTAACACCAAGTAATTTTTTTTTGTTTCTTAAGCGAAAAGTTGCTTCCGCAGGATAGAGATTTTAGCTGAATGAGGAAACCGTGAACTGCTGGCTCGGGTCAAAGAGATCGGACCATCCCATAGAGAAGTAAAGTTGCAAGGACATTATGTAGAGAAATAAAAATGAATTTCAATATTAAACATCTTCAATCTTTGATAGGTGGGACACTTTTCAGACCTCACTACGAATCTACACATAGCGTGTGTAAACCATATAGTATCTATTACCATTCACCTCACCATGTCTATGATATACCAAATACTTAAAATTCCAAATAATAACTGTTCCAAAGAATTCTTAAAACAAACTGTGCAATGGGCTGCAAGAATTTGGATATGTTCAGTACCATTAGATTTATCAGCTCTTTGGATTCTGATAAGTCAGTCCATAACATTGTAATTCATAGTCTTTACATTTGATCTCATAAATACCTGGACTTTCCGAAAACGTGACTTATTGAAATGTTCATCATCAATTGCCTACTTTGAATATAAAAGATCCTAAATGTGATTTTTAAATAATCGATTTGAAACCATAAGGGCAAACAACAATTTTGCAGGTATATCGTTTACCAGCACCTTTACAAATATTCTATTTTGTTCCAGGTCGATGCACCCCTGATGTAACGTATTTCCCAGACCCAACAAATTGTCAAAATTATTATCAATGCTCGAATGGCAAAGCATATTTAGAACAATGCCCAGATGGCACTCTATGGAATCAACTAATTTTAGACTGCGATCATCCCAAAAATGTTGATTGCGATGTTTCACCAAGAACCAGAGTTTCGACTCCACCAACTGCCGCACCGAAACCAACTACATCAACAAGTACTAGGGCTCCTTGGACATGGCCACCGAGCCCAACAACAACAACAAGAAGGCCATGGACCTGGCCTCCTTGGACCTGGCCTCCGAGACCAACAACAACAACAACGACACCAAGACCCTGGACTTGGCCTACTTGGACCTGGCCAACATGGACCTGGCCCACGAGACCAACCGCTAATCCATGGACGAAACATTCATGGGGTCCATGGCCTCCTAAAATGAAGAAAAGGCTCTCAACCACTAAGCCGACTAATGAATGGTTAAAACTAGTTCAGGCAGATTTAGAACGTGATAATCTTATACAAGCTAATATTTATTAACCCTAAAAATAAACACATCATTTTTTTATAACAACGTAATAGTAATATCTGCTTTATTCCAACGTTCTTCCATTTATGCATAGTTTACACTTACAAAAAGGTCATATTAATTAGCTGGTTTAAGTTAACACCAATGACATTTGACATTCAAAGAGTATGTGACAAACGTGAAGGTTTAATGCTATATACAGGATGTTTCAATAAGGGTGGCCAGGTACTATATCTCAAGAAGGAAAAGTAATAGTGGTTTGTAAAAAAAATATCATTGGGACAGTGAATTTTTGCTGGAATTCATTTCTAAGTTTCTTGCTATACCGCTAGGGGACGTAGCTCATCTGAAAAGATAAAAAAGAGCAGTTTATTGATAGAAATTCTGTACCAGGTGTCAAGAAGATAGTACCATAATGGCACTGAAAGTACGCAACTATTTATTTAAATAAAGAACTCTAATGATTAAAGTGTTTATAACTTCTGTTTGACTTAACCAATTTTACGAAAATGGAAGTCATTTTGGAAAGAAAGATTAGAAGAAAAAATAAACTAGAGCGCTATTTGAAAATTTTATTTTTTATTATTGTGCGAGGGAACTTTAAATGGAAACTAGAGTAAAATTGTTACAGAAACCTGTGAACCCTTTTTGTTATCTTTTTTATTACAAAAATAATACGTTTTAGCCAAAAATAATGATACACTACGCCTATTTATTTACTAAACTATGCAACACTTTTGAATGCGTTCAATCATGTCAAAAAAAGTCAAAAAACCTTTTGGAAAAATGTGTTGGACAGCCACAGCTGATACCACAGAGATGTTCTAATGTTAATAGCAACTGCTGGCAGGATGGCCAATTTATTTTCTAAAAATTCTAGGTAGGTTTCGCAGCTTAAATGTCTGCTAATTCTATCACCTAAGTTTTCGCACCACACCACACTCCACCTGTTCTAGTGATCTCCTTTACGCACTCAATATTAAAATTGACTTGATCAGTCCAGAAAATCAAGGAAATAAAATCGGGATTATCGTCAGTCAATAACAATAATTTACAAAAGGGCCTGGTGTAAAACTACATTATACGGATGTTGTTGACAGTTGTTTTCGTTCGCAATATCTTCTAGTTTTTTTTCCTAACTGCTTTATCAATGGTATTATCTACATTTTAATGTTATTCCGGCATAGACCTAGGAGCTTCTCACTTTCTGTCACACCCCCTATCAAAGGTCTCTCCCTCTCTTAATTCCCTTAACACCTAAAACCAAACCATTTAGCTACTAAGTACCTTTCAACTCTCTTTACTCTTCATCATGCATTCTATTACATTTTCGGCACCTATTTCCTTCTTTATCTCTCCTGCCATATTTTGCCCTCTACTTTCCACCTCTAAGATAGTGTGGTTTAAAATGACATCCTCTCCCCTATACCCACATCTATCATTTGTCTTCCGATTCATTCTATACAAATTAGCACAAACTCCATGCCTTCACCTAAATTGGGTTAGATGATAATTAAGCATTTTCTAAGATCTTATCTGCCGTTTCGTCCATTGTGCATTTTCGTGGTTTGCCACCCACCTTCTCTGCCACGGCTCTAAACAATAGAATTTCAATAGAAATCTGTCCATCCAGTATAATTCTTGCGTGGAAACTCTTCTGTCCACCAATGCCAGTCTTGGTGACACTTTTCTTGTATGTGCTAACTTCCATTACCTTCTGTCAAATGAGTGATCTGTAGCGTAACACCGATTAAATCACATCACATGGCAATTATATCTCTGCTGTATGGAATCCATCCATATCGAACGTGATTAAAACATCAGGCTGTCATACATAATTCCCAGGTAGTTGATCACTTTGGCAGCGGTTACCTCCCCAATTATACGCAATAATAAAATCTGACATTAGTCAGTGCTACAAGAATTATGTGAGATCAGTTGAAGCAAATATGAAGGGGGATCCTAAGAAATTCTAGACTTTTATAATAGTAAAAAAGGTTGTACTGCGATATCGAATCCAATGTAGTATAACGGTTAAGTGCCTCATAATCCTGTTGCTATACTCAATGATTTTGCTGAATTTTTTGTTTTTCGTTAGCTCGCAGACTGTCACATTCTTCACGTCTTTACAAATGCACAACACCTCACCATATCATGTTTTAGTGAAGATGAGGTCTTGTCTGTACTTAAGCAGGTTAAAAATAAAATGACGATGGGTCCTGATTTCATTCCAGCCTCTACTTTAAAAGACTGTGCTACAATTCTTGCCTCACCATTAACTGCCATACTTAATATTTGCCTTAAATACTCTACTATACCTGTTATTTGGAAAACGTCTAAAATTATTTCATTTTTTAAAAAGGGTGACAAATCTGACATATGCAATTCTCGTCCAATTTCAATATTGTGGAAATTCAGTAAAGTGTTTGAAACATTACTTTAAAGTAGAACGTACTCTCATTTTAGAAATATTATTACGTGTTATTAATATGGATTTATGAAATGACGCTCAAACATCATAAACCTTGTCAACATGACGATCGGGTACAGTATGATGTAGTGTACAAATATTAATCATCGAAAATCGCTTTATTGTTTTTCAAAGTATTCCCCATGAAGATCTATACACTTTTGCATGCGTTTGAACCAATTGTCGAAGCACTTTATCCACTCTGATTGAGGTATCTCCAAAACATGCATTCTGAACGCAGCAACCGCTTCTTCAGGTGTCGAAAAACTTTGACCTCTCAGTTTGTTTTTTACGTACGGGAATAAAAAGAAGTCATTTGGTGACAAGTCAGGACTATACGGCGGATGACTCATCAAATCGATGTTTTGAGTGGTCAAAAATGCAGTTGTTTGAGCCGATGTGTGAGAGCTTGTATTGTCGTGGTGAAGAGTGATCCGTCTTCGGAGGTTGGTTTTCTTCATTTCTTGGAAGACAACTGGCAAACAAATGGTTGTGTACCACTCAAAATTGACTGTTCTGCGTTGCGTTGCGTTGGATTTGGCTCATCTTGAAACACCCATACTGTCGACTGCTGTTTACTTTCGGGCTCATACGCGTAAATCCACGATTCATCACCTGTCACTATGTCATAAACGTGTTTTGAAGCACCGCGATCGTATTTTTTGAGCTTTTTTTTAGACCAATCGACACGAGCCTTTTTTTGAACGATTGACAAATTGTGTGGGATCTAACGCGAACAATTTTTTTGACATTCAAATGTTTATGCAATATTGAATGTATGCTGGTCCCACTAATGTGTAAGGTTGACTCAATCTCACGATAGGTCACATGACGATCTTGCAATATCAGTTCGCGCACAGCATCAATGGTTTCCTGAACAACAACTGTTTTTGGACGACCTTTACGAAATTCGTCTTGGAGTGAACTGCGACCTCGATTGAATTCACCATACCATCGATAAATAGTGGTCCTTGATGGAGTTTCATCCCCAAAAATTAAATTAAGTTCAACCATGCACTCTTGATGACTTAATTCGCGTCGAAAGTTGTAAAAAATAATCGCACGAAAATGTTCACGATTTAATTCCATTTTTTTGGCCGAGATAAATCCTTTAAGTTACTGTAAACAACACATAGCGCTCGTATATAAAAACGTTCTGAGTACGTATAACTTCAAAAATTTCAAACTTTACGATAGAGCTGTGAGTTGTCAGATTGCAACATTAGGGTTGTCCAATCCCGAAATATAAAAGGCAGCCCTCGTTGAATTTATTCTAATATCAGCATACTCAATTTTAGACCTGAGAAAAACAAAATATAAAATTTTTAATATCTCTGGCTGCACTAAATCTCGGGAGTTACTGGCAACAAAGCCGTTCATCTTGTTAGCAGCAGAGAAAACGGAATCGATATGAGCAATAAAGGAAAGCCTACTGCCAAATGTAGCACCCAGGTCAGTAAAAGTGGGCGGTCGCTCAAGCTAGAATTATTAATTGTATATTGAAAGCCAGTACTAGTTTTCTTTAATGTATACCACAGTACTTTACACTATTATTAAGAGATAAAGTATTGTTTTGGCACCAAATTTCAATCAGTTTCAGATTTTCAGATAATCTCTCGCAGTCGGAAATATTATTGATTTTACACTAAATCTTGAAGTCATCAGCATATCATAAGCAATTGACGTCTAACTTATTAACATTATCATTAATGAAAATATTAAATATAAGAGGCCCCAAGTTACTGCCCTGGGGGACACCTGAAGTGGCCACGTATTCGACCCATTCCTATCACTGAGATACGAATAAAAAAGTCTAATCAATGAATTTGATAGACCAAACTGAGCTAGTCTAGATAATAGAATTCCGTCATCGTATTGGTCAAATGCCTTCGAAAAGTCCGTGTACACTACATCATACTGTACCCGAAATATAAACGGCAGCCCTCGAAAGACGGTTTATAAAACCTGTCATACAGAATATATCATGTTTATCCAACAACTGATATCACAAACAATGAACTTCTTTCCCGATATAAAGTAGACAGACTGAGCCACCGGAGAGACAGTTATTCTGTTTAAACTAATTAACAATAAATTACACCTTTTACCTTCCCACTTCCCGAACTAATATTCTAAAACGTGATCCACGTTATAAAATGTGTTCGAAGTGTCATGAGGTGAATTACCAGCTTGACATCTTTAATTGTATTGTTTCAGCCATAAAGACTTGCTCTTTAGATTACTGAAATAGTCTATTCATCTTATTATATATATATATATATATATATATATATATATATATATATATATATATATGTATATATCAGTTCTAAGATACAATCTTTAATTTTAGCTTGTGTACATGTGCAATTTTCCATCGTTGATATCTGTTGTAAATTTAGTTTAAAACTGTTATTGATAATTTATTTATTGTTAATCTTAATAATTTGCTTTCTTTCCTGTTCTGTAGTTGGGTATAAACCTCTTTGAACAGGAAATAAATGAAATCTCACATTAGGGGCATTTTGTCTTGTCCTGAATCACCAGGTGGTCAACGAACTTTAGAATTTACCTTTTGATTAAGAGTAATAGTATTAGCGCATTATTAGTAATCTTCAGTTCTTGTAATATAAGATGTATCAGTTTTTTGCTCTCTGTGGTACTTCCATCACTATGTTCTCTCACGTCATATGGAAGGCTTCTGTGCTGCATTTATAACAATGTAGATGATTGTTCCTAATAGCTAAATGGTAGTGGGCCCCTTCTCTTAAACCGTTGATTTCTAATGTTTTCAGGTGACAATTTGAGCAATCAATATACCTGGCCGATAGTTCATATAACTAGTATCTGTAATTTTTATTAATAATTACTTTCTTCATGAACAACTAACAACTGTGAATGTGAGATTATTTCTAATAAAGCCCTTGAACATCGGTACTTATAGGCGCCTAGATAAGTACTTATTGTGTTGAGTTTTTTTTACAACATTTTGATAACTTTCCGAAACAATATTTATTTTTTGATTTTAACATCTATATTATTGACTGGAGCTATTCAGGGGGTCAGAGTTCTAAAATGTACGCTAGCATAATAATTATATATTCCTGATAAGGACTAATTATCAGTACTTAATGATAACAGGTTAATTTTACACACACATTGTTTATATTGGGAAGATATTTGCCTGATGCGTAGCACCAAATTTTTAATTTCATTATCTGAATTGGTTTGTCCTGAAGGGCAAATTAAATGTGTTCATCGATACCCCAAGAAATTTTTGAAAACCTGAGAACAAAGCGTTTCTATAATTGCATTTACAACAAAATCAACAAAGTAAAATTTTTAGTGAAGCTCTTAAAAAATTAGCAATTGAAATTAGTTTGGTGTTTTTAATTTCTGTTTAACTTACGTCAACAATTAACGGTAATAACTAGTGATCGTCATTTATTTTAGTTTTCCCATTATTCATTTATATATTTGTATAACATATGGTTGAAACATGTTAAACTTTACTATTTGTCCCTTTTCATATAATTTCTTAATGGTCATTGACAACGGGGTTTAAGTTAGACTACGAAATGTTTGGAATTTTCTCATGTTCATAGGCAAAAGTAAAAATGCCATAACTATCTTTCCGGAAATAACAGAAATAATATAGAGGGTGTTCCAATTTCAGGTTATATTTTAAATTTGTCACCATTGATATTTTTTGTACTAGAATATCATATGTTATTTGACAGATGACAAGTAGGAATATTCCGGTTATTAAAAATGGAGAGATATACGATTGAGCAATGCCTGTTTATTATTAAAAATTATTTTAAATTTGGTAAAGTTGTGCAGAAGTTGGAATAAAATTTCGTATAGAATATAGAAGAGTAAATTGTCCGTCAAATGTTACCATTGGAAAAATTGTTCAAAAATTTGTGGAAACTGGTTCAGTAAAAGATGAAAAACGCAAAACCTATCATCGTAGTGGACGTTCAGAAGAAAATATTGCAGCTGTTACTGCTAGTGTTGTTGAACAACCAAAAACATCAATTCGTCATCGTGCACAGCAATTGAACATTCCAAAACCACTTTATTCAGAATTTTGCACAAAGATCTTCATTTAAAGACTTACAAGATTCAGATAACGCAAGAAATAAAGCCAACAGACTTTGGTTTACGTTGTTAATTCCTTAATTGGGCCATACAACAGAAACTTGAAAATGTGAATTTTTTCAACCAAATCATCTTCAACGATGAAGCACATTTTGAATTGGGTGGATTTGTTAACAAGCAAAATTGTCGAATCTGAGGTAAAGCAAATCCACGAGAAATAATGGAAAGACCGATGCATCCACAAAAAGTAACTGTTTGATGTTGTGTTTGGGCTGGTGGAGTGTTTGGTCGGTCCATACTTTTTTGAAGATGGCAATGGAAATGCTGTTACTGTGAATGGTGATCGATATCAAACGATGATTACTAACTTTCTGTGATATGAATTGGAACATATTGATGTGCAGAATATGTGGTTCCAACAGGACGGTGCAACATGTCATTCAACAGCAGAAACAATCAATCTTTTGAAACAGATATTTGGTAATCGAATAATTGCTCGAAGAGGAAACATTAATTGGCCCCCTAGATCTTGTGATCTAACACCTCTAGATTTTTTCCTAAGGAGCTATTTGAAAGAAAAGATCTATGCTAACGATGCACAAACAATTGATGACCTAAAGGAGAACATCGTTGACTGTTTTCAAGTAATTGAACGGCAGTTATACCAGAAAGTTATCGAAAATATTGGCAAAAGATTAGAAGCTTGTCGTACAGCTGCAGGTGGTCACTTCCATTATTAAACCGAAACATTTGTACTATCACTTGAAATAAAAGATTTGATCATTCTCAAATAATTTACGTATTTTATTAAAAATTTAAAAATTAACCTCAAATTGGAACAAGCATTTAATACATCACACTAAATAATGTAACACTTGAAGTAGTAGATAAAACAAGGGCCTTCTTTATCCTTTCGGAGGCCCCGGCACACTAGGATATTGGGCCTCTATGACGTTCACAGACCAGTATTTTGTTAGACAAAGAAAGTAGTTAAGCAATGTTTTAGTACATGATCCTATTATCATTAGTCCAAAAATCTTTCTTTTACTCTTCTCTTGAAAATTTCGAATAAATGGCGATCTAAGCCACCCCCTTCTTACTTAAAAAACAAATTTAAGTTTCATCCCCGTACTTACACGTACACTATCCAAGTGAGATTTAAATTTTGGCAGGTTTCATTTGGTTTAGTGACATATACGTTAGGTGGCGCCGTTGTTTTAGAAAGCATGCAGTTGGTATTTTGCCGAAAATCACGGACCCAGGGTGCGAGTTTCCAATAAAGTTTAAATGTGGGATAATGGACGTAAAAAATGATGAAAAACTTATTCTGAACACCTCAACCATGTAAAAAACATTTATTTAACAATTTTCGATTCGTTTGCATAATTCAAATGACCTGTGTAGCCTTGACGGAAAAATAGTTCACTGCTGATTTTTCTTTAACTGTATTAACTTAATGTATTATTTAATAGTATTTTTATTTATTTAAATATATATAAACAGGATGAAACCGAAAAACCTTATTTTCGGCGAGAATAGAGTAGCAATGCGCTTGCAAAACCAAATAAGTCAATTGATATTGTAGTCAGTTATTTTCCTTCGATTTTTATAAAATAAATATGTTTTTTTTTTCAGTAATAGATAACAGTTATCGTTTGGTGTCTGTCGGCAACTAAGCCCAGCAAAAAAGAGGGGCTTGTATACTACCATAAATAAACAGAATTATCAAACTTGTGTTTTCGATTATATTTCGGCAACTAACCACTTTAAGGGTTCATGTTGCAATATAAAAATTCATCAATTCACGAGAGCTTTTAAGGGTAGAGCGTGGTTAGTCGATTACATCCTATATACTGTCGCAGTTACCTTGTACCATTTAGATGAACTAGCTGTCGCCCAGTGTTCGAAATTCGACCAATTGTGTCAATATCTCTGGCAGGTTAAGTAACATTCTATCCTAGGACTTTAGGGAGAACAGCAATTACACAGAACGGATCCAGATTCGGAAC
This sequence comes from Octodonta nipae, assembly GCA_034190945.1. NCBI lineage: Eukaryota > Metazoa > Arthropoda > Insecta > Coleoptera > Chrysomelidae > Octodonta > Octodonta nipae. The sequence goes on along the minus strand of CM067221.1, from coordinate 113,455,400 downwards.
GTCTGTGTGATAGTTTCCTCGAAAATCCTAGATGTCGGTCTTACATCTCGCTTCTACAAATAAGTAACGAAATTCAAGTTTTTTTCAGATATAATTCATAGAACTTTATTTGTGTTCAAATTCGTAATTCTTAATTTAATATGACAACAATTCAACTGCTAATGGGCTACCCTACATATTTATTTTTTCTAACACCCCTGTATAGCTATAATTGCACTCAATTCTCTAACATTTATTAAAATCCTCATTATAATAATTCCATCTCATTATATATTTCCACCACCCTGTATATGCAACTGCTTATAGACCATGCATAATATTTTTTAACATTTTTCAACCACCGGGTAAACCATTCTGTATATGCCACTGCCTATGACCCACCATATTTACTCTTTTTGTTTATGAAATTTTTAATTATCTTCTGTAACTATAATTCTACTCCGACCTATATTTCAATCATTATATATATGGAACTCTTCGTGGTCTACTCTATAAATCAATTCCTATTCTAACATTTTTTATCACCATCCTGTATATCTATAATTCCTCTTACCCTATATTTCATCTCAACTATATATACAACTTCTTATGGGTTACGAAATGTTGCATTTCCATTTCCGCCACCCTGTATATGCATCTATGTATAACATTTTTTGCACCACCCTGTATAACTGTAATTTTACTGCACCTTCTATTCCAAGAACCCTGTAAATTCAACCGCTAATGGGCTTCCCTATATAATTATTTTATTAGTTATAATTGCACTCTACTCTATATTTTAAACACCCTAAATATGCAACTGCTTATGTGCCACCCATTAAAAAAATTGTTTCTAACATATCTGGAATCGCCCTGTATAATTATGATATTCAACGATTACTTTACCCACTAAACAATAACAACGCTTGCATGCCACCTCCAGAAGTACATGCTCTAAGTATATAATAGCATTGGTCTGTCTATATATAATTACTCAATGGTTTGAGTCTGGCGGCAGCGGCACGCGGCACATTCATTTGTTTGGCATTGACATTATTGACGTAAATAATGAATTTTTATTATATTTTATTTAATGAATGAACCAATATTATAAATTAAAATTAGCATTCTGCACTGAAGGTCGTCAGTACCTATTAAACAAAACAAAAATGAAGAAAATCGGTCGAGAGACAGAGGAGAAAATGGTACCTAATCGTTTTGTCTTAGCCTATTTATGTATAGATTACTCTCTTATTTTATTCAACAGTGCCCAGACTGGGACATTGAAAAGTGTGAAGCATTTGGATTTAAAAAAAAATATATTTTTCAATCTACAGCAAGATTCACGAGGTTCTCCTGTAAATTTTCTTTTTGAATCCAGTCATACCAAACAAAATGACCATAAAAAAATGTAAGAATTAAAAGTCTTTTAATAGTACCTGCTCTCGACTCATTTTAAGCGTTTAAAGTGTTTATTTTCTTTATCAAAATGGAAAAAACCATTATATAATCTTAAGAACGAGAATATATTATCATTTTACATCCATTAGACTAATTTTTTCTATTAAGATGTTAATCACGATCTGATAACTGTGAAATATCACAATTACGTCAATATAAAGCAAAAAATAGTATTGCAGTTGTAGGTATTTGCGAAGATTTTGGTATGATGTGGAAGATCATTTTTCGAACAAGCCTAGTTTTATTTGTAGTGGATGCGTGTGTTAGAGCCGAGATCAGTAAGTGAGATATTTTAGAAATTTGTTATTGGTATAACTTGGAATACTAGATTTTGCGATGACTTTGCTAATAAAATTGGTAATAAACTAGTTTTTCATTTTTTAAATAGTATCTCGCACTGTTATCAGTGAAGGGTAACTCCTAAGTAACAATTGGAAACTTTGTCACAAAATATAATATAAGAACAGTTGATGTTCCTAAATCGTTGGCTCACATCTTTTTAACATATTTTTTTCCTTAAGTTTGTATTATAGAAAATTTATTTCACACGTTTATTATAGGTGTCTAAGCCACCATTTTGAAACCTTTATAGTTCAATCAAAATAGAAACAACTAAAAAAAGAAATGTGGTGTCGTGGGACACTAGGTAGGAACGAAGATCCTTCGGTTAATGTAGAATCGACACAATTTGCAAAAAAAGTCGTGCTCAATTTCATGTTGGTTTTCTCGATTTTTCTTTTAAATTTTGCTGATTAGTTTTTATTTAAGTACAGGAAAGTATTTAGGAAATTCAGTATTTTAGGAAATAATAAATTACGTAAAATAAAAACAAATCGTAATTCAAATTATCAACTAAAATAACTATATATGTCTCTTTATTTTTGTTTGACAACACAAAATTACATAGAAATATAAATAATTACAAATTACAAATAAAATTTTTATTATTATTATTATAAGTAATTCTTATTAATCAGTCTCGGCATTAAATTCTGTTGCTGAAACTATTGGCTTGTGGTAACTAAAATATGATATATATGTCTGTGATTCTATTTTATGCAAATGCCTCGAAAAAACAGCATCAATAGTAGTACCGTATCTCGTTGTCGATTCTTTTGGATTGTTATTTATATGTAATTTAAATTTTTCTAAAAGAAATGTTCTTAGTGGTTCTGATTGTTCATCTGTAAAATTGATATTGACACACACACACACACACACACACACACTCGAGAAAGAGATGGAGAAGAGGTGGAAAAAAGTACTGTCTAATAGCCACCCTGGATATCAAGAACGCCTTTAACTCGGCCCGCTGGGACCGCATTTTGGAGGCTCTTGCCAGGATGGAAGTTCCGCAGTACTTGCGCAGAATGGTTTCAGCGTATTTCAAAGACCGCATCTTGTTGTACCAAACTGAAAATGGGCAAGTAGACTATAAGATCACAGGAGGTGTACCTCAGGGCTCTGTTCTTGGCCCCCTCTTATGGAACGTAATGTACAACGACCTGCTCCTGCTCGGTCTGCCTGAGGGCGTCAGGCTAGTGGCATTCGCCGATGATGTGGCATTGATCATAGTGCGCAAGCACATAGAGGAGATTCAAACAACCTTCTCATTCGCTATAGCCACAATTCAGCATTGGATGCTCGCAGCGGACTTGAGTTTAGCAGAACAAAAGACCGAAACACTTCTTGTTAGCAGTCGAAAGGCAAGGGAAACCATCACCCTCAAAATAGGCGACACCTACATACAGTCGCAGCCCTTCATCAGCTATTTGGGGGTGCTCCTGGACACACGGCTCAACTTCAAAGAGCACATAATCGCGGCCAGCAAGAAAGAAGCTGGGGTACAGGGGGCATTATCTAGAATAATGCCTAATGTCGGAGGCCCTAGACAGATAAGAAGACAGCTACTGGCAACAGTAACTACTTCTGTTTTGTTGTACGGGGCACCGGTATGGGAGAAATCGCTCGAGCTGCCATCGTACCGCCGGAAAATGAAATCAGTCCAGCGGCTCTCAGCGATTCGAGTGGCATCATCCTACCGCACTGTGTCTTACGAGGCGGTGAGTGTGATTGCCTCTACCCTGCCAATCGACATCCTGGCTGCAGAAAGGGGACGGCTTTATCGCAGAAAGTTAGAAAAAGACCAGCCGACAGGAAACAGCGATGAAAGAGCCATGAGTCTAGGGCAATGGCAGGAGAGGTGGGACAGCTGTACAAAAGGCCGGTGGACATATCGATTGATACCTAACATCAGTCGTTGGGTCAACCGCCACCATGGGGAGGTTGGGTGTTACATCACTCAACTCCTGACTGGACATCGATGCTTTCGAGCATATCTGCACAGATTCAGGAGTGCAAACTCCCCAAACTGCCCACACTGTACGGACGTGGTAGAGGACACGGAACACGTGTTCTTCTCCTGCCCCCGGTTTCAGGATCAACGTGCTGAAGTGGAGAGGATTCTGGAGACTAAAATCGTTCCAGAACAATTAGTAGAAGCCATGCTGAAGGGCCCCCAAGCCTGGAACTTGGTATCAGATTACGCGGAGACTATCCTCAAAGAACTCCGCAATACGTTCGAGGAGTAGGCTTTAGAGGCTTCCAATGTAAGAGCAGTAAACATCTGCAAAGTAGTATTGAGTAAGAGTGCCGCAGGGGACCATGGTTGTAGGAGAAAGAGGTTAGGGTTTTAGCGGGTATACGGTATACTGGTTTCAATGCAACGATTTACTCTTGCTTTGAAGTCATTGCATCGGGAGTCCCGCACGACGGCCAGCACGTACTAGCTAAGTACGCAATGTATTTCCCCCCTCTTCGGAAAAACACACACACACACACACACACACATATATATATTTACCAACATCGCCAGAGAGGCTATCTCGGGAAAGAGATGGAGAAGAGGTGGAAAAAAGTACTGTCTAATAGCCACCCTGGATATCAAGAACGCCTTTAACTCGGCCCGCTGGGACCGCATTCTGGAGGCTCTTGCCAGGATGGAAGTTCCGCAGTACTTGCGCAGAATGGTTTCAGCGTATTTCAAGGACCGCATCTTGTTGTACCAAACTGAAAATGGGCAAGTAGACTATAAGATCACAGGAGGTGTACCTCAGGGCTCTGTTCTTGGCCCCCTCTTATGGAACGTAATGTACAACGACCTGCTCCTGCTCGGTCTGCCTGAGGGCGTCAGGCTAGTGGCATTCGCCGATGATGTGGCATTGATCATAGTGCGCAAGCACATAGAGGAGATACAAACAACCTTCTCATTCGCTATAGCCACAATTCAGCATTGGATGCTCGCAGCGGACTTGAGTTTAGCAGAGCAAAAGACCGAAACACTTCTTGTTAGCAGTCGAAAGGCAAGGGAAACCATCTCCCTCAAAATAGGCGACACCTACATACAGTCGCAGCCCTTCATCAGCTATTTGGGGGTGCTCCTGGACACACGGCTCAACTTCAAAGAGCACATAATCGCGGCCAGCAAGAAAGCAGCTGGGGTACAGGGGGCATTATCTAGAATAATGCCGAATGTCGGAGGCCCTAGACAGATAAGAAGACAGCTGCTGGCAACAGTAACTACTTCTGTTTTGTTGTACGGGGCACCGGTATGGGAGAAATCGCTCGAGCTACCATCGTACCGCCGGAAAATGAAATCAGTCCAGCGGCACTCAGCGATTCGAGTGGCATCATCCTACCGCACTGTGTCTTACGAGGCGGTGAGTGTGATTGCCTCTACCCTACCAATCGACATCCTGGCTGCAGAAAGGGGACGGCTTTATCGCAGAAAGTTAGAAAAAGACCAGCCGACAGGAAACAGCGATGAAAGGGCCATGAGTCTAGGGCAATGGCAGGAGATGTGGGACAGCTCTACTAAAGGCCGGTGGACATATCGATTGATACCTAACATCAGTCGTTGGGTCAACCGCCAGCATGGAGAGGTTGGGTTTTACATCACTCAACTCCTGACTGGACATGGATGCTTTCGAGCATACCTGCACAGGTTCAGGAGGGCAAACTCCCCAAACTGCCCGCACTGTACGGACGTGATAGAGGACGCTGAACACGTATTCTTCTCCTGCCCCCGGTTTCAGGATCAACGTGCTGAAGTGGAGAGGATTCTGGAGACTAATATCGTTCCAGAACAATTAGTAGAAGCCATGCTGAAGGGCCCCCAAGCCTGGAACTTGGTATCAGATTACGCGGACACGATCCTCAAAGAACTCCGCAATACGTTCGAGGAGTAGGCTTTAGAGGCTTCCAATGTAAGAGCAGTAAACATCTGCAATGAACCACCCTTGCGAAGTAGTATTGAGTAAGAGTGCCGCAGGGGACCATGGTTGTAGGATAAAGAGGTTAGGGTTTTAGCGGGTATACGGTATACTGGTTTCAATGCAACGATTTACTCTTGCTTTGAAGTCATTGTATCGGGAGTCCCGCACGACGGCCAGCACGTGCTAGCTAAGTACGGAATGTATTTCCCCCCTCTTCGGATAAAAAAAAAAAAAAAAAAAAAACACATATATATATATATATATATATATATATATAATCTATGAAGTTTCGTAGTTTTTTTCTCAATTTTTCCGTATGACCCTCAAAACAGCAAGAAAGATAACCTAGAAAACCTTACAAAGATTTTAGTATGTAGGCATACTTTTAACCAATGTAAAATATTTTATATTTATAAATAAACTATTACTAACGTATTTAATTCTTTTACACTGAATAATTTCCCACTATTATCATTGTCAATTGCATTCAAGTCACTTGTTAGTTCACTTGCCATTGTTACTATATTTATTATTGTTTTGACGATTTGAAATTATATGAAAATAAACGTGGCTACTCACGAGTAAAATGTATCTATAATCTATAATGTGAGTATTCGCCACGTGCTTGTCCATGAATTCATGAGTATATACTATGCATTCGCTTGTGTATACGACTGTCGCGCCTGCGCACGTCTCATTTAACGGTTTTATTCCACGGACTTTTTCTTACGGTTTTACTATCACATTTTTTTCAGCTCGGTCGCGCAGCAAAATCCGAGCCTGCCGAAAGGAACTTCGTTCCAATAAAACATCAAATTAATATAACTTCATAACATAACATTAGTGTACTGGGAATTTTCTTCATATTTTGGTTCCCTACAGCATAGAACTACACTACTTTTAAGGAATTCTCATTATATACTCACTAAACCCCAGATATCGTAGATATCAAAAGGGTTTAGCTCTGTGGGGCCCTTGACAGTTCGTGTGTTGTTCATGTCCCACTGAAATACCAAATCCCTATATTTGGTCTATTTCTTAGCCTGCTTGATATTTATATTATTGTTGTTAGGAATTGCTATGTCAGTTAAAGTTGAGACTATCTACCAAAACTATATCTGGTCTATTGTGAGCAACAGTCCGATAGGTCAGTATCGTCTGGTCCCAGTACAGCTTGTATTTGTTATTTTCTAAAACAGGTTTGAATTTATACTATGGTAATCGCACCGACGGATACTTCAAGTTTCAGTGCTAGTTCCTGATGTAGTATTTTTGCCACAGTCGTTCTTTGTATTCAGTTGCAGCGAATGCTTGACAACCTCCTGTGATATCCTGGATAGATTCAGATGTTTACCAACCGTACCTGCATCTCTCGTTCTTAATAGAATGATGTACTTTAGATAGGTCTTAGTTGGAATTGCTTGATCTTGGATTGCCAATATAAAGCCTTCCGTTTCAGGAAACATATGACCAGAGATCAACCAGTAGTTTGACGCTGCACTGTCGACATAATCTTGGTTGACGTTTTTTATATGTCTTCCATTCCGAGCCTTCTATCTATTATATCTCAAACATTTTCGATGGGCGAAAAATCGGGACATCTGGGCGGCCATGTCATCGGTCTCTTTACAAAAGCAACATGAAGCCTTAGAGTATGTATCTTCTGGAGATAGCCTGCCATACACAAAATCGTGGCAACCCTAGAAAGGGAGAGCAATAGAGACAGTAATAAAGATATTTCTCTTGGTGAATGGAAGCAGCCCATGAACAAAATGCTGAACGTATTTCATTGAAAGCAGCTTCCAAAGGAGTGAAATAGACTTTTGCCATCTCCATTGTCCTCTCTCTCTCTTTGGTCTTACCACGACATTTGTGCGGTGCAGCTATCTCCAGAAGGCACAAGCTCTAAGCATGAAGCCAAGCATTATCTCTTTGAACTATGAGATCCATGAGGCGATTAAAGTAGGGGAGTGCACCTTATTTTATAGTCCGGGGGAATCCAGAGTTTCCAATTAAAAGTACATTATTTGGTCTGGTCAAGTGATCTTAGAAAACTTTCGCAGTACAGGAAAAAGGCAACGTCTACTATGGAATACTTATATTCGGAAAATAAGAGATGTTAGAGAAAACCACGTCGTTTGAAGGCAATTCAAAGCTTATCTGAATATACGTTTTTTTCTTCTTTTGTTTATTAGTGTAAATCAGTTAACTTGTAATGAGATTTTAGCTAAATTCGGGCATTCTAGTGGGGCAAAATATACTAGAAAGTCTAATATTTTAAATGGGTACAGCCTAACAAAATCTTATAACAGTGATAAATACATTGATATCTCTGTTTCAGATCTTTGCAGCCCTGGTGTAAACTATGTTCTAGATCCGACAAATTGCTCCAATTTTTACAAATGCTCCAATAGCAAACCAACAAAATTGAACTGCCCAAGTAATACACTATGGAATCAAGAGAAAGCCAGATGCGATAACTCTCAAAATGTAAATTGCCTTGTTTCAAATATTTCAGTGACGAATAGAGAAGCTTTCCAATTAACAATACCGCCATTTACATGGCCCTGGCCTACTTGGCCTTGGTCTACGAGACACACTGGACACACATCGAAAAGACCAACTACGCACACAACGAAAAGACCAACTACTCACACATCGAAAAGACCAACTACTCACACATCGAAAAGACCAACTACTCACACATCAAAAAGACCAACTACTCACACATCGAAAATACCAACTACTCATACATCGAAAAAACCAACTACTGAAACATCAAGGGGTCCAACAAGATGGCCATTTACTTGGCCGACATGGCACTGGCCTACAACCCCAACAGCAAGTCCAAAAACGAGAAGGCCAACAACTATAAGACCAACAACCAGTTCTCCAGCAAGCAGACACACACACACTAGTTCAACAACTACCAGAACAACAACTAGTTCACCAACGACTAACCCAACAACTAATTCTCCAACGAATAGACCAACAACTAGTTCAACAACTACCAGACCAACAACTAGTTCAACAACGATTAAGCCAACAACTCATGCTCCAACGAGTAGACCAACAACTAGCTCACCTACTACCAGACCAACATTTAGTTCATCAACGACCAGACCAACAACTAATTCTCCAACGAGTAGACCAACAACTAGTTCACCAACAATCCAACCAACAACTAATTCTCCAACAAGTAGACCAATAACTAGTTCACCAAGTACCAGTCCAACATCTAGTTCACCAACGACTAGACCAACAACTAATTCCCCAACAAGTAGACCAACAACTAGTTCACCAACTACCAGCCCAACATCTAGTTCACCAAGGACTAGACCAACAACTAATTCTCCAACAATTAGACCAACAACTAGTTCACCAACTACCAGCCCAACATCTAGTTCACCAACGACTAGACTAACAACTAATTCTCCAACAAGTAGACCAACAACTAGTTCTCCAACTACCAGCCCAACATCTAGTTCACCAACGACTAGACCAACAACTAATTCTCCAACAAGTAGACCAACAACTAGTTCCTCAACAATCAATCCCACAACTACTGAAGCAACCAGCAGACCCACAACCAGTAATCCAACGGATAGACCAACAAATATTTCACCAACTAGCACACCAGCAACTACTGTTACAACGAATACACCACCAGGCAGTTTGCCCACGGATAAACCAACTAGCAGACCGACAGCTAGTTCAATAACTATTGGACCAACAACTAATCCTACTGGGTCTCCTCAACCAACATGGCATTGGCCTACGAGACCAACTGGAGGACCAGAGCCAATACCAACATGGTACTGATGAACTCCATTGAACAAAAATTAACATCTACGATGCCAATTAATGCTTTGGTACTTATAGCGTTGCATATTGTTCAATTTTATTCTTTGTAAGAATATAAAATATATTATTAATTTAGTTCCAGATTTTTTCTTGACGTTTGTACAACGACAACTGTATATATACGTATGTTAATATTTTTATAAATTTATATTTTTTGTACTAGAATATCATGTTATTTGATAGATGACAAGTAGGAATATTCCGGTTATTAAAAATGGAGAGATATACGATTGAGCAACGCGTGTTTATTAATAAAAATTATTTTAAATTTTGTGAAAGTAGTGCGGAAGTTGGAAGAAAATTTCGTACAGACAAATGTTACTTACCATTCGAAAAATTGTACGAAAATTTATGAAAACTGGTTCAGTAACAGATGAAAAAAGCAAAACATATCAGTGTAGTTGACGTTCAGAAGAAAATATTGCAGCTGTTACTGCTAGTGTTGTTGAACAACCAAAAACATCAATTCGTCATCGTGCACAGCTATTGAACATTCCAAAAACCACTTTATTCAGAATTTTGCACAAAGATCTTCATTTAAAGGCTTACAAGATTCAGATAACGCAAGAAATAAAGCCAACAGACTTTGGTTTACGTCGTCAATTCGTTAATTTGGCCATACAACAGAAACTTGAAAATGTGAATTTTTTCAACAAAATGACCTTCAACGATGAAGCACATTTTGAATTGGTTGGATTTGTTAACAAGCAAAATTGTCAAATCTGGGGTGAATCAAATCCACGAGAAATAATTTGGTGTGGTTTTTGGGCTGGTGGAGTGATTGGTCCATACTTTTTTGAAGATGACAATCGAAATGATGATCGATATCGAACGATGCTTACTAACTTTTTGTGGGATCAATTGGGGCATATTGATGTGCAGAATATATGGTTCCAACAGGACGGTGCAATATGTCATTCAGCAACAGAAACAATCCATCTTTAGAAACAGAAATTTGGTAATCGAATAATTGCTCGAAGAGGAAACATTAATTGCCCCCCTAGACCTTGTGATCTAACACCTCTAGATTTTTTCCTATTGGAGCTATTTGAAAGAAAAGGTCTATACCAACGATCCACAAACAATTGATGACCTAAAGAAAAAGATAATTGGCTATTTTCAAGTAATTGAACCGCAGTTATGCCAGAAAGTTATCGAAAATGTTGGCAAAAGATTAGAAGATTATCGTACAGCAGCAATTGTACTAGCATTTGAAATAAAAGATTTGATAATTCTCAAATAATTTGTTTATTTTATTAAAAATTTAAAAATTAACCTCAAATTGGAACACTCTTTATATATACAGAATATCATAGGTATTTATATAGCAATGAGTTGTAGTTGACAGTTCTTAAAACTTCATATTACCTAACTTTTGTTTCGTGAAAAATCTTCAATATTAACACGGATCAAAAATATCAAAGATGAATAACAGAAAGTATTGATCCGAAGGACTTTACTGTTCTATCTACATTTGGTAACTGATGGAAGGGTATTATTAATGAAATACTTAAGCAATTAAAGTTTTTATTTTATGATTGCTACCTTTTGGACCCTTTTGGCCAGATTTAGACCTTTCGGATTATTTTCTGTTCCCGAACATGAATAAATGCCTAGCAGACAAAGATTCTCCAAGCAAGACAGTTCTTATTACAATAATTTATATTTAAAAAAGAATCGACTTCAGCTGATTTAAAATAAAAATAGTTTAGAAACCGTGTGCAATTACTAATTTCAGACATATCTGTTGTTTTATCTGATATAATTAAGGTACAATTCAATTGAAAATTTTAGAGTATTCTTATCTCTCTCTTTTTTTTTCTTCCTCTCTAATTTATTTCTTTGTCTATACTTTCCAAATATATTTATTTGTTTTATTATTTGGACCACTTTCTATAAATGTAACTAATTCATTTTATATTGCATCCAGACTCTATATGCTCAACACAATATTACAACGGTCCTGATATCTTTAAAACCACCATGAATAAGTATAAATCCTCTCCACACTATTGACACTTCATATTTTTCTATTGTTTAAATTATTCCTGTATTGACAAATGTAATTGAACTGCACAAAATAGATATGACTCTTATCACTGAGTACAATAGGCAGGCGGCTTTAAATTGAAATGTCAGTCGTGTTTAAATTTTAAATAAAAATTGAAGTAATTCACAAATGTTTATTAGATGAGATATAAGTCGACAATTGGGAAAAAGTACAGATATGAGGTTTTGATATTTTTTGATAATTATATTAATCATATTATACAGGGTTGGGCAAATATGTCGCAACATCTTAATTCTGGTTAAAGTAAAAATATTATAGAAAAATGATCCTAAATAAAGTTCGTGTCATTTTTGCAAGACTTTTATCACATATAACATATGACATCACTGGTATATTTTTTAAACTGATTCTCCCAGGTTGTTTCACTGTTAGGTAAAACAAATTGTTGCACAAAATTGTGGTGTTAATAATAATTAAATTTTATAATACAAAATTTTAAAATTTTTACTACAGACAGAGCAAATTTCACAAGATCAAATCTCATTATGGTCCTTAAGCCTTCCGAATAATAGCTTTACCACTGTAATTGTTGAAAAGCTATTATTTTGTATAATGTAAACATATATAGGATGATTGATTTAAAACATCTGCAGGTGACATCATATCTCAAAACATGTGATAGTTATTTGAATTCAAAGTACCACAGACTAGAATATAAATGCTACAAAAAAACTTATTCTTTAACTAGGATCAAGGACGAGTCTGCGTTTGGTTTAGGGAGGGGCAAAATCGGAAAAAAATTGTTCTAGAAAGAGGGACCAATCAGAATTTCTTTGGTCCAAGGGGAAGGGGGCTAGTCCGCAATTTTAATGGCTCATGGCAGGTTGTTCAGCTTCGAGGGCACAGCTGCAACATTGGAATGTGGAATGTTATATGCTGATGAATCTCGATTCTGCTGGAGTGGATATGATCGAAGATTATTATTAGCAAACTTAATAATAATAATAATTTGCAACACCAAACATTACAACGGAAGACACGTCCCAACATAATGAAACACCATAACTGGAGGTGATTCATTACGCGTGTTCAGTGCTTAGTTACTCTTTCAGTATAGTTAACTGGTGCAAGACCGATATTGAACAATTACAACGGAAAGTTCGAGTACTACTAACAAAAGCTCAAAATCACCATCCAAAGAGCTGTGTCGAACGTACAACATTGCCCCGGTGTGAAGGAGGAAGAGGGTTGGCAGATATAGGTAAGCTACGTGATCAACAAATTTCTAATTTGCCTCATCATTTCCAGAAACTCGCAGAATTTTCTGATCTACACAGTCATATGTCAGGTTGATGACTCAATACTTCTGCGACTGACAAAACAACAACTTCAAGTATACCACCAGATCAGATGATCAGAAGCTGCTCAAATGGAAACAGAAGCCCCTTCATGGAAGACATATAAATGACGTCAACCAATATCATATGTCATATGGTCATATGTTTCCTGAAACGGAAGACTTTATATTGGCAATCCAAGATCAAGTAATTCAAACTAAGAACTATCTACAGTACATCGTCAAAGACCCTTCTATCAACAACAACAGATTCAGATATGGTTGCCAAACATCTGAATCTATCCAGCATATCACAGGGGGTTGCCAAGCGTTCGCTGCAACTGAATACAAAGAACGACACGATACTGTGGCAAAAATACTGTACCAGGAACTAGCGCTGAAACTTGAGCTATCCTAGTCGCTAAGAACACCCTACTATATAAACAAACCAGAATCTATTTTAGAAAATAACAACTACAAACTGTACTGGACTGGACGATATTGACCGATCGGACTGTTGCTCACAATAGACCAGATATAGTTTTGGTAGATAAAGTCCCTAGAAAAACAACCTTAATTGACATAGCAATCCCTAACAACAATAATTTAAATATTAAGCAGGCTGAAAAAATAGCCAAATATAGGGATTTAGAATTTCAAATACAGAGACAATGGGACATGAACAACACTCGAACGGTACCAATTGTTATGTCAACAACAGGAGTAGTCTCAAAACATCTATTAAACAATTTGAAATACCTCGGTCTGGACGAACATCTTTACCAACTGATGCAAAAAGCCGTCCTGTTAGGAACAGCCCGGACGGTCCGAAAATTCATGGAAAACTGCAGCCACGACGCCAACCACGGACCTTAGAGGGAGTGTGATGCCTTACATTGTATGGTCAAGTCGGGACAAAAATTTAAACTCCGTAGTAGTTTTATTCAAATATTAATCGGTCTAGTAAGAAAGTATAGTTGTGGCTAGGGTAGACTCTAGGTGAAAAGGCAGAGCCAGTGAAGTCTGATAATTTCTTCTTCGTGACAAATCCAGCACTGTTGAAACTGCACAATTTAAAATTTATTGCATGCATGTACCAGAGCCTCACTCTGTAAAATTTAATTTTGAATGCATTCATAGCGAATAAAAAGACCTTCAGAAAGGGTAATAAAAATACTTCTAATGATATTTATTATGGAAAGTAAAATTGTGTAGTTACATTTAAACGTTTCCTTTTTTTATCAACCATAACTTGAAAATAGAAAGAGGTACACCAGATCAGGGTACCTGGAAAAGATAATATTGACTAATCATAAGAATGAGAAAGTCTTATCATCTTCTTTCCACTACAATATGTTTACAATTAAGATGTTAATCACAATCTGATAACTCCAAAATATCACAATAACGGTAGTATAAAGGAGAAAAACCTTTTGATGTGGGAGATATTTGCGAAGCTTTTAATATGACGAAGAAGACCATTTTTGGATTAAGTGTTGTTTCAGTTCTAGTAGTTGCTTGTGTTAGTGCTAAGGACAGTAAGTGACACTTTTAAAAAACTCGTTTGTTAGTGAAGTTGTGTATTTTGTCTGAATTCTTTGGGAATAACACCACATAAACTTGAAAGTCTGTATATTTCAAAAAGTCCAAACATTTCAAGGTCTAAATCACACCCCGGTTTTCAATGGTAATCAACTTAACACAAATGAACAAGAAAATAAAAAATAAAAGGATTCATAATGGCAAATTGAAAACAAGGTCTGCTTTGGACCTTGAAACGTTTGGATTTTTTTAAAAATACAGACTTTCAAATTTGTGTGGTATTGTTCCTAAAGAATTCAGAAACAAAAAAACAGAGATCCCACAAATATCTTTCATAAAACACTGTAGGTGTGAATCGATCATTTTTCAAAGAAATTTTGCTGGTAAAATTTACAGTAAACATTAGTAAACGAATCTTTCATTTCACATTATAATCAATAAATTTATCAATTGAGTAAAAACTACAGAGTAAGAAAATATTACCAAAATATTCTACATACGAATGAAACATTTATTTTATAAATTGGACTGTATTTTAGTGATACCACATTTCTTGTTACCGTCTTTTTAACTACTCCAAAAAGGAAGAGGCTGCCAATTCGACGGCCAACATAAATTATAAATGAATGTGGATGTAGAAGTGATTCCATATAAAAATTTTTAAATTTAATTGTCAAGATTGTCAGAAAATTATTATTGACTGCACAATTTCCACGTCTTAATGCCTAGCGCGTATTAGGTGAGTTTTGAATTCTTTCACCTCCAATATAGTGTAACTCCCATTTTTTTTTAGTTATGAATTTTAGCTCTGTATTTTTTTATAATTTCTTACTGCTTACAGATTTATTTAATATTTAGATGTATATCATACAGTACTTTCTTTCCTTGTACTGATTTTGTTGTGTTTTTGTATTTTCTATAAAACTTTTCTTGTTCTAAAACTTCTAGGACTGTTTCTTTTATGTGGATTTTTAAAATTTTGGATATAGATACTGTTGTAATTGTTGTTTGCTGTTTTCTCCTGCATTCCTCCTCCACTTTCTTCCAATGTCTTTTGGGTTCGTGTTGACTTCGTAAATAGGAAATCCATTTTCTGTTCAAAGTCTATTTCGTCAATTGTGATGATACAGCCTTTCTTTTTTATAAAGTAGTTTAAAATTTAATGTATCACTCTGTTTTCCTAGTTCCATGTTTTTTATATTGAACTATGGTGAACCCTTTCATTATCTTCAGCTTAATTATCGACTAACTGTCGGGTCGTCCTTTCTTCTTTTTCCTTTTAGGTTTTAGACCTCTAATTGTAGCATTTTCATTAATTATTGTTTTTCATTTGAAGATCTTTTCACTATGCAGCCATGTATTCTAAATACAATTGTCTACTAAAGATCCGTATAGCACTTGTATAATTCTTTTATTTGCTGACTGCCACGTTCCAATTGACTTCGATACTCGTTGATACTTGTTTATCCATCTTGGGTATTCCGGGTATCGTTTCATAGGTTGGGGTTTAAAGAACTGTTTTTCGGAGGGCTGGTCTTCAAAGTAGTATTGCATAGCAGGAAATTAGTCGACAATATCATACACAGACACACTTAAATGTTTAGTAGGACAGTAAAAAACAATATATGTTGTTTCAGATCAATGCACCCCTGGTGTCTCTTATTTCCCGGACCCCACAAATTGTGCGAACTTTTATCAATGTTCTAATGGTATAGCATACATACAACATTGCCCACAAGGTACTCTTTGGAATCAACGAACTCTTGAATGCGATTATCCCAGAAACGTGGACTGCGATATTACACCAATAACTGGACATCCGACTTCGCCAACTCCAGCACCGCAGCCAACTACAACACAAAGTACAAGGGCTCCTTGGACTTGGCCATCGAGACCAACAATAACAACAAAACAACCATGGACAACAAAAAGACCCTGGACTTGGCCCACTAGACCAACAACTACTCCAACAACGAGAAGACCTACAACTCTACCTCCAACAAGAGCGCCGTTTACTTGGCCAACATGGCACTGGCCTACTTGGCCCTGGCCTACAAGACCAACAACTACTCCAACAACAAGGAGACCTACAGCTCCACCTCCAACAAGAGCGCCATTTACTTGGCCAACATGGCACTGGCCTACTTGGCACTGGCCTACAAGACCAACAACTACTCCAACAACAAGGAGACCTACAGCTCCACCTCCAACAAGAGCGCCATTTACTTGGCCAACATGGCACTGGCCTACTTGGCACTGGCCTACAAGACCAACAACTACTCCAACAACAAGGAGACCTACAGCTCCACCTCCAACAAGAGCGCCATTTACTTGGCCAACATGGCACTTGCCTACTTGGCACTGGCCCACTAGACCAACAACTACTCCAACAACGAGGAGACCTACAGCTCCACCTCCAACAAGAGTGCCGTTTACTTGGCCAACATGGCACTGGCCTACTTGGCACTGGCCCACTAGACCAACAACTACTCTAACAACAAGGAGACCTACAGCTCCACCTCCAACAAGAGTGGCCAACATGGCACTTTACTTGGCACAACATACTCCAACAACGGGAGACACTGGCCTACTTGGCACTGGCCCACTAGACCAACAACTACTCTAACAACAAGGAGACCTACAGCTCCACCTCCAACAAGAGCGCCGTTTACTTGGCGAACATGGCACTGGCCTACTTGGCACTGGCCTACAAGACCAACAACTACTCCAACAACAAGGAGACCTACAGCTCCACCTCCAACAAGAGCGCCGTTTACTTGGCCAACATGGCACTGGCCTACTTGGCACTGGCCCACTAGACCAACAACTTCTCAAACAACGAGGCGAATAACAGCTACTCCAACGACGGGAAGATCCACAGCTAGTTCAACAACGATCAGACCAACTCCTAGTTCAACAACGACCAGACCAACAACCAGTTCCACAACTAGTAGACTAACTACTAATTCAACAACGATTAGACCAACAACAAATTTCCCAACAAGTAGACCAACAACTAGTTCCCCAACGAGTAGACCTACTAATCAAACAACCATCAAACCAAAACCTACTTCCCCATCAAGTAGACCAACAACTAGTTCAACAACTACCAGACCCAGAACAACGAATAGGCCAACAAAAAGTTCAACAACAATCAAACCAATAATTAGTTCGACAACAAGGGCGTCCTCTACTCGGCGAACATGGCCTACAAGACCAAGTGGAGGCCCAGTGCCACGGCCAACCTGGTACCTGTCGCTAAGGAACTCTAGCGAATTGAAATTACCATCTACAATGCCCTCTAATGATTGGTTAAAGTTAGTTTTGTAAATTTTTCTAATTGATTTATCTGTGACAATTTAAAATATATTATTTATTTTTGTTTTGTTTTTCTAGACGTTCTTGAATAAACAGATATCCCAGGGGTGTGATTAAATTTTGATGTTTTCATTGGGGTTCCACTTCACCTACATGAGATTGAATAAAATAGTTTTCAATACAAATTTGTAAGGTATAAAAATAAACTATTATTTAGTTCATATATCCAGGTGATTTGTTTTCAGTTTGAATTTAATGCGTCCATTCCTTTTCTTATTTGTAAAATATTCCCTCTCATACTCAGCAGTTTTACTGGGCCATTAATTCCAATTATAAGGATATAGCAGCCCGAAAATACGAGTGTCTCAAAGATGTACACTTTAGAATTCGGGGTACCCTTTTCTCTAAAGAAATAGTCCACTACAGATATATCATTAATAGGAAATTTTCCATAGGATAATTTCTGAAATTTGAAATGACAACACATCAGGCGTTCTTTAATTTTTGTTCAAGAAAACCTCAATAATTTTTTAAAGCTAAGAGCTTTTGATGGTTTCACTGGCACTTGGATTAGTTTTTTTTGGCTAATACATAATATAAAAACATAGCAAGATCCATTTTTGGTGACGATTCTTGTCCTAGATTCAATATTTGTATTAATACTATGGATGTCTTTCGTTGAGGTGGGGCATGTGACTTAGTGAGAAACCAATTGATGAACTAACAGAATTGATCAATGGAGACTACGAGAATATAAATGAAGCATGTAAAGACCACCAAAAGGCTGGTTAGACGATGTTAAAGAACCATGAGACGGTATTTGCCCAGATTAGCTTAAGACTTAAGGACTTGGAAAATTTATGGGGAGGCCTATATCTAGGCGTGGATGAAGATTGTTGAGAGAGAGAGAGAGAGAGAGAGAGAGAGAGAGAGAGAGAGAGAGAGAGAGAATAAGTGTAACTATATTTATATGAGCAGTTGTAAATAATTAAATTATAAGTCACTGAGTAGTATAAAAAAGGAAATAACTATATTTAGAGTACTTATCAAAAAAGACACAGGAAGCATATGATGAACGAGCATTGAGAAAGATAATGAAGAAAAAATATGGTGCTTTATAAGGGGAGAGAGAGCAGAAGGTTTTGGTAGATCTTAAATACATACCTAGAGAAGAATACCTGGATAGAAAGTATTCTTAGAAGAACGATTGAACACTGAATCAACTAGAGCCACGGAAAATTAATACAGAAACACTAATTAACGCATCTGAAGTAGAGGAGGCACAGAAAAGATTAAATGACCCGAAAGGCTAGAGGAAAAACTGATATAACAAAAGAATAGTAGATCAAATAAGAGCCCTAATTAACAAAAATCTAGAACGTAATACAGTTCCAGCGAAACGGGAATCAAACATGATAATACTTTTGCTAAGGAGACAAAAAACAACAGAAAAGAATATATAGGAATAAACCTATTGACTTCGACTTTAAAATTAACAACAGAAATACCATCAAAAAGGTTAAACAAGAAAATGACGCTGGCAAAAAAACAACAGTTATTTCGCAATGCCAAGACAAATTATCTAAAAGCAAGTAAATAGAACCTCTTACATAATAATGAAATATCCATAGACACTATTAAGACTAGTGAAAACCTTTATAAACATAGTAAACTAGAATCTAGAATAGATGGAATACCAACAGACCCAATAGAGGTTGGAATGTGAATCAGCCTTGGACCCTTCTTAAATACTTTCATAGTCAATCTAATAATGTATGAAGTAATAGGAAATGGCAGCGAAAGGAGTGGATATAGAATGGGGAAAAACCATTCAAAATACTAAGCAGATGATCCAAAGTAAAGATACCCTACAAAGAATGGTACAAAGACTGGTAAAGGTAATCAGCAAAGATATGTTAGATGTAAAATAGAAATCGATAGTACATGCATATATCAAACTAAGGAGTTCAATTACTTGGAGATTACAAAATCCAGCTATGGATAAATCGGAAAAGAAATGAAAGCTAAGGACAATAACCAGATATAACTTATGAAATCCAATAAGGAGTGATCATATAAGCAAATAATGCAATGTTGGAAAAATAAACGAAAGGACAGTAACAGTAAAACAGATACAACTAACCACAGACAAATCACCACTAGGAAGGTGAAGCATAGGCCGACAATGGAAACGATGGAATGACAACCGAAGATGAAGGCATAAGTCATTTACAAACAAGTAGAACTGACTATGAACAAGGGAAAAAGAAGAAGCAGAAGAATAAGTGCAAAGAATCTCATTTATAAGTGTAGTTTTCAGTTTAATTATTCTTCAAAGATGAATCCTAAAAAAGAAAAGCAGTTCCCAACTTCTGTAGCAATACTTTGGAGAGAAACAATATTTAGCAGAGTAGGCCATTTTGGAGTTATCAGATCAGATTGGCAGTGTTTTAGGCCATGACGAAAGGAAAGGAATGACACTTTTAATAAGATTTTCCGATTAACAGTTTTCTTTATAAGTGTGACATACAATATCATCTGCATATTGTATATTTCTGTTCGCATCTTAAGACTGCCTAAAGATTTCTATTTAGCCTACATACAAATTAAATATAAAAGTGCTTATAACTGAATGTTGTGGAATATTCTTTCTATCACAATACCACTATAAGACATTATGAGAGTTCTTCAGATTAAACTAAAAGTAAAATTTGGTTCTTAAACCAGGGGTTTTTTAATTTGCTCTAGAAAATAAACCGGATTTGTCGGCACAATGTTATCAAAGGCAGCATCAAGATCAATAAAGTAACCAATAGTTTGCTTCTTTTGAAGAAAGCTATCTAAAATATCCGTAGGTATACAGGGTGTCCCATAACTAATGGACAATAAGAAACCTGCCCTTAGACTCGGTGAAAATATATCGATTAATACAAACACCCCTTATAATTTGCGTTTCGACGATAAATAATGAAACTACCATTATTTCAATAAAAAAAATACGTATACTTGTTGAATCCCCATATCTCCATAGTTATTTAAATAAAACATTAACGGTTTCAAAAACTTTGCATTTAATTATGAAAACAAAGAAAAAAACCAATAGATTCACTTTTTATTACACAAATCATATCCCTTAGTCCACTATTTGCAAAATCTTTAATTCTAGGCATATTTAATGAAGGCTTTATTCTAATTACTCACTTTAAAAACACAGTAAATAAAGCAACAGTATGCAAAGAAGAAATCATTAGTTCGTGTCAAATTCACAATCTACTTGAAAAAATGTGTTTTTTGAGGCTGCTTGCGGTGATATACTGTACCGTATTTGAATTGCAATATCTCGAAAACACCTTGAAATATGGAGATTCAACAAGTATGCGTTTTTTGTATTGAAATTATGGCAGTTTCATTATTCATCGTCGAAATGCAAATTATACGGGGTGTTAAAAAACTAAATATGGATTTGCCTAATTCGACCTTTGTAACAAACACTCTGTTAGAGTGCTGTGAAAAATGATAACAAATTCTTGTTTATCTCCCTTGAAAACTATCCTGTATCAAATTTGAGGTCAATATATGGAGCCGTTTTTCAAATATCACAAATTTTCAAGAACCAAATACCCACTTTAGGACTCTGTATATCGTTTACTACAAACATTTTACTGAGGCATATTTGTCTAAATCTTTCACCGTCTCTTACTGCAGTCATCGTATTGTCCATTACTTATGGGACACCCTGTATACAAAAACAAAACATATTATCTAACAACTTACTTGTATATAGAAACAATATCGGTACAGACAGGGCAACCTTTGGAGATCCTCCCTACCCAAAATTTAAATAGTTTTACTGACAACCAAAAGAACATAACCATATTTCTAGACCTACAAACAAATTATTTGTTTGACAGATCACAAAAGGTTAAAATAAGTCAAGAATATAGTCATAAAAAAAACATAAAAATAGGGCTACCGCAGGGGACCATCTTGGGTCCTATATGTTTCCTTTATTATTCATCAATAATCTTCTATGTTAAAATACGTTAAAATATTTAAAACTAACAAGTCGAAGTAATAAATATGTATAAACAGTATTTTTAATATATAACTAATTAGGACAGAACACAAGTGTTAAACATAGCTGTGTGGTGTTATTGTAAACATATTTTGCTATTGTAAAATATTTTGTATTATTTTATCTATTTATATAATTACTTGAGTATTTCAAAGCAGAAATCTTTGCTAACTGTATCTTTAATTTCATATCCAACTAATGTAGGCTGCATCCTTAGCTGAAGCAGCTATTTGATAACTTGAATAAATCAAATGTTAATCACAACAAATTAAAAAAAAACTCACGCGACAGACTTTCCACACCCACTGCTCGAATCCAAATATTCTCTCGATTTTACTCTCGAAAACTCGACACTACTTGATAATGCAGTTAAATAAAAAGATGATCTACAGAATGTGGCAATATTCCATTGACAAAACAATAACCCACCGTTTTATTGGAGATTACCGCCGATTTTGCTTTTGAGAATTTCTTATCAGATTTCCATTATAATTTCATGATTTCGGTAATTTTTAAAATTACTTTCTTGTTAAGATAATTGATTTTGATTGACATGTCTAGAAAATTTATAAACAGCGTCTGATTTGGTTCTGGTTCATTATGATTTTGAAAATGGAGAGTAGTGCTTTATTACTTCTAGTTTTTCTGATCACTCATGCCTCTACAGAACGTAAGTACTAATTTTATACATTACCTTATTATTGTTTCCTATATGCTTCTCTATAAAAATATAAAAAAATAGTCATTATTTAAACATGTTTGTGATTTACGTAAATGCATTTTTTATACGTATCATCACCTTAACTAAGTGACGTCATAATTTTAAGAATAACAAGTTTACAAGTGTCTACAAATTATTTACAGAAAATTATCTGAAAATATTTATTTTCAGAAACATGCCCATCAGTAAATGGAGGGCCGCCCGCATTTCTACCTGACGAAAATGATTGTACCAAATATTATGAATGTTCCAATGGTGCGCCAATTCATTTAGAGTGCCCTTCACACTTAGAATGGAACACTAAAATCAATACTTGCGATTGGCCCGACTCAGCAGGATGTGCTTATCATAAAACAACAAGTGTACCTTTGTCAACAACTGATACCTCTAGACGTTCATCAGTCATGTCTACGAAACCCTCAACTTCGACTGCATCATCAGCCACAAAGTCTAGCTTATCTCCGAAACCTACCATTGTCCCAAAATCAAGTCCATCCACTGGAACTCCAGCAAAACCAACCAAGGCTCCGCCAACCACGAAATCCCCAAAATCAACAACACCACCGAAACCAACGAATGCTCCGAGATCAACTGCCACAGCGACTACTGTGAATATATCAACGCCAGTCCCAAAAACTAGCAAGGCTCCAAAACCTACGGAAATTCCGAAATCAACTGTAATACCAACAACAGAACCACCAGTACCAACTTATGCACCCTGGCCGATACCAACAAACTTACCTCCAGAACCTACAATACATCCCCGATCAACCAAAAATCCAGTACCTACGGGTATACCAGAACCTACATGGATCCCATGGCCCTTTCCAACTAAATCACCAAGTCCAACGAATAAACCAATCACAACATCTACGAAAATACCTTCACCTTCCAAACTGACGAATCCTACTAAGGTTCCTTGGCCTTATTCTACTAAACCAGCGCCAAATCCGCATACAGAATCACCAAAACCAACTGGAATACCCGAACCCACATGGATACCGTGGCCTTTACCAAAATCAACAGAGAAACCAGAGCCAAATCCGCATACAAAATTACCAAAACCAACTGGAATACCCGAACCCACATGGATACCGTGGCCTTTACCAAAATCAACAGAGAAACCAGAGCCAAATCCGCATACAAAATCTCCAAAACCAACTGGAATACCCGAACCCACATGGATACCGTGGCCTTTACCAAAATCAACAGAGAAACCAGAGCCAAATCCACATACAAAATCACCAAAACCAACTGGAATACCCGAACCCACATGGATACCGTGGCCTTTACCAAAATCAACGAAAAAACCAGAGCCAAATCCGCATACAAATTCACCAAAACCAACTGGAATACCCGAACCCACATGGATACCCTGGCCTTTACCAAAATCAACAGAGAAACCAGAGCCAAATCCGCATACAAAATCACCAAAACCAACTGGAATACCTGAGCCAACTTGGATTCCCTGGCCTTTACCCACAAGTAAGCACAATAATAAAACGACAACAATTAGGCCTTGGCCCAGACCAACATGGATTACATGGCCAGAAGCTGCTTTAGAATAATTAAGCATTAACACGGTATATCGAATGCTCTCTAATGATAGTAAATATTTTTTGTGCTTCTAGTTTCTGTCACTATAGATTACCCATAAATATATTGTAGTTATATTATACAAATAAAAATTATTACGGATAATATTTATTGTCAGTATCGTTTACTAGTTAAAACAAAAAGCTGATAAATAATGACTTAAATTTAATTCCTGTAAATGAAAAATTTGTAGCAATAGGTACATGTTTTATCTAAAAATCGATAAAGGCAGCAAGTCATATATTTAAATAAATCCGAGTTTTTTTGTGATATTGGTACTGTTTTTCCAAATAGAAAAAATTCAAAACCAAGAAGTTCCTTAACAGTAATGACATTAAAAGTTAACAGATACCTAAAATTCAGTAGGACTATATAAGTCTAGAGTGTGGAAAACTCTATGCTCTATTAATTTACAGATTTTGTGTACAGCAAACTTAAGTGTTGAAAACTCTTTCACTGTCACCAAGAAATATTTTAGTATAATTGTATTTACAGCCTGAATTCCTGGTGTTTGATCTCCTGACTTTGGAATACTTTGAAGACTTATTAAATAAAAATCCTTTTTGTTAGGCAGAATAAATAATTGTGACTCAAAACATCAGATGATGGCTGCCTTTGAGTGCAAACAAAGACTATGACAGACATCGAAGTTATAGGTTTTCCAAATTTGTCTTTGGGCATAAAAAAAACGACTAAGAGAAAAGCTCCCTGTATTTCCCAATGGTATGGATAAGCCAGATGGATGAAACATTTGTAGTAGGTACTTTGTCTGAAGGCTTAATCCTTTGACACCCAAATTAAGACAACAATATATTTTAATATAAGATTAAAAATTAATAATAATAACAACGCTATGGTTCCAGTTGTTTTACTTTCAGGCGCAACACCTGAAAACATTGGTTGGGTTACCTTCTTGAGGCATATGTACAAGTGCTGTTATATTAGCCTCTATACTTCTATGGTCGCTTGAATTTGCCTCGATTTTTCAACTCTAATAAGCCAAAGTAGGGCCCACATTGTAAACTTATCCATACCTCACAATGTATAATATAAGCATTTACATTTTAATATGCCAAAATATGAGCATGGACCTTTTCTTTTTTCCGTACATTTTATAATAATTCTTTGACGTGTCAACCATATTACTTGACTAAGATCATACTAAATTGTCAAAACATACATCCTCAGTTGTGTTAAAATTATTTAAGAAATTAAACTCTATTCCATTTTATGCCTTTTCATAGCTGTTCTTCACTTAAAATCGGGTCTGTACCTGTTTTTATCAACTACAAAATTGGTACATCAATAGGGTTTTGTTTTCCAATTTTTTTTGTTACTATTCTTGCCTCTTTATGGGTTTTTGTGCCTTGTATTACGGAAGAAATTATCTGCCTTTGAATCTTATCATAGGCTCGCCAACTACGTAATTTATTGTCAAATTTGTAATATTTCTTTAAAGTTTCCAGAAATTTATTTAGTTGTATTCTAATTTAATGATGTTTTCTTTTTTCATTTGGGTAGTAGGTATTCGCAAATAGAGTAACAAATTCAGATTGGTAATTAGTTTTTACAAAATAAGCAATTGTTCCTGTTTGTGTTCAGTAGTTTATGCGTAGGTAAACCCTAAATGGCGAACAGTAAGCACGCAGAGTATCTAATTTGAAGAAAAACCACTACAAATAATTTAAAAAATAACAAAAACCTTGTTTTGATGATGATTCAATATGGTACGTTTTTATTTTCAATTCTAAAATTTTTATCTCATTGTACATATTATTAATCGGTATATATGCAACATCTTATACAACCACTAAGTAAGTAATGTTAGTTGCCTGAAATCGTTATAATATTTTTGTGTGTATTATTTCAAAAATGACAGTTTCAGGCAACTATCATCACATATTACGTGGTTGTATAAGAAGTTGCATACGTACAGATTAAAAATGATATTAAAGATTCAGATTTGAGAAAAAACTATACTCGACTTATAAGTTTTTTCGTTCTCGAAAATAGCTGAAATAATTTGCTTAAAGAACACCCCAAGGTGGTCCCACATATTCATCAGAATATTGTAAAACACAAAAAAATTATTAAGACAAATATTTTTAGAATATTACTACTTAGAACTTCTTGTTGATTGGGTACCAGTAAGAATTTCTAGATGACGCTGTTAAGAAATTTTAGTGTGATACGGAAAACGTTATTACTATAATTTATATACAGGTAGGTAAAGAAAAAACAGTTCAGTTTTTTTCCTTATGATTGTTTAATTATTTTCTTTTATTTTCCTAGTTTAGTATCTATTCACTGCCTTTACTGTCGTCAATAACAGAGTTTAGGAAAAGTAGTAACTTCAGCTGAAATTGTAGTAGGTAAATTATGCCAAATTTTTTCCCACTTTCGGTGTAGCATCTGCAGCATTTGTTTAGAAGTATCTATTATTATATTTCAAGTCCAATTTTATATGGAGAAGAAATGCAGAAAGCTAATAGTTTTGTTAATAATATCAAGAAATTATTGTTAACGATTTTGATGACGGCACCATCTGTTTAATAACTCCTGAACTATCTCTGTTAGACTTTAGTTTTTCAAACTAGTTCTAACAGAATTTCGACAATTGGGTGATCACCAATTAAAATAATAAAGCAACATTTTTAAAACACATATATTTCTCAAGACTAAAAACTTGCTATGTACATCGTGTTGGCTTCAAAACATAAAGTGCATTACGTTTCGAACCTTTTTCGTATATGTTCATCTTCAGTAGTATCTCTGAAAGTACTGTGGTTCAGCAG
This sequence comes from Octodonta nipae, assembly GCA_034190945.1. Taxonomy (NCBI): domain Eukaryota; kingdom Metazoa; phylum Arthropoda; class Insecta; order Coleoptera; family Chrysomelidae; genus Octodonta; species Octodonta nipae. The sequence goes on along the minus strand of CM067221.1, from coordinate 113,428,428 downwards.
GCTGTGGATGAGCTGCGATATAAGCTAGGGCTCTGGCAATCGCTGGTGGGACTGGTGGGGGTGTGGGGATGGCATCACCTACGGCGCGGAATCCGTTTTCGTCTGCTATGTAGGAAATGGAGACCACCTGTCCTTCGGGGGAGGTGTAGGAATAAGAGCCCTGTGCAGCTGTACCTGCTGAGTTGCCAACGGCTTTGAGTCCGCCTGATTCTTGGGCGCTAATACCGTTGCCGGTCTGGTAACTACAAATAGAATGTTTAAGCGATACTTTTGTAAAATTTTAAGTTTGTCTGTTTGTTTGTTCGTGCATCACGTAAGAACTACTTAACTGATTTTGCTGAATCTTTTTTTGTTGCAAAGCCTATAGTTTGACTTAAAACCTGGTATACATTTCATCTCTCTACATTGACAGAAACGGTAGATGTAGAGAAAAAAATTCTATCATGTTGGGTTGTACACAATTACTCTATTTTATCAACAGATATATGAAGCGAAATTTTACAGGGTGTTCTATATATAGGAAACTTAGAGCGGAGTAGAATTACATGGATTTTAAAAATCTTTAAACAAAGTGATATTAGGTGGAGCAGTTACATATATACAATGTGGTTGAAATAAGAGGGGAGTGGAATTAGCATTGTGCTATTGGTGAGATCCCAAAATAATCAAATACGAGGGTGAATCAAATATGAACCGGACTTTTCTGTCTCTCGCCCTGTAGGTAATTCGAGTGGCGTGACGTGATATATGTTAGGTAGGGGTGTTAAGAAGAAGGGAGTTCGTCGGTTTGGCGAGGCGTAGTCGATGCGCTGTTAGTAGCATCATGTCAGAGCAAGAGGTACATATCAAATTTTTGGCGCGGGAGGGCGTTAGACCGTCTGAAATTTTGCGTCGACTATCTGCACAGTTCGGCAATGAAACACTTTCAAGGACCCAAGTGTACGACTGGCACAAAAAGTTTTCAGATGGCCGAAAGACAGTGGAAAATGAGCCTCATGCACGCCGTCCCACGACAAGCATCAATGAGGCGAATATCTACGCAATTCGTGAGCTGATTGAAGGCGTACTGCTGATCGATTTTCTGCACGAACGCCGTACAATTAATGCTGAGTATTACTGCGAACTACTCCAACAAGTGAAACTTGCCTATCGGCAAAAGAGGCGGGATATGTCTATCCGAAGTGTGATTCTGTTGCATGACAACGCTCGGCCACATACAGCTGCATTGACTCAAGGAAAATTGAACAAAATGCATTGGGAAACCCTTGAACACCCGCCTTACAGTCCTGATTTGTCGCCATGTGACTATCACATGTTTGGGCCACTTAAAGAAGAACTGGGAGGCCACCACTTTGAGGACAACGAAGGTGTAGAAACGTTTGTGCGCAATTGGTTATCGACACGACCAGTTTCATTCTTTGATAAAGGTATTAAAAAACTTCCGATTCGGTGGGAAAATGTATACATAAGAGAGGAGACTATGTAGAAAAATAATATGTATTAAAATTTGTATTGATAGTACCAATAAAATTTTTAAAACAAAAGTCCGGTTCATTTTTGATTCACCCTCGTACAAATATTCAATTTGTTGGAAAGTAAAGGCAGATAATACTAAGTAGAAAAAAAAACTTTCAATACGAGTAAAGAAGAATAAAAAAAGAAAACGTGAATGCAAAGGCTACAAAACATAACAAGCGTGCGTGCCAAACGATTAGTCAAATGAGGAGAATTCGTGAATAACAAAAACGGCAAGTTGAAGAAAAAAATATAGGATGGAGTTGTGTATAAGCTAAAAAAAGTAGATATTATGATGACCTATTAAACTACAATAGCTTTATGAATTTATAAAACATCGGTGACATCCTTAAGTTTGTAATACTTAGACTGGTGCAACAAAAGAAATGAATAGACTCATGACAGAGTATATTGGTTTGCTTTCACTAAATGTGGGTAGAACTGTAGGCATAGCTTTTTAATAAGGTTGAATTGTGTGAATATAATTTTTATAATTAATTTTACAAAGCTGTCAGTTTCTTTACAAATGATTGTACGATTTCAGTTAAGTTTAAAAATGAATTAAAAAGAATTACTGGTGGTACAAAGGATTTTTCATGAACTGATAGAATGTATTAGCATAAGCCTTACCCATATTGGTAACTACCATCTTCGGCTACATCTTGTTCTTGCCTCAAGATCGGAGCCTGCGAATCAGCACTGGGCACACTATAGATACGTGCTGTTGGGGCTACTGGAAGAATAGGTACTGCTGTCACTGGGGAGGGTGTTATATGGACAAAGGGGGCGGGAGTGGAATAAGTTCTATAAGGAGAATAAGGTTGGTAATTGTTGTAATATTGCGGGGCACATAAGGCCACTGAGAGGAAAGCTAAGGCAGTCACCTGAAAATTAAAAATAAAATCAATGTGTGTTTATTTTTTAGTATAATTTTCTGCTTAGGTACTGGAAATAAAGATGATTACTAAATAGAAGTAGTTTCAAGATTGTTAAGAAAAGTGAAACAAACAGCCGTTTTATATTTTAGCTGTTGTTAGGTTAATTTTATTAATTAAACTAAAAGAAGAGAAATTCTGTTTTACCAATTTGAAATATAGGTTAGTGATACAAGATTTTCGGAAAAATACAATAGGTATGCGGATGATAGTTATATTGAGGAGCTTGACGATTCTCAATATAAACATGATATCGAGGGCATGAATATTGTTGGGGAAAGTAATGGATGTTCCAAGTTGAGGTTAATTTTTAAATTTTCCGCCATTTATATTTTGTGTACTAGAATATCATATTATTTGACAGGTGACAAGTAGGAATATTCCAGCTATTAAAAATGGATAGAGCAACGCGTTATTTTTATTAAAAATTATTTTAAATTTGGTGAAAGTTGTGCAGAAGTTGGAAGAAAATTTCTTACAGAATATGGAAAAGAAAATTGTCCGTCAAATAATGGACGTTCGGAAGAAAATATTGCAGCTGTTACTGCTAGTGTTGTTGAACAACCAAAAACATCAATTCGTCATGGTGCACAGCAATTGAACATTCCAAAAACCACTTTATTCAGAATTTTGCACAAAGATCTTCACTTAAAGGCTTACAAGATTCAGACAACGCAAGAAATAAAGCCAATAGACTTTGGTTTACGTCGTTAATTCGTTAATTGGGCCATACAACACAAACTTGAAAATGTGCATTTTTTCAACAAAATCATCCTCAGCGATGAAGCACATTTTGGATTTGTTAAAAGCAAAATTGTCGAATCTGGGGTGAAGCTAATCCACGAGAAATAATGGAAGGACCGATGCATCCACAAAAAGAAACTGTTGTGTGGATTTTGGGCTGGTGGAGTGATTGGTCCATACTTTTTTGAAGATGACAATGGAAATGCTGATACTGTGAATGGTGATCGATATCGAATGATGATTAGTAACTTTTAGTGGGTTGAATTGGAGAATATTGATGTGCAGAATATGTGGTTCTAACAGGACGGTGCAACATGACATTCAGCAGCAGAAACAATCAATCTTTTGAAACAGAAATTTGGTAATCGAATAATTGTTCGAAGAGGAAACATTAATTGGCCAGCTAGATCTTGTGACCTAATACCTCTAGATTTTTTCCTATGGAGCTAGTTGAAAGAAAAGGTCTACGCCAACGATCCACAAACAATTGATGACCTAAAGGAGAACATTATTGACTATTTTTAAATAATTAAACCGCAGTTATGCTAGAAAGTTATCGAAAATTTTGGTAAAAGATTAGAAGGTTGTCGTACAGCACTACTAAACCGAAACAATTGTACTATCATTTGAACCATTCTCTCTGAATCTCTCTCTCTGTCCTTCTCTCTCCTTCTATTTTCGAAAAGGCATTAAACTGAAACACCATTTTTATTCGAATACTGTAGTGTTGAGCTAAAGAAAAGGAATCTGCTATCTCTAACACTTGAAGCTTAATCAATTCATCAGGTCGCAAGTTCAAGAGCTATAAAACTTCAAAAAGTGATTCTAGAGGCATTTAATGATCACTTGTTTTGAGAATATTATATATTAAAAAGATTACTTATGGGATAAATAAAAACCATAATAAACAGAATTATGAATAATGTAGAAAGAGGTTTGACAGAAAAGATTCAAAAAATGTTATTAAGAATGTGGGCAAAATTGAAAAATCGTGACAATTCTTGAATCATTTAATAAAAAGGGGCGTAGGTATAATAGGAAACCTATCTAGCAGAAAATGAAATTGAAAAAGCAAAAAGTATCAGAGTTTTAATTACAATGAAAAAATATGAAAAATAGGTATGTCTATGGCACAATTTCCTTAGTATAATTCGGACAGTACTTAATTATTGTAATATTGTTTACTACCCCTGTTTTGATATTTCAGCAAAAAGAAGACTACAGTACGTTCGAAATTGTTGCTGTAGATACGTGTGTAATCTCCGCAAATATGATAGGGTGTCGGCTAAGATTTGTGAACTAAATTGGCTGAAAGTCCAAAATAATTTTAATTATCTTTTTCTAACTTTTTTGTACAGATTGATAAAGACTAAGTTACCTGAATACCTTTACAAAAAGTTAATATACAGACAATATGTTCACAACAGATTGATAAGACATAGCTTAACACTCACAATGCCTCACAATCGGACCGCACTGTTCCAGCGAAGTTTTACCTATAATGCGGTGAAACTATTTAATACAAATTACGCCTATGTTTCATTGCCAGTATCTTCATTTAGTAAAGTAATTAAAATGCAACTATTGTTGGGACAGTAAAAACAAGATTTTACAAGCTTTTTGTTATTTCTTGATTTAATGTTTCTTTCTGTGATATGTCTTAGTGTTATAAGTTTCCAAAGTTCTATCTTCTATTTTGTTTTCTTTTATACATATTTTTTGTAACCTGTTTTTCATACTTCTTGTTTAATTGTAAATGCTTGTGTCTGCTTTGCTAATAAAGACGATTTATTATTTTATTAATAATTTAAATAAATGATAAAGGATTTAAATGAGAAAATGTTGAGCTCAAATAACATAACTTCTAGTATTTAAGAAAATAGGAAAAGCATATAGCACGTTAAGTATAATATCGATGACAATTTACCAAAAATCTAAGCTCTGAAGTAATAAAAAACTCACCCAAATAAATGATAATGAGAGGGCAAAGTGCCAAAATACAAAAACTAAGATAGTTAATAGTAGAAGTTATTTCATAAAGCTGGAGAGGTCGATGAACGAAATACCTAATCAGGAAAACATTGAAGAATAAATAGACAATTTAGATAATAATTGCTACCTAAACTTACGTTATAAGTTGGATATAAGAGTCATCTATATATCTACCTACCTAATTAATTGGAAATTATATTAATTTATTTGTTTTTATATGCCAGACCAGTGAAGGCATTCTACTATGTTCAACAATATAATACCCATGTGGTTTGAAGATCTTATTAAATAAATTTCAGCATAATATTAGTAGATGAGATGATTAAATTTAATTAAAATTATTATGAGAAATGTTATGTTCAGCATCTAGAATTTTCAATGTTACCTAATTAATTTACCAAAAAAATGCAGGTCTGTCAAATATAGGTATAAATTGTGCAAGTTAAATTTGTTTTCAATTCAAATAGCACTGAACGATTGGCAAAGTAATTTATTTACTAAACTTCATATTGGGAACTCTTCATGATATAAGTAGGTGCACTTACCAATTTGAACATGTTGATTGTTTCACAAAAATCGTAACAACTGACGAAAATACAATGAAAACTGATCTTTTTATAGATGATTCATTGTATAAATCGACACAATAGATAGATAATAGGTGGTCTCCCACATAGAAGATTGTAAAATATTTTCCGCCAATTCAAAATACAAACCACAAGGATCCTTTCCATGCGAGATGCTGCGTGTCCTTTAAATCCCACTAATATGGATATACGATATCCATTAAGAAAAATATTAATAGGTAAGTAGGAGAGCGGTTTAGATGTGAACGCTTTATGCTAGTCAGCATTTGCAATGACACTTATAGTCTATTTGCCAATGCACGATAACACAATTTTTATGGCAGAGATTCGAAACCACGTATTGCGGAAAAATCAGTCAGGTTTAAGGAATTGTTTAAACACAAAAAACATAAAAATTATAAAATGCAGAGATGTAGGTACCTAGGGGAAGGCCCGGCAAAGTGGATGCCGTAAGGTATTTAAGGTTATAGCTGAAAATGTTTACAATACAAAAACAAAATAACGATCACAAACCAGTCTTCTCTGAAAACATAGAAATAACTTTGATAAACTGAAAAAAAACTTAACTTGACCATAAAATTAGAACATTAAGATTGGCAATTGTCACAGGTATAACTTTGAGTGCCATCAAAAGCAGAACAATCTTCGTGACACCATTGTTAACAAATGTTACATTGAATCCAATTTTCAATTGGTTTACCGTTTTCTTCTATATATATTTCACCGCAAAAACATAAAATATCCTTAAATTCTTTTGTTTTCTTTGGCTGTTTAACCTTTTTAGCAATTTTTTTGTCTTCGTCAGTCTTTGTATTAGTGTTCTTAGGAACATTAAATGTGCTCTTTATTTAATCTCCAGCTTTGCATAAGTTAATAGCCTTTTCATCCCACATCCCTTGCTTAATTTTTTTTATATTTATTCACCATCTGAAACAAATAAAAGACATTTTTAGATAATAATTCAAAAATGGCGGGCAAAGTGAATAGTATATCCACTTTGCCCTATTTACTTTGTCCCACATTTCATACAAAAACTAATGATTCTGAATTTCTGTTAAATATACTATAAAAACCTACTTTGATACGCTACTGAATTAAGGGATTCCTAGAAATCAAGAACTAGTAATAAAGAAGAATTGATCAATGTATTTACCGCGTAAAATCAATCTTTTATTTACGAAAACACAAATCGCCACTTCGCCGTCGGGACGGGACGTGGCCCCTTGCTTCGATGTTTGCCGTGTACTGAATCAAGATGGCCGAACGTAACAGTGGTGGTGTGTTGATTGAACAATTAATATTTTAGGAGTAGTGAGGAGTATTCGCTTTGCACGGGGTAGGTATTCACTTTGCCCGGCCTTCCCCTACCTATGGAATTGGCATCGTGTTCAGAAAAGAACTCAGCTAGATTGTATTGAGTTTGAATCAATAAAGGAATGAATGATATACATAAGACTCAAAGGACAATTTCTATTATTTCAGCTCATTCATTGACACAAGGCCCAAACAAGACTTCAATGTCATAAGCAACAAACCTATTTTTAAGGCAACTCCTTGATGTAAGTGATAGGTCGTACTCAGCTGTCAGTTTAGGGAGAGGCAAATAAGAAAAAAAATTTCCTACAAAGAGTCAAATCAGAAAATGTTTTGGTCACGGCAAGTTTTTCAGGGAGCTCCTCTCCCCTGCCCCTCTTGGGATGACCATGGCCAAAATAATATAGAACCAGCTACAGCAATCAATATGCTGAGAAAGTCAACCAAGTTCCCACACAAAAACATCCAGAAACAAACCTGGGTTTCAAATGATTACATCTACTAGATCAACCATATTATTTTGGATGTGGTACAACAATAACATATCTACTAGTTGTTTTCTGAAGGATACTTGTGGCATATTTTTCAATGTCTAAGTGTTTATTGGGAAATAACACCACACTTTAAAGGAAATTGCTGTATATTCCAAGATGTAAATTTAAACATTGTCAAATATTTAAATTTACATCTTGGAATTGTACCTTTTTAATCCGTAGTTTCTTAGCCATTGACAACGGGGTCTGATCTAGACCCCGAAACGTTTGGAATATACAGCAATTTCCTTTAAAGTGTGGGGTTATTTCCCAATAAACACTTAGACAACATATCTACTAGATATAACAAGCCTCAGAGGTATAAACCTGCTTCCAGCGAAGGTCAGAATTAGAATATAATGGATAATGTAAAAGAATATAATGAAATCAAGAAGTTCTGAGGAACTGCAGAAGTAATAACCGTCAACCAAACTTATAGGTAGATATTTGGAAAAAGAGAGACAGAAAAAAATAAGGGTTGAAGAAGAATGTCAAAAAAAAACTAGAAAAAAGGGTAACTGCAAGGAAACAGTTAATACAGTTTCAGATCAACGAAAGCAGATAGATATACATAAGGTGCCGAAAAGAAATGAAAATTAATAAGAGTGAAGAAAAGAGAGAACGAACGATAAAGATATGAAGTATGAAAAAAAAATGTACCAAACAAGGATTCAGAAAATTCAAAAATCGTTTGAGAAGAGAGATAGGTAGGTACTGAGCTCAGGTTAATCCCACACACACAGAAATCAAACAAGACTACTTTATAATCATTATATATGAAGTCAATTTGAGCTAATTGAAAAAATGAAACTTATAAGTAGCTTGTCAAGGAAGACGTAATACAAATATATGGAAAACAATGGCAGTATGCGAAATCCCTGAAATAATGGTTAATAACTTCCTGTTCTTTTTGCAACTTGAACAGCTTTTGATGATTATGTATGTATATGTCACAAATGTTATTTCATTTACGTAAATCAGTTTTTATACGACATTCGTCTTTCGTCGAATGGTAGAGCCGTCAAATGGTTTCACAAATCGTGTTCCAACCTACTCCTGCTTCTTGATGAAAGTTGGGGAAAGCGTTTAAAGAGACAGCATAAGAGTAGACATTCCGAAAATGAATATTCTTTTTGAGCGTAAACTGACAGAACATCGTCCCTTTTAGAAAAAAGTTGTGTGGTCAGGCAAACCGCACTTAGGGTTGTAGCCCTATATTAAGAAGAAAAAGAAGAGATAAGTATTGAATTAACTAAGTAATAAAAAGAAAGGAATTTATTGCAAGGAAACAGTTCGTTTATCCTCGTAAGTGAGATTGTCCATAACTATCACAGAATTGGTTCTAATTAATGAATAATTTGTCAGTATTAGCGAAACAATTGTTACAAGTGTTTTTAATTAAAGTGAAAATCAGTAATACTCTGTATTAATCCATCAGGAGTTTCAAGTTCACCAAGTAACTAATTAAAATTATGCTTGTTAGTCATATAAAAATTTTCTGCCGATTTGAAATTTGAAAAATCATTTATGAAAAAATAATTGCTTTGTTAAAGGTCTTAATTATTCTAGGCTTACGTTATTTATTGGTTGAAATGACTGCAAAATTTAAAACAAGACTATTTGTTTTTTGAACGATAATTGTGGCATCTCTGGTTTTTATTTTCTTTTTCTGAGTTCTTTGGGAATAACTACCACATAAACTTGAAAGTCTGTATATTTCAAAAGTCCAAACGTTTTAAGGTCTAAATTAGACCTTGTTTCCAATGGTATGAATACAAATTGAACAAAAAATTAAAAAAATTAGAAGATTCGCAATGACAAATATCGAAATCACAATTTGACATTAATGTTCGACAATAAAGTTTATTGTCAAACATTAATGTGTTAAAGTGTGTAAAAAATTAGGATTAAAGCCGAACATTTTGTTTTAAAAATTGTACTGATTGTATTGATTAATGTTGTTTTATTCGTGTTTGCCTGTTGTTCGATAAATATTGTGCTATCATTCATTTTCAAACAGTCTACAGGAGCCAATGGTGAACAGTTGTTGATAGTTTAGGCTCATTAGGGCTTATCATCAAGATGCTGAAAACTACCTTTTCCTTAAATTTTCAGTCCATATATTACAAATGTTGTCATTTATAAAAAATCAATTAACGTTGAAAACTAATATTTTCGGATTTATAGTTAAAATTTGTGGTTGTTACCTACCTATAGTATAACACCAAAAACTTGCCCAATCATTTTAATTGCTTTCCAGTGTATAACACACTTAAAAGTGAGACGTAATCTGAATTAATATATTCAAATTAAATTGTTTTCAAATTATTAGAGTAGTATTTATTGTTAAATTTTCCTTTCGGGTACAACCGGAAAAATATCAAAAGGATGTTGGACCAATTATGGTATAATAAACATATTTAAAATCTCGATGATGATTTATAAGTTATAGACTCGTCTGTGTGATGGAATGAATGTCTGCAAATGTATACGTAATATGAGGTGAGATAATATAATTTACTTTTGTTTAGCTATTTTCTGTGAACTTCAGGAAAATTAACGAAAATTCATTAATGAACATTTAACTCAATACCGTTAGCACTATGTTTTAGTAACAATATGTGAATTTCGATGTTTCAAAAAAAAAATTAGGATTGGTGATTTTTGAAATTTTAGAATTAGTTCGGTATCATGAGATGCATAAACGTTTAATAATTTTTATTCATTAATTCATTTAAGTTTCAATTAAATTTCTTTCAACATAAAAGAAATTTAGTAGTTTTTAAGAATGGTTAAACATCAAATTTTGTAAGATTAATACTCCATTTATTTTATTTTTACCTGTAGATTTAAAAAAAGTAAAATATGTTAAAACAATTTTCAACATTTGTAAACGCAATATAGAAACAAAACAAATATTAATCATCAAAAATCGCTTTATTGTTTTTCAAAATATTCCCCATGAAGATCTATACACTTTTGCATGCGTTTGAACCAATTGTCGAAGCACTTTTTCAACTCTGATTGAGGTATCTCCAAAACATGCATTCTAAACGCAGCAACAGCTTCTTTAGGTGTCGAAAAATGTTTGTTTTTTACGTACGGGAACAAAAAGAAGTCATTTGGTGACAAGTCAGGACTATACGGCGGATGACTCATCAAATCGATGTTTTGAGAGGTCAAAAATGCAGTTGTTTGAGCCGATGTGTGAGTGGTGAAGAGTGGTGAAGAGTGATCCGTCTTCGGCGGTTGGTTTTCCTGAATTCTTGGAAGACAACTGGCAAACAAATGGTTGTGTACCACTCAGAATTGACTGTTCTGCGTTGTTCTAGTGTTACGGTTGCGACATGTCCAGGCGATTATTTGCTTGGAAGTGCTTCGAGCGCGAAACACTTTTGTTGGATTCGGCTCATCTTGAAACACCCATACAGTCGACTGCTGTTTACTTTCGGGCTCATACGCGTAAATCCACATTCATCACCTGTCACTATGTCATAAACGTGTTTTGAAGCACCGCGATCGTGTTTTTTGAGCTTTTCTTTCGACCAATCGACACGAGCCTTTTTTTGAACGATTGACAAAAATTGTGTGGGATCCAACGCGAACAAATTTTTGACATTCAAACGTTTATGCACTATTGAATGTATGCTGGTCCCACTAATGTGTAAGGTTGACTCAATCTCACGATAGGTCACATGACAATCTTGCAATATCAGTTCGCGCACAGCATCAATGGTTTCCGGAACAACAACTGTTTTTTGACGACCTTCACGAAATTCCTCTTGGAGTGAACTACGACCTCGATTGAATTCACCATACCATCGATAAACAGTGGCCCTTGATGGAGTTTCATCGCCAAAAATTAAATTAAGTTCATCCATGCACTCTTGCTGACTTAATCAACGTCGAAAGTTGTAAAAAATAATCACACGAAAATGTTCACGATTTAATTCCATTTTTTGGCCGAGATGAATCCTTTAAGTTACTGGAAACAACACATAGCGCTCGTATGTCAAAACGTTCTGAGTACGTATAACCTCACAAATGTCAAACTTTACGATAGAGCTGTTAGTTGTCAGATTGCAACACTAGGGTTGTCCAATCCCGAAATATAAAAGGCTGCCGTAATGTCATTGAGAAAGTAATACTTTTATTGCATTTAATAGAAATTGCTTATTTACTGTAAAAAATAATATAAAGTACCTACATACCCCAAGTTTTTTTAACAATTCAATGAATTCTTTATCATTCAATTGATAATCTTGTGTTCTTTTTAGTTAATTATATTGAGTTAGTGGACCTTCGATAGCTGTTGAACAAAATATTAATAGTAAAATAATATTTTTTACTGTTTACTATCATTTGCTATTTAACCGTATTGTTTCGTTTTTTTATATTTAGATAAAGTATGAAATTGATTTTCGTTTTTTGGGGGGGTATATATTTATAATTTTTTGTGGTAATGATCCTGGTTAAGACTTTAGGACAAAGTTTGAAGTAAATAGCTCAAAAAAATTATATGTTCTGGATACTCTGAATAGAAGTCATATTTTTTGCCGTTCATAACAACTATTACACATCATTTGTAGTTAATCATCCCCGTAGTTTTGGTGAAGTTTTTGTGTATATTACTATAACACCAAGTATTATTGTGGTTAAAGAGTTTTTAAATATAAAAACGTCTATGTGATTTTATATTGTAGGTTTTTCTTGTATAACTCTTCATCTCTAGTCCTATGTGTACCAAGATTCTTCTGTTATAGGCAAATAAGCCCTAATAGTATTTTTCAATATAGAAAACTTAAAAATCTTTTTAACTCAGCAGTTTTATAGAGGTGAAACCTAAAGAACTGGCTTATCTAAGTCAAGTGGTTCCCTTATACGACATTTATGATCAACGTAGTTATAATCTTAGAAGTAGTGACGAAAGCAGTGAGTTAAACAAAATGGGGGACAAATCAGGTGATATTGATGGCTGTTCCAGAGTACTTATTCCAGATTCTTGAATGAAAGTCCCGTCTAGTTTTGAGAGAAACAACGCCCACATGTCGCAAACTATGACTTGTAATAGTGGAAGAGGTCCAGTTCATGATTTGGCATTAATGGATTGGCATTAATTTTTCTTGGAAGTACCAAGGAACCAAAACCAAGCCCTTTCATGGCCACAATATGCTGTTTTTAATGACAAAATTGGTGATGACCACTAATTCTTCTTAATTTAATTCATTTAAGCTACTAGTAAAGTATTTTAAATCCTCAACTGTAGTGCCTTGTATCTATGTTGTTTTAGTGCGAAATCCCAAATATTTCTTTTAAGACATTAAATCAATATTTTACAAATCTAACAAAATTTGAAAAGAATCTTGCTCCTTGAACATTGTTTTAGTTTTACATATGAAAACATCATTTGACTTTGCTGTTGGTCAGTTTTCATAATGAAAATTTATTTTCTCAACATTTGTACTGCCCAAGAAGGATTCACTTTCGATCTCACCATACTATTTCCCGAACATGTCGCTGATGATCCGTATCGGATTTTAGGCGGTTACCACACCTTACTTTGACCAATAAAACCATAATTTATAATTCAGTGAAGGTTAAACGTATTCAGAACCCATGTGAGTTTGACCTTTAACAATGTTGATCAAGAAGCCCGTTTAAACTACATCTTTAGTTTTAAGTTTTTGTCTTGAGTGTAACAGCAAACTCTGTGAATAGTATTAATTGGAATATTATGTATGAGTTTTTTTTTGTTTCAGCTGCTTCTGCTGCGAACGGTTATGTTCGAAAATAAAAGAAGAAATAGTCAGTGGTGTTTGTTGGTATAACCTTTTGTTGAAGAGTTATTTATTTTCATAGTGGAAATAATTTAAAAGGATTAGAAAGACTGTATCACAGCTTTGTTTTACAAGGTATTAAGTTGACAGTCTGACGTTTATTGGTTTTTTAAAAAAAAAAAGAACGCTTTATTATTAAACTGAACTAAATGTAGAAAATCATTCCTATTAATGAAGAGTTTGTGTTACAGCAATAGAAAGTCCAATAATCAATTATAATTAATTAATTTGGAAAAAGATTAAAATAAATACCAATATTAACCAATTAATTGAAGTCATAATAAAAAAGCGTGGGGGAAATTTAACATATCTTCATATTAAATCTATTTGTATAAACAGCTACAAATCAACTAATTGTAACATTTAGTATCAAGCACTTCACGCTTTTTTACTATGTTTTTAAATATTTTGTTAATAATTTAATTCAACTACTTATTTTTTTAAATTTTATTCCAAACTCTTCATATTTAAAAATTATTTTCTACTTTTTAATTGAGTTTACTATTAAAGCGTGTTTTTTTTAAACTATAATTTATTTTACAATTTTTCTTCAAGTTTCGTTAAATTTTTTTATTTTTTATTCAAAATTTTCATTTTTTTTTCAATTAAAACTTACAAACGGTCAATTATAATACTTTCGTCTTAATAATTCAAATATTTAGCTGCAAATATTTTCCTTTTATTCTGATGATCCCAGTTAGGATCTTATAACAAAGTTATGTAGGTATAGTTGTATTGTCATCGACTCTTGACTTATCTTTTTTTGAATGGAAACCATAGTTGGCTATGACCTCAAAAAATCGGACATTTTTAGAGCTTTTCAACGATATAATACTCGATATAGTTATTCATAAATATAATGGAGTTATGGATGCTTTTCTCTCTTATTTTCACTTTTAATGTAGGTAGCCATGAAAAAGATTGTTTTCATTGTGACGTTTCCTCATTTGAGAGTAATTCCATTAGTAGTGCTGAACTGACAATCAATATTGACAAGTTTTCGTGATAAACTGGAATATTCTAACGAAGATAAACTGAATACGGTGGAATGTTATATCATATGCCATAAAAATTCAGTTCAGAGGAATACTTTCATAGATATTTTATTCGTCGTCAAACTGCTCTATGTACATTTAAGAGGCTTTACGATAGTTTACGCAGATGTGGATCTTGTACTAAACCACCAAAGGAACGTAATCAAATTAACGAAGCACCACAAATAAATGTTTTGGCAATGGTAAATCAAAATCCATCTACGTCAACTCGTGAGATTGCGGCAGAAGCTGGCACATCGCAACGAACTATAGTTAAGGTACTGAAAGCGCACAAGTCCACCCGCACAAACTTTCAGTTTCTCAAACTTTGCATGCTGGTGGCGAACATCGACGTATTTTCTTTTGTACATGGTTTAGAGACATGTGCTTTGACAATCCACAGTTTCCATTAAAGGTGTTATAGTCAAATGAAACTAGATTTACTAACTGCGGTATGTTCAATAGACACAATGAGCATATCTGGGCTAAAGAAAACCCTTTTCATTGAGAACCTAGATAAAATTTGGTTTTAATGTTTGGTATGGTATCATAAGGTCTACTATTCTGGGGCCTTTTATCTATGACGAATCACTTACTGGGGAGCGCTACTTGCATTTCTTGCAATACACTTTTCAAGACATGTTGCATAATTTGAATTTGAGAACTCGTTTAAAAATTGAGTGGTTTCAACATGATGGCGCACCTGCTCATAACTCGTTATTAGTAAGACAACACTTAGATAATATCTATCCAAACTCTTGGATGGCCACCCCGGTATCCCGATTTGGCAATTATAGACTTCTATTTATGGGGTGCGCTAAAAACAAAGTATACAAAAGAAAGTATGAGACAGTTGGTGACCTAAGGGAGGCGGTATTACAAGCAATTGAAGAAATTGATAGGCGGTCTGTGAGGAAAGCGGTAATGTCAATCTTAAAAAGATGCAATTTTTGTCTAAATAAAAATGGTGGACTTTTCGAACATAAATTGTAACCATTATTATGTACTTTAATTTCTTAAGTTTTTAGTAAGTACCTCGTTATTTAGTTTTTTCGTTATGTCTGATATACCTAATAAAAAAAACGTTCAATGTTTTTTGGGATAGTTATTAATAAATCAATCTATTTCATGGCTAACTACGTTAAAAGTGAAAATAAGAGAGAAAAGCATGCATAACTCCGTTATTATTATGAATAACTATATGGAGTATTATATCATTGAAAAGCTCTAAAAATTTCCAATTTTTTGAGATCATAGCCAACTATGGTTTGCAATCAAAAAAGATAAGTTTTTGTCATATCTCGAAAACGAGAGCTGTCACTCAAACGAGAACTTGACAATAATATTCTGGATACAATTCCCTTCAATTTTGATATTTACACGTTTTTTATAAAATCATAAACAAAGGAGCTAGAGGGATTTGACTAAATCGACAGAATTTCGTTTTTTTCAAAATATCTAATAAGCCACGACTTTTTACAAAAATCCGAAAGTGTCATTAAATTGGGCCAGTAAAACTGCAAATCTTTCCCAATTCAACCATTGCTCTATCTCCGCTAGTTTCCGAGATCTCCATACTGATCATCAAAAAAAAACTCACCCTTTATACAATGTATAAAACGCTTAAAAGTTTCAATAAGTTTATCGACATTGGCCAACTTTGTCCCAACTTTGTTTTAACTGAAAAGGTAGTTACACTAAAAGAAATTGGAATTTTTGGTGCTACTGTGTGTTTCTAAAAGACAACAAATTTCCTTATATAGTTCCATATTTCAAATTAACATTTAATTCACATTTTAACACTGTTGACAACAAAATAGGAATAAGACTTTTTTTAATAAACAGCATTTTTTTCCTCAATAAAGTGTTATTTCCCAAGAAACCGTTAAAGGTAACTAGAAAATGTCAAAAATAAGTTTTAGAAAACAATTGGGACACTGTTTTAAGTACGTACAGATTTTGTTGGAACTCACTCTTCTCGAACATATCATTATGTGAAATTAAAGAAGAAAAGCAAACTGATGATACTTTACCAGGTTACTAGCTTCTACAGAATACAAAGTATAACTACTTTGTATTTATTTTAATATAAAATTTAAAAAAATAAAGCAAATATTGCTGTCGCGTCTGAACTTTCAAAATCCGTTATTTCCGAAATGACCATGGAAAACAATAACTACAACTTCTTCTATTTAAATTGTTTTATTTCTTATTTATAATCCTTATCAATAACACAGTCACATAAAGTCACAGCAAAGCCATCAATTTAGTATTTCCTGTAAACAGGTTGTACTACGACGGGTTCAGCGTGAGCTTCGTTCCATTGGATGGACCTCAAGATGGCTTCTGGGATTGGGTGGGGGGTTGGCAATACATTACCGGTTGGTTGGTAACCGTTTTCGTCAGCTACGTAGGAGATTTGGACACCGACACCTTCAGGAGCAGTGTATTGGTAAGAACCTTGAGCGACTACGGCAGCATCTTTGTCGATTTGTTTTGGAGATCCGGCTTCTTGGGCAGAGATGCCATTTTCGGTGTCATAACTGCAAACAAAGATATTATTATGAAAAGTTTGTAGGAATTGGGATTTGAGTGTACTTACGCGTAGTGGTAGCTGCCGTCTGGGTTGATGTCGCTGTCCAATCTCAAGATGGCGGCGTTAGCAGCAGCGGATTTGACGTATGGTGCTGGAGCGACTGGCAGAGGAGCTGGGATAGGTTTTTGGTAGGTTACTGGTTTGAATGGTTGGTATCTTTGTTGTTGGTATGGGGATTTGTTGAAGAGATGGCTGACATCAGCGCTGGCTACAGCCACGAAGACGGCAAGGCAAACCTATAATAAAAAGACATGCTGAGTTCATTCTAAGTGTGATAAAGAAACATTTGTTTGCGCATCTCAAGATATTACTGTTACTAGATTTGTGAAAACTACAGCAAAATTAATCTGACAATTAATCTGAAGTGTTTACTAATAACACCAGTTTGTAGGAATAAAAAATCAGACAATGTTCTTCATTAACACACTGACTGCCAACAATGGTATAACCCCTATCTTTGCTTTCTTGGGTAAGAGGTCAATTATAATTAATAATGTAGTCAGATTTTCAGACGTTTCACATTCTTGCAACAACGAAGAACTTCATAATAAATATGAGGTTGGGTTCCATCTCCATTTCACCGCTCTGCCTTTCTTTATCACATTTCGTTAAGGTCTTACAGAGATTGGGGTTTGAACAAAGGTCCAGTGGGTTTTGACCTTTCTTATTCTTGATTGGCAAATCAGCACCCTTGAATGCTAAGAAGCAGGCAATGCTGGCCCAAGATTTTTTATCGGAACCTTGAGTTTCAAAGCCCTTCAGGAGTTTGCCCACGTCTTGAACCTCTTGAAGCTGACGCAATTGAGATAGAGTGTAATGGCGTAGGGCTTCATGAAGCGGGGTGTTTCCATCTTTGTCGGCTATATTGAGATTGGCACCTTCTCGAACAAAAAATCTGACAATCTGGGTATGCTGTCATTCAACAGCTAGATGTAATGCTGTTTGCAAATTGACGTTTTGAAGATCCATATCCATAAAAGCAAATACGTGTTGGACAAGTTGTTTAGCAACTTCTACATGTTTGTTCAAAGCAGCTAAATGAAGAGTAGTTTAGCCATCAAGGGATAGTTTTTGGAAATGGGACAAACAAATCAAGGCTAAAATACCTACATGAATGACAAATAAAATAACAGAACTAAACTTCTCTCAATCTTTGTATTAGAATAATAAGCAACTCGTAGTTGGCTTTTGTCAAAGACGTTGATATTTATTAAAGATATTAGATTAAATTCCATAGGAATCTATGAATTCAATCCTTTTACAAATCGTATTGGAAATTAAAGAAAGAAGAATACCATACAAATATATTTAAAAGAATAACTATGGCTAAAATACCCTTTTTATATAAACAATATGTTCAAAACTCGGATCTTTTTAATTGCACTCGCTTAGATTAGATACTTTTCCAGAAATCAAATGAAATGGAACTTATGATCAATGAAAAATACCAAACTTTATCCAAAATTAAATCTTTTTGTTCATCTTATGGTTGGGGTAGAGTTATTTAGTATTATTCTTCAGTTTTTCCATAGCTGAATAGATGACTCAGATGTCTGTCACAACCCTTAAGGAAGTTGAATTTCTACATTTATTTATATAGAAATTGATCGCAACGATAACTCACAAATGAAATAGAACTGCTACATGATTATATAGAGAAATTTCCGCAGGTAAACTTAAAAAAAATCAGACCAGATCTCTCTTACACATGGCACAGGACAGTGAAGGCTTCGCTATGATGATCCTCAACGTCAAATGATACTAACAAATCACATGAAGAAGAAGAAAGATATTTAACATTGATCACAGTTGTAGTGCTCGAAAAAAACTACTGAGGTCTATAATTCTGGATATAAAGGGCTGAAAGTGTAAGTGAATATGCGATACCCAAAAATAAAATGGAACTAAGAGATAGTAATAAAGTGATATAGTAATAAACAAGAAAAAATAGTAAAATATCTGGTAATGACAAATAGAAACGCAATTCTGGACATTAGAATAAGACAAATTTGAGCCTGTTGAAAAAGTATAATTAAGTAGATTATAATAATCTCTAGTCTCACAACATATTTGGTAAATAATCTCAAATCCTAGATGTAAGTGGCTGAAGATGGATGCTAAATGGGAAAACCATTTCATTTCCTAAAGTAAAATTGAACAACTGAATGATAATAACTGAAGTTTCAGATGCACTAAAGCATCAGTTTCAAGAATATGTTGATGACGACTTGGGTAACCTCTAAAACCTCCAAAGTTTATATAATTGCATTCATTCATTGTTTCATAGAAGGAATAAACCATTATTAAAATTAATTCTGAAATATATAGAGTACCTTACTAGAGCATTGAATGCCTAGTAAAAAAGCGCTACAAAAAATTAGCAATAAACTACTAAGAATTGCATCTAAAAAACTTGTATCATGTTTTTCCTCATATAGTTTTCATATTAATTACTTTAACATTAAAACTAATGCATACGATTTGAAAATTAACATAATAATTTGTAAAACAATTAACCTTTAACTAACTGATTTCGAAAAACAAAATACTACATGACCTTTTTGATGGTTCTTCATCTACTTACCAATTTCATCATTTTTGTGATTAGATATTGTCAGATCACACTGCTCACTGATTGTGCCGAAATCGACAAAATTTTTCCTATTTATACCATCATCCGGATTATTATATTGTAGAAGGTAATAATTTAAATGAAGACGTTTTAATATCAGCAACATCTTCAGTTAAGAAGAAGATGAAAGAAAGTAGCATAGCATCACACAGGGACAACGGGTTTTCTTGTCTTCGTTGTTCTGTTCAGTTTTAGATGGTCGTTTTGGTCGGACCGATATGTGAAGGAAAGATAAGGAAGTTCGTATTTGATATAATTTAGATAATATCTATGTAAAACCATGTTTTCTATAAAACAAAAAACTGAATTTAAATTTAAAATTGATTTTGCGTCTGGGTTGCATGTAAAAATGCATTCTATAATTCCACATATATATTTTAATAATCTGTATTATTCAAAGACAAATTCATTGTATACATTTTCAACCAACTTCTATAAAGGAAAAGTGAGCACAAATTCTTTGTCTACTTTGTAAAAGACATTTTTTCTGAATAATTATTAAAGTTTCTGGGAAAATAGTTCAAATTAATTTTGTGCTTATCCTTTTCTTTCTTTATACCAGGTAAATTCTGGTTTGGCCTTCTACATTTCTTTATTCTAAAAACATGTTCATTAGTTAAAGTGTGAAGTCTAGCCTGGACTCAATTACCAGGTTTCGACGCTATTGAACTTAGTAATGAGATGATGGGAATCATTTGAAGTTGCCCCCATGTTTTAGGGTTCCTTATCTCAAAAGGAAAAAAGGATATGCTTAAATGGTGATTTTGTTGTCCATTGACATGACCCAAGTTTGACTTCTGCCTCACCTTATGATAAGTGCAGAGAACACTAAAAACGGAGCACTCCAGTCTTATAAATACCTTAGTGTTTCAGGTTTGTTTGAAAATATTTATTACTCTGGACCTGGTATGTTGGAAATTGTCTGTGGTATCAAGTGAATTATCAGACATCAGCAGTTATTAGTTTATCATAATTATAATATTGGAGAGAAAGCTTCTTAACTGATGCCCACAATTACACAAAATAAAATAGATCAGTATGGTACTGAAATACAAAAATTAGATTTTGATCCGATAGTTCGTTCCGACACTTCTTAGACCTTCAAAAACCCAAACACCTTAGTTTTCTGTGTAAGAAATAGTGTGAAAGGTTTAAAATGTTTGCCATCTCGCTTAAGGTTAATCACCATACTTGATTATGGTAAACATGGGTATTTGGGGACAGTGATTTTGGGACGTTGATTACAGATCCTAGATCAGCTGACCTGTACAATGTCAGGTTCAAGGTTATTTCAAGGTCAATCTATGAAACCACCTTTAGAAAAATGTGAAAGAGCAGGTACCTAAATACATTTTTTAGGTCGCTGAACACGAATAACGGCTACGCTAAAGCCACAAGGTAACTTAGAGGTCATTTTAGGTCTGCAAAGCTAAACTGAGAATGGTTAAGCGAACCTGCGAATTGCATTTAGCGACATCAGTAATTTCTATGACTACTATTCCAGATTTGTATAACGGCTTTTTCTCTATTTCTCTTACGAAGTGTAGCACAACTTTTACGAAGTACTTGAGGCACTTTATGAAGAGTAGAACAGTTCACAGCCCCATTACAAAGATTACCACGACTCATAGAGACTATGCGAGCTTCTATTGGTAGGGTTTTATGAGCTGTGCTGCTCTTCGTACAGAGATAGCGCTTGATTGGAATGACTAGATTACGATTTTGTTCAACGACACAGAAGCTCTATACAGAAAGTGATTTTTATAGGCATAAGGCGAGTCCCGCATAAGCCTGTGTAAACACTAACACTAGCACACGGTGTGCATAAATGCGTTTCTTCATCATATAAAAAAATCTCATTAACTGATTAGGTTCCACGCTAGCCTTCAC
The DNA here is from genome assembly GCA_034190945.1 of Octodonta nipae. Taxonomy (NCBI): domain Eukaryota; kingdom Metazoa; phylum Arthropoda; class Insecta; order Coleoptera; family Chrysomelidae; genus Octodonta; species Octodonta nipae. The sequence continues at coordinate 113,406,819 of CM067221.1, read as the reverse complement.
ATTTAATATGAACATGTAGGGTCTTTTAATTTGTTTAGTTACATTTTTAAATAGCGTCTTGTTCTCAATAAAAGATTTTTTTCACTTTATCCTTTAGTATGACCTCCAGGTAACCTTGTAGGACTAAACGAATACGAGAGCTTAAAAACCTATGTATCTGCTGTATCACATTTCCTAACTTTTTTTACACCTTCCCCAAATATTCTTGTATACCATACATAATCTCAAGTATGGTGACTCGCCTTATGCCAAATGACATACATTTCAAGCATTTAAACTCTCGCCGAATTTTAACCCCTTGACCTAGGATCTTACACCTCTGCCAGACCCTTTAGGAGGCGTTGTGGTCACAAGAACGTTTTATCAAAAGGTCAAATACTATCGAAAAAATTGGTTGCAACCAATTCGAGCGGAAGCTAAAATCTCAGATACATACTGCTTGGTCCTTTATGTGTATTACTAATAAATACATTAAAAAAAAAACAAAAACCCACTTAAAAAAATAACTAAAAAGCATGAAACTGAAAGAAAATAAAAGGTATTTTACTTTTAAGCAATACATTTGCTGACAAAACTCGTATTCAGTTGAAAAAGTGACATATAATGATTATGGTATATATTTTTGACCATCCTAATATTTATATGAAGAATAACTTTTTCTCTAAAAAATATTCATAAGAACCTACACCTTGAAATTGATTAACTTAACAATTATTTCGATTTATTTCCAATCAAATTTCAATTTATTACAATTTTTAATAATACAGCACAATTGGATGCAGTTTTCAATTCTAATAAAATTTGTTTGATTAATTCTAATTACTTCTATTTGATCTTAACAAAAATAAAGATACTTTAATTTGTAATCAAGATTCCTCTTTGATGACAAACCTCCTCTACGGTTAAAAAAGTGACATGGAATGATTACTGTTTACGTTTTAGACTATGCAAATCTATTTATGAAGAATACCATTTTCTATTAAAATTATTAATAAAAAGAAATCGTTTGATTTATGAATACACACTGTATATACATAATAACTGATATTTACTCAGATTAGTTCAATTTATCCCAGGTTCCGAATAGTTAAATTTTAATACCAACGATTCCAACAAATTTTACTGGATAAAAAAATCGTAAATTTTTTTTTCCATGTTAATAAAAAAATATATGGGACCACTGCGGGATATTCCGGAACTAATCCAATCTCTTTTCAATTTATCCCATGTTCCCAATAAAATATATTTCATATTTTTAATATCGGCGACTTCACCATAGTGTATAAGAAAATTGGTGTATATGTGTAGTGTACTTTATAAGTGTAGTGTAGTTTATAAGAAAATTAGAAAATTTCCCCAATTTTCTAAGAAACGTTTCAAGTTATGTTAATGAAAAAAATATGGGACCACTTCGCGATCCTCTGGAACAGGATTGAGTATAAACGGTCGAAAATTCCTTGAACCGATTGCGAGTAGTGGCTGAACCAACATAAAAAAACATAGATACAGACGAATTGACAACCTCCTTCTTTTCGAAGTCGGTTAAAAATGATAACAAAGAATGAGAAACAAAAACAGAAAACTATCGAGAGAAAGGAAGTATACAGGGTGAGTTTTTTTTTGATGATCAGAATGGGGATCTCGGAAACTAGCGGAGATAGAGCAATGGTTAAATTCGGAAAGATTTGCAGTTTTACTGGCTCTAGCTCCTTTGTTTTTGATTTTATAAAAAAGTGTAAATATCAAAATTGAAGGGAATTGTATGCCGAATATGATTGTTATGTCTTCGTTTGTGTGGCAGCTCTCGTTTTCGAGATAACACCTTTTTTGAATGGAAACCATAGTTGGCTATGACCTCAAAATATCGGACATTTTTAGAGCTTTTCAACGATCTACTCGATATAGTTGTTCATAAAAATAACGGAGTTATGGATGCTTTTCTCTCTTATTTTCACTTTTAACGTAGGTAGCCAAGAAATAGATTGATTTTTTAATAATTATTCCAAAAAACATTGAACGATTTTTTTATTAGGTATATCAGATATAACGAAAAAACTAAATAAGTAGGTACTTACTAAAAACTTAAGAAATTAAAGTACATAATAATGGTTACAATTAATGTTCGAAAAATCCACCATTGTTATTTAGACAAAAATTACATCTTTTTAAGATTGACATTACAATTTCCTCACAGACCGCCTATCAATTACTTCAATTGCTTGTAATACCACCTCCCTTAGGTCACCAACTGTCTCATACCTTCCTTTGTGTATTTTGTTTTTTAGCGCACTACATAAATAGAAGTCTATAACTGCCAAATCAGGAGAGCGGGGTGGCCATTCGCGTGGGCCATTTCTTCCTATCCAAGAGTTTGGATAGATATTATCTAAGTGTTGTCTTACTAATAACGAGTTATGAGCAGGTGCTCCATCGTGTTGGAACCACTCAATTTCTAAACGAGAACTCAAATTCAAATTATGCAACATGTCTTGAAAAGTGTATTACAAGAAATGCAAGTAGCGATCCCCAGTAAGTGATTCGTCATAGATAAAAGGCCCCAGAATAGTAGACCCTGTGATACCACACCAAACATTAAAACCAAAATTTATCTGGGGTCGTCTTTGTTCTACATGGAAAGGGTTTCCTTTAGCCCAGATATGCTCATTGTGTCTATTGAACATACTGCAGTTAGTAAATCTAGTTTCATCTGACCATACCACCATTAATAGAAACTGTGGATTGTCAAGGCACATATCTGTAAACCATGTACAAAACAAAATACGTCGATGTTCGTCACCAGCATGCAAAGTTTGAGAAACTGTAATTTTGTACGGGTGGAACCTGTGCGCTTTCAGTACCTTAACTACAGTTCGTTGAGATGTGCCAGCCTCTGCCGCAATCTCACGAGTTGATGTAGATGGATTTTGATTTACAATTGCCAAAACATTTATTTGTGCTGCTTCGTTAATTTGATTACGTTCCTTTGGTGGTTTAGTAAAAGATCCATATCTGCGTAAACTATCGTTAAGCCTCTTAAATGTACATAGAGCAGGTTGACGACGATTAAAATATCTATGAAAGTCTTCCTCAGCTGCAGGAACTGAATTTTTATGGCATATGTTATAACATTCCACCATATTCAGTTTTTCTTCGTTAGAATATTCCATTTTATCACGAAAACTTGTCAATATCGACTGTCAGTTCAGCACTACTAAAGGAATTACTCTCAAATGAGGAAACGTCAAAGTGAAAACAATTTTTTTTATGGCTACCTACGTTAAAAGTGAAAATAAGAGAGAAAAGCACCCATAACTCCGTTATGTTTATGAATAACTATATCGAGTAGATCGTTGAAAAGCTCCAAAAATGTTTTGAGGTCATAGCCAACTATGGTTTCCATATTATATTCGGGACACAATTCTCATCAATTTTGATATTTACACTTTTTTATAAAATCAAAAACAAAGGAGCTAGAGGGATTTGACTAAATCGACAGAATTTCGTTTTTTCAAAATATCTAGTAAGCCATGACTTTTTACAAAAATCCGAACGTGTCATTACATTGGGACAGTAAAACTGCAAATCTTTCCCAATTTAACCATTGCTCTATCTCCGCTAGTTTCCGAGATCCCCATACTGATCATCAAAAAAAAAACCTCACCCTGTAGAAGCCTTGTCTTCTATCGTTCGCCTGAAGCTCTTATTTTTATAATTTTATTTATAAATGTAGAATGGCGCCTGAACGAATTATATAGGACCAGTACTTGAAGCGTAACAAAATAGTGACAATTATATCAATTCCTCTGAAATTTAATCGATTAGGAACAATGTCACAAAGACACAGGGAAATGAGAGAGGTAAATCACATCAATGAGACTGACCTAGTCCCATAGACAAATGGTGACCCCGTCACATTATGAACGTATTTTAAACACATTATAATTAATTCCGTTTAAAAAAAATTATGAGCGAAGATCAAACTGACTCTTTCGAGCTTGCGACAAGCCATTTGACATTAGGATGACAATTAATTGAATATGTGTACGTTGAAATCTGAAGGCGGTGTAGCCCAATGATGGCAACCACTCAAATCCACCTGATTCAATTTTGTAATAGATCAGTAGATCAGCAGTACACGCATACCTCATCATCTTCAGATTTAAATAAATATTCATTATAATTGTTGAATATCATTATACAAGTGGAATTACAAAATTGTATGAAGTTCAACAGGTCGGAATTGTTGAAATATTGTATGTTCTCGATAAAACTACATTTTATATTTTGACATGAAATATTGTCGTTTCAATTTTTATTAATGCACTTCAGTATTAAAATTTGTTAATTTAAATTTTTGCAACTTCTAATCTGACATTCATCATTATTGTAAACTTTTTTATAAAGTTTAAATAGAGAAGTTTATTAGGAAATAATTATTACATGATATCTTCTTTGTCTATTGAATGCGTGGAACTACAACATTGATGGTTTTTTATTGCATTAATCGGTCAATTGGTTATTTAGAATGAAAAAAAATGCTATTAAATTAGAGGTGAATATTGGGGTAAAAATGGAACCCTTACGGTTTTCGAGTATATCTCCAAAACGAAGCACAATTTGGGGGTAATTTTTGGCTCATAGAAAAAAAGTATTTCAAATTTCCGCAAAAATGAGTTATATTATTTTTGATGATATGGCCTTATAAATGTTGATTTTTTTCCTGGTTTTATTCAATTTTTGACGGTTCAGTACTTAGTTTTGAATATATAATTGATTTTTATTCAATTAAGACATATGTTAAATTAACTTATCAACAATAAATATATGTTATATAATTTGTATGTTTTTAATAAATTAATAATTAAATTTTCTTAAACTTTTTTTAATATGAAAATGAATGATTGATTGTGTCTTTTGTAATATATAGGGTGAGTTTTTTTTGAAGATTCGTATGGGGATCTCGGAAACTAGCAGAGATAGAGCAATGGCTAAATTGGGAAAGATTTGCAGTTTTACTGGCCAAGTTTAATGACACTTTCGGATTTTTGTAAAAAGTCATGGCTTACTAGATATTTTGAAAAACCGAAATTCTGTCGATTTAGTCAAATTCATCTAGCTTCTTTGTTTTTGATTTTATAAAAAAAGTGTAAATATCAAAATTGAAGAGAATTGTATCCCGAATATGATTGTAATGTTCTTGTTTGCGTGACAGCTCTCGTTTTCGAGATATGACACAAAGTTTTCTTTTTTTGAATGGAAACCATAGTTGGCTATGGCTTTTCAACGATATAATACTTGATATAGTTATTCATAAAAATAACGGAGTTATGGATGCTTTTCTCTATTATTTTTACTTTTAACGTATGTAGCCATGAAAAAGATTGTTTTCACTTTGACGTTTCCTTATTTGAGAGTAATTCCATTAGTAGTGCTGAACTGACAGTCGATATTGAAAAGTTTTTGTGATAAAATGGAATATTCTAACAAAGAAAAACTAAATATGGTGGAATGTTATATCATATGCCATAAAAATTCAGTTCGTGCAGCTGAGGAATACTTTCATAGATATTTTAATCGTCGTCAACCTGCTCTATGTACATTTAAGAGACTTTACGATAGTTTACGTAGATATGGATTTTTACTAAACCACCAAAGGAACGTAATCAAATTAACGAAGCAGCACAAATAAATGTTTTGGCACTGGTAAATCAAAATCCATCTACATTAACTCGTGAGATTGCGGCAGAAGCTGGCACATCTCAACGAACTGTAGTTAAGATACTGAAAGCGCACAAGTTCCACCCGTACAAACTTTCAGTTTCTCAAACTTTGCATGCTGGTGACGAACATCGACGTATTTTGTTTTGTACATGGTCTAGAGACATGTGCCTTGAAAATCCACAATTTTTATTAAAGTTGTTATGGTCAGATGAAACTAGATTTATTAACTGCGGTATGTTCAATAGACACAATGAGCATATCTGGGCTAAAGAAAACCTTTTCCATGTAGAACAAAGACTACCCCAGATAAAATTTGGTTTTAATGTTTGGTATGGTATCATAGGGTCTACTATTCTGGGGCCCTTTATCTATGACGAATCACATACTGGGAAGCGCTACTTGCATTTCTTGCAATACACTTTTCAAGACATGTTGCATAATTTCAATTTGGGAACTCGTTCAGAAATTGAATGATTCCAAAATGATGTAGCACCTGCTCATAACTCGTTATTAGTAAGACAACTCTTAGAGAATATCTATCCAAACTCTTGGATTGGAAGAAATGGCCTTCGCGAATGGCCACCTGGGTTTCCCGATTTGGCAGTTATAGACTTCTATTTATGGGGTGCGCTAAAAAACAAAGTATACAAAAGAAAGTATGAGACAGTTGGTGTCCTAAGGGAGGCGGTATTACAAGCATTTGAAGGAATTGATGGCAGTCTGTGAGAAAAGCGGTAATGTCAATTTTAAAAAGATGCATTTTTTGTCTAAATAGCAATGGTGGACTTTTCGATCATAAATTGTAACCATTATTATGTACTTTAATTTCTTAAATTTTTAATAAGTACCTACTTATTTAGTTTTTTCGTTATATATGATATACCTAATAAAAAATCGTTCAATGTTTTTTGGAATAGTTATTAATAAATTAATCTATTTCATGGCTACCTACGTTAAAAGTGAAAATAAGAGAGAACAATAAGAATAACTATATCGAGTATTATATCGTTGAAAAGCTCTAAATATGGTTTTCATTCAAAAAAAAGATAAGTTTGTGTAATATCTCGAAAACGAGAGCTGTCACGCAAACGAGGACATGACAATCATATTCGGTATACAATTCCCGTCAATTTTGATGTTTACACTTTTTTATAAAATCAAAAACAAAGGAGCTAGAGGGATTTGACTAAATCGACAGAATTTCGTTTTTTCAAAATATCTAGTAAGCCATGACTTTTTACAAACATCCGAAAGTGTCTTTAAATTTGGCCAGTAAAAATGGAAATCTTTCCCAATTTAACCATTGCTCTATCTCCGCTAGTTTCCGAGATCCCCATAGTGATCATCAAAAAAAACTCACCCTGTATTATATCCATATGTAATAATTAATATATGGATTTTATATAATAAAATTAGATTATATGAAACAATTTATTCAACTGGAAATAAATAATATTTGACTTATTTAAGTAACTTAATTTTAAATTACTTTAATTATACTCACTAACAAAATAATCGCAACACCCAGGAGTAGATATTTAAATTTAATATTGATATTATAGTAAGAAGAAAATGAAAATGAAATTTGGTGAATGTTTTTTCATGTAAACTTTTTTATCATTTGATATTGTGAATTCCTCCGATAATTCATGGAATCGGCATTCATCCGATATTTCAGGGATTTCGAAATATTGTTGGGCTGGCTCATCGCGGTCGGCGGCTTGCTTTGATGTAGTTCTCGAAGATCTAGTTTGGTCTAGGCGGCTCTTTGACGTTCTGGAGAATTCCTAGAAGAAATATATAAATAAGGAGAGTTGAGGAAGCATTCATTCAGTATTCGACTGCCGTATAGTAAACATAAATTGTAAATAGTTCCGTAAATATAAATTGTGTTAAAATAGTGGAAATAATTACGAGTTGATGTCAGATTTGTCACGACGAAAGCCGCAAAAATGGGTGCAGCTCTGCCTAGGCTACTTCCTAAACATGAGTGGGCTTCGAATGGTGAAAAGCAGGCTGTGGTATGGGATGTTGAAGTCTATCTTGTGGTATGGGGCCCCTATGAAGACATATCGCAGGCTCATGGAGAAAACGGTTAGACCGATCCTCCTAAGAGTGGCATGTTCATATAGAACAGTAGCGATGGAAGAGTTGTATGTGGTTACTGGTTTGAGCTTTTGGTGAAGAGAAAGCGAGAGTTAAATTATGGGTTGACCCAGTTGACAGCTGAGCATTGACGGCAACGACTGCAGTGGTGCAGAAAACGGCAACTTTGGAATGTGGAAAGGCATCAGGTCGCCTTCTCTGATGAATCTCCATTCTGCTTGGGATGGTGGCCGGAAAAGGGATATACAACGTCAAGGAGAAAGACGTCAACCTCAGTTTGATACACAAATTAAGAAGTATGGTTTTGTATTGAACCAAGAGTATTCCCTTGCAGCTGGTTCATCTGATGAAATCTTTGACAAAAGTTTATAGCTGAAATAAGTCCAAGAGTTATACAATAATATTGAAAATGAAAGTATAAGGTTTTGAATTGTATCAACCAGTTACCAACCGATCATAAAATTTAAAAAAATACTTTCATAGGTACATAATACTAAAGTTGAATGCATTATAACTAATCTCCGTGAGACACCCAGTATAGCAGGTGACATAAAAATATATCAGAAACATAAATTAAATGGTTTCCTAAACTTAACATATTTCGTAACAGCCATCCTCTGACTAGAACATAACCTTCAAGGTCGCCAGTTTCACAGATTCAACGGTGATGATCTTGTGTTGGATGTGTTTCTTCTTTCATTCCGCACTCTTAATTATCACCGATCGCATTGTAGTGTCGAACTACGAAACAACTGACATTTAAGAAATTATTATTATTACCTATGGGACTGCTTGGAATTTTTTAACACTTTTATATTCAGATTTTGTGGTCTATACACGCCTTTGATGACTTTTGAAATTTTTAGTGAGTGATTCATTTTTTAATTAAAAAAATGGTGGAAGAAGACAAATATCGACCCTGAACGATTCTCCCTAAAAAGGCAACTAAAATGTTTTATCTTCAATTAATCGCGAAGGTGATATTGTATTTTAAAATCTGCATATTCTGCATTGTTATTACCTACTTTCCAACCAAATAATGTAAGTCTCTCATTATTGAGGATAGTATCATCAGATACTTCTAATCTAAAGGAGAATTACATTACAGAAAAACTAGAAAAAATATACATAAAGAACAGATCAAAGTATAAACTAGGGTTTAATCATTTTTCTTTTAATTTATTAGAGATAGGTGGACGATATTTTCCAACTTATTTTGTTATTAACTTTCTTTTTTATACTCAACTGGTCTGTTGTCATCCAGTTATACTCGTCCCATCTGATCTTTAGTTTTACTCATAAAAAAGTTAGTTGTTTTGTTAATCAATCTTTTATAGGCTAAAAAAAGAAGGAGGTTATTAATTTGGTTGTATTTGTATTTTAATAAGTGTCACTGCAGAAGTTCGACAATTTGAATAACTCTGTTTAAATATTTTATAGTTGAAAATGGTGAAGGAGCCTGTATTAATTGAAGGTAATTGACATTATTTGAATTCAAAAATGAAATTAATAGAAAATGAAATGAATTTATTGAAAATAAATTCAGTCACTTCATAAAATATAGAAGTTCTCAATTAATAATTATTAGAGGAAAATATTATTTTCCATTAAAAAAAATTGCATGATGTGAACCCTGAAAAGAAATCATCATACAGTGTGGAACAGCCAAATGGAATAAATTCAACAACGATTGATGGACCACATCGATTTGTATTTTTAAATGCGCATTTTTTCAACAAATTACTGATTTGAAAAAAAAAAATCAGTTTATTTTCGTCAAGACTTATCCCTTATCATCTTGTTGTCTGTCTGTTCCAACCTGTATGGTGAAATATATATGGAGTTACAAATTTTATAATAAATCTCCCAATGAATTTCAAAAAGAAACTTACTAGTAACTGTTAATATCTGATTTAAATTTAGACCATCGCCCAACAATATTTTGTTTATTTTTAATAATGTCAATACCAAATATGGATAACAAATGATTGTCTCTGATTTCAAACTTTATTCAAGCAAGATTTACGATAAATAGAATACTTGAAATAAAAATTACCATAGAACAAATAATTTATTCATCCACAATTAGTCAACGATATCGATATCTGCCCATAAACGCCCGCCCACATACAAATATGGAATTTAGTATTTTTTACTGTAAAATGTCAACGTTGCCATAAATTAGCGTTTTTTAGGAGTGTAGTTTTTTTATCAACAAGGGATGACACATTGCAAAAACATCTCCGTTATGCTCGGATTATATGTAGTTGCGTAATTAAGAAATGTCAAAAATATTAAATGCGTTTTCTGCAGACTTAAACTGTTCTAATAACATCTTTATCATTTAGTGGATGTTTCAAAGTTATCATTTCTCGGGCATGTGTTAAATTTTTCATGAGAAATACGAGCGACTTTAAAAAGTCTATTTATTAACGGATAAAAGAAGATAAAGTTGATTATATAAATAAAATAATAATATATTAAAAATTCTCGTTCCTCGAAATTGTATCTATGTGTGTATCTGCATCATCATCAGTCTATGTGCCATTGTCAGTTCTTAAGGAAAATTTTTAATAAACTAATAAAATTTGAAAAATTGGCTTATTGCAGTTTTTTTACATCTTTGTTCATGTAAGCTTGTAGAAAGAAAAGGTTCTGGATAAAGTTATTATGGAGGATAATTATAAGTAGGTGACTTGGAATTTTGGAAAATACAAAAATTTTCTCGAATATGGGAAAAAATTTCAAAATATGGAAAAATTTATTATTTGACTTAAAATATGGCAGATTATTTACAGAAATTAGGTTCTCTTCTCGTGGATCGGTCTGTTTTTATTATAATAACCAAATTTTTTAAAGAATTTATTTTTTGCAGCCGTTAGTGATGAAGTTATAGAAAACGAACTAAACAAAATTCAATTCTTAAACCTCTAATTGTTTACTGGAAAAACTGTGGAACCTTTGGTGTGCCACGCTTGTATAAACACAAAGTTTTATACCCTAACACTAAACTTTTATTTTTTCACTCGACGCACGTTTCAACAGCTAAGCTGTTATCATCATGGAATAATACAAAACTGAGAATATTTACAATTATTGTATAACACTTAAAAACTATTGGTAAATTTGTGGGAAAACCCAACATGCTAATTCACTAATTCCTAAGTACCTGACCCTCTAACAAAATATGGTAATTGAGTTATTAAATTCTTAACTTCTTAAGATACAAATTGCTAGGGATACAATTGACTATTTTGGAATTGGGCCTTTGTGGGAATTAATAAGGTTATTATGTTATATAAAAATAATTTGGTCAAGTTCGAGTTGGACTCGCATAATAAGGGTTCCGTACCACCTTCAAGATTCGAATATTCCAGTTTCAGACATGCGGGGAATAAGTGCATTTTCCTATATTTGCCTTAATATCTTTTAAAGGAACACATAGACTTTTTATTTTATCTGCTTCAGAATTCGCTTGATTTTTAAAAGAATACAAATTGTCAATTTTAAATGTCATAAATCAAATTTTCATTTTGCAATCACATCAATAAATATAAAGCCATTTACAACGAAGTCAGAATAGACTTTGAAAAGTTTGGTATTCCTGCAATATACGTAGTTTTATTTCTATTGTGGTGTTATTGCCCAAAAAAACATAAAAGTAATCAAGAATATGCCACAAACAACGTTTAGAAGACAACAAACAAAATGTTAGAAATAAGAAGATGACTTATTTAAAATTAACTAACGATTAGACGGAAGTCAAAATGTTATAAATGAACCTGCTATTGAAACAAAACATGAATTTCTAATGAAGAAAGTTTATTCCAAGGTTAAGACAAAAATTATACAAAAAATTATACATATATTATTTATTAGTTGTGAAAAAAATGGGACAATCAACTCCATCCTTATTTATTTATTTCTTTATTCTTTTTACAAACCCCAAATAGGTAATTACATGTGAAGATTTAAACAACACAAAAGTATTTGACAATGTCACAGACATGCCAATGTCATAAAGGTTGCATCCTGATGCGCCAAGTTCAAAAAATTTGATGATAAATAGATCACGAACTCTGTCATTGGACAGCATATCATTGCAGACACTAAGTATATAAGTGAAGAGCGAAGGACGTCCGTTGTTAATGTAGAAGAGATTAGCTGATAGCAGTCTTATGCTAATTTAGGGCTCCCTAAACTTAACGCTATTGATAAGCCACAATCGGGACATTCTCTGCTATTTAGAATATTATATATAAAGATAACAGCATGTGTCTTTCTCCTAGTACTCAAACACAGATGAAAGGTTGCCAACATTGATCTATAAGATGCCATCAAGCAATATATGCCATTCCTTTTGATATAGAGCACGTTTTTGAACTCTTTCAATTTCATTGCTGTGGGTGTAACAATTTGATTCCAAATCTTGAAGGCATACTCAAGATGAGACCTCACCATAGATGTATAAAGTCTTATGGTTGTTTTTACAATCAAATCTTGACTATCGCGTATGACAAATCCAAGAATATAGTTATATAATACGACATGAACTTTATGTTAACTATTTTGAAAGGATTCTGGTTGATTAGCCTAATATATTTAATAGAGGACTAATATATCCTTCTGAAAGTACCTTGGAGGCTGTGTTGGAAAGTTCTTATACTATTTAAAAGGCTAACAAACTAATAAAGAAATCAACCTTATATGTTGGATCAAATTCATCGGTTTATATTCGAGTCCTATTTAATATTCATTATAATTGGTTAAAATTACAAGATTAGCATAAAAAATTAACTTCAAGTTTAAAATATTTTATTAATAAATAACAATTCATTTACATTTCAAACCATTAATTTGCCTAGAGAGTGAATAAGAACTTTAGAAACCATGAAAAGTGATAATTTTAACTAACTTACTACGTGGACTAATTCTTACTACCTTTGGCTTTTATCTATACTTTAAAATAAACTCAAACTTTTCATAATCACTTCTTAAAGATTCTATACAATTATCAGTGTTCGGCTTCGGGTTAGCTTTAATTGTATCTGATTTGGAATTTCTGCTCAGGCTCAGGGTGGGCAGCATTATATGCCAAAGATCTCAATATAGCAGCTGGGATTGGGGGTGGAGTTGGAAGGACATTTCCAGTTGGTTGGAAACCATTTTCGTCAGCGATGTAGGAGATTTGAACTGGGATTCCTTCTGGGGAGGTGTAAGCGTATGAACCTTGAGCTACGTTGCCAGCTTCTGGTCCAATTTGTCTCAAACCTCCTTGTTCTTGAGCTGCGATGCCATTCTCGGTTTCATAACTGCAACAAATAACACAGGAAATGAACGAAATGCTTTTTGGCACTGTAGGTTTCAATATTTCAATTGACAGATTCAGTACTTTTTAAGAGGTTTCATAAACTGTGGTAAAAAATTTTGGGCAAAATCATTCCTAGTTTAATGTTATACTAAAAAACTGCATTAAACATAACACATTTGGAAAATAATATAGAGGAATATCACGCAGAAGCTCTTCGAGTAAGAAGAAGAAGAAGAGTGAGCAAAAAACATAGAGAAAAGTTTGAACACCGGAAATAAAAGAACTAGCAATGAAAATACAAGAACTGCAGACTATGACTGGAAGATATCTCTGCTATAGACCCAAAGAAACAAATACCAAATGAAATTAGAAGGCTTTATATGAAATAGCAAGTTCACCATTTAAAATAAGTGACTGCATTTTTCGAAAATGTTTGAATATCTGACGACAAAATAGAGAAATGGAAACCTTGGTATGTCTCAGACAAAATAATTCAAAATGATAAAATTTTAGTGGTAGAAAAAATGTTAAATGTGAAAAATAAAGACTCATCTTCTCATAAATAATTAATGAATAGAGTCAATTAGAAAATAATATCTGAACAGAACTTTCAGTGGATAACACTCATATTAGAAGTTGAAATGGGGAGAAACAGATTTAGAAATTCGTTTGAAGTAGTTTGCTGAAAGCTTACTGTTCACCTAGTAAATGCTTTAAACACTAGGAAACTATCTAAAAAACTACAGGGTTATAAAGTCGCTGTTTGATGACATTAATTGACACCAATATCTTAACATCAATTTCAGTTGAACCAGGATTATTTTCGCAAAAAGTATTCAATATGGACAAACCCAAATAGATCAAAAGTGGACTTAAGACTGATGAAAATATTGTTTGCAGCAATCAATCATCAAATGTGAACTGTACGGGATCTACATGTTTCACTTAATTTATCAACTTCACGTTATTAGTATGTAGGCTAAAAGATTTGTACAAAATGTAGTGACATCTTGAATTTTTGTAATCAGCTCTCAATGAACAAACCTGGTTGTTCAACTATACTCACTTCTACAGCAGCATATTTTTCAAATAAAGGTAACCAAATGTAGTATGAAATTTGCAAACTGTTTCTGCAATATTTTCTCTGTTGTTAATGCTGCTTACTTATCAGGATAGATAGATTAATATGTCATAAAGGAATACCTACGCATATTGGTAGGTACCATCTGGATTGACTACAGCATCCTGGCGAAGGATTCTGGCGAAGCGCTCGTTAGGTCCAGCTGAAGCAGCTACTACAAGCAATGAGACGATGAACTGTAAAAAAAGAAAATAACGTTTGTGTACACATTTTTAACAATAATTAGAAGTTTGATCCGATTCAATTATCTTACAATCTCAATATATGCACCATGGTATGCTGAATCCACAAATAGTTTAGCTTATCCTGTTATCTCTGAAGTTAACATTTTCTGATGTATTGACGTTTTTTTTAAGAATGTTCCTCGAAAATATATGTGACAAAGAAACATTGATATTCAAAATCAACGGCATATAAAAATTAGATTAAATATAAACTAAATTCTTATTTAACAAATATGTTAATCGAAATAGACCAAACATATTTTTATAAACTATAAGCTTACTAATTTGCTATTGACGAGAACCCATGTAATATTGAAATTCACATTGGCATGTTCGAACAAGATTTCGGGCTGTTGACCAGTTTATCCCCACCACTTCAAATATTATTTTCGTTAGTAAGCTCGTGACTGTATATAAAGCGATCTTAGAAAGTACAAGTTTAACTTCTTCCGGCAGTTATCTTAATACCAAAGACTACAAAGAACTCCAATACTACTTAATAAAATCAAATTTTAACTTTGCAGTGTATAATTAACAACCAATACGAAAACCGTTTATAAATAATTGTTTTTCCACTAAATAGCTTCGTTCCAAATTGGTATTATGAAACACTTTAAAAGGTCTGTCGAACATCTCATTTTCATATTCAAATTATGCAGTTTGTCCATCTTAAGAACATAGTGAATATTATAGAATCTCAAGGCAATGTGACCGAAGTAACATTAGATGGGTTTGACGTAAAATTTATATGTAAATAATGTGTGGCTTAAAAAAATTAGTAGATTTTTCAGTCACTTGTTTGATATTTACAAATCCTTCAATTTTTTTTTACAAAATACGAAGTATAGAAGAAAATCCATCATATGAATTGAGATCTTTAAGAAAAGCAATGAAGAGTTAGGACGAACCTACAATTATTTTAATATCAAATAAGGATGTGTTGTAAGTGCTTACAGTATTCATTGAGCCATGTATTGAAGATAAGTAAGCTTTACAAATATACACAAATATATACTGAAAGTGCGATCAACATTTTTTGGACTTTGGAGCAGGAAAACCACTGCTCATTGTTTTACTTTCCTTAAGGTTAACATAGAAAACGTAATATCAAGGGTAATATAAAAAAAACAAATATATAGATTTATCAGAAAGAAGCGGACAGGCTTACAAATTCTAAGATTTAGAAGGAGATATTGGAGATATCTGACGTAGTTGAAAATGAAATACTCATAATTAATTCCACTAGATTCAAAATTGCCAGGAACAAGTTATATTTGGTATAGCAGAATCCATAAACTGTATATGACAAATTATTTCACCGCAATTAAAGATTTGTTAAATCCAATCACAAACAAAAGCTTCTAAATCGCTCCAGATGTCCTAATTAGGGAATGTTGCTACCGCCAAGAAATGTTAAGAATATCAACTGATTTTTATCAAATTTGGTCTCGAAAAGATCTACACACCTTAAGAGCCAAAAAGAATAGGCTATATTCATTGTTAAAAAAAAATCTCAACTTCTTCTCCTGATTATTTTGTTTGGCCAACGTGCAGAACACTAGACTGGATAAAGTACAACCTTTAGGGAAAATCTAGATCTGGTCATGACAAGATTAAGCAGATTTCTATAACAAACTTTGAAAAACATTTGGAAAATTGTAAATGGTTGGATCTGCAAGAGATAAACAACACGCAATAGCAGAATTAAATGGAAACAAATGCTGCTACTTTTCAGTGAAAAAAACTCATGAAATTGTAAAATGAAGATGAAGAAGAAAATTGATTTGCTTCTAGATACCTAGCTAAAGATCTACAAATAATAATTAGAGGGCTATCTCCAATACTAGAAAGAGATATGACCTGTACAGCGTTTTAGAAATCCAAGAGTCGACAGGAATAATACGTTGGTTTAGCGCGGTTCTTTTAATACCAAAAATCGACATACCCACAATAGCTAAAGCAGAAACTCACCAATTAATGGTATTACAAATAAATGAAATCGATTGAATTCAAAGTGGAAACTGACTTCAACAAATACTTAGTAAACACTGGAATAAAGTTCTATAAACGCTGAAGTCTTTCAACATGTGATTGACCTTTGAGGTAGGTCATCATCTTTGAGACAAGATTAGGAATGGAACGATCATTAAAATCGTTTGAAATTCAGCGAAAATACTTATCAGAATTGACAATTTTCCTTCAGGAAAATCTGAGTAAAAACTCTTAGATTTTCTCTAAAATTATTATTGTTTCAATGAGTTTTAATAACAACTCTGCTACCCTTAGTAATAAGTGGTTTCAGTTTAACCCAACATACTGATTGTAGGATCCGTTTTAATATATATGATCAGGTCTATTCTGTGCATCAAAGGCAAAACACAGTTCTTCTTCTACCAAGTAGTTGGGAAATCAATTACTTCCAACAAGTGGTCTCCATTTTTTTTTGAAAATTAACAAAGGAAATGTTTTTTTTTGGGTAAAACTGGTTTTCTTTCTAAAAACAATATAATAACCCTCATTGTGTTATTGCTTATAATTTCTGGAAGAAGACATTAAACTGGATTTTACTGAAAAAAATGTATACAGTAACAAAGCCTAATAAGATTTTCACGAGATGTCCCATCTCTATGGGTGGAATATATTCTTCAAATTTAAAAACCAGAAAGAATCATTAAAAATGAACGTGCATCACTGAATTGAAGTAAGAAAATAAACCTAGATAGGAAGTGAAAAGTTTATTTATAGACAATTTACCTACATAGTAAATTATTCAGAAAAAGAAGACTAGTCAAATTCCGGATGAAACTATGGTAATAAATCTAGAGCAGCTCTAGAAAATCATAGAAGCTAGGGTCTAATAAAAAAGTATTACTCGAAAAGGTTGATGACATAATAAAAAAATATATTCATTGGAAGACACAGTTGAAAACATTTTGAAATAAACAGTTTGAATTTAAAAAAATCTAGAAAATAACTTCTAATTATTTTGGAGAGAAAAAAAATTGTGAAAGTAGAAGTCAGATATCAAAAAAACAATATATACTATGAAAAATAAGTGACCAACTGAAATTTAGCCTGAAAGACTTACAGGAAACAATTTGTGTATCCAAAAAGAAAAGAAGATTTAAATTGGAGCTATTTTAGATCGGTTAATGACTGATTTTACATGTAACGTTTTAGAAAAAATGTACGAAAGTTATTGTAGAAACCATATATTAGAAAATGTAAAACATATTTCTATTATATTACAATTGAATTTATTCCAATGTTAAAGAAGAAAAACTACTAGGACTTACGAATTATTAAATGATAAAAGCTCAGCAATATCCTAGTAGTAATGTATTAACATTATAACTATAAATATTGCATTTTAATTCATTAATTTAAACTCATTACTGTTTTGAAACAATTACGTTTCTTTCGTTTCCCTCACCAACTTACCAATTTGTACATTTTGTGAAAAAAAAATGTTATTTGTTACACAAAGAACGTCTGAGAGTGAACTGATGCTCTACTGACGCACAAAATTCTATTTATAGTGTTAAATATGTGAAACCCCAAAGCGTTCTTTCAAAATTTTTCTCAATCCGCAAATATGAATATTTAAATGATACTATAATGTCAGATGATGAGTCGAAACCTACAATTTATTGAGGGTGTGGTCAGTGATCTTCTTATTTACATAACAGTTAGGCAATTATATGGTTTCAGAAATTTGTGATGGTAGCGTGAACACATAGAATTTGGATTTTAATGATTCCAAGCAAAGTATTCAAGAAAATGCAAAAATGAAAATTACATTCGTTTGAAACATAAAAGTCAATAACTGTGACGAACGTAAGTATTGTGTATTCGTATTCAGGAATGTGATTTTGTAAGTAGAAGTTTGAAATATTTAATTATCCCATCTTTATTGAAATGAAATTTAAATATGAAAAATGAGAACTTTTTTTTTCTTCAGCAAACGTAAGCAGATTACAAAATTAATTATAACCAGTTCAAAAATATATATATTCAAAAATAATGATTTGAGCTCAATAAAACAGTAAGAAAACCATTAAGTCAAGACCCGATAGTACAAAACGAATGTGATTACGTAGACCATAGAAAAAAATAAAAGCCCTAAACACTTTAAGAAGAAACTATACATAAAACAAGCTGAAATGGCCAAAACAAAGAATACCAACGGAAAAAAAAAGAACCGTACTATGAAAAACAACAGCAGTAAAAAATAATTTTACGAAACATAGGATCGAAAGAGATTCCAGAAGTGTGCTAGCACTTAAGAAGATGAAAAAAGGAAAAACAACTGGACCCAACGACATACTATCAGAGATGTTTCAAGAAGGGGGCACAACCTTACTAAAAAAAACTGTCCAGGACAAGAACGTATGCTAGAGTCGTAGATGGAAGCAGAAATCTTACGAATACGAAAGAAACAAGATTGGTCAGATCTAGATCACTATAAACCAATAAGTGTACTGTCTCAAGTAAAGAATAAAACCAAAAATTAATTTCAACCTACCAACAGAACAATTTGACTTCCAACCTGGCTTCAGGATATTCGAGGATCTACAGATTGTTAAAACACTTAAAGCAAGGAAAATAATAAGGAGCTCCTTATGGAATTCATTGATTTTAAGAAAGCCTTCGATGTAACCGAATTTTGGGCAGGCCTCAACGCATTGGTAAGCAGCAGCTTAGGTAATACTAAGAAACAACAGTTACCTTTCCGCAAAAATGTATGAAAAGTGGATCAAGACGTCAGAACGGCCTTCGAAGTTTCCTTGGATTTCCATCTTCTTGAAATGTTATCAGGTGAATGAAAGGAAGATAAAAGATTTAAACTTGTTGAAACGTTGTGAGATTTATTATTTGAACACGATGTAAGTCAAAAGAAACTTCGAAGAATGAGTTACATTGTCTACGAGTTTCAGACTAAGACAATAGATCCTATTCCACTAAAAAGAGGTGTAAGACAAGGTACTACCATTTTACCAAAACTGTTCACTGCGGCTATGGAAGACAGAAAGTCCCCAAGAAAAAAGACATTTTGACAGGAGAAATTGCTCGAAGAATAATCTTAAATTGGATTGCCTTTGGCCAATTTAGCTCTACATTCAAATGAGAAATAACAAATCTTTTGAACAGTAATATAATCAGTGTATCCTGTCCGTTCTAACATATGATGCTGAAACATGGTATATTACAAAAACTGACACACAAACTCTCAACAGCACAGAAAAAAGACTAATGCTTGACATTAAGCTGAACGACAGGAAAAAATCATGAATAAGACAACAACCTCAACTAGATTACCTGGTAGCTCGAGTAGAAAAAAAAATAAATTGGGAATGGGCAGGATATACCCAAAGAAAAGACGCCAGAAACACTAACCGAATTCTAGAATGGATCCCAAAACTATATGTATATTCCAAAGTACTTGGCTTAATAATTATTCTAGAAAATATACGAAAATGAAGCTTAGATGTTTCGAGAAGCATAGCTTTGAATAACACGAGATTATAAGGCAGTGTGTCAATTATAGCTTGCAGAGGTAAACTAGGAAATAAAAAAATATATATTTTATTAGATATCCACAAAGGTGTTATGCAACCGTTAGTATGCGAGTTCATCTTGCACTTGAACAAAAGATTGTTGTATTAAATGAAACTAAACTTTATTTTTATAGATTTTTCAGAATTCAGAATCTTTTCACATAGAGAATACTCCTGGCTCTGATCCAACCGACAATGAAAATTATACAAAAGATGTCAAATAAATAAAGGGAATTTTGGACTGCTAGGTGCGGCCTTTGCCAAAAATGAATTTTCCTAAAGTAGAAACTATAAAATCGCTTTCATTTAATTTACAATTAATCCTGTCTTGTGTTTTGTTCTCATTTATGAAATATTATTAACATTTTATTGTATGACCTAAGTTTCAACTGTTCATAAGTATGGACTTCCACAAAAGAGGAGGTTATCAATTCGTCAGCATCTTTTTTATGTATGTTCATTGAATATTTAAAACAGAAAGGTACCATATAAGTCTTTATAACATGAGATTTACGGTTTTCCACAAAATCAGAAGAAACAATAATTAAAACGACGAAAAAAATTTGAATATTTTAAATTGTATTCTACTAAGATATGTTTCAGTGTAATTCGGTTTATTTTTCTACAATGTAAAACGTACCTTTTTTCTGAAAATCAGAAAAATATGTGCAAAAAAGGGTTTTTTTATCATAAATATCTAGTTTAAATGTATAGATATGCCATGAAAGTGTATCGTAAAGGGTGCTTGTAATGGTTCTCATTCTACTGAACTTAGAGTCGACTTAAAAAGCATAAAATATTCCATTAGTGTATCTAAAACAAAAGTTGTTATGTGAGCGATCTTTTCTATACGGTATACGATGGTAAGTGTAGTTGTGACTGCATAGAAATTCAAGCAGCAAACAATGTGTCTAGTTGAAAATATAGGGCGGAGTAAAATTACAGTTATACAGGTGGGTTCAAAAAATTTTACAAATAAATGTGATATTGGGTGGTAAGTAAGCAGTTGCAAATATAGGATGGTTGAAATTCAAGGAGGAATTGAAGTTGCACAGGGTGGTTCAAATATGTTGTATTAGGTGGCCCATAAGTAGTTGTATATATAAGGTGGTTGAAATAAGAGTGGAGTATAACTATAGTTATACAAAGTAAATAAAAAAACTTTAAAAAAGATTGTTAAATAAGCATATTCAGTAAGGATATTTGAGTTATAGGGCGGAGAGTTCAAAAAATGTTAGAAGCAGTTGAAATTTAAGGTGTAGTGAAATTATTGTTATACAGGGTGGTTAAAAAAATGTTATATATAGTGTGGAACATAAGTAGTTGCTTACACTTGACATACGGGTCGAAATAAAATTAGAGGTATACAGGGTGATTCATACAATAGAAAAATAGAAAGTCAGTTAGGTGGAGAAGATTATTACTTATACAGGACGGTTGCAACATCGCGTGGAGTTGAACATATACAGGGTGCTTGAAATATAGGGTGAATTAGAGTTACACTTATAGAAAGTGGTCCAAACAATAAAACAAATAAAAAAGTTTTAAAAAAATTGTGGAAGATATAGAAAAAAAAAAGAAAAGAGAGAATCAGATAGAAAAGAATAGGTATATGTTTGAAAATAGGTTTTTATACTTTTTTTATTTTGTCAGGTGAAATCGGTTCTTTTTTAAAAATAAATTATTTATGTTATTTTAGTGTTGATTTGTATACCTACATTCCTTCATCATAATGGAATATGACGTTTGCGGTTAAGCAAACAAATCACCCAATATTGTTTATAAGCTACGCCCTGAAGCTAAAAGAAAACATGATAATCAAGCTTGATGTAGTGGAATTTTTGGAATATTTTGATCAACGTTCCTCAAATAACAACATGAAGAATTTAAAAATTTATTACATGTTATTAATCATGCTTGACTATATTTTATAACCATGTTTTTTATATGTCTACACTGTGAATTAAAGTTCATTGTCAGTCACCTTGGCAGCAGGTAATCACATTCTTAATATTATTTCAAATAAGTTATCTGTAATACCACACCATGCAACGATAATTATCAATCGAATTAAAAACGATATTATAAAGATAACTGCTCATAATTTTTTCAAATTGGTATTTTTAATAATTTTGTTCTTCAATTTAATGCCGAAATTGATGCAAAATGTAGGTAGGCATTGATTTCATTGATTTTGTCTTTGACACTTTTAAGGTTGTTTGGTGATTTCAGTAAATTTTTTTAATCCTGGATAATCCTAATTTGTTATATGGTTTTGACACATTTATTTTAATTCAGACTTATTAAAATATAGCTGAGTTAGCACTGCCATGGTCTGTAGTATTTCTTTAGTGATTATGGTCAGGTAAAGAAGAGAAATTTTCAATTATCAAAGTAAGTCAATTTGACACATTTACATTAATAACGAGAATTTATGGGTAACATCATTGGCCAATCAAAAATTTCCCATCATTATACTCAGCAGGAAAAATATGTGGACTTCTAAATTGATCATTCAAGTAGATCACACAATGTGACTCGACCTCTTTCAGAAAAGTTGGTAAAGAACTTTATATCATTATGTTTACCAAGTAATTTATAATAAAATTTAGATTAGGGCTCAATCGATGTATTGAAACTGATTGTCTTCTAAAGCTAGTCTTAGTTTCAAAATCGTCTCCTTTAGTGAAGTTTTCTTTTGGATATGGCTAAGTTAGCGAACGAAATGCTGGAACTTCGGCTGATGAATGTTTTCAAGTAATTTACAAACAAATAATCAACATGAAAATGACATTGGCTGTTGAAATAGTGAGCGCTATAGAAATCTGTTTAGAGAACATCCCTTAATAGCTCTTTCTATAAGAAACAACCAGAACTCTGAATAATACTTGGAGACCAGGGAATGGTTCCAAAGGAGATGCCGAAACGTCGTCAAGTTCATAAATTTAGACAAAGGCTCACCAGAAAGGCGATCTGGGTAGTCGACCATTGGAAGTTGTATAAAACTATGTAAAGCAAATGTTTTCAAAATTCAAAAATCTTTTGAAAGGAATTCATTTTGTTAAGACTGTCAGAATATTCTGTTGGTTGATTCAAAGAAACGCAGACAAATGTTAAACACAGGCCTAGTACATGACAATGCAGTTATTAATCACGAAGTTACTTTGATAAACTATCATTTAAAATACGATGTTGAAAGGCAATTTATAGCATTAGTTATTTTCTACTTTATCCAGGACTACATCATCATTATCCATGAAGACTTTTTCCATGGTCTCACTCATCTGTGCATTGTCAGGTCTAAGACTTGATGTGTCTGTGCTATGCATTTATAGGACATTGTGGAAGGCTGTACAGATGTTGAATTATTTGTCGTGGCTCATCTCACTCCCTAGTTGTTTGGGTCACTTTGCGAGTTGTCAGTTCAGCTCTTCCTGTAGCTATTCGGTTTTATTACTTTGATTATTGCTTTCAAATGTTCGACAGATAGAAAGCATCATTTCTTTACCACAATAAAGGTTTTTCTCTCTTTCAATTACTTCTAGTACCATTTGTTCTTCTAGACCAGCACAGATTCTGATTTTCGTTTGACTAACGTATGTTTTGTCACATATTTCACATCCTTTGCAAGGGCGTACCGGGGAGGGGGGGGAGGAGCTGTTCCCGCTGAACCTGAAAAACCTGCCGTCAACCATTAGAATTTCTCATTAAGTTGCTGACTTGCCTGGACCAAAAATTTCCTGAATTGTCCTTCTCTCTACACATTTTATTCCGATTTGTCTTCCTCTAGGACCATTTTTTTAAAATTGACCGCTCCCTATACCAAAAGCTGAGTACGCCCCTGATTCTATGCTGTATGCACCTAGATTTACGAATCCTCAAAATTTGTTCTTATAGTTTGATGTAGTTTATACGCACTGAGTAAATTATGTTTTCGAAGAATATGTATGCATTTTTTAATATTCCATATGAATGAATAACTATTTTCTATTTGTGATCTAAAGTTACTCCTTAGAAAATTAGGTTACAAAATAATAATTAATACTGGAGAACTTAACTACGGTAAGCATAATACATTTTTAAATTTTAAAGCTCTAATTCATGTTCAAAGTAACCTAATTTGACAATTACAATAATTCCGTAATTATTAGCTCTACTTATTTAAAGTGCTACGAAAGCTTTAAATTGAATTACAACTTAAGTGAAACTAATTATACTCATAATTTTGCACTTTTAATCCAACTAAAAAATGTCAAATTTCCAAATTAACTTATCGCTTAATTGCTCTGCTATAATAATACAAAATTGTTACAAAATCCGGTACATGCTCATTTTGAATTACTGAGCCTAGTTGTTTTTAAAGTTTTTGATTAGAAAATATAATTTAATAGGAATTTGCTTCCAAACTAGATATAGATATATGCATTATAATTTTTAAGTCTGTCAACTATTATGCCGTTTTCCAACCTATTATGTTCCTTTTTTCTAAAAGCGCAAGGGAAGATAAGTATTTTTTTCAATCAACCAATTTAGAAAATAATTCCATATATCAATCGTTCGATTTAATTTTTAATATATTTCCCAATATTCCTAGCAAATTTTCCAAATTTTTATCCCTAAAAATCTTGTTCGTACAGCCATTCTCAAATCATGCACTGACAAGGAATAGCATTTAATTTTCATTTACATAGTTAGATGCAGCGGCGGATCAAGGATTGCCGTTGGGGTGTGGGCTTCATCCCACTGAGGGTAGGTTTTAGCACAATAAACACTATATAAGCATATATCTTATCGAATATGTTATCCCCTCTTAAACCCGCCACTGCTTAGTTGATTGCTCATAAGCAAGAATAAACAGCAATAGTTTTTAAATACAAATGTATTTAATAAATAACACCCTATATACATGTTTGTAACAAAAAAATTGCACTAAATTCGGATCACAAATTAAATCTTGCTGATTTTTCCATATTAGTATTGTCTTTGAGCTTTCAATTGAGGTTCTGGGTGGGCGGCGATCCATTCCAAAGCTCTGACGATAGCAGCTGGAATTGGTGGAGGTGTTGGGAGGACATTTCCTGCTGGTTGGAATCCGTTTTCGTCAGCTACGTAAGAGATTTGTACTGGGACACCTTCGGGGGAAGTGTAGGCGAAGGAACCTTGGGCAGCGTTGCCAGCTTCTGGCCCAATTTGCTTCAAACCACCTTGTTCTTGGCCTTGGATGCCGTTTTCAGTTTCGTAGCTGAAAAGAACAAAGCATATGTAAAAAATGTTTAGGAGGAGTAGAAATGTCATGGGAAAAACTGGACCTTTATTACTTACGCATATTGGTAGCTTCCATCTGGATTTACAACGGCATCCTGACGGAGGATTCTGGCCTGGAATTCTGCAGGTCCAGCAGCTACGGCTACGACGACCAAAGAAGCTACAATCTGCAAGAATAAACGGATAGATCATTGAGATTTTGTTATCAATTTCGGCTAAAGTCATCATACATCTTTACAGACGGAAAAAAACTACGACATGTAGTACTTTTAAAGTATTCAAATTCTAGATTTAGATAAGTCATTCAAAAAGCTATCGAGTTTGCAAAGGTAGCATCAAAGTGATTCACGGTCCTTGTTAAAGACTTTGGATAAAATAAGTTTGGAAGACTTGACAAAAATGTACCAGAACTATAGCTATAGAGACTCTCAAAGCACTGAATATAAACACCAATAAATCATATTTTAAGCAGCAGGCAGTGGATTCAAATCATATATTACTATATATGGGAAAAACTAGAAACAGATTGAAATAAAGAAGCTGTTAATAAAAAGAATATTAGATGCATAAAAATGTAAAGGAAGCAAATCTTCAGTTATTGTTATTCTGAAGAATAATTACAGTCTAAGGTATTTTCCAACTAGTAAATGTTAACGTTTTCCAAAAAGTATCAATTATCAATTCCATTAATCTAGTCATTATTTGTGTAGTAGTGGAAAAATTTTATTATGACAATATGTCTTATTTAACGAAAATATTATTAATGTATTATAAAATATTCAGCAGTTTCCATTATCATTTGTCAAGTAGAAATAATTTGAATAACACTAATATAAATATTAAACACTTTATATTAAATTGTTAAAATCCTACCCACAGAAGTAGTAATGGAATTTTCAAGAAATTTAATTGAGCAATACGAATAAATAATTTTTTAAATTACATTTTACTTACCAGTTTAAACATTTTTTTTGTTTTTTAAAATTTACTAATAGTTGATTAATAGAACTATTGATGAGAACTGATGCTCCTTTGACCCCCGAATTCTTATTTATACTTCGGCATAGGTAAGGATTTCAAAATTTTTTTATAAATGCAGGAATCTCATTTAATCTGTAAGGTCATACAGAAAATATAATATTTTAATGTATCCATCTGCGTGTTAAATATTACATAACAACATTTAAATTATCCAAAAACTGTATAGCATATCGTTGGTTTACAACGCCAGCTTGACCCGGCAGCCAATTATGTAATCAAATGTGGCATAGATCAATTTATTAAAAAAATTGATTGTGCATGTTGAAGCTGTCACGGATTGTTCTTAGTATTGTCTATCAGGTGTAATATTGTGAGATTTGGTAATGAATTTTTATCGCATTGTTGGTTTTAAATATAGTATGTCTGAATATCAGTGGGTCAATTACAGAGTTTTCAAATTTGTTTTCGGTATTAGAAATTTGTAATTATTGGGAATTACTGACTTTTGATTTGGCATGACTTATTACCGAAAAATGACACTCCTAAGTATGCAACGTTATCTTGTTATTTGATAATGGGGAAATCTATGTATGTACAGGGTGTTCTTTAATGACATATTTAAGAAAATGATTCTTGCATCCATTAAAAAAACTACATGTGTTCTAAATTTTTTAAAGTTTGAGATACAGGGTGGTAAATTTATTACAAAAAAACCTTTTTGTAATAAATGTGATACTATTGTAGATATCCCTATGAAGTCTGGAACACGTCTTTTAAGTATCAAGTTGTACTTTCTAATATCCAAACAATTTTATTATTTCTGTCAGCGGCATCAGTACAGATTTTGCTTTGAATATTTTTGGAGAGAGAATGATGCCCTACGGCATTGTTTTTTCTTATAATTAAACTTACTTTTCTTTCTTCCAAGGTATTTTTTTGCAAAAAAATAGAAATCCTATTACTTCTGAGTCTAATTACTGAATGTGTATGTAATTTTTTTTCTTTGAATTATTGAGGTCTTTAATAGGATCTCTGGTATATAAGAACTCTTTGATTTTATAGTTAAGGCACACCTTGGAGTACCTCATCAACTTAAGGGAAGCTTTAATATTATTTTTATATATATTTCAGATTTTTTTCTGCTATCGTTCATAAATCAAATAGCAGTAAATTCTCTTAATGATGTCGGTTTATATTGTCCTTTTTTTAATGTTAAGTTGTACTTTAATTGTTATTATGAACCTTTTAAATTTTAATTCTGTTGATAATTAGGACTGATTTAGACCCTGAAACGCTTGTAAATTCACAAAACAAAAGACATAATTATTATAAACGCCAGTAGATATATTTTTTATAAAAACAATCTTTCAAATATAACACGACTTGAGAGTAATAAATAAATGTTTTTTGTTATTGATTTGGTTAACTGTTGTTAGTCTATAAATAAGTTTTTTAAGTTGTGTTTTTATTTCTATATTGTTCATTATTTCTGTATACCTGAACACAACAATTCAACTAAGTAGATATGAACACATAACAGATGATAATTGAAAGGATGGAGCTGCCAATATATTCATGGCCTCACTACAATGATGCCTCAAGAACTGCTACTTTCAGGAGAAGGACAGGTTCTTCCTGCAAGAAGATGGACTCCTCGTTATCCCCAACCATTGCCAACATGTACATGGAATGGCTCGAAGAACATACAAGGGAAGGTATGAGTACCAACCAAAGCTCTGGTTAAGGTATGTCGACCATACATTCATTTTTTGGTAAAATGGAGGGAATGAAATACAGACATTTCTGGATGATCTCAACCGATCACAACCATCCATTTCATTCAACATGGAGAGGAAAGAGAATGGGTGCCTACCATTCCTTGATGTGGAGTGCCAAAACACTAGAGTTATACCTACACTACAACTCCATCTCTCAACAATAAAAACTGGCATCATCAAAACTCTAATCCATAGAGCTAGAAATATCTGCAGCACATCAGAGGACCTCATGAAGATGAAGGCGTTTGAAGAACTGGATAAACCACCTAGGCAGGAAAAAGAAACCACGATGGCAACTGTATTACTACCATAAACTCACAAAATCAATGCGGATATTCCTGCAGTACCCTAAAAACTGTACAATAAAGGGTACCCTGTGATTGTGGGAATCTCTACATTGGGGGTACAAAGCGGCCACTGGACACCAGGGTTATGAAGCATCGTATAACTACTCAAAGAGGTAAGCTAACAAAGTTTAGGTTAGCTAATCACGCTTAGACCGAACACCATAACATCAACTTAGACCAGACAAGGATAATTCACAAAGAGGAGCACTGGTGTAAAAGAGATACTGCTAGTATGGTTTCAGGTCCAATTAAACACAAAAGTTTTGCCAAGGCTCTGCAAAATGCGTTGATGAATAAATGAAGTTTTTAAAATCATAACAATTAAATTATTTAGCAACTCAATATCAAGGTGTCACTAAGCAGATTTAATAATTGAACCAAAAGGTAGTTATAGAGAATGAATAATAACAAAAATGTAACCCCGTTGGTCTTACCCAGAGTCTGAAAGAAGTTGAAGGCAACCCAATAAAAAAATATATAAAATAGAACTGAAAGATATTTTTTTAAAATAGGTAAAATAAAGATTAGAGTTGATGGCTAAGTTGTAATTAGCTTGTTAGAAGAATTCAAAACTTGAGGCAGACATTTTTCCATCTCTAAATCTGGCTTATTCCTTACAAATAATGAATTGTGGCTACAGAACCAAGATCAGATACAATGAGGGTAAAAAAAATATCCAATAGCCATCAGTCCATCTAGTGGAGTGTAAGTTTCTGTTGCTGTTTGCTTTGAGTTTTGGTTTACTCCATGATGATGAAGACAGCTTTGCTGTTGAAACGACTTTGAGTGAAAAAATAAAGGTTTGGTTTTAGGGTACAAAGCCTTGTGTTTATGTATCTGTACAGATATAAAGGATAAACTTACGATAACCAATTCCATATTAACAATTTTGTTGTTACCTTCTTTGTCCACAGTTCCAAATTTAGAGTAAAGTTTGATTTTAGAAAAGTATATTCACATGTTTACAATACATGTATTTAAAAAGACTGAAACTTTATTCTTGAACTATTCAGAAACACGAAATTAATTTTTGTAAAAAAGAGGTAAGCATATGTTCAACAAAGAAAAGGGAAGAGGAAATAGTCTAGCATAGTCATAAAATTCATACTAGTAAATTATACTAAAGATAACAAAGAATCATTCAAATGACTTTTAATTCTTTTCAACGTCTGTGCTATAAATACAACATTTGGTATTATTTGTAATTTTTAAGAATTCTAAAAGGTCTGCAATCAAATAATTAACAAGTTCAAAATTCTCATATAGGCATTTGAAAACCTGTACTATTAAAATGGTAATCGTTTTCTGTGTTACGTAATTTATGGATATTTCTAAAAATAGTAGAACAAAGATGAAGATACTATTGAAATACATAAATTTTAAGATTAATTAATAGAAATCGACTTATAAGTTCTTCAATATGTAGGTTAGGAGTAGTCATAATCCTAAACTATGGTTATTGTGTAGCGTATATGTTTGTTGTTCAATGGAAATGATGTTTTATGTAATTTTAAGATTCTCGTTAGAAAAATAATGTTCTGAGGTAACATAAAATTTCATTAATATCATTGCCTTATAGACTTTTGACAACTTTTCTTCGGATTTGATAAATGAAGAGGGATCTCCATATTAATGGTTTTGTTTTTGCAATCTGCTTTTTTATGGGGTTCAAAGGAACCTTGGAAACCTATCCCAGCAATAAAAAGATATGCACTTTGGATTTACTAATTGACTGAAAGAAGTTCAAGCCCATAGTACAGTGCATCCCATTTTGGTTGAGATAGCCAGGTTACTCGGTTGTTATTGAAGATAGAGTCTTGCGGTTTTCACATACATACCTGTTCTACTTTTTTGTGAAACTCAGGATGGCCATATCAGATTTTGTATAAGTGTTTCCATTTATAAGATACAGGGCGATTTTGATAATTTATACTTTTTGGACCCTAGAAAATTTTGCATAGAATCCAGTGGAGTACTCAATTTTTTTTTCCGAGTATGGGTTTGAAGATACTACACAACATTATATATTTTTAAATGGAACACCCTGTATTTTATTATTTCATTGAATTCGTTATTTTTTTTTCCTTTAAAATAATGTATAATACAATACACATGGTATTATTAGAAATGCTAAAAAACACTAAAAAGCAGAGTTTTTCGCTAGTAGGTCATTTATTTTCCATTTAAAAGGAGAATCAAACAAATAATTCCATTTGAGATTTTTATAGGAGTTTATCAGCAAAGAAAAATAATGTTAACAATAATTCAATAACATGAAAAACGAAATTTAGGTACCTAAAAGCAACTAATAAATAGTTATACATCGTTCATTATGTATAACAAACAGAACAAGTATTATAAATCAAATATCTATCTTAAAATTAATTTTGGACATTATTTATTACCTTATTGATTTAACTGTTCAAATTGTTGTCCATTTTCCCTAATACATAATTGGCAAACCTTTCCATCTCTCATGAATCCATTTAAAATTATTATAGAATTCCGCCTTTCGGAACAATATTTTATCTAGTGAGCGCTGGAGAGAAAAACGCAAATCTGATCAAGCTGTCATTGTTAGTAACTATTGTGTTTTATCGTGTTTGAATTTACAAGATCATTATATAAATAATTATTCGTGAGTTTGCTGGTTGATAATTGATAATGGCTGGAAGAGAATTGGTTTTTCAAAATAACGAAAAATACGATATGATACAATGTTTTAATCAATATTATGAGAATGTTGAAGAAGCTTTAGAACTATATTTCCACAGGTATAAAGTACGAGTATTTTACCATAAGATATTTCATGAAATCGCGTTTTAAAAACTTTCAGATATCCAGAGAGGCATCAACCTAGTCGACAACTATATTTAGACTAAAGAATAACTTACTAAGTTTTGGTGCATATTCTAAACCTCGATCAAAGGTGTATAAAAAAGAAAATCGAGAAATGAATGAAATAAATGTGTTAGCTAGCGTTCATGCATATCCCCAGACTTCTTGTGCGAAATTAGAAAATTACACTGGAGTTTCTCAATCACGGGTCCAAAGAATTTTAAAAAAAAATATAAATTTAAACCTTACAAAGTCAATATTGCCCAGCACTTATATCCTGGTGATGCAGCAAGACGGTTAAATTTTTGCAATTGGTTTTTAGACCAAACCCGAAGGGACAATGATTTTGTAAGGAAAGTTATTTGGTCAGACGAATCTCATATAAGCAGTGCCGGTATATTTAACAGGCAGAATACAAGATACTGGTATGATGAGAACCCGCACTTAATTTTTGAGCGACAACAGCAGGGTCGATTTGGTTTTAATGTAGCCTGTTTCATACTGGGCACAAAAATAAAGTACCGCATTTTTGAAGGAACCCTTACCGCCAATAGGTACTTGACAATCCTAGAAGACTTATTACCCGAAATATTGGAAGATGTTTCCCTCGCCTTTCGCAATTCTATACACTTTCAACAAGATGGCGCTCCTGCCCACAATTCTAGATTAATTGGGCGCTTTTTAGAAAATAATTTTCAAGGATGTTGGATAGGAACACATGGACCAATTAGGTGGCCTCCAAGATCACCCGATTTACCTATATTGGACTTTTTTTGTGGGGTTATTGGAAAAATAAAATATATACCAACAGACACAACAGTCGCGAAGAACTTCGTGCCGCAACGGAGGCAGCTTTTCGGGATTTACAAAGGCGACCCGTTATAATTTTAAATGCACTCAGGCCTATTGAAAAGGTTTGTCAATTATGTGTTAGGGAAAATGGACAACATTTTGAACAGTTAAATCAATAAGGTAATAAATAATGTCCGAAATTAATTTTAAGATAGATATTTGATTTATAATACTTGTTCTGTTTGTTATACATAATGAACGATGTATAACTATTTATTAGTTAACATTATTTTTCTTTGCTGATAAACTCCTATAAAAAATCTCAAATGGAATTATTTTGTTTGATTCTCCTTTTAAATGGAAAATACATGGCCTACTAGCAAAAAACTCAGCTTTTTAGTGTTTTTTAGCATTTCTAATAATACCATGTGTATTGTATTATACATTATTTTCAAGGGAAAAAATAACGAATGTAATGAAATAATAAAATACAGGGTGTTCCATTTAAAAATATATAATGTTGTGTAGTATCTTCAAAACCATACTCGGAAAAAAAATTGAGTACTCCACTGGATTCTATGCAAAATTTTCTATTAGACGTAGTTCTTAGCGCAAGAGTATTTCTAATAACTTCGTAGATATAGAAGGGGTCCAAAAAGTATAAATTATCAAAATCGCCTTGTACACTTATGCAAAATCTGATATTGCCATCCTGAGTTTCACAAAAAAGTAGAACAGGTATGTGATAATCGCAAGACTCTATCTTCAATAACAACCGAGTAACCTGGCAATCTCAACCAAAATGGGATGCACTGTACTGTCAATAAGGACGCTTATTGAAAAATCAGGGGACTAGTAGTAAAACTAGCCTTTGGTCACTTTCAAAAAGCTTTCTACACAATATAGTACTGATTAATATGACAAAATGATATATTAGGTTGTTCATATAGGAGAGAAATTAATATTTTTTGCATATCTTCATGTTTAAGCTCAATGATGGTATGCCTATATTGTTTATGGTATCTATGAAAAATATGTTGACACTACAAAAACAAACTTCAAGGAAGAGATTGAAAGCAATTATTTACCTAGTCTTAAACTTTAGGGGGTTAAGGGACAATTTGGTATGTGATAAACAAGGAAATCATAAGTAAATCCACAGACAAGGAAGTGTTTTTGTCTAGTTACCTATTCTGAAACTAATAAAAATAAATCGTTTCAGCAAAAAAAGTAACAGCCAATTAATGTTACATGGTATTTTACATGCTACTTCAAGTTTATGAGTCTTTAAGCATTCAAAATAATTCCTGCATTTTTTTATAAATATCATTTATGTTTAACAAAACATTAAATGCTCTTTGTTTCAGTTAAACATGTTATATCATAAATCTAATAGATTGATTAATTATAGTCCGTTAATGATATCCTTATCTTCGAAAGATCTTCAACATCATTAACCGCTATCGGGTATGATAGACCGAATTGTGGAATTTTTAGCCTCCGGTGAGATTTTTCAGATTTCAAATTAACGCACATTAACATTTTCAATAGCTGGCTTGATTCATAATTTGCCAGAATTGTACAATGTACCAGGCCAGTTGAGAAAAAAATTAACAAAGGAACTTGTCTAACCAGTTCAGAAGGGGACACTGAATTACTTCAATAATAATTTGATTACTGAATTTTTGTATTTTTACAATTAATGCAGATTGACATTATTTAACTTCTTAAACACCAAATTACTATTATTTTGTACTAGAGGTATTTCAAGAAAAAAACAACGAGTATTGTTCATTTCAGTAGTTTTTCGGTAGACCTAAATTCAATATAATCATCTATATTTTCCTTGAACTGTTATTATTTTTTTGAAACAGTTAATGAGTTCTACCTTGCTAGCTGGCTTTGTCCAGATTCATTGATTAATTGTAAATTGTTCTATTTACTAAACATACCACTGCAACTCCTCTTAACTTCCACAACTTAATAGACTTTATCATATATCTATGAACAATTCTGTAGACTACCCAAATCAAGAGTTATATTATGCCACTACTATCTAGCAAACTTGTTTTGCTTCCTGAGGCAGTATGCATATTGCTCCAGCTGCATATCAATTCCTTCTTCGTGTTCCCTTGCATTTGTAATTCTTGATGCTCTTTCTGTTTATTTTTGTTGTACATACTTCCAGTTTTGTGGTCAAGTCATATTTTAACTCATTCCTAATATATTCATATTATATCTTTCAGGCTTCTTGTAGGTATGGTTGTTATGGGCCCCGAGCTAATATTATAGGTCCAGATTTTCACAAACCTGCGTTTTGCAGTTTCAAGCGTATATAACTCCTTGTGGGATACCCCATAAATTATTTAATATTTAACATTTTATATTATCGCCCTGTGTAACATTAACTTCTTAGGTGCTATAAAATAAATATATTTGTAATCACACTGTAAAAATAAAATTCAACTCCAGTATATATTTCAACCATCCTGTATGATTTATTTACGTCCATCATATAACAGATTTTCACCCTATATAATTTTAATTTCACATTTTTTCCAAGATTTTTATACCACCAAACGTCCACTCCACCCTATATTCTAACCATCCTGTATTCAGGGTGAGTTTTTTTTCATGATCAGTATGGGGATCTCGGAAACTAGCGGAGATAGAGCAATGGTTAAATTGGGAAAGATTTGCAGTTTTACTGGTCCAATTTAATGACTCTTTCGAATTTTTGTAAAAATTCATTGCTTACTAGATATTTTGACAAAACGAAATTCTGTCGATTTAGTCAAATCCCTCTAGCTCCTCTGTTTTTGATTTTATAAAAAAGTGTAAACATCAAAATTGAAGGGAATTGTATCCCGAATATGATTGTCATGTCGTCGTTTGCGTGACAGCTCTCGTTTTCGAGATATGACACAAACTTATCTTTTTTTGAATGGAAACCATAATTGGCTATGACTCCAAAAATTCGGAAATTTTTAGAGCTTTTCAACGATATAATACTCGATATAGTTATTCATAAACGGATTTATGGGTGCTTTTCACTCTTATTTTCACTTTTAACGTAGGTAGCCATGAAAAAGATTGTTTTAACTTTGACGTTTCTTCATTTGAGAGTAATTCCATTAGTAGTGCTGAACTGACAGTCGATATTGACAAGTTTTCGTGATAAAATGGAATATTCTAAAGAAGAAAAATTGAATATGGGGGAATGTTATATCATATGCCATAAAATTTCAGTTCGTGCAGCTGAGGAATACTTTCATAGATATTTTAATCGTCGTCAACCTCCTCTATGTACATTTAAGAGGCTTTACGATAGTTTACGCAGGTATGGATCTTTTACTAAAACACCAAAGGAACGTAATCAAATTAACGAAGCAGCACAAATAAATGTTTTGGCAATGGTTAATCAAAATCCATCTACATCAACTCTTGAGATTGCGGTATAAGCTGGCACATCTCAACGAACTGTAGTTAAGGTACTGAAAGCGCACATGTTCCACCCATACAAACTTTCAGTTTCTCAAACTTTGCATGCTGGTGACGAACATCGACGTATTTTGTTTTGTACATGGTTTAGAAAAATGTGCCTTGACAATCCACAGTTTCCATTAAAGGTGTTATGGTCAGATGAAACTAGATTTGCCAACTGCGGTATGTTCAATAGACACAATGAGCATATCTGAGCTAAAGAAAACACTCGCCATGTAGAACAAAGACGACCCCAGATAAAATTTGGTTTTAATGTTTGGTGTGGTGTCATTGGGTCTACTATTCTGGGACCTTTTATCTATGACGAATCACTTACTGGGGAGCGCTATTTGCATTTCTTGCAATACACTTTTCAAGACATGTTGCATAATTTGAATTTGAGAACTCGTTTAGAAATTGAGTGGTTCCAACATGATGGAGCACCTGCTTATAACTCGTTATTAGTAAGACAACTCTTAGATAATATCTATCCAAACTCTTGGATAGGAAGAAATGGCCCACGCGAATAGCCACCCCGGTCTCCCGATTTGGCAGTTATAGACTTCTATTTATGGGGTGCGCTAAAAAACAAAGTATACAAAAGAAAGTATGAGACACTTGGTGACCTAAGGGAGGCGATATTACAAGCAATTGAAGAAATTTATAGGCGGTCTGTGACGAAAACGGTAATGCCAGTATTAAAAAAATGCAATTTTTGTCTAAATAACAATGGTGGACTTTTCGAACATAAATTGTAACCATTATTATGTACTTCAATTTCTTAAGTTATTAGTAAGTATCTACTTATTTAGTTTTTTCGTTATATCTGATATACCTAATAAAAAAATCGTTCAATGTTTTTTGGAATAGTTATTAATAAATCAATCTATTTCATGGCTACCTACGTTAAAAGTGAAAATAAGAGAGAAAAGCATCCATAACTCCGTTATTTTTATGAATAACTATATCGAGTATTATATCATTGAAAAGCTCTAAAAATGTCCGATTTTTTGAGGGTATAGCGAACTATGGTTTCCATTCAAAAAAAGATAAGTTTGTGTCATATCTGGAAAACAGAAGCTGTCATGTCATATTCGGGATACAATTTTTTTTCAATTTAGATATTAACCCTTTTTTTATAAAATCAAAAACAAAGGAGCTACAGGGATTTGACTAAATCGGCAGAATTTCGTTTTTTCAAAATACCTAGTAAGCCATGACTTTTTACAAAATTCCGAAAGTGTCATTAAATTGGACCAGTAAAACTGCAAATCTTTCCCAATTTAACCATTGCTCTATCTCCGCTAGTTTCCGAGATCCCCATACTGATCATCAAAAAAAAGTCACCCTGTATACGGCTGCCTATGAACCACTGTCATTCTACTGCGTCCTATATTTCAATCATCATATAAATGCAACTCCTTCTATCACTTTATTTTGTGATTTTGTTTGCTATAACTAAACACCCTGTCTATGAATGCACCAAATAGCAGTTTAGAGTTTCACATGTGTTGTCACTCAAATTTCTATTAGGAAGGGAGAATGTGACAACCAAAAGCACCGTCTTCGCAAAGTGGAAACATTTTCATTTGAATAGGTATTTGCCTGGTATAGAAATAAAACGAGCTGGGTACTCATTGATTTACTTTACTACTTATATGCTTAAGACGTACATAGAAAATTTTCAAATTCGCAATTAAAACTACAAACAGTGCCTAAAATTACCGCACTATTACGTTGGAATTAAAATATTTATGAGTAAATGTCCGTTATGTCATTTCGATGAAATTTTTGATAAGAATTTTTGGAATTTTCGGCGATTTTCTGCAAAACTGCAAGTTGCACGTCGCAGAAAAGTATATGAGATCACTTAGGGATCTTCCTTAATAGATTAAACGTAAAAAAACTGTACACATCCATAAAGACTTTTCGAAAAATCGACCAATATGTTATGGATATTGGTCGATTTCCATTTGTGTTCATTCACAAATTTCATCGCATTACCAATAGAATTCTTTTCCAAAATTTGAAGTTTCACCAATCCGGATATTTACTCTAATAAACAAGACCATATTCATCCAAAACGGTTCACCACAGGAGAAGAAATCAGGTAACATACGTACAAAAAAAATACGCGACGATTTGATAACCTCCTCCTTTTTGGAAGTCGGTTAAAAATAGATACAAATCCTAATATTTTTTCAGATAATTTCTTATTATGCATCTTAAAATAAGAAGAGTAGTACCCAGAACCTATTTAATAAATTAAGAACGACGCATTTGTTGATACAACTGCACAGAATCAAATTGAAAGCTAAAAACCTATAGGTAAATATTTTTGGGTTACTTCGGCTCTTTATAGCAAAAGCCCATTTTTATGAAATTTCTGTGGCATATTATTGACGAACTAGCCACGTATATTTGAACACAGTTATGGAAATTATCTACTCGTACAATAATCCGTTATCAAGGCTGAAGATATCAGACTTTAAGACAGTGTACAACCACTACAAGAATAATATCACGCAATCCACGTTTTATTTTGAGACATAAAACAAAAATCGTAAATCTTTTTGACACTTTTTGAGCAATTATTATTATATAATATATTTTATTGTCATATATTAATTGTAATAAAAAAATGTACGTGATTTCATGGAAATAGAAATTTCATTGATGCAACAAAAACGTGGCTTTCGGTATAAAAGTTGGCAATTTTTGAGAGAAATCATTAATTTTTTGTGTAGTTTATGAGAAGAAGAAGTTATTGAACAGCACTATGATCAGAATGGTAAGAGAATATTTCGTTTTCATAGATTTGTAAAGTGTATATAATTTCCCACTGTAGAATTAATTTTTCTACGCATTGTTACAATTTCTGCTAAGCATTACAACTTCTATGTATGTTTTTTTTTCAGATAGCATTTGCTTCAATACTTGCATTGAGTTTCGCCAGACCGCAACCAAGTGAAACTATAAGGCATTATCAAGATCTTTCACCGGAAGGATCATATGAATATGCGTGAGTAGTTGATTTAAAACTTTTTAAAACATATGACATCAGTAACATAAGTTTTATTATATTGTCTGCATCACTAGGCCATATACTGATTTCAAAACTTTAAAATGGGGCGCAATAATAATTAAGAATACAAATTATATTTCATACTTTTGATATTTTGTTTTGAAAATTACATAATACAAATACTCTCTCATAGTTTATTTACTAGAATGGAGTATTGTGGACCAATTTCTGACGACTTGTCATCATTTTGTTTATTCTCATAAGGCTTATACTTATGATAACTACAGACAATTCGTTGATCTGTGGTGTCTGCACAGTCTTGTTGAAGGAAAACATTGCTCATGATAAAAACTTCTAGAAATATTTAGGTAACATAATCCTAAAGTGTCTGATATTAAGAGTAACTTTACATTATTATTTATTTATTTATGAACTAATTCATTGAAACTGGAAATAAAACACATATAACCCCAGAATTCTTCAACTTATTTGGTATGTGGAGCAGGTCGTACTTATAGATTCCAATATGAAAATACACTATATATTTCTACACTCATTGATTGCATCAACTTCTTTTTTTTTTCAAATAAAAACTTTGTTTTTTATTTTATTCTTGAATTCTGCATTGAATTCGAAGTATTTTTAACCGACTTCCAAAAAGTAGGAGGTTATCAATTCGTCGCGTATTTTTTGTTGTATGTATGTTACCTGATTTCTTCTCCTGTGGTGAACCGTTTTGAATGAATATGGTCTTGTTTAATAGAGTAAATATCCGGATTGGTGAAACTTCAAATTTTGGAAAAGAATTCTATTGGCAAAGTGATGAAATTTGTGAATGAACACATACGTGCATGGAAATCGACTAATAACCCTAATATTTTAGTCGATTTTTCCATAATTCCTTATGGTTGTGTATAGTTTTTTTAACGTTTAATCTATTAAGGAAGATCCCTAGGTGATTTCATATACTTTTCTGCGACGTGCAACTTGCAGTTTTGCAGAAAATAGCCGAAAATTACAAAATTCTTATCAAAAATTTTATGGAAATGACATAATGGATATTCTCTCATAAATATTTTAATTCCAACGAAATAGTGCTGTAATTTCAGGCACTGGAAGTTTTAATTGCGAATTTGAAAATTTTCTATTTACATCTCAAGCATATAGGTAGTAAAGCATAGTCCTTAAATCAATGAGTACCAAGCTCGTTTTGTTTGTATACCAGGCAAATACCTATTTAAATGCAATTTTTTTCCATTTTGCGAAGACGGTGCTTTTGGTTGTCACATTCTCCCGGCCTAATAGAAAATTCAGGGACAACACATGTCAAACTTTATACTGCTATTTGGTGCGTTTATACACAGGGTGTTTACTTATAGCAAACAAAATCACAAAGTAAAGAGATAGAAGAAGTTGCATTTATATGATGATTGAAATATAGGACGGAGTAGAATGATAGTGGTCCATAGGCAGTCGTATATACAGGACGGTTGGAATATAGGGTGGATTGCACGTTTGGTGGTATAAAAATGAAGGAAAAATGTGAAATTAAAATTATATAGGGTGATTAAAAAACCGTTATATGATGTCGACATAAGCAAATCATATACAGGATGGTTGAAAGCAACAATCAAGTTTGATGAAGTAGTAGAAAAGTACGCAATGAAGGATTTTAGATTTGCTTGGCAAAATATACTAGATTGGTAGGTAATTAATTTGTACAGAATGAGCACCTTTTAATGTTTACATTTTTTACTTCCTGGTTAGGTACCTAACAACATTGAATTTGTTATTTATTTGTTAAAGTTGTATTTTGTTATAATTATTTTTAGCATTTTAGTTATAGGTGGAAGTCGGTTATATATATATTTTTTAATGTTTTATTCATGGACAATGTCCTATACTGAAAATTGACAGTTATTAAGAAAATACATTTAGTTCAAAATTGAAAAAAAACATTAACATATCAAATTAAATGTTCAGATTGTTGACCA
This sequence comes from Octodonta nipae, assembly GCA_034190945.1. NCBI lineage: Eukaryota > Metazoa > Arthropoda > Insecta > Coleoptera > Chrysomelidae > Octodonta > Octodonta nipae. The sequence goes on along the minus strand of CM067221.1, from coordinate 113,366,255 downwards.
CTCAGTTCTTGACAATACCTAGGACGGTTTTCAAATTCTCGTAACACTTCATTTAGCGTTTGTGATAGGATTCGTTGTATTTGTACTGTAACTCTATTCTTTTATTCCTCGATATTTTTCGGCTTATTGAAGTAGACTTTCGATTTCACCTAACCTCAAAGATTAAAATCTAACGGGCTTAGATCTGGAGACCTAGCTGGCCATTCGATATTACCTCTCCTTCCGATCCATCTGTTTGGGAAAATATTGTCAAGATAATCTCGCAGTGAAAATGATCTTTTTCAGTTTTGATTTACAAAACTTTGTGTTTATACATTTGTGACACACCAAAGGTTCCACAGTTTTTCCAGTATGTTTATGGTTAGCTCGTATTCCTTCAAAAAATTCAATTAATTTTTTGTAGAGATCAAAGTAATGATGACATTTGAACAATTCAAATATAACTCATTTGTGTTAATTATATTTTCTTATCTATTTCTTATAGATTCGAAACTGACAACGGGATATTCGTCCAAGAGGAAGCAAACGTACGGGCAATAAATGATGATAACGTCGATATAGTTGTGAGAGGATCGTTTCTTTACACGTCCCCAGAAGGTAAAGAAATCAATTTGCAATATACAGCAGACGACACGGGCTTCCACCCAGTGGGAGAACATCTACCAACACCACCACCTATTCCTCCAGCAATTCTGAAGGCTCTAGATTGGAACGCCGCTCATCCTGAAGAAGAATTAGAACATTAGATTAAACTGTACCTAGTCGTTTATGTAGTTTGAAAATAAATATTTATTTTTCTAAAGGTACGTTGTTTTTATTACAACAGGCATTACTGTTGTTGGAGCAAGTGAATATTTTACAATAAGTCAAGAAAAATGAAAGTAAAACATAAGCTAATTAATAGAAGAACAAACTCTTTGTGGGTAAATACACCATACAGCTTCAACTTTGAGTGACAAATAACCGAAATACAATTTTTAATAAGTTAACTCTGTTATATTTTAGATTTTCTTGGGAATAATACCACATCAGAGTTCAAACTTGTGTATATTTTAAAACCAAACGTTTCAAAATCCTGTCGGATTTCGTTTTCAATGGATATAAATTTATGAGGTAAAATTGAAATATATGACAATTATTTTGACAAATATGTTTACGTTACTATGGATAAATTTCTTTGATTTTAAATATACAGGGTGCACAAGAAATTCCAAAGATCATTATAAATCAAAAAAAATTTTTTTCAAGTTGGAAGAACTTGAAAAATTGTCTTCAGAATTTATTTGTGGCGTTCCTAGGGACGACTTTCTTTTTAAGATAGTGCATTTGCCAAAAAATGCGATCAAAGAATTCTGATAATTCAGTGATCCCATTAAAGTCATAAGGGAAAACCTAGGAAAAACCTCATGAACTATCCCGATATAGGGTTGTTCAAAAGGATATGCCCATTGTTAATTTCATCTTTAATTATCGGCAACCAGACATGACTGAAATCTACGGAAGTAGAAGCGATGCAGTCGTTTTCATTTAACAGAATTAAGGCAGATTCTTTTAATTTTCGTTTTGTGCAGTGTTCTTCTTTGTGTAATATTGTTGTGTTTTGAAATTGTATTTTATGGCCTTGGTCCCAAGCATGTTCACAAATTTTTGATTTTTCGAACTGACGTTTCTTTATGTAATTTTGATGTTCATTTATTCGAACATTAAGAGGTCTAGAGGTTTCTCCAATATAAAACTTATTACATTCACAAGGAATCTTATAAATGCAATTTTTTGAGTTTTGCGTAGCGTTTTTTGGTTTTGTTTTTGTTATAATAGATTTAAGCGTATTTGTTGTTTTAAATGTAGTTTTGATGTTAAATTTGTTGCCTACTCTTCTCAATCTCTCTGACAGGCCCTGTATATATGGTATTGTTGTTGTTATAATGTGGTTTTCCTGGTTGTCAATATTATTAGGTGAAGTCTGGTGTTGGTTGTCAGTTGTTTTGTGCTCAATTTTATTTAACTCTTTGTTAATAAATTTTTGAGGGTAATTGTTTGCAGTTAGAACATTTTGTATAAATGATTTTTCTTTGTTGAATTTAGTAGTATCTGAGCAGTTAGTCTTTGCTCTGTCATATAAAGATTTAATAACACCTCTTTTTACCGTATTTGGATGGTTCGAGTTAAAATTGAGATATCTGTTAGTGTGAGTTGGTTTTCTGTAAACTTCTGTTTCAAATGAAGATTGTGTTTTTGTTATTAAAATGTCCAAAGGGCAAAGGTAGTTTGTTATTTTGTTCGATTTCTAATGTAAATTTTATGGTTGGTTCTTTGTTGTTTATGTCGGTTAATAATTCCTGCAGATTTTCCAGATTTTGTTCCCAAATAATGAATATGTCGTCAACATAACGCCACCACACCAACGGTTTATTTTCTTTTGAAAAAATCATTTGTTCTTCAAATTTGTCCATAAAGATGTTACTTAAGGCAGGGGACAGACAAGAACCCATAGCCATGCCAAAATCTTGTTGGTAGAAATCATCGTTTAACTGAAAGTAAGTTGTTTTCGTACAGAAAGTGAGTAATTCCATTATTGTGTTAATAGATAAACGAGTTCGTTGATGAAGTGAATAGTCATGTTCCAATAATTCTTTTACTATAGGAAGTGTTTTAGCTACGGGAACATTGTTATATAAGTTTACTATGTCAAAACTTGCTAGTGTAAATGTATTTTTGTATTGTATATGAGACAATTTTTCTAAGAAATCTGCACTGTTTTTAAGATGAGAAATTGAATTACCTGTAAGTGGAGAAATAATTTTCAGCAAAAATTTTGAAAGTTCATTACATGGAGAATTTATGGAACTGACAACTGGTCTCAAAGGGATGTTGGGTTTATGAATTTTTGGTAAGCCATAGAAGTGTGTTCTTCCAACTTGAAAAAAAATTTTTTTTTTTTGATTTATAATGATCTTTGGAATTTCTTGTGCACCCTGTATATTTAAAATCAAAGAAATTTATCCATAGTAACGTAAACATATTTGTCAAAATAATTGTCATATATTTCAATTTTACCTCATAAATTTATATCCATTGAAAACGAAATCCGACAGGATTTTGAAACGTTTGGTTTTAAAATATACACAAGTTTGAACTCTGATGTGGTATTATTCCCAAGAAAATCTAAAATAAACTAGAAGATGCCACAAATAACATTCAGAAAACAATTAACTCTGTTAATTTTTACAAGTAAAAAATATTTATCAACAACAACTTTTTAAGCAAATATTGCTGCACCCCCTCTTACACCAAGAGCAACCTATTTAAAAATCCGGAACCGTAACAGGTGTCAAGTGATAAGTCATTTGAAATTGTCCAAAACATTAGTATCTATGTTGTTTACTAGGATATTATTAGTTGAAATTTAGATTACATTCATCATGTAGGTATTTATAATATGTATATGTATATAGCAGATTCATTCTAGGTGTAGAATAAAGCCTCTCTTGGTAACTCATCTTGATAATTTATACTACGTGGATAAGTCAGATATAGTGAAGTATACAGGGTGAGTTTGTTTTTGATGATCAGTATGGGGGTCTCGGAAACTAGCGGAGATAGAGCAATGGTTAAATTGGGAAAGATTTGCAGTTTTACTGGCCCAATTTAATGACACTTTCGGATTTTTGTAAAAAGTCATGGCTTACTTGATATTTTGAAAAAACGAAATTCTGTCGATTTAGTCAAATCCCTCTAGCTCCTTTGTTTTTGATTTTATAAAAAAGTGTAAATATTAAAATTGAATTGTGTACCGAATATGATTGTGATGTCCTCGTTTGCGTGACAGCTCTCGTTTTCGAGATATGACACAAACTTATCTTTTTTTGAATGGAAACCATAGTTGGCTATGACCTCAAAAAAATCGGACATTTTTAGAGCTTTTCAACGATATAAGACTCGACATAGTTATTCATATAATAATGGAGTTATGGATGCTTTTCTCTCTTATTTTCAATTTTAACGTAGTTAGCCATGAAATAGATTGATTTATTAATAACTATTCCAAAAAACATTGAACGATTTTTTTATTAGGTATATCAGATATAACGAAAAACTAAATAAGGAGGTACATACTAAAAACTTAAGAAATTAAAGTAGATAATAATGGTTACAATTTATGTTCGAAAAGTCCACCATTGTAATTTAGACAAAAATTGCATCTTTTTAAGATTGACATTCCCGCTTTCCTCACAGAACGCCTATCAATTTCTTCAATTGCTTGTAATACCGCCTCCCTTAGGTCACCAACTGTCTCATACTGTCTTTTGTATACTTTGTTTTTTAGCGTACTCCATAAATATAAGTCTATAACTACCAAATCGGGAGACCGGGGTGGCCATTCGCGTGGGTCATTTCTTCCTATCCAAGAGTTTGGATAGATATTATCTAAGTGTTGTCTTACTAATAACGAGTTATAAGCAGGTGCTCCATCATATTGAAACCACTAAATTTCTAAACGAGTTCTCAAATTCAAATTATGCAACATGCCTAGAAAAGTGTATTGCAAGAAATGCAAGTAGTGCTCCCCAGTAAGTGATTCGTCATATATAAAAGACCCCAGAATAGTAGACCTTATGATACCACACCAAACATTAAAGGAGGACATATTCGGAATACAATTCCCTTCAATTTTGATATTTACACTTTTTTATAAAATAAAAAACAAAGGAGCTAGCGGGATTTCACTAAATCGACAGCATTTCGTTTTTTCAAAATATCTAGTAAGCCATGACTTTTTACAAAAATCCGAAAGTGTCATTAAATTGGGCCAGTAAAACTGCAAATCTTTCCTAATTTAACCATTGCTTTATCTCCGCTAGTTTCAAAGATCCCCATACTGATCATCAAAAATATATAGCTTTTTTAAATAAATTGAATAAATCATTAAAAAGTTAATTCACAAATAAATAATAACTAAATAATAATTTTGTCGTCTAAAGACGATCATATGTTCATCCTCAACAATACTCAGGGAAAAACCAAATAGCTTTTGTTACTACTTTCCTTACATATAATGTTTAAATTGTTTCTTCCATATTTTTCTGATCTTTCATCATTGCTCTGGGGTGTCTGGTAGGCAAACAGGATTACTTAGAATAATCGCTTTCATATCATACATACTTTTTATCGAGAGTAAGTCCATATATCCGGAAGCTTATTAAATCAATCTAATTTCTGCAAAACATGCATCAAACGTCAACCACAGCAGATATCAACAGTTCGTCTAATTGATACTCTTGTATCATTTAAATTAACCTACTATAATGATATTTAATTAATCAAATAAAGATAACTGTTAATTTCTACTTATGATATTTATGATACTTATGCACATTTTTGTTAACAAACTTTTCCAAAAAAATACTGGTCTTTGTATGTACAAAAAATGTCCAAAACATTGAGCTTTTTTATTCAAACATCTAAAAAAATTGTAGATATCATATGATAGTGAAACAGATGAGGACTTGTCCTTTTAGATCAGCATTTAATGAAGGTTATCAGCCTGAGTTTAATCTGGATCAAATAGTTTGTTGTTGTTTCTTAATAAATAGCTGGACATCCAAATTTGGTTTTTGCTAGGGCAATAATACCTGCTTTAGGCCAATAGAGTTGATCAATTCATCAAGTTTCATTGACCAGATCATCTATATCAGTGTAGTCGGATTATATTAAAAGTCTAGACATGTCTAGAACATATGCAACCATGACATACTAGTCACAACCATTGTATGAGAATATGGACGGAATCAGGACATGTAGATTGACTAGCTGTAGCTACAGAAGCAATCTTTTCAAAGCAACAGAAGAACATGCACGAGAAATGCCCAAAATGTCATGAAAGATAAATATTCGATTCTATTCTATGTCCGTATTCAGAAGAAAAAACCCAAAGACCCAAGCCTTCTGGATCCGTTTATCGAAGTTGAAAAATAATGTAATATTCCACAAGTAATAATAATAAGTCGGGATAACTCAGAAACTGCTGAAATGGAAAGAAAAGTCCCTTCATGGAAGACATATAAATGATGTCATCCAAGATTATGTCCACAGTGCAGCGTCGAACTACTGGTTGATCTCTGGTCATATGTTTCCTGAAACGGAAGGCTTTATATTTTCAATCCAAGATCAAGTAATTCCAACTAAGAACTATCTAAAGTACATCGTTAAAGACCCTTCAATTAACAACGACAGATGGTTGCCAAACATCTGAATCTATCCAGCATTTCACAGGAGGTTGTTAAGCGTACGCTGGAACTGAATACAAGGAAAGACACGATGATGTGGCAAAAATACTGCACCAGGAACTAGTACTGACATTTGAACTATCATTCGCTGAGATTACCGTACTATAAATACAAACCAGAATCTGTTTTAGAAAATAAGAACTACAAGCTGTACTGGGACCGCAGCATACTAACTGATCGAACTGTTGCTCACAATAGACTAGATATAGTTTTGGTAGATAAAGTCTCTCGGAAAACAACTTTAATTGACATAGCAATTCGAACAACAATAATATGAATATCAAACATGCTGAGAAAATAACCAAATATAGGGTTTTGGAATTTCAAACAAAGACAGGACTAGTCCCAAAACTTCTATTAAACAATTTAAAATATCTCGGTCTGGACGAACATCTTTACCAACTGATGCAAAAAGCCGTCCTGTTAGAAACAGCCCGGATGGTCAGGAAATTCATGGGAAACTGCCGCCACGACTCCAACCACGAGCCTGAAAACCTGGCAAGGGCTACCACAGAGCTATACTCATTTGATATCTAGGATATCTGTGGTTTAGTGAATTTTCTCCTAAAGGCACGCTATGAGTGCCTTAGAGAGAGTGTACTGCCATATATTGTATGGTCAAGTCGGGTATAACTACTCAAGAATAGTGGAAGCCGAGTTGACTATTTGTTGTCATGTTTTCCTTTTGCAAAACACTATGTTGTTTGTATTTCCTCTATTGTTGAAACTTATTAACTATAACATATTTTAGTTTTCAATCAAGACAATGCAAAGAACTAAAAGTATTGCTACTCTAAATATAAAGTAAAGCTATTTGTTAAATTACATTGTTGTTAAGAATTCATTTTGACATGTTACTATTAAAATTTTAAACGAATTTACAAAAACTAATTAGCCGAAAGCATTAAAAGCGGCAAGAATTTATGATTATTAATAATAATATCGGTTGGAGAATCTAGTTTAATAAATTTCTTGACATTTCAGCCTGAAACTAATAAATCGTCGTTGGAATATTTATGCCATATTTAGATCAGTATCCTGCTGAAACCACAGATAAAATAATAAAAACAATTAAATTACATGTTAATTTAATGGCGTCTCGCTATAATTTTCGGCTACACTGAAAAAAAATTATAGAATGATTTTTCGTTTCAAAATTTGCAAATAGGAAACATATAAGGTATGTTGGACTATCAATAATATATGAAAAATAAGAAAATATATTTTGTTGCTACTACAGCTACTAGAAACGTACAAACTATTGTGAAAAAAAAATTGTATATGAGGTGTGTAGAGAAATTTTTATTTTCACTACTATAAGACATCCAGATATTATCAATATGATGTTTCACACCATTGGCGGATCCAAGGGAGTGGGCTAAGGTAGTCTGTCTGTATTTTGCTAAAACCTACCTTCAGCGGTGTCAAGCCCCCCCAACAATTATTGTTTATAAGTTGAATATCTGCAGAAATTTGTCAATTCTGCCTTTGTAGAAAGATTTTTCAACCATCTGAACATTTGTTACGTCTGTTACATTAATATTTTTACCATTTGTTGATAGTGTTGTTAAAAAACATCATCAGAGGAGAATGACTAAAACATAAGTAATCAATCTTCAAAATTTGGTGTGCAATTTCTGTAGAAAAACTCAAAAATAAGGATAGTGAACTATTACAACTGAATATGTTTAGCAGTTGTTCCTTATTAATACATTCATGGCTGACCAATTCTCAAGTTAAGACACCAAGAAGCTGAAATGCTTTTTTTAGTGAAGAATTATACACAAATAGTTTTACACTAACTTTAATAACAATATATACATATTTTATATCCTTAAATCAAAGCTCTCCAAGTCATGAGGTCTTTGGACGTGGTTATAAAAAGGTTTTGTTAAAAGGATGACATCGAAAGGCGTTATATAAATCAGTGACCTATAAGAGTTTACCGACTATAACTTAACACATATATTATTAAAAAACCGTCTATTCTGATATCTATTAGACCTTCAAATGGGTATTTTTTCTTTCAATTACAGATTTTTACATGAAACAATTTTTTTTTCAGAAAAAGTAATTATATGTACTTAATAGCATATAAATAAATTCGTCATATTCATATTTTTTTTACAAATTTTGTACTATGAAAAAGCTGCTATTATCATATCTATGTACAACGATCATTTAGTGTCCGACCATCATTATCGTTTAATGGAAAATTCAGATAAGTTGGATCACCATTGTTTTATCCACTGACTCTGAAGTTCAATTGATCTTGTTTAGATATAGCACAAACCCAATAATCATATTCAACACCATCTTTATTAAATTGGTCCTAGTCTCTTGACACATTGGTGGAACCATGTAAACAAACTAACTATATTCTAAAAGAACAATTTTACCATAAAGCTGAACTAATAGTTGTCACTGCTTTGTAAATGGAATTTGTTTGGAAAATTTCAAATACAAGCTGTCTACAATTTGAGTGTTCATCTAACTATTTATCAGACATATGAAATGGAGGCCATCTTTGTGATGCCAGACTAGCAAGATTGTCCTCACAATTAGGGAAATATATTCTTAACTATTGTTCTATTAACCTGACCTTTCATTGCTGTGCATAATCTTACAAATTCGTGGCATTATCCAAACATGGGAGAATAATGCCTTGTTGTCGATCATGTTGGACTAGAATGATATGATATCAAAAAAACATTGTCAGCAGTGAAAGTATTAAATTTATTTCTAGAAAACGCAATATCAATTGGCCTCTGAAAAGTCCCAGATTTGTCGCCTCTTGATTACTTCTTGTGGGATTTGCCTTAAAAGAAATGCCTGCTATCAAAATTAGCCGATAGACAAAAATCTGTTAAACATAGACACCGGGGACCTTAAATTTTTAGTTTACAAATTTCCTTTACATTGAGAATCATAATTGAATTGAATTGAAACTTTAGTTATTTTATTTAGTACACAAATCATGCTTTATGGCAACATTGTATAATATGTTTTGCTGTGAATTTTAACCCAACGTAAATGTAACTTAAAAATGTCACCCAAATCCGCATTTCAATCTGACAAAAACGATAACAATAAATCTATTCCACTTGTCTACCAGTGTATTTCTAAACTAATCTCCTACTTATTACCGATAAATCACTCTTAATGTGGGCTACGAACGTTTTCGGTTGAAGTTAAAGGACACGCATCATCTTACATGGAATCCTAGCCGTTGATATTTTAAAATAGAGGAAAATATATTTTTTTGAATATTTATGTGGGAGACAAACCATTAGACGGAGTTGCTACTCGTTTCTGATGCATCTAGATATGAATTGGATCACGTATAAAAAGATCACTTTCCATACTGTTTTCGTCAGTTGATTCGATATATAGAACACCATCAACATGTTCAAGTTGGTAAGTACAGGAAATACCTCATAATTCATAAACTCATTACAGTTTAGATTAAAGAATGATAATATGATGTCAACATGAATTCTGCTTATGGGTTCAACATACTTGATTGAAAGTCCTTGTTTCAGTGTGATAGTAGATTTGCTTCTACAAAAGGTTTGGTCCCACACAATTCTACTTAGCATCCAGGACGAATTTTTATTTGAGTTGATTTTAATCTTGTGTTCTTATAGCAGTTATTTCAGTTACATATAAGTTTGATTATATGGATTGGATGTTGAATTTTATTCTGTCACAAGTTCTGCTGTTTATGCTTAATTCAAATGTAGTTTCAATAATTCATATTCAAGTTACTTCTGTCTGGATTTTGAATTGGATAATGGAACTCGTATAGCTCTTAGTAATTCTTAGCTCCGATATTTTAAAGAAAACAGCATTGAAGTGTTGCAGAATGCCTTTAAAAACTATTTCGTATGACCTAATTGCAAATGAAATAGATACATCAGTATATTCTTCAGCACAGCAATCGGTTTTCATCTCAGTTTCATTTTCATTTGAGCATTACTGAATAAACTAAGAGAATGGAAGAACAACTCATCTCCTTGACCGTCTAGAGATATTTTACGTTTAACAGAAATTATAGAAACAAGTGAGAAGGTCTCTATAGATGCTGTTAAAGACAAGACCTGGAGAAAGAATAATAAAAACCTTCCTAGACTATCATTGTTTCCAATAAACCTCGATATACCTCAATGCAATATTTCTGTGTTATTTCTTTTCTATAAACAAAAAATCAACTGATATTTGCACAAACAGCGTCAGCTTTGTCCTACATTGATGCCCCGTTTCCTTTCAAGAAGCGTGAATACATGGTACATAAGAGAAATTCTGAACAGTGATGGGGATGTCCATATACACAAAACTTTCATAATGTTTCGACTGATGAAACATCAGTGTTAGGGGAATGAAGTGAAGGTTTCAAGAATTTCACCGTTACTTCTCAAAGATTGTAGGTACACAAACTTAAAGCAAAATGGGCAAGTAATATAAGTATTTCTTGTGATAGTCACGCTATCTAACTGATCATTCTGATCTACAATTCATAAAGAACCATGTAGTTCTTATTAAAAACTGAACTGACATTCAGTTAGACTGACTAACTACTTCAGTAATACGTTTAGCTCTAGTAACGTGTTCTTTGCACCTTCAGGTAATATTTAATCAGTTAATCTGTAACTTGTCACCTTTTTCCAGGTATTCGCTTTAGCTTTCTTCACAGTGGTCTCATCTACCCCCCTAACCACTTTCGGCCGCGTTTCTCCGTACAAATACTTTGCTTCTGCACCGTTCGTACCAGTAACAGCAGCTCCATTGCTGCCAATAGTACCTGCTTACCATGTACCAAGTGCTGAATCCCAGGCTCCGATCTTAAGGCAAGAGCAAGATGTTGCTGAAGATGGCAGCTACCAATACAGGTTTGTAAACATCTTGGCATGAACAAAATTATTTTTTGCTAACTGTTTTGGTTTTTATTCAGTTACCAAACTGCTAACGGTATCACTGCTCAAGAATCAGGTATCCCCAAACTGATCGGAGCTTCAGCTGGCACCGCTGCCCAAGGCTCTTATTCCTATACCTCTCCAGAAGGTAAAGTGATCTCGATCTCCTACCTGGCTGATGAAAATGGTTTCCAAGCAGCTGGAGATGCCATCCCCACCCCACCACCAATACCACCAGCGATTGCTAGATCTCTTGCCTACATCGCTGCTCATCCACAACCAGCCGAACCACAATACTATCAAAAATACTATTGATGATGGACATGATTAAAGCGTTCGAAACATAGTACGAGTTATATTATGTTCTCGAACGGAAGATTACTATACATTTATTTTTAAATGGATGTACATATTCAATTAATAAAGTTATATTATGAAAATACCTTATATTTTGTTTTTCTGGTCAAACCTTTCATTAATGTTGCTCAATTTTATAAAATTATATTTTATTGGTTCGGTAGTATTAAAAAATATATTCATTTTAAATTTTAATATATCCTGCGCCATCTAGTATGTAGTAGTCAAACGCTTCCATTTAATTTAATTTTTGTTTGGTTTGGAATGTAAATAATTTAAAACAGTCATATTTAATTATCTTTAATACCTTATGATAGCAGTCAACTAATTTTACCACTTTGTTAAAAATTTGTCTGCAAAAATTGTTGTTCTTCAGAATCACACTTCATTTCATCAATCTGCATTGCTTGGCGTTATCTGATATTCAGTAGAAAAGTCGTACAAGTTTGGGCAATATTGTAAAAATCACATTGTGATAGTTTTCGATTACCTATCTTGATTGGAACATATTTTATTATTTAAAATATTATAATAAAAATATATTGTTTTTTACTTTTTGAGTCACTGATCTTAGGCTATCATTTCTGTAGATCTGTTAATAACATTAATTTTCTTGGTAAATATTACCAGTAAAAATAATTAATTTTTTCTCTCTTAAAAAGAAAATAATAAGGAAACAGGCTCAAAACAACTAACTAAAACGTTGTTTGTATAGACTTATTATTAATATTTTTATGCCAGAGAAAGTGACCAGTTCGTCAAGTTTGTGTAAGATGGGTTGCCTCTGTGAATCCAAACAGTTTGGTGATTTATGAAAAAAAGGTCTTTAAATTGGAAATACCTTGAACGGAATGATAAATTACTAAGAGATTGTTTGTCATGTCTTAAGCTATCATTTGTTTGTCATGATTACCTTATTTTAGGTTACGAAAGAAATGCAAAAGAATTTCTTAAAACCCATATGAAGAAATAAAAATATATAAAAGAGTATTTTTATAGAGGTTGTTGGATAATTCATAACATTTGGATGATTTATATCATGCAAGGAAATTTGTTGCAAGTATATGTAATATATGTTGACCTTTTTGTCAAGAAATAAATAACTTATAATTTTTTATGTGACAATAATAAATTTAATTGGAGTAAAATTTAAAGCGCTGAGAAACAAGAAATTTTTAAATGAAATTTGTAAATGAGTTCCATAGCTCTTAAAAGACATAACAACTTATTTGGTGCACACTTTGTGTTAGTTCGAAACATGCTTTACTAATTTGTGTTTACGTTTTAGATTTTAAAATAGAGCAGTATGAAATATTTTTTATATATTACATGTAATGTTTTATTTTCTTAGCCGATTAGTGTTCTTTGACAGTATGATAAGTATGATATAATGCAGTTATTGATATATATTTAGTATATTGTAATACCTTCTATTTTTGAGAATACATACTTTCTATATATAGGGTATTTGCACCTTGTTGTTAGGTTGTCATAAGGAATCATTTCTATGAATCATATTCAATTGTTGTTGTTTTTTTGTAAATAAATGTATTTAAATTAATAGTTTATTTCTATAGTATAGACATCTAGTGGTAATGCCTCGAAGCACTAAATATGAATATCATGATAATTCATTTTTTCATTTTGTTAAAAGCTGATTTACAGGTTTTAATAACTTCGTGTATTTGTCTTCAGAAAACATACAGATTTATTAACTGTTTAAAGTGGCTACTGGCTCAGAGGTGGCGCCACAGATAACAATATATAACATATTTTATTAAACTACTGGGATATTTGTTAACAAATACAATTCTAATGTTGATCAAATATTAAACGCTTCAATTTTGATCAATAATATACTACATATATTGGTGCTAATACAATTAGTAATTTAAATTATATTTTTGAATACGGAACTGTACTGACATTTTTTGACAGAAAGTATCAAAGTAATAAATAGATAATTAAATAATTATAGTTGCGGTATTTAAAAAAAGTATATTGCGTATATTTCTAATGTTGCCATTGTTACCTCAAGGAGTCTTATTCTGGAATTATGTTCATATCCTTACTATTTCAGTTTGACTTTTTGCGAGTATAGAGCGGCACACCACAAAATGATTTATAAATCTCAATAATTTTAAATATAATTAAGGTTAATAAACGTTTACGAATTACATATGTTGATATTTTTTGTTGTCTAAAGTTATTTATCACAATTTGTTTACTTTTCTGTGGTAAGGAAACATTTAATTGGATCCAATTGCGCCAGAATATAGGCAACTTACATTTTCTCACTCAAACGGATTCTTAAGAAACCATCTTAACAGATTTTCGAACACTTTGTAATCTGGCTTCTTGCACATAGAGGACGCCACAGCTGAATTTTTTATTAACTTTCATAAAATTATTTCTATCTACAATTCTAAGATTTATTAAAAATTAAAGGCTTAAATTTGGAAGAATAATATAATACATATATTACTTCATAATAAAATTAATTTAAAATATACCGTTATAGTTTTCACTACTAAAATTTTTGATATATGCAGATATCTTTGTCAGAAGGTATCAAAATAAACAAATTATTTTGCCCTATTTATTCGAAAAGTCAAGACAATTATAATATTTATATTACGTTGTTTAAATCTAAAAGTACATTGATAATGTTGACTCAAAAAGTGTAATTAGGAAATTATGTGCATAACCTACCTATTTTAGTTTGATTTAATAGAGAGCAACACACCACAAAATGATTTATAAGTCAAAATATTATTATTTTTAATTTAGGATATAAAACGTTCAGGATGACATATGTTGATATTGTATTTTCGTTAAAGTAGATTATTCCAATTTCTTTACTACAGCAAATTTAATGAATATTAATTTCGATGCAATTACGCCTGACTGTAGGCAAAATTAACGTTTTTTCCACAATCGAGTGCTAAGAAACCAACCTTTACAGATTTTGGAGATTTCTCATGTGTAGCTTCTAGTACCTAGAGGGAGCCACATCCAAAATATTTTATTATATTGTATAAAATTGTTGATTTGATTGTTAATAAATGCAATTCTAAAATTTTTTTTGCAGAAATAATTGGCCTGAATTCTGTATAGTACATACCTTTGAATTAATAGAGTTAATTTAAAATTTATTTCTTGAATACAGACTAACGGTATTATATAAGCAAGCAGTTCGCTACTGCAAATAGAGCGGTAGTGGCTACTAATCCAATTGACGTGTAACTAGTGGATACTAGAACAAATTTGACGTTCAAATATTGTGGTAGTGGCTGCAAGACTAATAGGCCAATCGACGTGTAAATAGCGCGGTAGTGTGTACTAGTCCAATTGACGTGTATTTAGTGTAGTAGTGGCTACTAGAACATTTGTCGTGTAAATAGCAGTGGTAGTAGCTACTAGACCGATTGACGTGTAAAAAGCGCGGTAATAGCCACTAGTAGCCCCAATTTACGTGTAATTAGTGTGGTAGTGGCTACTAGAACATTAGACGTGTTAAATAAAATGGTAGTGGCTACTAGACGAATCGACGTGTAATTAGTGTGGTAGTGGCTACTAGAACTTTAGACCGTATAAATAGCGTGGTAGTGGCTAATAGACTCTTTGACGTGTAAATAGCGGGGTAGTGGCTACTTGACCAAACATTTGACGCGTGAATAACAGCGTGGTAGTGACTACTAGACCAATTGACGTGTAAAGGGTGTGGTTCCACTTCAGTATTAAACTCATGAATTTGCTATAGATCTGAGGACAATTATTTCTAGGTATATTAAATAAAAATAATTAAATTAATTATAATATAATATAATTATAATGTAACTTTTGTACACAAGATATTGTATAATATCTCTAAATAATTTAGCCTATAGATTTTTTTATTCTCAAGTATAACAATTGGCTCAGAAATACAAGTTGGCGCTGTGTTTTATCTGGGTCGTCTTTGTTTCCCATTTTGGTAGTATTCTGTTAGTGACAATTCAAAACTTTTTAATTTTCAGCATGTATAGGGTGTAACAAAAGTACCGGTACCTCCCTGTAACTTCCTATGATCGCATTTTCTGAGAAAACGTTCCAGACAAAAGTTGTTAAGTTTTGGCTTAAAAATTCAGTAGTGACCTTGTCGTTCACCACAGAGGGGGTACCGGGTACTTTTGTTACACCCGATATATGAGTTAATGTATATGAGATTAAACTATAAGCTACGACGTACACATAATTCAGTATTTAATGTGTCATTTACGGGAAAATTGTTTTGTTTCCTTTTAGATTAATTATGTAGGAACATAATATATTTGTTTATGTATGTAGAATCACCTTATCAAATTGTATAACATACTTCTAATGAAGATCAGCTCTGAAAAATAATGTTATTAAAATAACTGAACAAAACAACAAAATACTCGGAATAAATTATTTTATTAAATGTATATCAAAAATATTACATAAACCATATAAAACACAAATAAATTGCTTCTAAAAAATATTAATTGCAGACATACACAGTTTGATTCATTTCACATTCCTGACAAGAAACATTAAAGGTGTTGTTTTTCCACCAATCACAGTTGCATCTATTTCTAAACGTTTCGACCTTTGGCATCGCCCCTCTTCCACAGCAAAGCGTGGCGCAGTTGTTGGAACTTTCGCAAAACCGGCCGTGTGTATCAGGGCAAAAGTTTACTGCGTCCTCGAAGAAGATCAGTTTGTCTTTGTTGGTTGCTTGGTTGTATTGTGTAACATCGTTACCAGATTGGATCTTGAACTGCTTGGTGGTATTCACGTTTCAAATCCTCCATGATCCTGTCAAAGTGATGGACTCTCTTCAGGCATATTCGGAAAGCACACGAACCTTAAAAAACGATAGAATTCATTACATTCCCTGCGTAAGTACTTAAGGACATATTTAAAGAATATATAACTGAATCAACTGTTGAAAATGAATACAAAATAAAATCCAACATACTAGATAAACTTTGAAGACTCCCAAACTCGAACGAGTCCCAAGACGTAGAAGGGAGAAATTAAATGTCAATAAAGCCTATAAAAAGTCGAAATATGCACCCAAGAACTAGCTTAAGAAACTCTAGAAACAAAAAACAAGAAACTGGTAGTTAAACGAATAAAGAGGAATAAATGTTGATTGACAAACATATATACCATTAAAAATACAAGCAAAAACTAAAAACTGTATATGAAAGATATAAGGAAGGTATAAGAGTCTCAGAAGTGTGGAAGAATGCAGAGGTTCTATGGAAAGGATGAAACCAATTGTTTACAAAAGTACAAGAGAACTGAAAAAAAATACCTAGATTTAGATAATGCCCCCAATAAACATGTAAATCATATAAGAATCAACTAAAAATATAGTGGGAATAGTCCCACAGAATAAGTGAAATTAGGAGATAGACAAATTGAAGAGCCCAATCGATACATACACTAGGTACTACTACAACTGATACAGTATAGATAACTATTAATAAACAATAGAAACAATACAATCTAAAGTAATCTATAGTAACTTCATGATAAACAATGGGTGGCAGAACATATAGAGAGTCCCAGAAAATATGTTTTGGCTGATTGATCATGGTTATTAAGCGCATTTGAGTTTAGAGAATAAAAGTTCAAATTTATAACTATAGTGGGATAAAGGGTTTAATAATACTGTACAAAGTTGTAAAAATTAAATTTGGTTGCTTTACCAGACATCCCATGACAACTGCATATTTTTTCTTCGTGTTTCAATACCATGTTTATTCCAACTTCGCTGTTGTATTTTTGTATAGTTCGCATTGCATCACCTATAGGAAAGAAAACTAGTTACAGTAGTGTTTTTGTGTAGTTTAAATATGCTAAAGATTAGAGCTGAGCTTGATTCATGGACAAACTTTTGGTTGTGATATTTTGTGTTAATCTGTATTTTTTTAGATCTAGGTGTGAAGGGGTTGTTCTACAAATTGACAAACATATACAGGATGAGTTAAACATATGTTGTCAATCCTTTGTGAAGCTAGATACTAAAAAGAACCAGGTAAAAGCTATAACCAACCAAAGTTGAAATGAAAAAAAATATCATTGAACAGCCTTTATAGTAAGTGGATAATGTAAGTGTAGCAGCTCTTTGTTTCAAACTGTATTTTTTTATATGCCATTTTTTTGAAGTGTGACTAATATTCAACAGTATTGAATGCAGCAGTAGGTATTTTGTGGTTAATTTTCTTTAAAACTTGTAAAATGAGTTGTTAAAAGAAATTTATAAAAACTATTTAGCTATTTTATCACAAATCCCTGAAAATTTTCCTGATGATGGATAGTTTTTGGATAAAATTCACCAACTGTGGGTGCTTATATAATAAACCCTTCATAATTGAAAAAAAGAATATAATTAGTAAATATACCAAAGATTTCAAAGTTCATTATACTCTTTTCAGAAAAATTCAAATACTCAATTTTAACGGTCAATTTGAAAGAAAATTATTAGATTTTAAGTTTTTGTCCTGCTACTCAAATTTTTCGCATTGGTTGAAGATATTCTCAAACAAAATTTTTTTTTTCATCTATAGCGATATTGGGAAAATATATCTTACAACGCATTTTCATTAAGATCAGGCAGAGATTCTCTTTGCTTGAAAAATACATATGAGTACTATTTCGAGAACAATTAGTGATTTGCAAACGTTTTAATTTATGCAGTGTTTGTAATTGTTGAAATCATAATATTTAGAAGAACCGTAAGTGCTTAATGGAAGGAAAACAATCAGAACAAGATATCTCACTTTGCGAAGATCGTGTTGCTAATTGAAGTTGAGGAACACAACCTAAGTAAGCAGTTTCTGCAAAAATAAATGAAATCAGCTAATCAGAATTCTTTAAATAAATGTACTATCACAAGGTGCTGAGTACTGTTTAGTTTCTAACGCAGTTTTTAAGGTGAGATTTTATTTTTAAGAAAAAAATCTTGTGATGGAAAATTCTATCTCTATAGATAGATTTACAGAGATAGACCATTTCAGGAAAACATTGGAAGTAATTTTAGTAAATCAAAAAGACAGTTTATACTAATCTAAATATCTGATGAAAAATAATGTTAATTAGCAATTTAAATAGCATAAAATAGTGGTTCTTGTTCCAAAGATTAACCTTAAATTATGATGTTCGTTGTACATATTTTTGAATTTTCCTCCATCTATGTTCAGTTTGGTTAAAACTAGGTACATGATACACCAAAAAAAAAAATAGTTGATTATATTATAGGTTTCTTTCTCTTGGAACATATGGATCAGAAGACTGTAAGAACCAGTAATGCTGGCAATTTTTCAAAATTTGTGTTCAAGAGCTGCTTTATTATTATTCTCTCTGTTCATTGGGGTTTTCTCTCTTCTTTTCTACTATACAATTTGTATTGAGCAAACTCCCTTACATTACTGGGCGCATGGAGCCCATATTTCAACAAGATAATGCTCGACCTCATGTTGCCTTTGCCTTATTAAATCAATGCCAAGACTTCTTGGGGAGTGTATAACAAACGTAACAAAAAAAATTAAACTCTAGTGTTTTTTATTCTATTTTAATCATTTATTCTATGGTATCTATGTTTTATCAAAACGATATTAAATTTAAACAGTTTCTTCTGGTTGTTGCGATTTCTTTGTCAGTGAGTATATAGCCTAAGATTTAAATTAGAGGACTAATTAATTTGTTCACTAATATCGGCTAGATTTACCAGTGCCCGATTTTTCAACCAAAAATTGTTTTCAAGATATATGATAAAAGTTAATAAAAGATACAAGTACTTTGTATTTTATATACGTACCATCTTTCTTCTTCAACTGAAAAAGCTTATTGGTTAGTAACCTGGCAGCCTTAGTATTATCACTGCATCCACCCCATTTCCACTCTGAAGGTCTTTTGGATTTGGTGAAGGTTCCGCAAGCACAGTTTGCTAAATTTCCGGCAGCGCAGCTCTTGGCCGTTTCATACATAAACGCCGAAGTGGATAAGGAAAACAAAAACGCTGTTTCTCTGTAAACTTTCTTAAAGAATTTGTTTTTTAGCAAGCATGGCCACTGCTCGTATCTGGAATGAACATATTTCGATCAGTAGAATAAATTTTTTAATTTTACCATGGAAGACAATTGTATTTTATGAATTTGTAATTTAAAAGACTTTATTATATCAAATTCAAAAAGACAATGTGCAAAAAATAAAACCTAGAATCCTTTTAGAGTTATAAAGGGTGTAAATAATTTGAGTGCATATATTTTAGGTGCAGAGAGTACACACCAAATAAAACAAAAAAACTCTTATAACACTATCGTCTATAGGTCTTGATAAGCAAGAAAATTCGAAATACATGTTAAGTAAATTATTGTCAATGTGGCAACGTCGCGCTAAAAACCAGATTTGCTTGTAGCGTGAATAATAAAGGAATGATTAACCACAAAAAATGACACCTGTTATTTTTTTGTCATAAATAATTACATACCTTTCCTCAGAAATTAATAACATGCCAGGTCTTTATCTAATTATATAATTGTCACTATTTGTCACAAACTAATACACTCGAACTCACAATTTTACACAATTTTATTTTACTCACAGATTTTATTTAATTCTCCAATTTATTTTTTTAAATAAAAATCAAATCACGAACGCTATGTCGAATATCACGCAAAAATCACTTTCACTTTCTTACAAGAACCGATGCAGCAAAAAGCAATCGTGGTAGCGGTCAGATGTAGTACTGAGTAAGGCATGTTATATGCTATGTTGCCACATCTGTTCGGAGAAGCGTAGGACAAATTATAACAGAATATTTAGAGTTTAAATATTAATATTGTTAATAGAGTTATTAAAGGTGTATAAGCTATTCAGTATTTACATATTTAGCTTCACAATCATTTTGAAGCCTTAAATAGTCTATTATTCACTGTAGTAAAGCCTACTGTAGCGTATTTCTGAAATTGTTATAAAGCTTATTGGTTTGTTTTGACCTGAAGTATTGATCCTCAAAGGCTTTGCACTCAAACCGTTTATACCCTGTATATAGTCCAGTGGTGTTAGCTAGGCAATCATGTAAAAGTCAACGATTTGACAGCAATGCTGGTACTGATATTGTCCGGATTTAAAAATTGTCCGACAAACATTTACTTTATTTTTACATGAACAGTTGGTACATTTTTAAGTTTCTGGTAAGAATCTTACAATAGACGGTAGTATCAAGTGAGCATGTTCTATTTGCTGCTCCTTCTCGCTAAAGATGAGTTTAAGTGTTCAGGTGTCGATTTATCTGGCCGTAAAATCAAAGAATAGCTAGGGATGAAAAAAAAAATTGGTACACACACCACAAATTTCAGCGCGATTCTTGGGAATTTGCGGCTAGTTAGGAAAATGGTTCGTGTAAATAGTGAGGTTATTCTATATTCTAAAGAGATATAATAATCCATTGCAGACTAAATAATCGGAGATGAACACATAGGTTTCAGAAAAGGACGCAAACAATATTCTCACATCAATAAGCAATTGAAAAACATAATATTTAATAAAGAGATACATATTAGTTTCATAGATTTAGAAAAAGTCATCAACAAACTAAATAAAATAGGAAGATTATGGCTTATCATTGACAAACCCAAACAACTAATAAGAGCAATAAGAAGCCTGTTCCACAATACTGAAGTACTTAACGATATGAATAGAAGACAAACAGCATAAATAATAACACACATCTCAAGATGAAAAACCAACAAAGTGTGAAACAAATAATAAAGAGGTGTTTACTGAATTGGAAACATTAATGCAGTTGAGATGATCAAGAAAAAAAGATGTTTTGGAGCAAGTTAGAAACCATGGGCAAGTTGTTCACAGTTTGCAAATATTACTGCTCAAAATTTAACTCAGACGTTTCTTATGTATTTAAATAGAAGAAATAACAACTGTTTTGAGTTAAACACCCCTTTAAGATTTACAAGGGTTTTGAGAAATCACATTTTCGTTCCGGGAGAATTCCAGGATTATAAGCTTTTTTCATCTAGTTTTTGATAGTTTGTCGTCAATTACCTGTTAATTGTCATTTGGTTAATTCTATTAAGTTCAGTATAAAAATTTGTCTTGAATAATTAGAATCGTGGCTACTCTATCTGCTATACTCTGATTTGATGCGAGTTGATGTAGAAGTCAGCAAAGTACTATCGATAAAGAATTATCTATATATAAATAGGCAAAGACAAAACGATTAGGTACCATTTTCTCCTCTGTTTCTCAACCGATTTTCTTTATTTTTGATTTGTTTAGTAGCTACTGACGACCTTCAGTGCAGAATGCTAATATTAATTTATAATATTGGTACATTCATTAAATAAAATATAATAAAAATTCATTATTTACGTCCATAATGTCAATGCCAAACAACTGAATGTACCGCCGCCGCCATACTCAAAAGATTGAGTAATTATATATAGAGGGACCAATGCTGTTATATACTTAGAGCATTTACTTCTGGAAGTGGCATGCAAGCGTTGTTATTGTTTAGTGGTAAAGTAATCGTTGTATATTATAATTATACAAGGCAATTCCAGATATGTTAGAAGTCACTTTTTTCGTGGGTGGCACATAAACAGTTGCATATATAGGGTGTTTAAAATATATAGTAGAGTGCAATTATAACTAATAAAATAATTATATAGGGAAGCCCATTAGCGGTTGAATTTACAGGGTTGTTGGAATAGAAGGTGCAGTAGAATTACAGTTATACAGGTTAGTGCAAAAAATATTATACATAGATGTATATACAGGGTGGCGGAAATAGAAATGCAACATTTCGTAACCCATAAGCAGTTGTATATATAGGGAAGATGAAATATAGGGTGAGAGGAATTATAGATATACAGGATGGTGATAAAAAATGTTAGAAAAGAAAATGATTTATAGAGTAGCCGACTAAGAGTTCCATATATATGATGATTGAAATATAGGTCGGAGTAGAATTATAGTTACAAAAGATAGTTTAAAATTTCATAAACAAAAAGAGTAAATACGGTGGCTCATAGGCAGTGTCATATACAGAATGGTTTACCGGGTGGTTCAAAAATGTTAAAAAATATTATGGGTGGTCCATGAGCAGTTGCATATACAGGGTGGTGGAAATATATAATGAGATGGAATTAATATAATGAGGATTTTAATAAATGTTAGAGAATTGAGTCCAAGTATAGCTATACAGGAGGTTAGAAAAAATAAATATGTAGGGTAGCCCATTAGCGGTTGAATTGTCATATCAAATTAAGAATTACGAATTTGAACACAAATAAAGTCCTATGAATTATATCTAAATAAACTTGAATTTTGTTACTTATTTATAGAAGCGAGATGTAAGGCCGACATCTAGGATTTTCGAGGAAACTATCATACAAAGATTCCAAATTTGGATCCGTTCCTTGTAATTGCTGTTCTCCCTAAAGTCCTAGGATAGAATGTCACGATAAAATTTTTAGGTTACTTAACCTGCCAGAGATATTGACATAATTGGTGGAATTTCGAACACTGGGCGACAGCTAGTTATCTTAAAACATTGAACAAATAAAAAATTTAGAAAGGACACAATTCACGAAGAGTTACTTTTTGAATAGTAGAATGCAATTTGATTTGAAATAACTAGAGCTGTTTAAAATTATAAAATAAATTCCTATCAACCAACATTTAAGGGTCTTTACTACAAAAGAGAAATTTGGGATATTCAGGTTGTTGAATCGAAATGAAGGCTGCCCTTATTCATGACCTAGATTTCAATTTCTGTAGAGAACTTTTTCACTTTAATAGAATTTTGATATTTTTTAATTATTGAAATACTCAATTAACATACAAATAAAATATCCACAAGGACGTATTCTATTTGTCAAACTATAAACATACTATTATTGTTTTCTGAATGTTATTTATGGCATCTTCTAGTTTATTTTAGATTTTCTTGGGAATAATACCACATCAGAGTTCAAACTTGTGTATATTTTAAAACCAAACGTTTCAAAATCCGACAAACGTTTTTAAAATATACACAAGTTTGAACTCTGATGTGGTATTATTCCCAAGAAAATCTAAAATAAACATACTATTATTCATGTTCATCAACTTACAGGAAATGAGTAGATCCCAAAATAGTATGTAAATATTCAAATATAATTAAAATAAATACAATAATGCAAAAAAAGATATATCAATATTGTTATGAATAAATGTCTAATTAGAAATATAAATTAGAAAAAAATAAAACGGGTCTATCAGTAAATCTATTAAACGGGGTGTCTGAATTTTGGATATAGTTATATTTCACAGATCATATCAGTCATATAATAAAGGTGGGGACATTATCAAGAAAACGATTGACACACTCAAATAATCTACACGAGATTAGATACGTAGTGAAAAGCAATTATTTGTACTTACTTGAAATGTCTCGAGCAGGATGTCAAACTTAAATTCCTCGTATCCTTTAACACTTGCGACAATCCCTTTTTCGTCATGCACAGTTTATACTGATGTTTGAGACTTTTCAACCACCTACAACCCCTTTTGTTCTCCGTGACATTGTAACCAGTTTTGTTCTTCAAGAACATCAAAGCTGCCAAAGACTTCTTTCTCGCCGTCTTCCTGAAACCGACCAAAATTTCCCCAAAATCAAAATACGTCACACGCGGGCAAATATTTGCCTTTTACTCACTTGCTGACATGGGCGGAAACCTCGAATTTGATCAAACTGTATAGAAAAATGATCAATAAAAGGTCTTTTATGTAAATTCTCATGGTCTGCGGTGCAACATGGCGGGCGAGAAGCACAACTTTTTAGTCGGGCTTAGGCGCGACTGCATTGGTGGTATTGTGGAAACAAATGAAGATGAAATAAAACACGGTTTATTTTCAGAATTACTCACCAATAAATAAATGTTTAAAGATCTTTATGTTGTACAAACACCGACTTCCAGCCATTAAAAAAATTAGAAGTGACTTATAATTAGCTGAACGTTGTGTGTGTGTGCGGTTTTTTTTCTGTAACAAGGTTTCTGTTGACAAAAGAGCAGAAGTCTTCATTGATTCGATTAATTGTACTTCTTGGAATTATTTGTTTAAATAAGTCAGTAATTTGCCTCGACATTGCTCAATGTTTTATAAAGTCATGAATATTTGTACTTGTAGTGTAAGGCATAAATTAAAATCTGTAGATGCATTTTTAGAAAATTTACCAATAGATTATGAAACAGTCCAATCATCATCCCAGTCAAAAAAGGACTGGAATTAAAACTCTCGTGGCAGAGCAAACAGAATCTGCGAACCATGTTATCTAAAAGACGAACTAGTGTATTTAGACCGTGCATTCCAGGCGAATGGTTACTCGGAACATGACATAAATAGATGTTTTAATTCAGGACGAATATCTATCCACACAAAGGAGCCTTCTCAGAACTTAGGGACCACCTACCTGCCATATATAAAAAACACTACAGACCGCAATGGAAACCTCCTTCGAAAACACCATATCAAAACAGTTTGCAAACCCACCCAACCACTGCGCCATATACTCCGTTCTCCAAAAGATCCCTCTATCCTCATCTGGAGTTTAAGAAGAAGAACCAGAAAAATCTACTGTCACCGAGCATGCTTTTCTACCAGAGGAACACATTATACAATACCAAAAAACAGAAATTCTGTCAAATACTTCCAGCGGGAAGCTCGAGATGTATAAACACTCTTTACGTTAAGGTTATGAAACATTTAGCCAAACTTTTATACAAAAAATTATATGTCAAAAACTTTTTTTTAAGACCTAGTTATCAATACGGATTCCTAAGAGCTATTTAAAAGTGTGGAGGTCCTCAAAATACATTCAAAATCATTTTTTTCAAATTTGGTGTACAACCAATGAGAGCAAATAGTCATTTTTAATTTCAACCAGAATTTAACTGTTTAAAACACGTTTATAAAAATTATTAACTCGTCATATTGAATAGTAATATTTAATTTAATTAGTTTTGAACAATATATGCTGACCTTTGGTTAGGTATTTTCGTATCACCCTGTATGTGCCTATATAAAAATGCTTAATTCAGATGCGTATTTGTTTTTCTAGAAAATGTTTCTTCTTGCTTCAGTTAAACAGTACATTCAGGTATTTGACTAAAAAATAATCAACACTTTCATTTTTATTGAATGAGAAATAGTCATCACGTGCCGTTCAGATCTCGAGAAGATGATGAACAAACAGTTTGTATTTAGCAGTCTCTCAAGATGCTACACAGTGTTTTAATAAGTCCTCGTCCTATGTAACTCTATAGAAGCTGTTCATTCAAGTACTTTATTGTTTTTGCAGGTTAGGTTAAGTTAGGCTATACATCAAGGTTTATAATACTAGTAATAATGAGGTCAGATATAGCCTGATGCTATTTGAAAATGAAATGTTGGGTATTTTCTTCAAGTTCTGATAAAATTATTGTTTTATGTAAATGAAAATAGTCCATAAAGCTTTTCTCTTCAATTGTCAGGAAAGAGTGTAATCTTGTAGAAGTTCATGTCCCGCTTTTCAAAATGTCATTCTACGGAGCTGCTATGGCAGGTTTAAGTCTACCCACTGAGTTTCTTTCTTATGTCTTGGCACAGGCATTCAGTCTCCATGAGCCCTGTAGAGAGGTCCTCTCAGGTTTGTTGACAAAAAGTTTTGCTGGATTCCATTGAACTGTATCAGACCCGTTTTTTTTTGCATATTGCTGGTTACAAATGATTTTCGTTTTTTGATGGCGTCATCTTAAATAAGTGCACCTGGAAAAATGGGCAAATAAATTAACATTTGTACTATCCAATAGTAATCAGTGTTTGTTACATCGCTCAACACCTAGGAAAGAATATTAAAAAGCCTTAAATTTTTTCGGTTAGACTACGTTGCAGTTACAGATGACCACGCAAACTAGCCTATTTTTCTAATATGGGTATCAGAATATTTCCTATCCAATAAGAAAAGTAAGCATTGTTATTATTATCACCAATGAAGCAGTCTAGGACACTCGGATAAAAAGTATCTTCAAATTTTGTTAAAAACGATTATCGATCTAGTCATCCCTCTAATATTTTATAAAAGAAGTAGACCCGAATAGATTGTCATCCAGAGTATGAGACAAACTTATCTTTTTTTCAATAAACCATAGTTGGAAAAACTGAATTGGTGGAATTTATATCAATGCCAAAAATTCAGTTCGTAGTAGGTAATTTCATAGATAGAACCTGTTTTAGAATATTTACAATTGTTACGCAGATTGTTTTTACTAGATATCAAATTAACGAAGCAGCACAAATAAATTTTTGGCCGTAGTGCGTCAGAAGCTTTAACGAATTTTAAGGTACAAAGCGCACAAGTTACCCGTAAAACTTTCATTTCTCAAACTTTCAAAACATCGACGTTTACTCTTGCCTGGTTTCCACAGATAAACAATGCGGTAGTTCAAAAAAAATGAGCATATCTGGGCTAAAGAAAACCCTTTCCATATATTTGATTTTACATAGGGTCTATTATGGGGCCTTTTATCTATGACGAATATTACTGGGTAGCGCTATTGCATAAAAAGGCATGTGGAATGTAAACGTTTACCAACATGTGGACCTGCTCATAACTGCAACATTTAAAATATCTATCCAAACTCTTGGAAATTGGCCAATTTGGCAGTTATAGACTGGGGTGCGCTATTTTTGGTACCTAAGGGAGGCTGTATTACAAGCAATTAGAAATTGATAGCCGGTCTGTGAGGAAAGCGGTATTATTTACTCTTGTCTATAACTCGTTAAAGGAAAATGTCAAACTCCGAATGTGAATAACTATATCGTATTTATCGCGTTTGAGGTCATTTGGTTTCATTCAAAAGTTAAGTTATTTCAAAACGAGAGCTGCCACGCAAACGAAGACTGACAATATTTCGGGATACAATAATTTTTAAACTTTTTTTATGAGCAAGGGATTTGACTAAATCGAAAAAAAATATCTAGTAAGCCATGATTCTTTAAGCACTAAATTGGGCAGTAAAACTGCAAATTGCTCTAAGTTTCCGAATCCCCATATGATCATTACCCTGGTAGACCCAGAATCAATCATTTTGATTCACCTGGGCTAAACCTCCGTTTTCCTTTAAAACCCTAGCACAGTGTCCGTATTTGCGGTCATTTCCACAAAACGCACTTGAAGAATGGGAAGCAATCTTTCAGCACAGTTTGGTGCCTTTCATTTGCACTCCACTGGCCGATTGCTTTATTAAAAGGAAGGAAAATGAGCAGTGTCGTTCTGTGTAGAATGTTTCTTTAATAAGCCATGTTTCATTATTTTTTTTGTGGTAACAGTGTCTCAGTTAAGTATCATCCCTCCATTTTCTGTTGAATTGGATTATGCAACGCAATGAAATTTATTACACCCCTGTCTTGAAATAAGCGTTTTGACTCTGTTTTTGCTGGAACAATTTTTTATTTAGAAACAGGTCTAAGTACTATTTTTCGTTTACATTTGCATTATTTTTCATGAAGATCTGTATTATATTTCCTGCGTTTGGTCGTAATTTTTCTACTCTCATTGAAATTGATTGTTATGTTGAGTCTCAAAGACTGCTGAGTGCTCAATTTTTCTGTTCTGTGGGAAAGTAGTTGCCAAATAAGGAAGGAATACTATTGCTAAACCATTAAATCCACGTTAAAATGTCAGCTAGATGGTTATTTGCAACAATGGAGGAGTTAAAAAGTTTGTTCATAATGTATTTGTCCCCGAGATTATCTATACACTCCCTAACACGCCTTGGGAGTGATTCAATAAGCCCGTCTATTTCTTTTGAGGAATACTAACCCAAGCTACATGTATTTCAAGTCTTAGAAACTCCAAAGTCAGTGGGGGCTGCGGTAAATTTCCCAAACATTTTCTATGGGCGAATAATGGGGGGATTAAGGTAAAAAAGTCCATACGGCTCTACTCTACTCTCTAAATACTGAAGGGGACCTATACATCCATGTGCAATAGCAGATAGCGATCTTGAACATCATTTTTGCACCTTCGATGTCCGGTGCTCAGCTATTGAAAAACCAACAAAGAAATCACTGACCAATATAAATCGCATTAAGCCAATCAATATTTGTTGGTATAAAACGTCGATATAGTGTGCATATTCCATATTGGTGAATGCGCCCGGGAAAAAATTTGTATTTATGTACTACTAGCCGTTATCCGCGGTTTCACCCGCGTACGGAATGTTCAAGGGTTTGCAAAAAGAAATAACTTATGAAACACATGGGTTATCCTATATAAAAAAATTTCTAACATGTTTGAACCACCCTACTTAATATAATATATTTCACCCAAACTGCAAGTACTTATGGGCCACCCTATATAACTATTTTATTCGACATTTTTTGAATCACCTGGAATAACTGTAACACTACTTCACCCTATATTGCAACCATCCTGTATATGCTGCTGTTTCATAATTTTTTGAGCACCAGACTATAACTTTTCTCTACCCAATATTTCAGCTATGCAATTGATTATGGTGTACCCTGTATAACAATTATTTCTGATATTTTTTAACCACCTTTTAACTTAAATTTCTCTTTACTCTATATATTAATTAACCTTTATATGATCTTTTTCTAACATTGTGTTACACACTCTAAAACTATAATCTTGTTTCTCCCCATATTTCAGGATGTGGAACCCTTCATGAGTCACAAATATAAAAACACAGTTTGGCACCCTAACACCAAACTTTTATTTAAATCCTAAACAAACTGCAACTGCTTATTGGCCAGCCTATATGACAATTTTATTCAAAAAAAAATTTAACCGCTTTGTATAACTAACTCTACTTCCATCTACCTTAAAACCATCCTGTATACAACGCTGCCAATTTGTCAAACATTACAACTTATTTTTGAACCACCCTGTATAACCATAATTTTACTCTACAAAATATTTCAACCACCCTGTATGTGCATCTGCTTACGGGCCGCCAAATATAACATTTTTTAATCACTTAACTATAACTCTGATCTACTCACTATATTATATATGCAACTGCTTATGAACTACGTTATTTAACCATTTTTGAACCACCCTTGAAAGTATAATTTGTCTATACCTTGTATTTCAACCACCCCTTATATGCAGCTTTTATAACATTGTTTTAATCACACTCTATGAACTATAATTTTTTCGATCCATGTTTCCGATATTGCATATATACAACAGCTCATGTTCTATACTACAAAAAAAATAGTCAACCAGTTTAACTATAAATCTACTCCACCCGCTATTTTAAACATCTTGTATTTGCAACTACTTATCGACCACCCAGTATAACATTTTTTGTACCACCCTGTATAAGTATAAATCCATCTATGTCCAATATATTTCACCGAAACCGCAACTGCCTATTGGGTACCGAATATAACAATTTTGTTCAACATGTTTTTGAATCACCTTGTATGTATTACAACTACCCTATATACGCTACTGCTTATTGGTCAATCAATATAACATTTGTAAAATAATTGTCATAACACTTCTTCATCCTATACTTCAACTATCCTATCTTTGCAACTTATTATGAACTATGCTATTTCACAATTTTTCCTTATATTTTTTCAAGGCATATTAAAGTATAATTTAATTTCTCTCCACACTTAATTTAAACCACTCTTCATTTACAACTTTTTCTAAGCTTTGAATGACACTGTACGACTATACTTTACTGCGCACCATATTTCAAGTATTCGATATATGCAACTGCTCTATAACTAAATTTTTATAGCATTTTTTACCCACCCTGTATAATTATAATTGTACACCACCCTATATTTCAACAACTTTTTGTATGCAACTACTCATTTGCCACTAAATATAATATTTTTGTACCAACCTGAATCCTTAGAATCCTACCCCATCCTATATTTCAACCATCCGGTAAATGGAACAGCTTGTAGATCATAACATTACTTTATAATATTTTAAACCTACCTGTAATTATCATCCAATATATGCAACTACTTGTTGATATAAAACAAGTTTTTAACCACAATATAAATAATTTCACTGTATCTTATATTTCAAACACCCTGTATGAACAACTGCTTCTAACATGTCTTCAACCCATTTCATAACTATAATAATCTTATGAACATAATTCAAAGATCTTAACTGCTTACATAACACATTTTTTTAGATTTTTTATTCAAACTGTATAAATATTTATGACTCACTCAATATAACCCACGCCGTATAACTAATACCACTCCCCCTTATTTAAACCACATGGTATATATGAAGCTGCTTATAGGACACCAAATATAACTTTTTACAATCCATCTAATTCTACTCCACTCTAAGTTTCCTATATACAGAACACCCTGTAAAATTACGCTTGTTATATCAGTTGATTTTTTTTAAATCGAAACATGTTACATTTGCACTTTCCGAATTTTGAATAAAAGCTAAGCTGGTGCCAGTATCTAATAATTTGTGCGTGCGGTGGAACCAATTGAGTAATTGTATTACCCAAAATGGTTGAAGTTTTTCAGTTTTTCTGTCAATTTAGAGAGATAAAATGTTTACCAGATTTGAAGTCAAACTACAGGCTTTGAAACGAAAAAAGATTCATTAAAATCAAACAAACGAACAAACAAACAAACAAACAAACAAACAGACAAACTTACAATTTTATAATAGTATAGATAGATGAATGACTCCTTACTCTCACAAAACCCATATTTATATACAATTTGACATTCAAGAATCTTTGAGATTAATCTATGGCGCTAATGTAGAATTCTATAGATCTTTTCTGAAGTGACAGTTACATTTACGTGGTATATACAGGGTCGTTATTCGGCCGATGTTATAACTTCTCGTGAATATATATATATATCCTGGGTATTTCCATATACCAGGTGTCGTTTCGGTCGGAATAGTTTTTGCATTTCACTACCATCTTCGTTTATTTTGGTATGTGCGAGTTGTTTAAGAACCTTTCGTTTGAAAAGCTTTCGTTTCTATAAAAGGCATATAATATTTTTGAATGCTTCGAGTGGGCTCACAGAAATGACCGTCACCGACGTTTAAAGATTAAGTACTTGAAGTAATTACTTCTGAAAACACAACAAAAACTCCTAAGCGGTTTACCAACAAAAACCTGTTAGTAGTTTTCCTACACAAGTTGAAAGCAACCAACAAAAAGTAATTTTACTTAGTTGAATGAATATGAGTGTTTACTTATCACTGGTTATTTCAAAGTCCCATTCACTGGCTCAATAAATATCACTAGATTTGATGGTATTAGCTACTTAGGTAGCTGAATTTTTTCTTTTACCCGAAACGTTAGAACAGATTAGGTGCCAAGGGGTGGTCCCGCTTTAATGCTAAGCCAAGCTTATCTTTTTAATTTGAAAACCTACTGCTTTTTGTGACTCTTGTGTTTTGTTAATTAATGAAAGGATGGGAACGAGAACCGTTCGTGACATTGATGGGAAATACGGAAAACAGATTAGATAAGTAAGATATGCTTGCTCGTATTTTTTCTGGATTTCGAATTCCTCAAAATTATTGTCGTCAGCAATAAATTTCGATGAAGACGGTTGTGTGTAAGGATAACAGTTTTATCGCTGTAACATTTTTGTCAATTAGATTTGGATAATTTACGGAAATACCGATGGCATTAACAATGGCCGTGCCTATACTAATCACGGATATATGTAAAGTAATTAAATTAATTATCTCTTCGGCGGTCATTGTCGATAAAAGCAGTGAATCAGAATGTTTGAAGAAGTTATGAGGATACTTCGGTGATGAATTTAGATGATATAAAAGGATGTCCGTTATTGCTCAAACTTTGAATATCGACCAAGACCCTCTCGTTAATTTATCGATATGGAGTATGATTGAAACAGTAAAACTCTATGAAATTAACGTTTAAACCGTGCTGAAATGTAAATCAAAAATCAAATAATTTTTATAGCCTCCGTAGAATTGGATAAGTTTATGGAAATATTTTTTGATAGCTTTTGGACCTCCAAAAATTGTTTGATAGCTTTCTTCCATTGCTAATATACTCACTGACGGAGAAATCTCAACAACCAGACGTAAATGCTATAGTAAGGAGTACCTAAAAGATTAAAGTAAATGCATGTAAACTTTTTTTATCAGTTAATGTTGTAGTCGTTTTTTGCAGTTTTTTAAAATTTGCCAAAAAACAAACTGTTTGGTGAGATCCAAAATCGATGTTAAGTAATGTTAAAATGTTTAGAGTACCTGAACGCCGAATGTATCGTCAGATAAGTGAATTTGAAAGAGGTTGAATTATTGGTTTACAGTAGACGGGTTTTTCATTTCGAGAAATCGGTAACCACACGAACAGACATGTAACTACTGTTATGAGATGTTGTCAAGCGTGATCGGATAATACCCAAAATCAAAGAAAAGTAGACACGAGACTCCCTTAACTTTATCTTGCCCATGGCTACTAGGTCAGATGCCTTTTTCAATTGCAAAGAAACTATAAAAAAGGCACAAATCTAAAATTTAAAATTAAATAAATTTTTCTATTTAAATTATTAATAAAAATATATGGTTTGATTTATGAATACACACTGTAGATAACATATGAACTGACAATTATTTTGATTAATTCAATTTATTTACAATTTACCCAAAGTCCCGAACGGTTAGTACCAGCAACTTCACCAAGGCTTAATGTATAAGAATGATGTTAAAAAGTTTTTCCAGATTTTCTAAAAAACGACACAAGCTCCGGAACTAATCCATTTTATAACACCCAATGGTCCGAAAAGAATATTCCATATTTTAAGACCACCCGGAACTAATACAATTTCTTTTCAATTTATCCCTTGTTCCGAATAGAAAAATGTCCATATTTTAATACCGGCGACTCCACCAAAGCATAGTGAATAAGAAAATCGGTATTAAAGTTTTCCCCCATTTTATAAGAAACGGTACAAGCCATGTTAATGAAAAAAATATAAGACCACTTCGCGATACCCCGGAACAGGATCCAGTATAAACGGTCGAAATTCCTTAAGCCGTTTGTAAGTAATCGGTGAACAAACATAAAACAAAATAAAAACTGATACAGACGACGCGATACCCCGGAAAAACTGATACAGACGAATTGAGAACCTCCTTCTTTTTGAAGTAGATTAAAAAACAAAAGTAACTATATCAAAACGTGCGACAATGAAATTCTAAACACTTCATTCTTTATTTTTCAGTCCTGGCACTAAATGGGTACTGTAGCAAAGGATTCCACTCCGCTTAAACTCAACAGCCAACATCCAGAAATGCGTTTGATTTCGAGCAGTCTTGGAGCTACATTAAACTACTAGCTTCTGTTCAAACTCTTTGCCACTAGCAGCAACCAGAATCCACAGCCCCA
Organism: Octodonta nipae; assembly: GCA_034190945.1. Classification (NCBI taxonomy): domain Eukaryota; kingdom Metazoa; phylum Arthropoda; class Insecta; order Coleoptera; family Chrysomelidae; genus Octodonta; species Octodonta nipae. The sequence continues at coordinate 113,332,226 of CM067221.1, read as the reverse complement.
ATGCGAACAAATATTGAAGACATACAACGAAACAAGCTTCACTATAATGAGTTTGAAAACTGCTTATTTCAACTATATCATTAGGTAGGGACAGAATAGGCATGCAAAGTCCAAAAACACATTATAATACAATGATTTGTGAATTCATCTGGGAAATATACCAGTCATTTTCTGACACTTACATCAGAGTTGGTTAATTTTGTTGATAATTTGCATTCCCAATAATGAATTATAGTTCTTGGCGTGTATTTTTTGTCGTTTTAGAGCATATTATAGATAAATTGTTCAACTTGATTTAATAATTCTGTTGAATAAGATCAAAATAAGTCTAATCTTCTTTGTTATACCTAAGATGTAATCTAGCACAATGTAAAGTAGTACTATATTCCAGATTTTGTTAGGATATAAAGTTTAAATATTTAGATTTCCGAGAAGTTAGGTTAGGTATCGCATATCACCCTTAGGGGGTTGAAGGGGAAGCTGAATAATTTGTATCAATACTTGTAGATTCACATATAAAAATTGACCTGTTACTTTAGAACCTCACTGTATATACTGAGAGACTCCTTAAGGACCCCTTTTTTATCTCTTCTTTCTATGATACATGTCCACATCATTTAGCAGTGTTGTGTTGATTTCAACATAACGGGCTCTATCTCCGTGAATAAACCATAGGTAAAAAAATAATTTTAGTTATTAAAAATTAAACCAGAATATTTGGAACAATCATCACTGAAATTAAGTGAATTAATATCAGTTTGTACATTTTCCTTCATACACCCTGTATCTTCTCTTGACGATCTATATCTTCTTTGAATCTTCTTCATAGAAGACCATCCTCCTTGCTACACAGTCATTCTATTCTGAAATATTTTGTAACACACCACGATGATTCATCCGCCCATATGAATTAACAATTTAATGAATCATATTTGTTTCAAGACTTGAAAATATTTAAAATGTCTATAACTAAAACAACAAAAAAAAACAACGTAGTGAAAAAATTCGACCTTGCCATAGGCAAAAAGTATGATGATGATCCGTGAATCGGTGGTTTCGGCCACCCAATAAGACACCTTCTTGTTCTTCTTCTTCTTCTTTTATTCTTGCGGTCTGTCGGTCAGCTTTTAAAAACTTTAATGAACCCTGACATCACACAATAATAATATCATCCTCAGCAGCGGTTGCTACACAGGTAAAACGGCGTGTTATAACTGGTATAAAAATCGTTTACGGGGGTACCTCGGTAACTAACAGAATATTAGTATTATATCCACATAAGTTTATTATTATTTTATATAAATTAATAATAAAAAAACAGCTAAACACAAAGGTATTAGAAATATAAGAATCATTATGCTTATAGTGAATAGTTTTTTAGCGACTACATTTAGAAAAAAATATTAACTATTGTATTGTTTAACCTAAAGACTCTCAGTAGATTTCTCTCAATTTTTCCATTAGGTGTTCAAATTTCTACTGCTAGAACTGAGATATTCATGTTGGTTGATCACGTTGACCGTCAAATCAATTGCTCTTCAGGGTATTAACATTGCACGGCAGCTTCATATGTCTAAGCAACTTCTTGTGAGCTTCTACTAGAACTTCTAGCTACATATCTTACACCAATTTTGATTTGTATAATTTGCATAAGTTTGTTATATCAGTTCTGCTCTATTCATCGTTCGGTCTACCATAGTTTAAGTTTAACCTTAGTTTATTTCGAATCCGAATCATCTACTCTATCAGTTGTTGTAATTGGCATCGTTCACTTGGACCCAACAAGTTTTCAATTGTCATGAAACTGGCCTATTTTGGAAAAAATGTCAAACAGATCTTACACCACACAAGACTAGAAATCAGTGCCAAGGGATAATCCGTTGGCAAGTCCGCTAACTCTCATGAAAGCCTCGTAAGGCATGGGCGGGGGGAGGTCATCTTCTCTAGCCTAGTCTTCTAATTGTACTTAGTGTATTAAATGCCATTTCTAGATATATTAGCAGAAATTTATGATTTGTCAACCTCTAGGCCAAAAACCCACCTATAAGTAAACTGCAAATACGTACTTGAAAGTATTTCCATGGAAATTTTGGACCAAAAATAACTCCGTCTCTTTAACTGTGGACCTAAAAAGATGGTGGGGCGGCAAATCTAATAGCAGGTTGTTGGTTTAAAAGAAGTAATAGCTTTATTGGATAAGTATTTCAGTAAAGGGTTTCATGAAAATTTTAGAAAAAAACTAACTGGAACCTTTCGCACTAAACTGAAAGTTCGGAATTTCGCGGTCTGAGAACTTCCTGTATATTTAAAGTTCCAGAAATTTTTTATCCACCAAGCTTGGTTGAATTTCGGATGTCCAACCTTTAATTGAAGATTTGTATCTACATCATCATGAGTTGGTTAGTTGCCGAATACTGCATTAATAAAACACGAATTTTGAGCAAGATCTATCATTCATCTTTTGATATTAACTGACAAAAACTTTGAGGAAAGTTAAGGCTCAAGCAAACACTTTCTTTTGCAACTCGAACGTTATTTTACATTGGAGTTTCTAATCTAGGGCTCAGTGGGCTGTTCCACCTTCATATTCGAACGAGTGCAGAATTCAATTGTTGCCTTTTTCCTGACCACCAGGTGCAAAGAAGTTTCCAGTATCATTTGAAAGTTCAAATTGACTTACGTTTTATATTCATACTCCGTAAAAATCTCCTTGAATTCAACGAACACTTAAAAAAGTTGATTGGTCTTTGAGAAAGCTTGGTCAGCCTTATGTGTTTTTAGACTCAAGGTATAATGAGCCAGAATCACCTTGACATAGAAAGTCCAAATCCATACACTAATTGATTGAGAAAGCTTGGCCATGCATACCAAATGATTGGATGTATACGTGACGATGTGGAAGAATCAGTAGAGATACAGTGTGTAGAACTATCCACTGACAGAACTGAAGAAATCTAAATATCAAAGACAGAGGAGAAAGGAGACCCTGTTGAGCTTGATTCTAGTCTGGCACTGTAAGGAGACATGAGAGGTGTAGCATAAGTGGGAGATGGCAACATCTCCGGTGAAATACCACTACTTTCATCGTTTCTTTACCTACTCGGTAAGGCGAAACGCGTGCGTTGTTCGCGCACGAGGCATCGATAGTCACGGTATTCTCGAGCCAAGGGTACGGAGTGACGTTCCGTCGTCGGCGTCGTACCGGAGCGCGCGCCTCTTTGGGGGATGCTTTCATTGTTCCGGGGGCGTCGTTTGCGCTACCGGTTATGGCGTCCGTTATACGGACGTCAATTTACCTCCAGCCTGATTCGATTCGAGGACACTGCCAGGCGGGGAGTTTGACTGGGGCGGTACATCTGTCAAAGCATAACGCAGGCCAGCTCAGCGAGGACAGAAACCTCGCGTAGAGCAAAAGGGGCAAAAGCTGGCTTGATCCCGATGTTCAGTAAGCATAGGGACTGCGGAAGCACGGCCTATCGATCCTTTTGGCTTGAAGAATTTTCAGCAAGGGGTGTCAGAAAAGTTACCACAGGGGTAACTGTCTTGTGGCGGCCAAGCATTCATAGCGACGTCGCTTTTTGATCCTTCGATGTCGGCTCTTCCTATCATTGCGAAGCAGATTTGAACTGCCTTCTTCATTAACAAATAAATCTTTGCAAAAATAGAAACGGGGAAATTAAAAAAAAATCCTGACAAAAACGGAAGTAAGATTCTTGAAATGATTTTCATAATGAAATCAAACCACTTTAGCTTAATGAAAAGGGGTAAAGGGCACAATAGGAGAAAAGAATTAGCAAAATATTTAAAAACCCTACTTACTTCAGAAAAATGTCAAAAGCCTCATAATTCAGATAAATATTTTTCAGTACCATGTTTTTCATGCACATAAATTTCCCTTCATTAAATTTTTAACGAAACTTCACGAGAATCTCAAATATATTTTGTAGGTCCCTCGTACTTTGGATTCTTCTCTGAGGCTACCCGCTATGGGTGTGATATTCCACACTCTTAATATTGGCTAATTATACAGTGCGCCCTGTCATTTGCTTCTCTTCCCCCTATTTATTATTACCACTATATTATTTTTTGATATCTTCCTTTTTTCTTTTTCCACACTGTTATTTCTGTCTCACTTAACTTTTAAGGTAAACGAATATTTCGAGTGAATGCTTTTACCGACACCATAACTAAATTATGACTTTAAATGTGGATTTATTGTTTTTTTCTTTGTGCCATTCTCGAGAGTCGAGTCTGTGAGAGTAGAGGCTCACACAGTGAATGGGAATGCTGAGAAGCGTGGGAGGTACTGCGGTACGCTTTCGTGAGAACGCATGTGTACCTCTCAAATGCCAGTCACTCTTTTCGAAATATGACTTGTGACGTATATACAGGGTGTATTGTTCATAGCGACAGAGTGAAATCTAAAAAAATGCTTTAAAATAAAATACACCAGGACAGCCAAATTGAATGGCAAATTGTAATAATTCATGATGGTAAAATTATCATAAAAGTTCTACCACTTGGCAGTCCAATGTTTCCATAAATTTTGTTAAAAAATAATTTGGTCAATTGCGAGTTGGACTAGCATACTAAGGGTTCCGTACCACCTTCAAGATTCTAATATTCCAGTTTCAAACAAGCAGGAAATGTGTGAATTTTCTTATATTTGCCCTAATATCTTTTAAAGGAAGCGTTTTATATTTATAAAAAATATACACTTTTATTATACACATAGACTTTTTATTTTATCTGCTTCAGGAATCGCTTGATTTTTATAAGAATACGTATATATTTAATTTTCTAATTTGGCCCCCAAAAATTAACATTAGAGTTTTATTTTACTAATAAACTTTCAGGGAAGCTTTTTATAATCTACTGTCTGAGGCTCTGTAGATTGAAAGAAAGTTTTATATTATAAATTGTTAAATCTGTTATTCAAATTATTTAAAAATATAAATAAAATATATTTTTCAAAATTTAAATAGTGTAGTTTCTAAAGTGGGAATTAAGTCGATGTTTAATATTTCTGTTAATATCTTTTAAACAAATTATTTAAAAATATGATATATTTGTAATTCGCATAATGAGCCTTTTATCTGATATATTACATTATGCGTTTGAAAATTGAATTTTTATTTTCCATTTAATTGTATAATTTGTCCCTAAAATTACTATGGGGGTTTTCTAATTATTTTTCTTATAATTTCAAGTGAGCCCCAGTACCCCTAATTATTTTCAAAATTTTAGGTATGGTTTCGGAAATAAAGCGAGAAATTAAAATTTTTTATATCTTTATGTAATATCTTGTAAACAATTAATTTTAAAAATATGAAAAAGATATATTTGTATTACTCATAATTTTATAATTTGCCCCCCAATATTAATATTAGGGATTTCTGCATATTTTTCCTGTAAGCAAAAAAATTAGGTCTTATTATTTGGGGACTAACGAGGGGAATGGGTAATTTTTGTTAAATATTTTTTAAAATATTCATTTTAAAAAAAATTTAAAAATATATTTGTATTCGTCATAATGGCCTCCAAAAGGAATATTAGGGGTTTCTCCTTATTTTTCTACTAAAGGGGTTTAGGTGAGGGGCTATACCTCCATTTTTTTCAAAATTTTCCAGCATATGGTTTCGGAGGTAAGGGGGGGATGGGTCAATTTTTTTATATTTTTGTTAATATTTTTTGATTAATTTATTTTAAAAATATGAAACAAAATATATTTGTTTTTGTCATAATGAGCCCTGTCATTTGATATATAACATAATGGGTTAGAAACAATTTTTATTTTATATTTTCCATTTAGTTCTGTAATTTGCCCCCCAAAATTAAAAGTAGAAGTTTCTCCTTATTTTTCCAGTAAACTTCTGGTCAGACCCTATACCTCTATTTTTTTCAAAACTTTACGTTTTATAGTTTCCGAGATAAGTTAAAGTTATTTTGGGTGGCTATTGTTGAAGTGAAAACACTATATGTATAATACAATGTAACCAACTTTTGTAAAACATTAAGCTTCATTTATATATGTAATAAGTATAATATCTTAGTTTGAATAATTTTAATATTTTTCTCGGATTATCTGATTATCATTAATAACACCAGGCCAAAAACGACCACCTGGTACAACATTTTGATGACCATAAACAATTTGTTATTTACGATATATAAATGACACATACGTGAATAACAAAATATTAGCATTTATATTAGACATGGCCCACTGACATATCATTTATACCTTACGAGCTACCCTTGTCACGTCCTTCTGTCTCTGTGTGTGAGAAAACCAGGCACCTTAAATCCAAAGAATTGTTTTATATTGTTGATAATTTAATTATGGTAAAGAAGAAGCGGTAACAACAAAAAGGTCTGCGCCACACACCAAGCCATGGAAAATTAGGAATTTCTAGTGAGAATAGAATATTACCTTCGAAAAGGATACACACAATCAAATCGGCTTGACCGGGTGTTACTTAATGGCTGTAGCTGTTAGTCTTTGCTCCGTCTTCTTCTCCCCTCGAATGTGTTACACCTATTCATTTTTGTTAGCCGAAAGTGCCTTTGTACTCAAATGACGTGAATTTTTTTAAATCTTCTTCCACTTTGTCATGTGATTGTCGAAGAATGACTGTATGCATGAATGAGTTAAAAGTGATATGTCAATCTTTGTTACGACTACTGAAGTAGTAGTAGTATCATTTAGGTACGTTAGTACTGACACAAAAAACTAGGAATTCAGCTGGCAAGAATAAAAAGTGTTATATAATATAATATGCTTGGAATAGTTGAAGAAATATTTTTTTGTATACATGCAAAAGTCTTCTTGTGTCAATTATTTAATAATAGAAAATCGTCACCTTATACTTCAATATTTTCGATTGTTTTAATCAAAATTTTGCAAAACCAACACAGAACTTTAGTAGTTACGTAGATCAAGACATTAAATAGAGAATTTGTGATTATTCTTGGGTTTTTTTCTGCAAAACTTTGTTTTAGAATATGTCATATGTCTACTATTTTCTGATTAATGAGTTATTTAAAACAGATCACATATAGCTCTTGATTTTATTTGTGTTTCTATTGTTATGTCATTTCACTCATATTTGCATCGAGATATCAAAAAATTAATATTCCATGTACAGTTTGGTGACCCAGTTAGGAATATATAATGTAGATAAACGAAATGAGATTCTGGAGGGACTTTTGGGAAGAAAATTGATCATTTCCCTGTTATTTTCCGAAACTTCAGAATCTAAAATTTTGAAAAAACACGGTATATCTGGCCTCACTTAAAGTTTACAGCAAAACTTAACCAAACATCCTAATAATAATTGTGGTGGGCAAATTAGATATTTAAATAAAAGTAAAAATATTTTTTCAAGTGCATCAAGTACCTAATATATAAAAAAAAGAGATCATTACCGGGAGTGCAGACACACACACATACACACATATATATATATATATATATATATATATATATATTAAATTCTAAAATGTCTGTAGCTTTAAAAGATATTAAGAAAAACATTTAAAAAATGACCCATCGCAATCTTTATCATGAAAATAATTAAACCTCATCCAAAGTTTACAGTAAAACCTATAGGTAAAATCCGAATTTTATTGAACAAAAAAAAAATCAAGCTCGTGTAATTTATTAAATGAAAAGACTCAATATGTTCAATCAATTATATTTATTTAAAAAAATCAAAATGTATAGGTAATAAGATATTACGTAAAATATACAAAAGTTGACAAATCACTTCTTTTATCACGGAAACTACTAAGCCTAAAATTCTGAAAAAAATTGCCTTACTCAAAGTTTACAGGCAAACCTAATATTAAGTTTGACGGATAAATAAGATACTTGTATTGTATACTCGCCCGATATTTATATCCAAATTTGTTTCTGTTGTACTGAACAGTTATATCGGTTTACATCACAACAATATTATATACTCTCTTCGAGGTGTCATTCTTTTGTACACAGAAACAATATATATATATATATATATATATATATATATATATAATATATATATTGTTTCTGGTTAGGGAACCTTCATCAGTTGCCCTTCCCACAATTGAATGTCCTCTCGAACACTTCTTTATGTATTTGATACATTTCGTTAAATTTGAAGACGCGAGATGTAAAGACCTACATCTAGGATTGTCGGGGAAACTAGCACATAGAGGTTCCGAATCTGGAGTCGTTCCATGTAATTGCTGTTACGTGTAATTCCTAGGTTAGAATGTCACGATGAAATTTTCAGATTAACTTCACCTGTCAGAGATATTGAATACTCCCTACTAGGTGTCATTCTTTTTTACGCGTATTTAAAAACACAGTTCATCTCACTGTAATTTATTTCTACTACTTTAACACAATTTAAATTCACAGAACTATTTACAATTTATATTTACTATACGGCAGTCGAATACTAAATGCTTTCTCAGCTTTCCGTATTTATATATATATATCTTTTAGGAATTCCCCAGAAAGTTAAAGAGCCGCCGAGACTAGACTAGATTCTTCAAGAATTACATTAAAGCAAGTTGCCGACTTCAGTGCGACAGACGAACAATATTTCGGATTCCACGAAATATGGAATGAATGCCGTTTCTAGGAATTATCGGAAGAATTCCCGTCAGAATATGAAAAATAACACTTAAAATTTTTTCAAGCGTGTCACGTACCAAATGTATCAAATGAAAATACTAACAAAACCATTAAAAATTTAGTCATATACAAAAATGAATATTACATTTTTTATCTCTGAATTAGCAAACGTAAGGTTTGCAGATAAATATATATATATATATATATATATATATAAACATGGAGTTTATTTTGGGAACTGAATTAAAAAATAAAAATATAATTCAATTCATTTCGATTATAAGAAGCATTGAGTTGGGCTTAATTATTTTACTGATATTTCCTTGTTTAAAATTAATAATCAATCAATAAAAACTAAAAATGAATTTGAAACACATAAACCTACGTTAAATGTAAAATTATTATTTTTTAATCAATTTACAAATTATTTCGACAATATTTAATCAACTTACATACAATCTTTCATAAAAGTTATTTATTTGCCTAAGGGCCTACTGGTGAATATCCCAGACATGAATTAAATAATTGTAAACATATTAGTTTTACATTAATTATGTAAATAAAATGTAAATTTGTAATAGGTACTCATAAAATTGAGAATATTAATTAAATTAATAAGTGCATGCTTATCACATTTTGAAATATGTCCCATATATTTGCTAACCAAAATGAAATATATAAATCCCATAGTATCTTGTTATTTTTACATGTAATTTCACTTGTTTTAAATAATAACAGACGAGTTGCGCTTTACATTAGGTAAATAATTATATAAGCAGGTGGCTTGATTTCTTATAAAAATACCATTAGACCTTTCTCTTAAAGTACAAATAAACATTAAAAAGTAGACATTGCATCCCTGATTCTAAACTTTTATGAAGAAGATTTTTTTATCACCGCTATTAGTATTATATTAATATTTAGATGTTGAAAACAAAATTACAAACAAATGCCAATAAACCAAAATTTAAGGGTAAAAAACGGTTTATTTCCATTTCTAGCAAATCTACAAGTCCTATAGAAAAAAGTTAAATCAAAAAGTTTTAGGTATAAAAATATTTACAATTTTTTGTATAACCTCAAAATGTAGGTATATGACACCTCGAAGAGAGTATGTGAAAAATTCAAAAAACGCAATTTTTGTTTTTTTTTATTTTTATCTTCTCCAAAACTTTTTTTTCACGAAATTTGGTGAAAACTTACCTTTTTATGCCCCAAACACACCAGATTTTTTTATTTAAAGTATCTATTGTTTCACTTTATTTTGACTAAATATCGTAAAAGAACCCTAATTTTCAATCAAACACTCTTACGTCAAAATATCTGTTTTTTGTTTGTTTGTTGAAATCTCTAGTTCCTAATGGTGTGAAAAACTATATACACTACTATGATAAATGTTCTCAGAAAAAGCAAAGAAACGAAAGAAACTCGAATCGGAAAATTAAGTAATAAGGCCTAGACTCTTCTAGCCTCATCCCCACTTCTCTATGAAATACCTTGTGATGGGCTAAAATTTTCCGTAGGTCATTTAAATAAGATTCTATAATTTTCTCAAAATGTTGTAGATGTTTTATTAAATATTAAGTTTATTAACTTAATTTTCTGAGAACATTACCATAGTAACGTATATAGAAAGTAGCGAACAAAAATCTACCGACTTTTGTAAAAAAGCAAATATTTTGACTTGAGAATTTTCGATTGAAAATTAGGGTTCTTTTTGGATTTAAGCACAAAATAAATTTAAGAAATAAGTATTGTAAATTAAAAAATTACGGTGTGTTAGGGACATAAAAATTGAAGGTTGCACCTAATTTTTTTTGTAAAAGATAAAAATAAAAATCCATAAACTCGTTTTTTTGAATTTCTCACATACATTTTGAGGTTATGTAAAAAAATGCAAACACAAAATTTGTAGATATTTTTATTACTTGGAACATTGCCTTTAAACTATTTTCCATAGGACTTGCAGTTTTGCCGGAAATCGAGATAAACCGTTTTTACCCTTAAATCCCCACCCCCCTCTCCCTACAGGACTTCTGATTTCCCGTAAATTATTTTTCCTTTAATTTTTGTTGTATTTCCTTCCTTTTTTATTGGGTTTCATACTACTAATATTTTTTTTCACTTTTTACCGTTTTCAAAGGCTTCAGCCCTGGACTATTATTTAACTATAAGTGAGTTATTGTTTTTTGAAGTTCATATTTGTCAAATCACACCTTTTATTACATAAGGAAATATTTTGGTGGATGCGTCGGTATACGCAGATAAAGTGAATACCAATAGGCAGCGAAATTGATGCATCCAATTTTTTGACAATTATCTGTTATAAACAATAAATATAACTAGGTTCGAACTCTAAGTTTCAGTTGTACATTTTGAAACTGACTTTTTTTCACGAATTAAACAGATTTAGTCTAATTGTATTTTTGCAGTGATTGTTATGCCTTATGTTGAAAAGACGACATATTTTTATTCAATTCATTTGTCATTCATTCAGTCTGTCATTACTATCGGTATTTATTAATAGTTTCAAATAAAATTGTCTCTGTCTTGATAAACTAAAATAATTTCACTTGACACCCATTCCTATTTTTGTATAGATTAATACATTGACAAATAATGACAAAAATCTTTTATAGATATTAGGTTTAACACTATCAAATATCTGTGGCAAAAATGTTTTATCAAAGATATTTTATAAAAATTTGACCATGTAATAGGGGCCACAAAATCTATTGTCGAAATATTTAAAAGAATGTTTGGTGGGCAGTTAAGTTTATGAAAATTAGGTGAACAAAACTCAGTTTTGTATAATACCAAAGTTTACCTAATCTTTTAATGGAGAAGTGTCTGCATTTAATTCTTTTATCACCTTCCTTCCTTACCCAAAAATATTTCGAAGTGAAATCTGAAATTAAGCAAACAACAGTACAACTGTTTAGTAAACAAATAAACTGATTATGCCATCAATAAATTTCGGACAATCCCTGAATGGGGCAATAAAATCGTACCTTTCTTTTCAGAATTACCTCGAAAACCGACTTTCTGGGCGCTGATAAAACTTGTGCCACCGTAGTAGAAAAGACAAGACAATAAATTGGGTAAATACAATAAACAAAATATTTTACGATTCCTGAATTGCCATGGAACCTGTTTTTGAGGTAAAGGTGTTGACGTGGGGTAGGCCTTTGAATCTTCAACGTAAATTGATGGCTTCGGGAGACTTTGAATGTCATAGAAAAATCATCTGACAAGGTTTTACGAGATTTTTACATTTTTATGTGAAAACGGTCCTAACTTCAGAAAAGAAATTGTAAAAAAAGCATTATACTTTATTATTTGATTTTGATGAACCAAGTATGAATTTTGTACATGTTGTCAATTAGAGACTAAGTATATAGATATTAATACCTTACACTTCAATGTTAACGTTTCAAAATTAATTACAAATAAAACATTAAAAAATATATAACCGACTTCTACCTATAACTAAAAAGCTAAAAATAATTATAACAAAATACAACTCTAGCAAACAAATAACACATTCAATGTTGTTAGGTACTTACCCAGGAAGTAAAAATGTAAACATTAAAAGGTGCTCATTCTGTACAAATTAATTACCTACCAATCTAGCATATTTTGAAGCCGGTGCCAAGCAAATCTAAAATCCTTCATTGCGTACTTATCTACTAATTCATCAAACTTAATTGTTGCTTGGCACCGACTTCAAAAATATACTAGATTGGTAGGTAATTAATTTGTACAGAATGAGCAGCTTTTAATGTTTACATTTTTTACTCCCTGGGTAGGTACCTAACAACATTGAATGTGTTATTTATTTGCTAGAGTTGTATTTTGTTATAATTATTTTTAGCTTTTTAGTTATAGATAGAAGTCGGTTATATATTTTTTAAATGTTTTATTTTCAACTTTTTAGTATTTTTGAACTCAGGTAGTTTTCATTCTTTATTTTTTATTTTGTATGTATAACCTTAATAGACAGTACCAGGTAACATCGAAAGCCTCAAACTACAGAATGATACTTTCTCATTTAAATTGACAAGTAAATCTTTACAAACAAAAATGTACTAGTACGCGTTGACACGGACAAGCGTAAATTTGTTAGCTGCCTTCTATAGTACGGAGTAGAATCCATCCCATATTTACGGAAAAAATCCGTCCTATATTTCAACCATAGTATATAAGTCCTTGTGGGCTAGCCCATAAATTAGTTCATTTTTTACATTTTATATTATCGTCCTGTGTAACATTAATTCCTCTCCACACTTTATGCAACTTCTTATGGGCTATAAAAGAAATAATTTTTTAATCACACTGTATAAATATAATTCAACTGCAGCATATATTTCAACCATCCTGTATATGATTTGCTTATGTCCACATCATATAACAGTTTTTTAATCACCCTATATAATTTTAATTTCACATTTTTTCCAACATTTTTATACCAACAAACGTCCAGTCCACCCTATATTCCAGCCATCCTGTATATACGGCTGCCTACGGACCACTCATTCTAGTCCGTCCTATATTTCAATCTTCATATAAATGCAACTCCTTCTATCACTTTACTTTGTGATTTTGTTTACTATAACTAAACACCCTGTCTATAAACGTACCAAATAGCAGTTTAAAGTTTGTGTTGTCACTGAATTTTCTATTAGGCCGGGAGAATGTGACAACCAAAAGCATCGTCTTCGCAAAATGGAAAAATTTGCATTTAAATAGGTATTTGCCTGGTATAAAAACAAACCGAGCTTGGTATTCATTGATTTAAGGAGCCGAAAATACTATGCTTGAGATGTACATAGAAAATTTTCAAATTCGCAATTAAAACTTCCAGTGCCTAAAATTACCGCACTATTACGTTGCAATTAAAATATTTATGAGGAAATGTCCGTTATGTCATTTCGATAAAATTTTTGATAAGAATTTTGGAATTTTCGGCGATTTTCTGCAAAACTGCAAGTTGCACGTCGCAGAAAAGTATATGATATCACCTAAGGATCTTCCTTAATAGATTAAACTATAAAAAACTATACAAATCCATAAGGAGTTATCGAAAAATCGACTAAAATATCAGGGAGATTGGTCGATTTCCATGCACGCGTGTGTTCATTCACAAATTTTATCACTTTACCAATAGAATTCTTTTCCAAAATTTGAAGTTTCACCAATCTGGATATATACTCTATTAAACAAGACCATATTCATTCAAAACGGTGCACCACAGGAGAAGAAATCAGGTAACATACATACAAAAAAAAAGCGAAAAAATACGCGACGAATTGATAACCTCCTCCTTTTTGGAAGTCGGTTAATAAAATTACAATATATTGTATAAGTGACTATACAGGGGGCACCTTAATTATAGAAACATGAGTATATCATTGATACTCAATATCATACCGACACAAAATTTTGAGTGGATAGATTTAATCAACGGATTTTTTTTTGTATGGATTATGTTGTCAAATTCAAAATTTCTGATATGCATACAAATTTAATTATATTCAATTGAACAATTTGTACATTTTTAAATTTTCAGTTACATTTTTTATTGTAAAGTCAATTTTGTGAACTATCATTGGTAAGTGTTGCATATTAGTGTGTAGGAAATAGGAAAAAATTGGCATAAGTCAAACAACTGTTTGAAAACTGAGAAAGAAAAAATACAAGTTTTCGTCAATAAACTCAGCTGCAGGTTCTACGTAATAATGTAGATACTTAAATTCAAAATTGAGTTGTAGGAAAATTTCCTAAAAATATAAACTCCTCACTCTTTGAATCAATTTGGTTTTACAATTGTCTTCAAAATTTGTTTATTTTGTTTTAAAATCGCTGAATTAAAAAAAGAGCAGCTACAATTAGCTAATAGACTACAGGTTTTTACACTTTATAATTCTGATAGGTTATTAAAAAAAGATACAGAGCATAAACTATCCAAAAACTGAAAGAAAAATATAAATTTGTCAAAATATCTTTTTCATATTCATATTTCGTCTGGTTTAAAGCATTGTTTATGTATCACAAAAATGGTGAAATTTGTTTTATAATACTGATTCTGTTTTTTCCGCGTCATTTGTTCGAATTAATTTATTTACAAATGTTGCTTTCCTTGCGGCGACTACATTCGTTAAGTCTTTTTCTCCCAAACACACTTTGAAACATCGCTTTTTGTTCAACTTGTCAAACTGAAGCACAAATTATAAATGACTACACTTTGGATATAGCCAACGATGTTTTTGTTTTGTATTGTGACTGGCAATTAATAAGCAAATAAATTTTATTTATATCAAATGGAAGACATAACTATATATTACTACGGAAAATATCTGATTCTGTCAGTGCATTATGATTTACGACGTATTTATAAAATAGTTTTAGTTTAAATCCCTAGTAGGTAAGAACTGTCTACAAATATTATCAGAATATAACGAATCTAGAAAAATTACATTATGGTTTTAAATATCAGCCGTATGTGTGTTTGCAATACATAAATGGCCATTCGAGATTTCGTTCTTTTCTGGGTAGTGCAACTGAATCAGGTTCCCGCGCAGAAACTGTATGTTCTCTTGTGTTTGAAATGTCAACATATTACAAATTATCCTTTATTAAGAATCAACGAAATATTTTGAACATCTAAGAATGTCAACAGCTTGTCTATACTACGAATTAAAGTACATAGCGGCTACTAACAGAAATAATTTCCATATTATGTTATGCTTTGATACATCAGTTAATAAAAACTATTGATGAAATCGTAACAGTCATGGACAAAAACCATAGCAATATAATGTAGTTATAAAATCGACAAATTGGAAAAATATAAGTCAAAAATGGTGATCAAGTTTATTATGTCAGTAATCTAGAACTATATATTTGATCTCGTTTAAATTTATTTTAATATCAAGTCAAACCGGTCAAACGTTATTAGAATGCTAATTATAGTTGTATAAAAAACTACTAACAGGTTTTTTGAAAGCATTAGATATATAAATAAATCATTTTCATTGTTTTGTTAAGCAACAGTAATTTTTATAAATAAACGATAAAAATAACAAATTATCACTTGTTTTCTTGCGGACAATTTTTCTAGGAACTATATACAGTTTATTTATTCAAAACATGTTTCTTGAACTTGTAGAATTCGTTTTTCTGCTAAGTGGCTTGCTTAATAGATTACACTAGCCTGGAACGTAAAACAATTTATACACAATTTTGAAGAAATTTCCAAAGGCTTCTTTGATAAATATCTGTCAAAGCAATCGCACTGTTATCCAGAAAGGAGACAGTTTTTAAAAAATTCAGTCTAAAATTCTAAATGAAAGTGAATTTGAAATATATTCAAGTAGTATTGCAAAGTTTTATAAGAAACAGGTTCCCTGGAAAATAATCCTAATTCTCGTCATAAAACCGATGTTAATACGATTGTAATCTTTACGATTACCTGGATTTTTGTTAGAAGCTCTTCTTTTTGAAATATCGTTTAATGATACCATTAAGTGCCCCTTTGTCAATAATGTGTACATTTTGCTGATCCTATAAACTCTATATATTATTTAATTCAGTATTCCTGTTAATTGAGACCTTCGTGGTTACATAAGTCCTAATTTGATCAATGTTGGATTTATCTCACTAAAGAATAATTTTTTTTTCACCTAAAATTTTACTAGTGCTTGCCTTTTCAATCTTTTGTTGACTATCAAAAATAATTGTGGTACTGGCAATACTACTTCATAGATGAAGTAAGAGTTCCATATCTTGAATTCCGAAATAAACATTTAAAAAATTCTTTACATCTTGACAGAATGTCTGAAAAAAAGTTCCTATAACAAAACGGTAAAAAAAATATGAACTGAATTTTAAAAAGTACAGGAGCCTACGGAATTGTTCTTAAAATAGGGTCAAAAATTGATACTATTTGTGAACCTGACAGCTAAATCATCAGCCATGTTTACGGGCGATGGTTGGTCACTAGCTGGATCTTTATTTACGATCTACAGTGGTTAATGATTTATGAAAAAAAATCGAATTGAATTATATAGTTACAACTTTGCAGTTCTAGATACCTAGGCTCAGGGCCAGATATAACGGTGGGGAGGCACTAGGATAACTAAAGAGTGGAAGCCCTAAATTATTTAATTTTAACAAATTTGGAATAAGTAGAAGAACTGCTTTTCAGCTCAGCTGTTAAAATTTTGCTATTTTTTTTCTTATCATTCGGTATTTATGCCTTAGGAGCATTTACCTAAAAATATAGAAATGTCCCCACAATAATGTGGGAGTCCCTTTCATTTGGGGCTCCTGGGCTGCAGCCGCTGTTGTTCTCCCTTAAATCCTACAGACTGAGCCAAAATCCAGAATCGGTGGTGAAATAAATCGTTTTTACTATAGGTAGATCTTTTTGCTTTGTTTAATTCCTCTGAAAATCTACCACGTTCAGCTTTAAAATGAAATGAAAGGTTTTTTTTAATACCATTGTACCATTTGATAGAATCGCCTATAATATTCAGCTAGACCTCATGCCGAATACTCTGAAATAATTAATAACAAATGTAAAGACAGTTTGACGAATGTCTATAATATCGATTTATATATAATGATGAAAATGAGTCCAGTGTGGTAAAAAATTTTGGCACTTGTTGAATTAAACGAGTAAGTCTGAGTCAACTAGTGTTCCAGAAGAGTCAATTTTTGGGGGGGATTTACCCATACCAGCTATAACCATTGAGAATTTAGAAGTAGGTACCTATGATTTTATGACCAGGCATTTTTGATGTTTGGCTCTTCATATTCTGTTTTGAACTTGCGGGTATCGATAAAATTTTCTGCTTGGGGTTTTGGCGTTATAAGTATTAGTAATAATTATTGAATTTGTTACGTTATAAAATAAATATATCAGAAAGGTTGAGCCAAAATTGTGGAGTAAGTTTGGCATTGTCTTAATTAAGATAAATGTCAAGCTTTTCCAGCCTGTTTTACTCATTTTGGACTGTGTGCTCTTTTGAAAAGAGCGTTTATCAATCTAAAGAGAATTTGTGAAAATTTGAGTTATTGAGAAATCCTGATTTTCATTGATTTAACTACACCATTTGGGAAACGAAATTTTTCAATTTTGGTGGAAGACCGGTTAACCCAGTATTCCAAGGGTTGAGCTGATCAGTTTCGTTTGTGGGTTTAAAGTATTTATAATGAACTGTTTGTTTGAAGGTAAGTACACATGATAAAGTTGTAGGAGGTATATTACGCACCTATGGGATTCAATGTGACACTTTCGTCTGTGAAATGAAGCCCTTTCGAAAAGGTATGATACCAGATAAAGATGTTTCCTGCTGCAACCTTTAACATATTTATTAAAGGACACAAGAGTGGATTCATCAATTAGACTTTTGTCGTTCGGGATATCATTTTTTGAAAAGTCAATCGGTTTTAGTTTCAAAATGAAAAGTTTCCTTCTACGAGTATATTAACTCGCCAATTTATTGCCTCCATTTTGAAAATGGGGTTTAATGAGGCATAAAAATCGATCAAAAAATGGCAGATAATTGTAAATGCCATCTAATTTTCAAAATTAATCTAAAATTGGAAATTGTAATTGGAACATCCAATACAAATCTGTATAATTCCTCATTTATTGTTCGAAGTCAGCCTGCTGTCCTTATAGAAACTTCAATGGAACTTGAAGAGTCACATAATTAAGTCATAGAGAGCCAAGAGCTAATAAAGAACACAAGAAAGATGTTATGTGGCGAACAACAAAACAACCAACTGTATTATAAGACATTTCAGTCAAGCAGTAACTGAGATAATAATAATATTCTGAATGACCGCCTAGGTCGAATGTTTAGTTCTCACCTCACTTTATGCTTATAATGCACACCTTTTAGCAGGTAGAAATAACATAACCTACCTAAAAGCGGACGGACGCTCAGCCCGAAAAAGGAACATGTACCGCTAATAGAGTCATAACTTTGTTCATTCAATCCAGCAGAGCTTTGTGTTGTCCGAAAGCCGTTGGGATCCGGAAGGAAGATTCGATACGACAATGAAACAAGAAGGATTCGACGAGATTTCTTGAAATTATATGAAATAGGAACTTCTTTCACGTTTCTTTGATCCCTATCATACTAAACAAATATTTGTGTTTCTAAATTGTCATTATAAAATGTAAAGAATCTGTAACTGCAGAAAAAGTATATGACAACTGTCTGCAACTGCATAATTTTAATGGTTCTTGAATCGAAAAATGAGGTACGAATCGTTAAAAGCATCTCTTGTAATATTTAGAGTTTGGAGTTTCCTAGGACCCCTATTAGGCTGGAATCCTCCTTCAAGCATTCCCTGTCACTAGGTATCCCGCTACTTTAGGCTTCCCAAATGGAGCTAGAATAGTTCCCAGCTTTGGGTACTACAGTTCTTCGAAGGCTTATTTTTAACGTTTACCTAGATAACTGAAAACAATTATCCTGCTATTAATAGATATTCATATATCAGGAGTAAAAAGTTATAAAGACAATAAATACAATGATGGCAGAATTCTGTCCTTGACAAGACTGCAACTATCGGTTTTCAGGAAATTGGTTATTAAGTAATCAACATACAGGATGTTATGAGTATCAAGATCTTCCGTTATACCGTTTTGCAAACTGTAAAAGTTATTCAAAATCTGGAACCACTGAAAGGAGAGCACTGGTCAACTTCAATTATTATATAAAAGGAAGAGTCGGTATGTGGTTCAATACAGACATCGAAATGTTTCTATGTTAACTAGTGAGAATCACTGCCAATAAAAGGTCCACTATTATAATAAATCTCCCTCAATTTACAGATAGTAAACATAGGTTCTGAAGGTTCCTTAACAAAAAAATAAGGTTTTGGATTGCCACCAATTTCTTTTCGTTTTGGTGTGTGTAAGAAATTTGACAAGGATTTTGTTTTTATGGACAACACCCTGGAAGAATTATTTACGTACCTGAGCCAGCTAAATCGCCTGATATTTATATCCAATTTTGTTTCTGTTGTACTGAACAGTTATATGGGTTTATATCACAACAATATTATATGCTCTCTTCGAGGTGTCATTCTTTTGTACGCAAGACAATATATTGTTTCTGGTTAGGGAACCTTCATCAGTTGCGCTTCCCACAATTGAAAGTCCTGTCGAACACTTCTTTATGTATTTCATACATATCGTTAAATTTGAAGACGCGGGGTGTAAAGACCGACATCTAGAATTTTCGGAGAAACTAGCACAGTCGTTCCCTGTAATTGTTGTTACCCGTAACTCCTATGTTAGAATGTTACGTTGAAATTTTCTGGTTAACTTCACCTGATATTGAATACTCTCTTCG
Source organism: Octodonta nipae (assembly GCA_034190945.1). Lineage (NCBI taxonomy): Eukaryota > Metazoa > Arthropoda > Insecta > Coleoptera > Chrysomelidae > Octodonta > Octodonta nipae. The sequence goes on along the minus strand of CM067221.1, from coordinate 113,312,225 downwards.
AGGTGTCATTCTTTTGTACGCATGCGTAAAATATTTAAAGCCATTGACAAAGAAGGCAGAATCGACATTGAAACGTTTAGTATTTTCTTTCAATGTACAGCTTCTTATTCTGACGTGGTGTTATTTCCCAAGAAAACATAAAAATAATCGAGAAAATGCTACAAATATCATTTAGAAGACAATTGTATTATGCTCCTTTAATGCCTTAAATTGTTTTATTATTTTTAAATAAAATATAACGGGAAACATTTTTGGTTTCCTGAGTCATTGTGTTATTTTTTTAACAATTTAGTAGATCCCACTAATATAAATGAACTACAGACTTCTGTAACTTAAAACTGTTTAGTTTATTTCTTGCTAAAGAAATCTTAATACTATTCTTAATATATTTTTTAACTTTATGAATAATTTTGCTCGGAGTTTATCTTTTATACACAACTGACGGGCCTAAAGATTCAGATTTAAATAATTCATTACCGCTAAAAATGACGGATGACCTGGTGACAAATAGGACAAATTAATTCATGTTAAACATAGTTGAAACGATTCATCATTTTGAATGATTTTTACAAGCACGTGCTTGACACCACGGCCACAATCTGTTATGTAACAATGTTACACTTGGACATTTAAAGACATGACTGAAAATGTTTTTATGTACCCGTAGTAGCGACAGGAGACGAGAATCATGAATATTTTGAATGGGTGGTTTTTGATTGTTCATTTTACGCCTTCTGCTTGTGAACTTTTAGCTAGTATGCATTTGTTTAAATATGACAGTCTGTATTTCGGAATAACAACTTATCTGGTAATTCAAAATAAAAATAAGGTATCAATATTGGCACTTCATTTGCTTTGACAAAATAGTAAATGTGTTTTTGCATGCTACATTTAGTTCATAATTGTTACGGAAATTTTCTTAATTAAAGCTTTTACGTTCCACTTTATCTACTAGGTATATAACACTTTGAAATCTTTTGACAATATTCATTATGTCCATCACCTATAATCTCTGTATTACCTCAAATACATCATTCCTTCTATTTTCAATTTTTTTGAATTTAAATATTGAATATGTTCTGATTCCTATGTTAAAACGTATTTGTTAAGTTTGTCCTGTATCCATTGTATTACAGGTTTCTTAGCTATCTATCTCTAGTATCCTTGAGTTATTATACCTTTGATTCCTTATGTTGAATTAGTAGTTTCAGTGCAATTATTTGTCAGTTTAATGAACTGTAATTAAAATTGATTTGATTGAATAATTAATTTTTTGTTTCCTGGTACGTAGAAAGTGGTTGAAATTAGTCTACTACATCTTTTAGTGATAATGTTGAATACCATACTTAAACTTGGGCAGCTAGCACATTATGGCATCAAGCAACAAAAGTTGTAGTCATTCTGAAAATGACAAAATAACTTCTAAGTCTTCTTACTTGTAAGCTAATAAGTGGAACTACAACTCAGAAGCCAGAAACTAGTAGGTATCACAATGAAAAAGTCAACATAGTACAGTTACCAACATGGACGAGAAAAACGGAAACCTTTGGACACGACCAACTAGTGGTTTCCTGAGACTATATTAAACAAGAATCAAAGTATAGTAACGGAATTTGTGGAAAATTCCCGAACCAGTAGTTGTCTTCTTATAAATAAGTGAGAAAAAGCAAGTAATGGATTTGTCAATTAATTTTCCTGTATAGTATGTATGAATATATATTGCAAGATACTTATCGGTTTTCTGAATGATACTTGTGGCATACTTTTCAATGTTTAAATACTTCTTGGGAAATAACTGTGGTGTTATTTCCCAAGAAGTACTTAGACATACTTATCGGTTCTTTAAAACCCACTTTAAGAGGACAAAAACCTAAACGAACAATAAAAAAACGTAATATTAATGTCAATAAAATCTAAGCCAACCGAAAACCAAGAGATCACATCTGAAAATTTAATTCCAAATAAGAAACGAAACTAAATGAAAACCAAAGACAAGGTCTAAATGGGTGCCGACGAAGCTTAAACGAACTTTATCATCTACACATCACAAATCATGGCGACCATGTAACTTTTCTCACCTCATCCTACTAAAGAAATTTATTTCAAATATGTGTTTTCCTTATGTGCAATATATTATGCATTGCTGGAAAATTAAATACAGCTCTTAACAATTTAGAGCTAGATAGATCTTAATGACCCCAACCAGTGTTTATTTGGTATATAGTACTGATTTCTTAATTTTGTGACGGTTGTTATGGTTTATTTAATATTCTTTATTTCATTTAAGATGACTCTCAGATAGTAATGCATGTTCTAAAAACTTATTTGCTTTTGATGGTACTAATATTGTTTATTGAGTTCAATATATTCTCTTCATAAAAGGTGAGCTTCTATAAGGGCGTTGTTATAAATGACAAAACAAAATAGCATTAATTATAGAAATATTCCAAACAGCTGAAGCTATAGCTATAGGTCATAAGATATTAATTTGGCCGTCAGTATTACAGCACCTAGGGTCTTGAACTTTATTAATTTTAATAATTTATTAATTATGTTAGCAAAAATAAATTTTTGGCATACATTTGTTCTAGCTATATAGTACTCTTAACACTCACTGATGAAAATCACTAAACCAAATTGTAAAAATAATAATTTGGACAAATTTAAAGTTTTCACACCAAAATAGGGAAATTGTCACACTTTGTTCTCTTCGAAATCCTTTTATTCAATGTCAATAACCAGAAAAATGTTAAAGTACCTGCCAACTTTCGTCGATTTGTGTCAACACGATACTCGAAAAAGGTCCGAGAGAAAATAAAAAAAAGGAAGAAATCTTTACTCAATAAACAAGCATACACGCACACAGAAAAATGTCCTCGTCTCAAGACAGAGAGAGTGTACACAGAAATAAAACGCAAAACCGTATATATCCGAAGTCAAGCAGGAATTGAACAAACCTATTGTCAATACGAGTATCCTCCACAAAAGGCAAATATGTATTTTACAGATTATTGTGTTTTATTTTGTTTGCCGAATGTCACTTTATCCTCTAAAATAAGCAAACAGAACACTTGCCTTAATTGACAGCATAGCACTGAGCAACAGGTCCGCTTCACCGACCTGAGTTATCTAGCGTTTCGACCGATCGGGTATTCCTTTGTTTTACGTGATTTTCTGTATGTTATTTGGCTAAATTATAGATTGCAATTTGAATATTTTTCTAACAGTCAAGATTTATCGATATGACAAACATTGGACGAGTTTCTCTGATTCATTTAGACTTTGTACTTTAATGATCAGAAAAACTATTACATTTCTTTTACAAAGAAGAGACTTTCTTAAGAAATGACATCTTCGCGTATTTTCATATTAGATTTCGCTTGTTTTAATTTTGGGGATACTTCTTGAATTATTACCACATAACTGAATTTATATTAGGAGCCATGCCAGTTGAACACAACCGTAATATACTTTTCTTGAAGCTACTGGATAAAGCTAGAAGCCTGAATTTTCAGTGAGCAAAAGGACCTTATAAAACTAGTTAAAATTTCAAATTTACGAACATTTACACATATAGTTTATGAACTATTATCAGACAATTTCTTCAATTTTGTCACTATCACACCCCTAGATCAGATCCTTCAATTGATGTTGTTTACCACAGATTGAATGTAGATGATATCCAGTATTACATAGATATTCACTTACCTATGCTTGTCCTAGATTGTCCATACCAGGGAAGTTCAAAATGGATAATTTGGAAACAGCATTTTCTAGCTTTTAGGGATTATTTACAGTTTCATTAAGGCAGAATTTGGACAATTGAACCTACTGAGAGAATTCAATAGCTTATTAGTTTTCATTTACTAAAGAAAGTATATCCAATTCCGTTGCTGAACATTTCATCTATTATAAATGTTACACTAAATAATAAACTAAATAGTTAAGAAATTTTCACATAAAAAATGTTTTACACTAGATGTGCCACATTATGGCTTCGTCAGGTGTACAATGTATTTTAAACAACTACCGTTGCAAGCCAAATTTATTCTATTTATAGTAATCTCATACAGAACCGTTAAATAGATTAAGGAGAGGGGAGGAATTTGTATCTAGTTGGTCATTTAACAAAAGGCCTGAATATTTAAGGTTATTAATTTGTAAAGTTTCTAAATAATTCAATTTTAAACTCTTGTTTTCTGTATGCAAAATTTCGAAATCTTCGTTAAATTGATGATTTAAAGCTAAATGTACGTCATAGTTAAATGTTTGATCATTTGTCTCCTAACTCCATATATCCTCAGAGATTAGTTTTCTTAAATTTCTATATGTGCCACCGATTTAGGTTTTGGAATATGTAATACAATTCAGTTTATATACCCCTGATTTACTATTTTTATCAGTGCATTGTTTATTATTTTTGATAAACTTTCCTAAATTCTAATGGAAATGCTGTGGAACCTTTGTGGTGTCACAAATGTAAAAACACATTTTTTCACCCTAACACCAAACCTTTATTTTAAACACTCAATGCTGTTTCAACAACTCTAAGTTGTCATCATCAAGGAGTAAACCAAACTGAGTTTGGTTTACTGTAACCTAAACTAACCTAACCTAACCTAACCAAACTGAGTTTGGTTTACTTCTTGATGATGACAACTTAGAGTTGTTAAAACGGCGTTGAGTGTTTAAAATAAAGGTTTGGTGTTAGGATGCAAAACTGTGTTTATATATTTCCTAAATTCTTAGAAGTTTTAAATGCAACGTTTAAATCCTGTTTACTTAAGATCGACTTGATTTACCAATATACGTTAAGTTCTTACGTTCTTTCGTTCTTTTTTGAACGAGTAAACTAAGTTTAATGCCTTTTGTAACTGTTTGTTCGGAAGAATTAAATCAATCGTTTCTGGGGAGTACCCTTTACTATAAGGTATTTGCTTTATTAAATTTAATTCGGCCTCAACGACTCAATTATTATAAACGTACTATAACCTCGGGACAACTCAATGACTTTGATTTTGTTGAAATGCCAAATCGTATAAGACAAGGTGTGATTAGACAAAAAGACCTTGATTTCATTTTGCCTAAATTAATAAATACCCTTTAATTCGAATGTCACAGAGAGTCAACTTTAAGTCTGGACTCACTGTTAATGAATTTCTGTGTTATTTATCAATAACTTCTTGGGTTTTTTAGCTGAGATGCAAAATCTGTCATGTTTGTCAAATAAATTTGACAGCAGCCGTATTTTGTAAGTCGTTAATAAAACGTTATAAAACAACGATCGAACGCTAAATTATTGAATGTTTTGTGACTCTGAATCTATCTTTGCGTTATAATCACATATGGTTTGTTCGAAGGGACTAGTTGACAACGATTTAAAAACGTTTCAGCCAATCAGCGAACTCGACAGTTGGCTGTGCCAACAATCGATTGGTGGAGATTTTTTCTAACTGTTAGAATTATTGACAACTGGTCTGTACGAACAAACACAGTGACAGTTTGTCTGGTTTCGATCACTTGATACTAAAAAGAATTGTCTACAAAAACGGTGCTCCAATCATTACTAATCAGTAACACAAGGTTCACTGTACACGCAATTCTTACTTTCAGGCTATATTAAACTGTTTTGTATATGTAAGAACAGATCGCATTGTATTAATTGTTTAAAGAACTGTTGTATTTTCATACAATCTCCCAAGTCTGCAATTTTTTCGTATACAGCCCAAATATATTGTATTACACTCATAATTGTGAAGGCTGATCAATATCTTGAAAGAAGAAAATGTTCAATTAGAAATGTGAACTTTTTCAATTGTTTTGCGTATATCTAACAACAACATGTAAGTCCAAACACTAACACCAATAAAAAACAAAAAAATTGACAACCTGTTGTAGTCTCTGGAGAATTATGATTCCTTATCCGTATGAGATCCTAGGTTTGTCAGTTACTTTAGAATGTATATTCAACACAACATGCAATGCCCTTTTTTACAACCTACTTCTGTGAACTTGAGTTATGCTTTCATATTACTATTCTACTTCTTGTTCAATAACAACTAGTAGTAAAGAAACAAAAGTTCCCGATACATATTTAGTACTAACAAACTGTAACAGAATGATTTTGAAAATTATATTGACAAAATTATATTTGCAACAAACAAACCATTTCAAGAATCAAAGGCGTATTAGATGTAAAGCTCAATGGAAATTTCATTTTTTGTTCAAAGGTGATTATTATTCTCAAATAAATTGGAGTATAAATCAGTTGAGGCCAAAAAGTCCAAACCAAAAGCATGAATCAATTATGAAAGAATTTGTTTTAATGAAAGCCTCAAAATTATACATTGTCTTGGATTTGTCCTATAAGATATAGGAATTCTGCCAGAATAAGTTATTATAAGATTGCAAAATCGCTAGAATAATTTGATTTGATTTGAACATAAAAAAATTTATATTAAATGTTAAATATTGAAAATTAATGTGTCTGTTAATATTTTAGAAGGATTTACACACACACACACACACACCTTCTCAAGTACATATCCGGCTGCTATTAAAACTACTTTAAGTAGATATACGTGTAATTATCTCAAAAGTACTTCAAGTCGAAATCCAAACCAACACTTATAATGCGTTCACACACTTTAAACGTACGCGACACAACTCTCTTTCTCTCTTAAGTCATCTTAAGTGCCGTTTTCAAGTCATCGGATGCACCTCTCTAATCTTCATACCTCATCATATCTCGTAACGCGATCAAAGTACCTTAAAAAAATCGTTCTGTCTCTCAGAAGTTGTAGTTTGTAATATAATTTTAGTCTTGAAATTAAATCGTTTATGAAAAAATAGTACTTACAACAACATAACGATGGACTGGATTTTCTTTATATAGATTTAAAAACGAAAATCAACAAATTTAGTAGTTTTACAAGAACTAAGAGAAATTATGCAAACAGATGGTTGGCAAATATTTGTAGCCCTTTCAAATTTACAACGAATTTATTAAAAATTTGGAGTATCTACTTAAATATTTATTTAATTATATAGGAAAAACTTGTGGTTAATTGGTGGAATGAAATGTTTATTATAAAAAATGCCAAATAACACAGTTAACAAAAAAAAAACATTTTGTGACTTAATTGTAATTATATTAGAAAACATTCACTTCGTCTATTAGTATTTTCTCTTACACTATAAATTTAACAAAAATATTATCTCAAAAAACACCTCCCTGGATGTTTCTTTAATTGGAATTTATACCTTAAGAAAAACTCATACTGAAAGCGCACAAGTTCCACCCGTACAAACTTTCAGTTTCTCAAACTTTGCATGCTGTTGACGAACATCGACGTATTTTGTGTTGTACATGGTTTACAGACATGTGACTTGACAATTCACAGTTTCCACTAAAGGATGAAACTAGATTCACTAACTGCGGTATGTTCATTAGACACAATGAGCATATCTGGGCTAAAGAAAACCCTTTCCATGTAGAACAAAGACGACCCGAGATAAAATTTGGTTTTAATGTTTGGTGTGGTATCATAGGTCTACTATTCTGGGGTCTGTTATCTATGACGAATCACTTACTTGGGAGCGCTACTTGCATTTCTTGCAATACACTTTTCAAGACATAATTGCTTAATTTGAATTTGAGAACTCGTTTAGAAATTGAATGGTTCCAACATGATGGAGCACCTGCTCATAACTCGTTATTAGTAAGACAACACTTAGATAATATCTATCCAAACTCTTGGATAGGAAGAAATGGCCCACGCCAATGGCCACCCCGGTCTCCCGATTTGGCAGTTATACACTTCTATTTATGTGGTGCGCTAAAAAACAAAGTATACAAAAGAAAGTATGAGACAGTTGGTGACCTAAGGGAGGTGATATTACAAGCAATTGAAGAAATTGATAGGCGGTCTGTGAGGAAAGCGGTAATGTCAATCGTAAAAAGATGCAATTTTTGTCTAAATAACAATGGTGGACTTTTCAAACATAAATTGTAACCATTATTATGTAATTTAATTTCATAAGTTTTTAGTAAGTACCTACTTATTTAGTTTTTTCGTTATATCTGATATACCTAATAAAAAAATCGTTCATTGTTTTTTGGAATTATTAATAAATTAATCTATTTCATGGCTACCTATGTTAAAAGTGAAAATAAGAGAGAAGAGCATCCATAACTCCGTTATTTTTATGAATAACTATATCGAGTGTTATATCGTTGAAAAGCTCTAAAAATGTACGATTTTTTGAGGTCATAGTCAACTATGGTGTCCATTCAAAAAAAGGTAAGTTTGTGTCATATCTCGAAAACGTGAGCTGTCACGCAAACGAGGACATGACAATCATATTCGGGATACAACTCCCTTCAATTTTGATATTTACACTTTTTTTATAAAATCAAAAACAAAGGAGCTTGAGGCATTTAACTAAATCGACAGAATTTGGTGTTTTCAAAATATCTAGTAAGCCATGAGTTTTTACAAAAATCCGAAAGTGTTTTTAAATTGGGCCAGTAAAACTGCCATCTTGCCCAATTTAACCATTGCTCTATCTCCGCTAGTTTCCGAGATCCCCATATTGATCATCAAAAAAAACTCACCCTGTATAAATCACGTCTTTTCAAATTCAATAAGTTTCTATACATACCCAGACTAGCTGAGTCAGAAATAAAGTAGCATTTTATAATTTAGTTAGCACTGACAACATATACAGTAAATGAAAGGACACAATCGCAAGAAAAAATCAATCTAAAGTAATTTATAAGAATCCAAGCTATGGGAAATTATACATCGTTCTGACGCTACAGATTCAAAAATAGAATAACCCATCATAAGTAGGTAAGACTACAAACTAATAAAGAAGTTACTTGAAATTTATTGTTACTGAAATGAACCAGATTTTTCTTCATGATACTGTGAATTTCTGGTCAGATTACTATATAAGGATATAGTAAGTTATGCACCACCATATTTTTCGTAAATCTGACATTAGACATTAGATGACTAAGATAAAGCTGGGTCTACTGTGTGACTGTTCTATGCCAAAAAATGTAAATCGAGTGTGTGTGTCTAATGTTGTCATTGGGCTGATTGTTTTTTTGCTGTATGACAATGCTTGTTCAACTAAATTTAATCATGTTTTATGCTATTTTGAATAATAAGTATTTATGTTTTTTGCCAACTTTTGTAGAACGTTTAATGCAGTTATACCACACATGGATACCAAGTCAGGTTGGAATTATAAGGTATTATATTGTTGGTGTACCTTTAATGATAATCATCTGAATTGTTTATTGATTGCCCGTCGTTATTGTTATTTTAAAGAGCATGAGGAAGTCCCAAAAATAAAGACGAAACGTTGAAATTAAAGATACATCAAAGAAGTTCTGTTTTAATATCCAAAGTCCCATGACCTACAGTCAGTCAGTAATATTCAGGAGAAGACTAAGATTAAATTATCCATGTGTTCAGAAAACGGGCGTGAAAAAAATGCTGGACTATATTAGTTTAACTAAAGCACATTTGGGTGTCTATGTCCATTATAAATATCTACTGATCTTGTGCACAACATTTAGTGAGAAACAAAAAAAACATGCTTGTCAGAACTTTATGACGTATTTCTAAAGACTTGTGCGTCACAAACTTTTGTCAGTATTTGAAGACTATATGTCGTTATTGTTTTTATCAGTTCTGTGCGTACCTACATATATACAGACATCTTTTTCTTTTCCATTTTAGGTATTAGCCTTTTGCCTGTTACGTACGGCATCTATGTTTTTCTTGCAGTACCAATAAGTACTTCTTCTGGCTCTAAATTTATTGCATTTTGACTATATGCTCTTTCCATTTTCTCATATTTTGTGTAATTCTTTACTTATGCTATAAATTCTCAGTCTGCTGCTTATACTATTATTTCTTATTGTATCCAATCGTCTGTCCTTTTTCAGAATTACATTTTCTGCCTTTTGTATCCTGTTTTCATCATTTTTAGTCATTCTCCAGGTCTCGCTGTCGTTAGTCAAGCTTGGTACAGCCATATATTACAAAATTTGTATTTCTTTCCTGATTTCATATTTATGTATTCTAGATTTTGTTCCACAAATAAATGCATGTTTAATAAGGTTTTTTCCACGACTCTCTATCATGTGATATATTGCAACCTAGATATTTAAAATTTGATACCTGCTTTATTTCATTAATAACTACTATCTGACATGGTATTTATCTGAAATGGCCATTACTTTGGTCTTAGTAGATATTTTCATGTTACACTTTGTGCAAATTTGTTTGAGTTTGTGTATTCCCTTGATAAACATTTTTTTTTATTACATAAATTTCCAATTTCAACATTTATGTACTGTCTTCCTATTTGATAGTTTTGAAAATAAACTTATATATTTTATTACTACAAGTAGTAAATATAAATTATTGAAATCATTAATGACATCATAATGGATCTATTATTAAACGAATAGCACTGTCTGATGGGGCAACAAAAAATAAAAAAAGACAAACAATGTTAAAATTGCCGGCACAATTATTTGATACTAATAAGTTTAGTTTCATTTTTACTTGAGCAATGGCGGTTAAGAGAAAGAGAGAGACGAAATCTCGACCGGAGGCGTGGCTTGCCACATCCATTGGCTACTCTCTCTCTCTCAACGAGGTGGAGTCCTTTTAGAACCACGTGAGAAGGACCACACGTGCTTCGCAGCAGCGCTGGTTGCATATCAGCGCAAGAGCGTTGAAATCGAGTAATCCGTGTACACTGTGCCGCAGCATCCTCATCAGTTCGCCGAAGGATCTAGCGATCCGTGGGTGGCCTATACAGGACTGCATAGCTCCTCCTTAAGACTAATTGTTCGGAAAAACTCGGTAGTGATCGAGCAAATATTCACCACTCTTGCTAGGCATTAACTATACCCACCCCCTACCTTTGAGTCTAGAAATTGTCATACCCTCTTCTCACTACTGGCTTGGACTATACACGGGTCATCTGCGGAATATACACGGGACAATGCAACTAAAACAAATAAAGTAGTGTCAGTGAAGGAGAAAAAGATATTGAAACAGTGGACGATTTTTTTTTGACAACTATACACAACGTTAATGTCAATAGGGAGGTTTTTGTAACAGTTTAAATGCTGAACTGATCGCGATAGTTTTTGATTCGATTTTGTTTTTTTTTTGTTAGACAAGCACAACGATGAAGAGGAAAGTGCCGATACTGTCATCAACAACGTTGTTGTCAACTTCTTCATCGCCGTGGACAATGTCGGTGGTAATTGTGTTGATGTTTTTCAGTGTTCTGATTTTGAATTCTGCAAATGGGACAACTATTGGTGGGGATGCTACTGTCAGGAACAAGAATAGAGGGAAAGGATCCATGTGGTGGTACGTATTTATTCCAATTTTTAATAATAATTTCTCCATTGATAGTTTGTTGTTACCTCGTACTTATATTTTTATTAATACCACTTAGTAGCTGTCCGGTTCATAAATTTGGGATTTTTTTACAATTCGCAACTTTGCCAATAAGAACTTACTATTTCCAATCTTTTGAAACTTCAATTAAATAAAATATTATAATATATTCTTATGCAATCGTTATTACAATTAATTTATACAAATATCAACTGACATGTCCTTAATTGTAAGTTTTTTTTACAAAATATTTTCAACCAATATTTTTGTCAAGAACAACAAATTCCTGACTGAGAAAGACATCAACATATCAATTTGTCGAAATTTACCTACTAATCATTATTATTTATTAGTACTACTGTTAATTTTATATGTCATAATTACTTTTGATTTAATATTAGTTTACTTTTAGTGTAATATGTAATTTTTTCCAAAAATCCCTTTTAATATCTACTTTTTAATAATTATTGTTGACAATTTTTTTGTATTAACAGTTGATTCCTTCATGTTCCTTTGTACTATAATCAATATTGCATCATTATTAATTGACAAATGGAAACTTTAAGTGAATTTCTGTACCAGTATGGAATTATTGCCTTTCTATAAGCGTAGATATTAACTGATTAGAGAATTTTAAGTGGGTAATGTGGGTATAGGTTTTAAATTCTTTATATGAAAGAAGTTTAAAACAAATCTAATAAAATATGCTTCAAAATAAATGATACAGATACGTTTTTAGAATTTTTGTATGAATTTTTGACGACACGTGAAATTTTGGTGAGAGATAATAACGTAATGTTATTATTAAGTATCAGCTATTTGTATTATTTTTTCCTATAACAAATTTATTCTATAACATTATCTCAAGTGTCATGACACAAATTTAGATTTAATGTCATTATTGATCTCTTTAAAAACGTAACTACTTCATATTCTTTTGACAACTTTTCGTTGCATTCTTACACCAGTATTACTTATTTTTTTAATTAATTTTGTTTTATATGAGTCATAAATTCATGCTCCTCTACGAATTTTTACATTGATGAATTATCAACTATTGCGATAACTTTCTGTACTGTGCAGAAATATAAATCTCATTTACTTCCTGACATGTATGAAATGTATTTTTGTATCAGCTTACAATACAACAGAAAATAAAGGTATTTTTAAGTGCCTAGACATATATACAAGGGTTGAGAGTGATGTATTACCAAACTAATATGGTTTATTACCTACCTATATATATTGAGAAAGTTACAATTTTCGGCAATCATAACCTTCCCGAATAATTATGAATATTCAAACATGCCGATACGGTGCGATATGTAGAATTTATATTTAGGTATGTTGATATAAAGTACGTGTTGTTGTTTTATCTCATCACGTCCTATTTTCTTGTAAAAATAAATGACAGTTTTTTGAGTCAGTTCCAAATTTCAAACAAAAAAGTATCGAAATTAGAATCTTGAACGTGTAGGCACAGCACTACAGTTTCTTAGTATCTCTAGTTGTATTTATGTTAGCTATATTATACCTACTGATGACGGCGACACTTTTCGTGGGTTCTTAAGATATCTTTAAACTATTAATTTATATTTTTATATTTTAATTTAAAGCTTCAATACAATATACTATTAGCACAAAAATCAGGTACAACAGTAGATTTTAATCCGGATACTTGCGGAATATGTTTTTGTTGCACTATTACACTAATCTGTGTCTTTAGCTTCACAAATTTGGGATTTTAATACAAACATAAACGAACAAAACTCAGAATTCTACTTCTAAATGAATTAGTTAAAGCAAAACCTAAGAGATGTCACTGCTGATGCATTGAATTCTTTTCAACTTTTATCATCAATCATTAGGGTAAAATGAATTCAATAACAATCCTTTTAGTAACTTTTTATTTGTGTTAATCTCTGGGACTTTCGTCACAGTTCGTTCTGAAATGTTCTCTATTTTGACTCCTTTTAATGAAGTTGTTAATTAAACTCGCTGCAAACAAATAGCTTACACAACACATTATAAAACAAGGATAGTACGAGAGGCAATTGCAATAGAAACATTCGGACAAGTAAATCGAAGATATGACGCCCTGCACCTGTCCAATACTTAAAATAATAATCAAACATTGTAAAACCCAACCCGCACCATACACTGTAGACCACGTGACCCAAACGACCGCGGAGGGGGAAGAGCAAACTCCAACCAATCAGCTTCGCTACAACCTCCGACAAGAACATATAAATACATAGCACGCACACTGCCACTCTCAGCCTATTACTTTAGAAGGCATTGATAAGACCAAGTGAGACCTTGACGAAATGTCTGCAAAATTCAAACATTAATCAAAATAACGAACTGATGTAGCTACTCCCGGATAGATAATTCCTCATACTATAATTGTCTTTTAATTCTGGAATGCCAGTCAGCCTACCAAAAGTATTTGATTAATATTTTCGACCAGTTAAAAATACACAAGAGTTTCGAAATGCAGATGCATCTATGCAGAGATGCATCATCAAAATAGGACCTAGGAACTAGATGTCATTCACAGAGTAAAATCCTTCAAATGGCAACACGAGAGAGAAGACTGGACAACAAAAATCCTCAGTGTTGAAAAAATATTGATATTGTGTTCCTATATACATTTTAAAGTATTTTTAGAATCGGTGCAATACTTTCAAAGATTATTCCGTTCAAACCAACAAATGGTAAATCGTTAACAATGTCTTCTGTCAACTAAATTGTGATATTAACGCAGTTGTTTTAAGAACTATTTTTTTTCGATAGATTTTTTATCAATTCTGTCTATTGAAGCAAATTGTCACGGCGTTTATTAAAATTATTAGAAAAATGACGAATAGTTGCATAGGTAATCTGACATTCTGGTGCAGCGATAGATTTCAAAACAATTGAGAATCCGCACACGTACTGTGGTTGACCAAATTTTGTCGAACAACACGAAAGTCAGTGCCGTCACTTAGCATCAAGAAACGAGAAAAGAAAACGGCCTGAAAAAAGAAACGAGATGGATAGAGTCAGAAGGTACGGAATGATGAGAATGATAGATTGCTGTTGATTAAAAGTTTGGTCACATCGTTACTGGTCGAGTGTGACAACACAAGATTTAGAGGATACGATTTCCCATGTTCGTGTTGATGCAAAAAGAGACGAAAACTAACCATCAACTCACTTGATATATATTTGACGTTAGTACGAGACATGAGCTCGTATTCTAGTATAAAATATTTCGATTTCGAAATTAAAATTTTCAAATTTCAAATATTTAATAAAGTGTACTTCATAAAATTGTTTACTAAAAAGATTTATCTATCTTTAAAACACAAAAAAATATTCACACTCTCTTGTAAATTCTAGGCTATATGAATTTTCTGTATGTGGTTTACGTAATTAGGATATTCGTTTACTTGACAGAAGTCAAACCTCACTCTGTGACCACTATATTCTCCCCAATATGGGCTGAATCAATTTCTCTAAATTACATCACCAAAAATAATATCTAATTCTTGCTGCCTTTGTTGATCTCATGTATCTAGATTGAATCCTCACCACTAGGTCCATTTGCATAAAAAAATTGTAGTTGTCAAAGCAACTTTAGATTAATTTTAAAAGTATTATTAATAGTTTGTAGTTATTAATAATAGGTGACACCATATTGAGAAAAAAGAACAGCTAATGCTGGGAATTTTTTGTGCCAAGCCAATAGCAAAATAATTTTAAGCAGTAGAATAAACAGAAATGTTTTATAGAGACCTTATAATTTCATAAAAAACATCTTTAACATGCCAGAGGTCATCAAATAAGAAAGTAAATCTGTTTGAAGGCCTATTGATGAACGAATCTATTGGAATTTGGCTGGGTAGTAATTTATCGGAAAATATCGTGTGAACTGGACACCGAAGATGAAGAACTTATTCGAAACCATACTCATCTGTCTAAACTGTTTCAATATAATCAAATGCTTCTATTACCTGAAAATTGGCTAGTCTTTACAGAGGCTGATCCAAGAGCTTCAAAATCTGAAATCCAAAAGACTGGAAGAAAGAAATTTCTATCACTTTAAACTATATGTAGACTGTTATTAATGCAATAGCGCAATAAATACCAAGAGTCGAACACCATACGGGAGTTCTCAAAATCTCGAATAACATAGAGTATCAAACCCACAAGATTGCTCATTGAAGCTATTTTCTGGATTCTCAAATTCAAGAGATGAGTCCAATCCCAAAACTATCACGTACGCACTCTATAACAAAATCGCAACGGTATTGTTGTTGTATCATTGGGGTGGGGATACCTATCTTGGTTAATATGACAACATCACAACACTAATAGCACCAAAACTATAATGTGTGAAGAAAAAAATGGGGACATTATTTTGGTCACTAACCTTTGTTAGACTTCTTTTTTATAAACACGCGATCCTCACTTAGAACTGTTTTTGATGTACCTTCTACTTTATCAGTTCATGTTTCTTTAACTGGTACAAACTAACCGTTTTGCAAATCCTATATCGTGGTCGTAGGCAAAACGTGTGATTTCAGTGATAACTTTTATTATTTTATACTTTTACCTTTTATATAATACTTAGGGATACACCAATTGAGATATTTGTGATAAAGGAATCCTAGAGTTATCCAACTAGGTGCCCTTCGTAAATCATTTGATGAAAGCCAAATATTTCTCGTGGGTATCAACTTCTCTTCTAAGCTTCTAAAATTTTTCCTGATACTCAACATGTCAATACTTGACAGCTGCATTAAACACTATACACCCCTGGACTAGTAGAAGATACAAATTTTTCAAGAATATCCGGCGTTTTGCAATATTAATATGACAATTCACAAAAATAATGTAAAATATTTCGATTCAGGCTTAGTAAGAATCCATAATGAAGCTGAACAAAATCAAATAGTCATCCTCAAATAATAATGGGTTGTAATATTAAACACATCTAATCAAATCTTCCTTTTTCTTTGTGGATATTCAGGGTGTCCCATAACTAATGAACAATACGATAACTGCAGTTAGAGGCGGTAGAAATATAACAATTAACACAAACATACCTTAGTATGTAATGTTTGTAGGAAACAAATACCCACTTTAGGGCCTTGCCTAAAGTGGGTATTTGGTTTCTGAAAATTTGTGATATTTGTAACAGTACCTAGGAAAATGATAACAAATTCTTGTTTATCCACCGTGAAAACTATGCTGTACGAAATTTCAGTTCAATTTATTGAGCCGTTTTTCATCCCTGTAGGTACATCGTTTACAGCAAACATTTTACTAAGGCATGTTTGTATTAATCGGTATATTTTCAGCACCTCTAACTGCAGTTGTTGTATGGTCCATTAGTTATGGGACACCCTGTATATCATATAATTTAGCTTCCTGTGCAATGTCACTAGTGTCAGCAGTTGCAGAAGTTGTTTAGGCGTTTCTTCTACGTTTTCTGTAAAAATCATCTAAATTTAAAAAACGAACAGTACCTACCTATTAATAGAATATTTAAATATAAATCTATTTTGTTAAAAATCACAAAATCGATAAAAATATTCGCATACCTATGTGAAGTTTCCATGTGTATTTATTCAAGTGGTTGACAATTTGCTACAGTCAGAACATCGTCGGTAAATTCAATAGAAGCACAGCATAGTAACCCGTTTGTTGTGGATTCCGCATTCTTTATATTCACATCAGCATAATATGGACGTATAAATATGTGTATTGATTAAATAAATCTTTAGTGTCACTAATAGTTTGAAATTATGACATAATTACAGTGAAATAGCGGTAAGTTGAACTTAAATTATTCATCGCGGTAGCGCAGCTATTGTTTCCCATTTTAATTACTCATGTTATGTACGGTCGTAAATCAATTGATAAGTAAGTAGCTTTGTTGCATTTTGTTGGGGAATGTATATAAAAAATCTATTTTGTATTTTTAGGTTGGCATAGTAGATAGCTGTATCGATGAAAGTGCGTAGGACAACAGAAATGATATTCGGAAAATGGTATGTTTAAATTGTTGACATTTTAACCATAGTGCTGTTGTTGGTGTTCGAATCAACGGCATTATGATGAAAATGTCGTCATTTTGAACAATCTAGCAACATCAAGAATATGCAGACGTTTGATAGTATGTAAAATTATATTTAGGTGTTATGGTATTGTTTTATTGTGATTTAACAAAATGTCCGATATTTTAATTCTCTGTATCAAAACCTAATAAGTAGTAAAATATATCAAATCGACATGTTTGTAATATTAATATTTGTGATCGTTGAAATCACTGATATTTTTGATAATGTAAAAACAACATTACCTATAGATTTATTGACATTTTGATCATTTTTGATATTTTTGGCACATCTGATATTCTAATTAGTTTTAGCATTCTTGCCGTTTCATATTTGACATCTTTGAAATTTTGACATTTTTAATATTTTCTACTTTATTGTATTCTTGACAGTATTGACAATTTTGATAATTTTTGACATTTTTTGGCAGTTTTGACACTTTTGACATTTTTGTTAATTTTCACATTCTTGATGTTTCATTTTTCACATTTGAAATTTTGACATTGTTAAATTTTTTGACAGTTCTGTACTTTTGACATTTTTTGTCAGTTTTGGCATTTTTGATAATTTTAACATTTTGAGATTCTTGAAATTTCATCTTTGACAATGCAATTTCGACATTTTATACATTTATGACTTTACTGTATTTTTTATGTTTTTGACAGTTATAACCTTTTTGACAGTTTTGACATTTCATTTTTGACATTTTTGACATTAATGTATTATTGACATTTTTCATAATTGTTAACATTTTTGGCAGTTTTGGCATTTTTGACATTTTTAAAATTTCAACTTTCAGAAATTTCATGTTTGAGACTTTGGATCATTTACTTTTATGTTTTTTTGTGCAATAACACCACAATCGAAATAAAACGACGTATATTGAAGGAAAACCAAACGTTTCAAAGTCTATTCTGACTTCGTTGTCAATGGCTTTATATTTATTGACAACGAAGTCAGAATAGACTTTGAAACGTTTGGTTTCCCTTCAACATACGTGGTCTTATTTCGATTGTGGTGTTATTGCCTAAAAAAACATAAAATATAAAAGTAATCAAGAATATGACAAGAACAACGTTTAGAAGACAAGTTTTGCATATTTTTAACATTTTTGACATTACTGTAATCTTGACAATTTTGACAGTTTTGACATTTTTTGCTTTTTAACATTTTTTATATTTTTCTCATTTTTTACATTTTTGACGATCTATAGTTTTTAAGTTTTCTGACATTTTTTACTTTTTGATATTGACATTTTTAAATTTATTTCGCACTTTCTAGAATTTGGATCGGTATGACAACGTTTTCAGTATTATTGCCATTATTTTTGCTATTTTTTAACGAAATTATCAAAACCTACCTATTTAATGATGATGCGTGTTCAGACTCAACAATTCCAAAAATTTATTTTTTGTTTTTTATATCGACAACCAAAATTTTCACAATTTTATTACTGAAATTTTCTTTTGTAGTTATAGTTTATGTATATTACTTTTGTTATGATATTATAATCTAAAGTCTCTTAGTTCTGTTTAGTTGTATTAATATATTATTTGCTAAACCTAATGAAATAAAGTTCGGATTCTAAAGAAAGAAATCGACATACTTTGAACACATTTTAAACTTTAATTATGGACATTTTTTGCTAGTTTTCAGAGTTGATTTTCATGACGTACCTATCAGACGAATCAGTTGAATAGTTGATGCAAATCAAAGAATTTTTGCAAAAGTTAGAAGTCATAGCTTTACAAATGTAATTTTTATTTAGTAAATATATGTAAAAGTAACACGTAGTTAAGAAATTGTAGTATATGTTGCTACAGTTTACTTATTTAATTGATATAATTGGAAGCAACATCTTAAAGTTGAATCAATCTGTCACTAAATTTTTTTTAAATGCCGAGGTGTTATATATAGGTATTTGTACGTAGGTATACCTACCAAACATTTAAAATTAGATGGTTTCCACTATTGCTGCATAATATTTCTGTTTGCTTTACAAACATAGAACCGACGATGACTAAATATCAAATAAACCAGACAGTATTAACAACATATCTTTGAAAAAACCAATAATAATTGTTTGAAGAATGCATCGCACCTTTATATGACGTACAGATTTTATGCGTGTTGATTTTTGTCAACTTTAAAACTTGTAAAACAAACGTGTGTACTATTTTCGGTTAGAATTTAAATTAATAAAAAAAGGAAAAAATCACTAATTGGTTCATGACTATACATTTGTACGGATCTCTGTTATTTGATTATTTGTTTTGCATGAGTAAACTGTGATGGGCCCATGTACATTAATAAAATCCCAACAAGTGTAAACTGTCTCCTCTATCGTCCGGTTTTGCTTTCATAGAAATATTTCTGTTTAGACTTGTCACCGTGAATATATTTTTGATATTTTCTCTATGAAAGTAAGGATTTGTTCCATTGTGTTAGGCAGATTTAGAGCATTTGCAATTACATTTTTTTAATTTGACGAAGCTGAAATTCTACCCGATGACCTCTATATTTTGAGCATTTGGACATCCTCTCAAATTCAAGTCGACTACATACGTCGCTTTTCATGTTCATTTCAAAGTCTTTTTGATGATACTTCCTATTGTACCTTTCTTGAAATAATCGTAGAGCTTGTACTTCTGAAGCTAGCTTGCAATGCACAGATATTGTGCCAAGACTAAAAGAGGGGGAATAGAGAGAGCAAGAGCCTATTTTACTCGATTGGGAGCTCCTTCCAAAAAAATACGTTCAGCATGTAGGTCATTGGCTGCTTCCCCCCATGTGAAATAGCCTCTAACCCTCTATTGCCCTCTGAATTTAGTCTTGTCAGGATATTTGAGCATTGCAGGCTACCCCTAGAAGTATATGCTCTAAGAAAGTAACAAACATCGATTGGTAGGCAATTCGAGAAAGAATTTTCATTCAAAGATCTCAAACTACTCCAGGAAAAGAACGTAACTCCTTCTAATACTCTTTTGATATGCGGGTATCAAGTCTTTAGATAATTCTTAGCTGAAGTACAACATTATATAAGAAGTACTTATTACAATATAAATACACAAAATAACTCCAATAAATAAATTGAACTTCTTCAGTTGTTAATTCCTTAACCCAAAGTAAGAAATATAAATAACGGCAGTTGCTCGTAATGTACAAATTAATTAGTTATCTATCTAGTCAATTTTTGAAGTAAAACTGAAACAACAATTAATTCAAAATCTGTAATCAGAAACCGGTTCTTTGAGAAATTATTAAATTTGTAAAGAATGCAAGGGCTTAGGATTGATTGGCACCAACTTCAGATATATACGAGTTAAATAGGTAATTTTGACTGTATTTATTATTTTACAAGTAGGCTCACAAGAACTGTCATTAATTGATCTGTTTTACTATTAAGCATAATAGGAATTTTTTTGGTGATTGTTAACCGACTTCAAAAAAGAGGGAATGAGTAATTTGGTTGTATTTTTTTAATGTTTGTTACATCAGAACTCCGTCAATTATGATGAAATTTAGATAATCTTCAAATAATATACTAACATAATATTGCCGTTAACGATATATCATGCTATTTAAATAGAAAATCGGAAAGAACGATACATTTTGATGAAAGGGCTGGTATTTACTAAACTTAATTAACGTTATTTGAATTCTATAGTGTAATTAATTGAAACTGGGATGAAATGAAATTAGAATAAATGGTAATTATGTCCATTTGGAAAAGGGAAAGTTTAAATATGTGTGAGGCTTGGCACCAACTACAAACACATCAGTTCATATAATATTTTTAACCGACTTCCAAAAAGGAATGTATGTATGTTACCTGATTTCTTCTCCTGTGGTAAACCATTTTGAATGAACATGGTCTTGTTTAATAATGTTTAATATATCCGGATTGGTGAAACTTCAAATTTTGGAAAAGAATTTTATTGGTAAAGTGATGAAGTTTGTGAATGAACACATGCGTGCATAGAAATTGACCAATATCCCTAACATATTGGTCGATTTTTCGAAAACTTCTTATGGATGCGTATAGTTTCTTGACGTTTAATCTATTAAGGAAGTTCCCTAGGTAATCTCATATACTTTTCTGCGACGTGTAACTTGCAGTTTTGCAGAAAATCGCCGAAAATTCCAAAATTTTTATCAAAAATTTCACCGAAATGACATAACAGATATTTCCTCATAAATACTTTAATTCCAACGTAATAGTCCGGTAATTTTAGGCATTGGAAGTTTTAATTGCGAATTTGAAAATTTTCTATGTACATTTCAAGCATATACCTAGGTAGTAAAGCATAGTATTCTTGGCTCCTTAAATCAATGAGTACCAAGCTCGTTTTATTTGTATACCAAGCAAATACCAATTTAAATGCAAATTTTTCCATTTTGCGAAGACGGTGCTTTTGGTTGTCACATTCTCCCGGCCTAATAGAAAATTCAGTAACAACACATGTCATACTCTAAACTGCTATTTGGTGCGTTTATACACAGGGTGTTTTGTTATAGCAAACAAAATCACAAAGTAAAGTGATAGAATGATTGCATTTATATTATGATTGAAATATAGGACGAAGTAGAATCATATACAGGATAGTTGAAATATATGCTGGAGTTGACTTATATCTATAAAGTGGGATTAAAAAATTATTTCTTTTATAGTCCATAATAAGTTACATAAAGTGTGGACAGGAATTAATGTTACACAGGGCGATAATATAAAATCTTAAAAATGAAATAATTTATGGGGTAGGAGTTATATACTATGGTTGAAATATAGGACGGATTTGACTTCGTAAATATGGGGTGGATTCTACTCCGTCCTATAGTTTACAGAAGGCAGCTAACAAATTTATGCTTGTCCGTGGGCAGCTGTATGTACAGGCTGGTTGGTTGGATGGGTGGAGTGGGATTATTTATAGTTATACAGAGTTGACAAAAAAGTTGAAAAAAGGATACATTGCGTGGTCCATAAGGAATAAATCATTGTGTAATGTTGAGGCTTTCGATGTTACCTGGTTCTATCTATTACGGTTATACATACAAAATAAAAAATAAAGAATGAAAACTACCTGAGTTAAAAAAAACTAAAAATTGAAAATAAAACATTAAAAAATATATAACCGACTTCCACTTATAATTAAAAAGCTAAAAATAATTATAACAAAATACAACTCTAGCAAATAAATAACACATTCAATGTTGTTAGGTACCCACCCAGGAAGTAAAAAATGTAAACATTAAAAGGTGCTCATTCTGTACAAATTAATTACCTACCAATCTAGTATATTTTTGAAGTCGGTGCGCAGCAACAATCAAGTTTGATGAAGTAGTAGATAAGTACGCAATGAAGGATTTTAGATTTGCTTGGCGCCGACTTCAAAAGTATACTAGGTTGGTAGGTAATTAATTTGTACAGAATGAGCACCTTCTAATGTTTTCATTTCTTACTTCCCGGGTAGGTACCTAACAACATTGAGTGTGTTATTTATTTGCTAGAGTTGTAATTTGTTATAATTATTTTTAGCTTTTTAGTTATTGGTGGAAGTCGGTTGTATATATTTTTAATGTTTTATTTGTTTAAATGATCCAATTGAGTTATTTTTTACTTTTTAGTGTCACATTTGAAGTCGGTGAATGTTTTTGTAAAAGACTGGGTTTCCTTTAGTAAAAAAATATTTATGGAATAACAGGTTATGTGAATACAATTTCATAAAAAAATCTGAAAGAACATTTGTGATAGTAGCTGATTTAACTAAAGAGTGAGAATGATCATCAAAATTCAACGAAGAGCCGTTAGTATATCTGAAACAGTGAGTGACTGAAGTGAAGAACTGTTATTTTTCGTGACCGGTGGCCACATTGACGGCTAGTGTATATGTGAGTGTGTGTGTATCTGTGATGGTCTCTTCCTGAAGTGGACGATGTAGAACGAAATCGACGAGAAAGAAAGAAAGACTCGGAACGGGTGAAATACCTTTGGCGGCGTTGGAATTTTAAGATAAGGGTTAACGTATGGTATGACCATTCAGAGAATAAAACAACTTTGTTGGTATAGATAACGCCATACATGCCATCCCATACCATACCGTAGTCATTCCTTAAAGCCTCCGATTAACTGATGATCACAGACTTTTCTCACGCTCGCTTCTTCTTCTGGGTCTCTCGCTCATCTCATTGTGACTGTTCGCCACCGCATGCCACTTTTTTAACGTCGATTCCGCTCCTATAATTTTTCGGGTTTGCTTTTGGATTCTCAGGTATGCTCACTGACGATTATGTAATTTTTGATTTGTCATTCTTGAAATGATAATCAGTGCCGATTACGTTTTTGCCGAAACAACTTACGAAGCTTTAATCAACGAACAATTAATTGTGAGAGTTACACGGAATTTAGCGCATGAAATGTTTGTGTTCAAAATTTTTACGATTGTCTTAAACTTAAATGAGTCTAAAGTAAATGATAAGTTGGAGATTTTGGTTTTTTCCCAAAATGTCAGTGCTGTTAACCTTGCACTATTTTTGACATTTTTTAGGTAATAATAGATAATATTTTTTGCTGTATATTAAACTAAGACTTTTAGAAAGGTATGTTTGGCAATAAAAACATATTGCTGCATTTATTTTTAGCCAGTTAAGTTGAGATATATGATATTTTTTAAGGAACACGTTCTGTATTTTATATTTATAATTTTAAGTCATTTTGTTGGCACATTTTAAGTCATATTGTTGGCCGTTGATGCTTTATTAAGCATATTTTTGGTCAAATTTTTCCAAATCTAATCCTTTCCATTATTTTAATTCTTGAGCTATTTACCATGTCCCTGCTTATCTTCAGGGCTCGGTTTCATTTCTTCATAAGTGGTAAATATCCAAAGATAAAAAACATGTTTGTTACATATTGTTATGTTGTTATTTTCACACTCGGGTTCTGTCCAGTTCTTGGATTTATTTAAAAAACAATTCACTATAATTTATTTCCACTACTTTAATTTATATTCACATAACTATTTACAATTTATGTTAAACACCTGACGTTTACTATACGGCAATCGAATACTGAATGAATGAATCCGTCAGCTCTCCGTATTTATATATTTCTTCTCGAAATTCACCAGAACGTCGAAGAGCCGCCGAGACTAGACTAGATTCTTCGAGAACTACATCAAAGCAAGCTGCCGACCTCGAAATATCGGATTAATGCCTATTCCACTAATTATAGGAGGAATTCCCGTCACTACATTTTTTAAATATAGTTTATATATTTAATCTACGTTTTGTGAATAATTGTACTAGCTTAAGAGCTATGACGTTCTTTAATTGTTTGTTGAGGTTCTTCTCTAGGGAGAAATCCCTCTAAGCTTGGGATGATCTTCTAGCTTGTTGTGGTAGTAGCAGAAAAATTGTTGGAATATTACTTGAACATTAATTTAATTAAGACATTTTGGTGCAAGATTGGAATTCCTTTCAGTAAGTCAATGTAATTTTTTTTCATGTGAGTATGTTACCCTAGTGTGTATCAAGATTGATTTGTTCCTGTGGGTGCTTCTTGACCTTGTCATGGCTTTGTTTGCCCAGTGGTGAATTTGCAGTTTATAATAAATTTACTATGGCATCTGATGTTACTACCTCGGAGCACAACAGGTTTTAAGGAAAGGTTCTTGGATACAGCCTCATTTATCTTACTGAGGTAGGGCCAAATGAGATCATAATTGTAGTTGACTTTAGTGTCAAACCTTATCAGATATGTCGATTATGACTGAGATACTGTACGTTTGAGCAATGTTGAATTTTATTTACCAAAACTTGGTAAATATAACCCTGCATTAATGGGAATTAGCGGACCGGTATTATCAAAAATAAGTTCTTTTATGTGTTTATTGTTATATTACTAAAATATTCGGAATTAATTACGGAATAACTGTCAATGTGTTAAAACAATCGTCATAATTTAATCTTCGTTTTCATCATTTTGTGTTTTATTAACGGATGTTGTTTGGAATTCCATTTCAGGGGCATCGCTAAAGCAGGAGAACCCAACAATCTGTCTCCCATGTCACCAGGTGCTGCCCTAATCGATTCTTCAGTTCACAGCACGCTAAGGCGGAAACAGCGGCGTTTGGTAAGAGAGAATCCCGGGTTGCTAGCTGCTATCGCAAGAGGTGCGAATTTGGCCGTCTACGAATGCCAATATCAATTCAGAAATCAACGATGGAATTGCTCTACCAGGAATTTCATACGTGGAAAGAATTTGTTTGGGAAGATCGTAGACAGAGGTAGGAATATATTTACATAATTTTGATTAAAACATATATTTATTGGCAAATTTGGGTTACATACAGGTTTTATGACGTAGCTATTGTATGAACGTGTATAATTGGATAGAATTCGAAATGTATGATAATTTTGGGCAAGAGGACCTAAAAAATTGAAAAATGGAAGCATTATTTTCTAGCGCCTGCACCACAGTGTAACCAAAATTGCATAATAATTGTAAAGATCTTAAAAAATCTTGCCGATTTAGTGGATATCATCCGTGCTTTAGTGAAAAATTCGAAAAGTGGTCGATGGATTGACTTGAATTTTGTACATAAACGTTCCATTTTTATATAGGATATTTTGTTTTGTCCCGATCTTTCCATAGGAACGGAAATTTTAAAGCGTTTCGTTTTAGACGAAAAAAAAAAAAAACGATGAAACAGTATTAGATAATAAACTCCATACCTACTTGGAAAAAAACTGGATAAAATGTCCAAACATTTCACAAAATAAAAATTTCAAATTGCTGTTTTTTTGTCTTAATTGCTATTGAGAACGGGGTCTGATTTACAATCTGAAACGTTCAGAGGTTTTGAAATATACGGTTTTTTCCAGGTGTGGTCTTTCCCCAAAAATCAGAACCTGGAGACGGCATAAATTATTATACAGAATGCAACTAGTATTAATAAAGCTGCTCGGGTGTATTGCATTATGTGTAAAATAGTGATTTTCTTTTCTGTTCATTACATAGAATAGTCAACTTATTAATCCTTAAATTGTCACATAATTTTTTTTCATAAGTCCTTCGTCAAGGCCACGGCCAGAAATTTATTTCGGGGTGGGTTGGGTATTTTTTTCGAGAGTGAAGTTGGATAATTTTTTTGATTGGTGAAGGGCTGATCAGGACTTGCAAATTAATATTTTTGTTCATGTATTTCTAGGATATAAATATAAAATTTGTTCTTATGAAAAAGATGATTAATTGGTTAAAAATTAATGGTGTAACCCAATATGGGTTTGAAATCCCAGAAAACAATTATTGGTAAACAATTACCAATTTAAGTTAATTAAGTTTTGGATCATTAATTATAGGGAATATGGTTCATTACAAAAACCGATATATCTTTCTTGATAGGGTATAATATGATTTTTGAAAACCTAAAATAGAATAATTTTTGTTAATTCTATTAATATTTATTTCAACAAACATGTTTAATACGATAATATCAGTTTTTGTTATTTTTTTTTAACTAATCAGGGTGCGTATTCTTAATATATATAAGCAGTTTAATTCAAGTTGACCGATAAGAAGATAAAAGAACTCATCACTATTTTATATTCAGTTTCACCTGACTGGACTTTTCTTGAGTAATGAACAGAAATAATTATAGTTCATAAATTTTTATTAATGTTGCATTTGGTACTGTTTTTAGGCATTTCATTTTCATAGAGTGTATTTGAGCTTACAGACTTCTTCGCATTTGACTACACACTGTATACTCTCTTCGAGGTGTCATTCCTTTGTACGCAAGACAATATATATTATATGTAAATATAATATATATTGTTTCTGGTCAGAGAACCTTCATCAGTTGCGCTTCCCCCAATTGAATGTCCTCTCGAACACTTCTTTATGTATTTGATACATTTCGTTAAATTTGCGTAAAAAGGAATGACACCTCGAAGAGAATATTCAATATCTTTGACAGGTGAAGTAACCTGAAAATTTTATTGTGACATTCTGTCCTAGGAGTTAAGGAAGACCAGCAATTACACGGAACGGCTCCAGATTCGGAACCTCTGTGTGGTAATTCTCTCGAAAATCCTAGATGTCGGTCTTACATCTCGCGTCTTCAAATACACACTGTATCTAGACTGGGCCAAACATTTTTTTTAACGGTACTGTAAAATTATTGTTAATGATGACAAAAAAAGTTTTCCTGAAATTTTGAGCCCTTAATAACAATATTAAGTGGTGCATTTTCCCAATTCTTCATTTTTTAACAGTTAGCACATTTTTTGCAAAAAAGATCAGACTTAATAAAAATTTCAATCTCATATTGTTGTAGGAAATTAAATTCCCCACAAAGAGCTCTCTTAATAAAATTTCGTAGGACGAGCCCTTTCTCTTTAATCAAGCTTCCAACATTGGTTTACTCTTTCAATTTTTTACTTTGTATTCGGAATTCTCAAAACGACCTTAAATATCAATATTTATAAGATCAATGATGATTCAGGAAATTTAATGCCCTACAAAAAATGTTTCAACATTGTTCGTTGAATCCTTTCAAAGCCATTCGATGTTAAAGTTCAATTTAAAAATATTTTACCTTTTATTTCGTGTTAGACATAATTTTATCCAGTTGTATGATAAATGTATGACTCAAATATGAAAAATATTTTTTTTATCAAAAAATATCAAAATTTATTGGAGTATTATTTTGATAAAAATGTTGTTGACCAAAATACATTAAATTTTATTGCATTACTGTAATAGTATTCAATTATTAATAATTTATTTGCAAATATAAATAATTTATTTGCATAATTTTTTATTTTGAAAAAAAACTTTAGTAACCTGCTGACAATTTTTTTTCATATTTGAGTCATAAATTTATGATACAACTGGAGCCCTTAATAATTAAGGGCTCAAAATTCCGGGAAAACCTTTTTTGTCATAATTAAC
This sequence comes from Octodonta nipae, assembly GCA_034190945.1. Classification (NCBI taxonomy): domain Eukaryota; kingdom Metazoa; phylum Arthropoda; class Insecta; order Coleoptera; family Chrysomelidae; genus Octodonta; species Octodonta nipae. The sequence continues at coordinate 113,283,723 of CM067221.1, read as the reverse complement.
AATAATTTTACAGTACCGTTAAAAGAATTCGCCTTTTTGGCCAAGTCTACGTATCCTTTGTTTCCTCTTTCGTGGTTATTTTAATGTTATTGTTTGATATATTCAATAAGCGGATAGATATAATTGGTCAGACGTTACTTAAGTAGTCGTATGATGCCTGTTCGAGTTCTACCAATAGAAGTCAGCTTCCAGGGTTTTCTCAACTGACCAACTGTTGCTGCTTTCTCGAGAACGTTTGTCGGGGATAGTGTCAACAATTTTACCAAAACCATATTCTGACAAGCGCCACTTGTCACTACTATTTCTTCATTTAATAGATAGTAGTTCCTTTTTCTTCACATTCTCACTTAATAAAGCATTAATAGAAACTCGCCCCTAGAAAGAATTTTTATATTTATTGTATCTCCTAGATATCGTACAAAACACTTTTTAAGGTTGATAACTAAATGGCATAAAACTCAAAAGGATTTCCCATAAATTTTCATGTGTTGTAATAAATTAAACTTTTTCAAGTACGTATTTTTGATTTAATAACTCTTCCAATGAATATTATTATGTAATCGATTGCAGGGTAAAATAAAAACACGAGAAGCACCGAAAGACAAGGAAGGTATCTCCGAGGTCTCGGAAGAAGAAGAAGACGACGAACAAGAAGAAGCACGAGACGATCACCGTTGGCGTTGGTAAATGAGTGAGTCGAGTGAACATTGATTAAAGACTCAAATTACCGATCAATTGGGGACTAATAGCTTTCGAATGGTTTTCGAATCGGTTGATATATAGATGCCCCATTGCTATCAGGTACCTTAAAAAAATAACAAATAGCCTTTTAGTTTGGCTCAGTTATTCGGTTCGCCGTTCCGATCTTCGATGACGATAAGAAATATCCGAAATATCACTTTACTTTTTTTCGTTTGAAATCGAGCCCTCATATCTACCTGATTTTTGTTCTACTAAATTTAATCCCGGTCGAGATGTGATTCTCTCGCGCTGTCCACCGAAATTATTTTAATTAAGCAACCGGAGACAAATTGATCGAATTAAACGGACCAGATTCTCGTATTAATAGGGCATTAAAAAAATTAGGATGACATGTTTTTTTCCAACAACATATTTTTCTTTGACTTTCTATACTTGACTTTTCGAATGAGGATCATTTGTTATTCGTTTATTTTTCGGTGGTTTTTTCTTTCGATTATCGAAATTTGACAAGCAATCTTCAGTTTTTATAAAAAAATCTTTTTAAATTACGACGATAAATATTTTTCTTAATTTCCGTATCGAATATTTTTAAAATGCGGGCTTTTCTTAATATTGAACTTGTCCGACTATTAAGGTTAATTAGCGTATATTATGATAAATTTATTGGGGAAAGGAACACATACCAAACTCAAAAAAATATTAATGAGGTACAAAATTTATTCTGATAAACATAAAACTCTCAAACTAACCGATAAAATGGAAAAGAAAATTAAATTAACGAATATCAGGCAGATTTAAAAGAGTTTCATTCTCTAGATCGAACTTCTCAAATCTCAATAGATAATTGAGTGAAGATCTGCTCTGCTTTGGTTGTCGGTGGAATAAAAATAGGCTGTGTGGTGCTTGGTTGGGTGTTGGTGGGTGTGAATGATTTGTTTTCGTAATAGACTATTTTCTAACTCTGTCTGGAATGTCTTTACTGGGTGCATCTTGAAATGAATTGAAGAAATGATGCACTAGATGATCTAGATACAAATTCTCCACTATAGAAAAGTATGCAGGACGTAATGGAAAGGCTAGTTTCATGGGCAGATGTTTTGAACTGGTGGAGTAGTTACAGAGAAAATACTTATTTTTGGAAATCTAAAAGTCCTTATTTTGCTTCGGTTAAATGAAGGCTACTGATTCCTGCCTACATCCTTAGGTACTTGACCAATAATACTGGGTTAACTTCCAAATACTTGGAAATACCTTTAAGACACTGAGAATGTAATAGGGGATGATCCTTTTTTTTTGAGGAGGTGGTGCGAAATGAGAATTGTAATGAATTAAATTATTAAATGTTACATGTTGGTATACTTCCCTTGGATTATTAGGTTAATACTTACCTGTCTAGAGGCACTGGCTGAATCCCTTTCTGGAAGTTTTCTCGGGTAGAGCCAATTCTGTATTTTCCAAATTTTAGCTACAGCACATTTCATGAACTACTGTGTGTATTTTTTTCCAAACATTTGTCCATAGTTTCACCAATACCAGTAAGTAGCTTTTTCAAATATGAAAGTAATACCCGCCAGCCAGCACACTTGTGTTTCACTGCAAACGTCAATAATCATTTTTCAAACTTGTCACATAAATACATAGCACAGTTGACCCAGAAACCGGGTATAAAATAATCACAATTTGACTCGTAAAAAATTTTCTGGTTCAGGTCAAGATATAGTTTAGGAAACTCATTGGATTTTCTTTGTATATTAATGAGTTTACGAATAGGTGTGGAAGTCTTCTTTATAAATATTGAGAAAAAACTGTCTTTAAAACAATATCCAAAGTCTCACAATTATTATTCCGTTACATGTTATTGCGAAATATTATATATTGGTGAAAAAGGTGGGCTTATAGAAAGGCACGTAAGTGAACATACACCTTGTTTGAAAACGGGTCCTCCTTTAGATTCCCGCATGGCCTAACATTAACATGAAACCAGGCTATCAGAGGTTACCTTTTTCATAGCCAAATCTCCACGTTATTTCATTAATACCTTTGGTGAGGCTATCACAATCTTGTGTTAGTCTGAAATTGGTTGATAATGTAACTCGTTCCTCGAAGTTTCCTTGGACTTCCATCGTCTTGAAGTGGTTGATCTCACAACGTTTCAATAGCTGTGTATCTGCTATCGTCATCAAGTGAATGATAGGAAATTCAGATTATGCCTCGTATTTATATTATACTCTTAACCGGTCATGCGTCGCCGGTAGAGGCGAAGTAGAGCTTTCCAAATATTTTTAATTTGGACGCTGGGCTCGCTAATTGTATTTTCGTTCGAGATTATATATGCTGTCTCCATGAATTTTCTTTTGTATCAGTGCTCTTCCTTGTGAATTGCTCTGGCCTGGTCCCAGTTGATATTATGGTGTTCGCTCCATGCGTGATTAGCTAGCCCAGACTTCGTTACCTCCGCCCTTTGAGTAGCTATGCGGTGTTCGTTAACCCTGGTGTCCAGCGGTCGCTTTGTCTCTCCAATGTAAAGATTGCACAATCTTCATTGACATCACTAGAGAATGCTAACAAATTCGTACATATACAATCTAAGTTATATCGGATTATTTAGTTCATCAACATTCAATCAACAGTAGAAAATATTTTTACTTGGAAACCAAATATATTATTTGGGTTTTAGGAATATTGGTTTTTTTCTTGGTGCTAAGGGGGTTTGCCAAGTTGGCTGTCTTAATCCTGTGATCTTATTAGCCTTTATCATATATTGAACAGAAACATTTTCAATTATTCTATGGTATTATGACGATATTAATCTTGGTTTAACTTCTTTGGGCATATTTTTTAGGTTATTTAAAATCGTGTTCTTATTTGACAAGTTAAGAAGTGCGTTTAAATGTTGCTGTGAGAAGTGAAAGTACTGAATATGTCCGCCTTAAGGGTGTGTCACACGTAAAAGCGATTTGTGCTGTGCGGGCAGTAGGTTGCGTCAAAGTGACAGCCGCGAGCCAAAACTGAGGGCGAAAACAAACCAACTATACCATCAGACAACATAAAATCGCTACAAACGCACTAATTTAAGTTCCATTAAGAACACCGAGAATGTTTTTATGTGTTTGGTTGTTTGCGGGTGTCAATTTGACGCAACGCATCGCCCGCACCGCCTAAATCGCGTATACGTAAGACATAGCCTACGGTAAGTTCACATTTAGTCCACCTTCCTTGAAAAGATTCTTACAAGTGTGTGCTAAGCTTTGGCTATTTGTTTGAATATTAATTCAATAGTTCTAGAAAATAGTTGGATGTTTCTTTCTATTCAAACACTGATTCAGATTCTTTTTGGCTTATTGATATATGAAGAAATGAATTATTTCTTTTAATTACAATTTCAAACTCATTACTAACCATTATCGCTAACAAAATAACCGAGCCACGTAAATAAACATTACTTTAAAAATCCTTTAGATCAAAAACCCCATCCCCGATGATAAATCAAACTCCAGCTCCGGCATACACCGAAACAATTCATCAAAATACTTTTTCTCGGAGCAAAAAAAGGGAAACGACCATCCACATAATGCTCGAGATCGAGAGAGAGAAGCAGAAAGCTCAACGATTAATAATAATAATAAATAAAAATCTCGAGTGAAATAATAAATAACAATTAGAAGGAAGGATCGATCCAAACTTTATTAATAACCGATTCTCGAGATCATCTTGTAGTGATAAACAACAGCGTTTGTAACAAAACAATACAAGTTGTCCAGAGATTTAAGTCGGGTCAGCGAGCGAGCTGACTGTGTGTGCACATCGCTCGAGAGCAGAAGAAGAAGAAGAAAGAGACAAAGACCCGTATCGCCATGGGTGAACCAGTGCGATATATCATTCCAACTCACAGCAGGTCCACCAGCTGATGACGTAATTATGTTATGGTCTCCCCTCGGGTGGTTCACTATGTTGCTTCAATGGTTTTGGTTATTCTTTATTAATAACTAATCATCATCAAAATATCAATTCGATGTACGGGGTGGGCGAAATCTCATTCGGCGATGACGGTCGGACATCACGTCGAGTCGATACGAATGTATAATGAACTTTTTACACGGAATTTCTTGCCTTTTGTGAGATAAATTCTTTTGTGCGTATCTTGAGCATTCTTCAGTAGGCCGCTGTGATTTACCTACAAATGATTATGAAGAAATTAATTGTGAATGTTTAGTAAGCTATGGCGGATATTTGAACTAATTCATACAAGTTGCTTGTAAAATAGTTTCAATGTGGAATTTTCGGGCCATGCGTACTATAAACTTTTTACATGCAATTTCTTTTCAAGCACTGATAAAGCTCTAAATATGTTTAGCTTTTGGTGAAAAATGCCAAATGCTTTATCTTAAAGACAAATGGCCTATATACAGTAATGGGCAAATGTGTGGAACCAAGTAAATATCTCTGGAATTATTAGAGATATCAAAATTAAATTTGGAAGGTGGATACTGCAGTAGATTGCCTATTTGTTTCCAATTTTTTTTACAATTTTGAACTTCCTGTTTTACCGGAAGTAATGTCGATTTTAAAATTTGCAATGAAACACCCTGTATAGTATTTTAGTTTTTATTCCGAATACAAAAATATCGGGTTTGATATTGTTTACTTCAATACCTACCGAGATATTAACAGAAAAGTAATTAAGGAAAGGAAAAATCTAATATTCATTAAAGAAATACATAATTATTAACTAAATATAAGTGATTTTCAAAACATTGAAACTTAACTTAACTAAACTTAATGTATTAGATGTTCAAACTGAGCACCGTTTACTTCTTGACAATAAGCAAGTCGGTTTGTAAATTCTCTAGTAACATTAGCTATTACTTCTGGTGTAATTCTCTGGATGTCTTGAATTATTCTTGCAGCTAATTCTTGCAAATTATTTGGTCTATCAACATAAACCTTAGACTTTAAGTAACCCCACAGAAAATGGTCTAGTGGATTAAGGTCGGGACTTCGTGCAGGCCATTCATAAGTAACCCTTCTTCCAATCCATCTGTGATGAAATGTCCTATCTAAATGATCTCGAACAATGCGAGCGTAATGGAGTAGTGCACCATCCTGCTGAAACCAGATATTATTTGGTAATTATCCATTTACCTCCAATGCCGGAATAACTTGTTTCTCCAAGAGCTGTAAATACCTATCTCCTTTTAAAGTTTCTTGTAGGAAGAAGGGTCCCACGATTCTGTTGTTTTAAATGCCGGCCCAAACGTTCAATTTTTGGGGATGTTGTGTATGAGCCTCTTGTACCCAATTATGTCGGTTAACCGTACCATTTAAATAACACGTAGCCTCGTCTGAAAACACCACATTTCTTATAAAATTATTATCACGATTACAAATATCCAGTTCAGTAGGAAGGATATTACTTCCTACTGAACGACGGCTAATTCCATGCATATTGGCGAGGTCGGTAGTGGATAAGTGAGGATTTTCTTCAAAAGATATAGCAACATTTTGAGCTATACTTTCAGTACTTGCACTTTTTAACCGTCCACTTTTTGGTAAATTGCTAACTGTTGTGTATTCTGATGAACAATGTTAAAAAGGTCACAAACTTCTTGATGCGTCCTTTTCCTGTCCCCATACCCAATCATCATTAATATTTCTATTCTTTCTCTTTCACTTAATTCGACCATTGTACGATCAAATTAAAACAATACGATCCTTTTACGTTCAAATAAAAGAAAACTAATAACTTATTTTGACAACTACTGTCACTTCTGCAATGAATTTCATGGACTACTAAACTTGATTCCGATTAAATTTGCGCCTGATTTAAACAAACGCACGTGTATTCGATTATGGAACAAGCAGTGCTGTTGGCTGTAACGATATAATGCCACCGATTGGCCACTACAAATACAAATCCTTACCGAGAGGTCTGTTTATATCGGGCGTAAATGAAATCTGAACCGAGTTTAGCTACCATCGAATTTTTCCTTTCCTTAGTTACTTTTCTGTTAATATCTCGGTAGGTATTGAAGTAAACAATATCAAACGCAATATTTTTGTATTCGCAATAAAATATCTCATCAGAAACTAAAATACTATACAGGGTGTTTCATTGCAAATTTTAAAATCGACATTACTTCCGGTAAAACAGGAAGTTCAAAATTGTAAAAAAATTTGGAAACAAATAGGCAATCTACTGCAGTATCCACCTTCCAAATTTCATTTTGATATCTCTAATAATTCCAGTGATATTTACTTTTGCCCATCACTGTATAAAAATGCTGCATCGTTAGAGAATCTTTATCACTAATCATAAAAGAAATTCAAGCACATATTTACTAAAATATTATCAGTATATCCGAACATATAAGGCAGACATATACATACATACGATTTTCAGTCAGACATTTAAAATCATAAATACATTTCAAGAGGTTTGTGGACCCAAATTCTTAAAGGTCACTAAAGAAATTCCTCGTCTTCAGTTTTCTCCTAATAATGACGTTATAAATTTTCGTTAGGGCGAAGGAAAGCATATCAGATTGGAACATTGTTGCCTGGCAATAAAAAAACAAACACACAACTAAGCTACCGTATAGATGAATAATAGTCGTCCATAAATCTATAATGATAGAAGCAAGAATCTATTATCATTTGACCAGTAGTAAATTCAGCTGGTGGTATACTTGCTGCTCTCGAGCATTGGGGATCCATTAAACCGTTTTGCGTGGAATTACCGCAGGGTCGTACCGAAGAATATTTTCAAACAGATCAGTTTTGCTAAAACTGATGCCGGAAATATCAAAATAGTTTGAGATATTGACAAAAAGTGTATAAAGTTGTAGATATTTTTTTAACAAACTTGTCGAAACTAAAATCTAAATAGAGAAACTACAGTCGTAAGCTGCACTCCCTCCTTTGAGAAATAAATATGGATGAATCGACAAGTTTTAGTACTATTACTTTTTTATATCTGCATTTATGGAAACTTACACTTCATTCCAATTCTTATGTTATAATGATAGTTGTATATTTAAACAAAATTAAAAATATTTAAGCTCATGTCTTGGCCTTACAATAGTTTCAAAGATTCCCTTATATATTGCAAATTCAGTTCCAGGTGCTCTAAGTTCTAGACATTTAAAAAATGTTCACTCTTTACCAAAATTTCCTTTAAAATCATCTTCTGTGCTTTTCCAGGCATTAATAATCATGTATTTTATTGACCTGAAACCTAGAGGAGCGTTGTCAGTATAAAACACACAGAGATATAAAGATTCAATCAAATGGTATTTAGGCAGAATAATAATTGCCTAGTTCCTGGAAATGCAACATTATGAAATCTATTTTGAGCTAAAAAAGGTTCTCTATCTTAGAATTGTGTTATCAGTGGTAATTTTCAAGTAATACGTTTCTTCTTCATTAAGAGCTTATAACAGATACTATTTGGTCTTTTCGGGCTTCTTGTCATTTATCAGTGGCCTCTATATTCTGGGAAAGATTCCACCAAAGTTAATTAAATTATAAACCGTGGTTTTATTACAATGAATAAAGCAAATGTAGTCGAATTAATTTGATCCTGGTAGTTTGATTGACTCTGTGAGTTGACCAGACAATAATAGACCAACAGTAGTTTGCATTTCCCTTCTGGTAATTATCGATTGTTATCTGTAGTATTCAAGTCCTTGTTCGTTTCTTTTTATTGCCGACCTTTGAGACGTTTCTTGAGCTCCTATGGCTTTTTTCGAAGGTTTGCTTCACTAACATGTCAAATAATGATGTTCAAAATAGAATTACAATTTTTTTGAGCAAATCTTACAGATTTGAAGGACCATATGTCTTCCTGTAGTTGAAGAATCTTCAACATGATTGCTTGCCAAACAGTGATCTGCAACTTGAACATCAAACGATTGTATTTTAACAAAATTCTAATAGCTCTAAGCATAAATACTGATATAAAATTTATCGGGTTACAGTTTAAATTTTTTTATGGTAAAGCTTTAATGACATCTGTCGTTGTCCTTAAAAGTCTAAGTGTAGCTCTATTGATGTTCAACAACATGAATTCCACTTGTTAGAGGAAACAGTATTGATCTAAAATGGTGAACTACATTTTGCCCGTTAGATTTCTTTGAAATCCTACCCTTCAAGAAGAAAGAAATTCACATTAAATGCTGCAAATAGAAATGAATATTATAATTAAAGTTCATTATAATGTTTCTCACAAAAAAATCAATGTCTTAATATTAAAATTCGGTTCACGTTAATGCATATATCATCCCTATTGTTTAACAGAGTTGACTCAATTTCAAATGTAAATAGGCTTCCTTTATCATTTTTTGTTGAAATTTTGGAGCTTCTCGGGCTTTCTTAAAATATTTTATATATTTGGAGGACACATTTAGAGAACCGATGGGTAAGACATTCCTCAACGCTGATCAGATATTTCCCTAGAGATGGTAAGAAGGGATATGTGCAAATTACACAGTATTTATACTACTACTACTACTACTTTTAGGTTTCCTAAATGTGGCTGTTTGAATGCGTATTTATATCATTTTATTATTAAATAAGAAACAAATAACGGTTTGCTAGCCAAAGGAAGCAGTATTGTTATATTTGGAAAATAATGTCCTACATTTTGCTCAGTAGTTTTCGTAAGATTTCTAGACTTAAGAATTTGTTGACTGAAAGGGAATTGTTACTAAATACTAGTAAAACTGAAGCTGCAGTCCAAAAAGAACATTTTCATTGACTTGTTTGCAAAAAATATTTTGATCGTTTTTTACGCATTTTTAACCACCGTTGTAGTTTTCACATTATCTTTCATTTTCTCCCCAAAAAGCTTTACAGTAGATAATAAAAAGTAAACTATAGCTAGGAAGAATTACTGTTAATATTAGTTAAAACCAGCTCCTTATTCCTTTGATGGGTGTATGAACTATAACGTATATTGCAAATTAGAGTATGTATAACAATACTTGGAATACCTAGGCAGCAAACGGCGAAAAAGCATGAATTAAAACTGATCTTAAGAAATGCGGGTTGAATACGTCCCTGTGAACAGAACCCAGTGTCACGGTTTATTAAGATTTCGTTCTGTGTGTTAAGCAAAGGTGCAACTCTTGGCAGATTTTCTAACGGTGGAACCAATCACTGAATAAAGTGGTACTACTGCTGTCAGTCATGAATTGTAATGTTACTTCCTATTCTTGTAGGTATACGAGGTTGTATGAGAATACCTACTCGTATATAAAAACATTATTACCGATTCAAATCGCTAACATTTATAAAGATTAATATCTGAAACGAAGCCAAAACGGACAAATAAAAGAACCATTCTGTTGAGTATCTGAAAGGAGAAACGACTGCTCATCATAGTCTCTAACTTCTTCGATAACAATTGTTTAGCAACGAAAGAAAAAAGAATGCGATTATAGATATTTTTAAAATTATACTCAGACGGTATAAAAAACCTTTAATTATGACGGAGTCGACGATAAAACAGTTTAAATTATTACTTTTGTCCGATAATAGGTGTCAAATACACTTATAAATGAAATTTATTTAAAACCCAAATACTAAAAACATATTAATATTAATGTTGACTAATAACTGGTGTTAACAACAAATTTGTCATAAAGTTGTATTTTTTTCTGCTTTTTGGAACGTGTTAAAGGTGAATAATAATATTTTTAATAGTTAGGATTAAGTTATGAGTGGATGTGCCCAAAATTGTATTCAATAACATCGAATATAGTGGGCGACTAATTCAAAAATTATTTACATATTATATTATGTGGATACACAGTAGGCCAAATATCTAAACTGGATAATATTGTTTTGAAATTTGTGTATTGTTTGAATATACGAAACAATATTTAAAAATTTTTTAAAACCTCTATAGGCTTATCTTTAGAACTATAAAATTAATAACTGTTTTATTAATTAAAAAAATATATATTTTGTTCAATTATATGTATAAAACTGTTACGTATAACTAGAAAACATGTTTTTCTGGTACAGCGATTACAGAATGTTCATTTATTCATGCATTTAGAGGTCTACAAGTTTGACCAATATAAACGTTTATTACATTCGCAAGGAATCTTACAAACTTGAAAGTTGTATTTTTTGATTTTGGTTTTGATACTACTGATTGTGGTGTATTTCTTGTTCTGAATGTTGTATGGATGTTGTTAGTGTAATGTGATTATCTGGAGCTTCTTACAGGAAAATGGCTAGGGAATAACTGTTACATTTGTAGAAGATAAGAAACAATTCTGGAATTAACTAGCTATAAATTAGAGACTATAAAGACGGTGTATGCAGGAAAGGAAAATATTACTGTTAGAGAAAATATCTACAACATATGTATCGTTTTGTATCGTAGTGAAAATTATAGTATGAACTTGGGCCCAAAATTGTTCTACCTAACTAATTCTTTATACACTTACTTACACGGAAAAGTTGGAACAATAAAATTTAATTTTAGGAAAATCTCAAAAGTTTCAAGTAATTATTTAGATATAACATTTAAACTACAAATTCTTTAATCGCTCTCATCTGGCTTATAAAAGAAAAACAAAGTCACCTCCAGCCCGTTTATTTGAACAAAATATAATTTTTAAAATTTGGTTACGAACACTTTTCTATTACTTTTATTGTGTTAGAGTAAATTTTTCATAAATGGGCATTTATAAATTTACTTCCTTTGCCTCTAACAAAATGTGCTGAGAAAGCTTTCATAACTACTCTACACTATAAAACATCTCGTCTTACTTCTCAGCATATTAAAGGTTGGGGTACCACAAGGTACCAAATTAGAGCCAGAATTGTTCAAATGTTGATAAAACCTTAAAATTTGTGTTTTGCACACATCCAGAATAAGTTTATACTAGCCACAATAATATCATTGTCCAGTAAGAAAACACAAATAAATATATATCTGCATAAATTTCAGAATTCAGATTATAAAAATAAGTACGTATGCATTTACTTTATCAAGAAGAAAACTTAATTAATGGTAGAAAATAATAATACTTTAAACAAGCAAATAGTGAGCAAACCAAGTGAATATACAAAGTACTCTCCAGCGTTAGAATAAACAAATATTTTCAAAGTGAAAAGTAATATCAACTCAGTAAGCAGTAAAAATAAATGAATATAGTGAAATCTCCAGCCATTGGTATTGACTTGGTAACAATCTACTCTTGTGTAGGAGTGTGGCAAATGTTCTCATTTTGATGGTGGAAGATTTGATGCATCAATCTTGACCATTGATGAAGGTTCCATGTATGAAGTAAGAGCCACTGCAGGTAATACTCATCATGTGGTTAAGACTTTTACAACAGATTAGTTAACCATCTTGCTCAAAAATTTAACAGAATATTCAAGAAATATTTAAGAGCCAATCCAAGAGCATTAATACCATTGAGAACAGCTGTAGAAAATGGCAAAACGCATGCTCTCGTCCAATAAAGAAGCTACAATTGGAATTGATGCTCTCTCTAAGGAATCGATTTTTATAAAAAAGTGTCAATAGCTCGATTTGAAGAATTGTATTCTGATATAGTTAGAGGAACTCTATAGCAATTAGAAATAGAACTCAATCTTGGCAAAATGGAGAAAGGACAAATCCATGATGTAATTTGTGAAAGATCAAAGGCAAAACATCTGGTAAAAAATATTTTGACAAACTATACATAATTATAATGAGATCAGATTAATTTCTTCTAACGATTCTAGCAGTGTAAACGATCATAGTTCTTCGGGATAATTCATGCAATACAATTTCATGCTATACTAGATTCAAGGTTTTGGCAAAAACTAGATAAATTGAATTGCAAAATGTCAAAACAGGACTACCAAGTAGTAGGAAAATTCCTACCTAAACAAATAATTGCTTTATTGAGACAACATACTGATACATATAAATATTTCGTTAAACAGGAGAGCACTGGGTACTTATTTTAATTTACAAATGACCCACTGATCATGATGATGATAATTTAAACTATAAAATATTTGGTGTTTCCTGAAGGATATTTGTTGCATATTTTAGACATATGCAGTAAGTAGTAAGTCACCAATTCCTGCCGGGATCGATGGTAAAATGCTTCTGCTTACGCTTCTAGTTACTAAAATACTAAAATGTTCAATAGCTTGCGCGCTGTTATATAGTCGCGGTTCGGCGCTTATCGGCTCAGTGGCCACGCCTTCCGCTTGCTGATTGGGTATTTCCGGTTGAGTTGTTATAGGGCCAGACCGGGGCGGCATGGTGTTTAACATAATTTTCCAAGAAGTCGATAAGTCTGGATTTCAGTGCGTGCGTTTAGACTGTGAGGCCTGTTCGCGATTTAAATTGCCTCTCTTACGACTCTCGATTCCGGGTGTTCTATATTTGCCAATACTCTGGTATTCTCAAAGTCTATTCGGTGTGACGTCGTGATCCTCAATGGATGTTGTTTTTTTCCTGCTTTCATATGGCGTTCTGGTGTTCATGATCTCTAACTTGAATTCTTCTGTTAGTTTGCCCCACATAGGTTTTATGACAGCCTGCACATGGAGTCCTCAACACCGTGCTTATTTGTCTGGCTGTATTGAAAATAGTATTGATATTGTGTCTCCGTAGAATTCAAAGTAAATTTTTATAGTTCTGGTGAAAATTACAAATTCAAAACAAGCATAATAACTGAGATTATTATTCATACATTACTTAAAGAACAGGTTAAGATAATTTTAAGCTGCTTAAATATTCTCTTTTTATTCATAAAATGCTGTTGTTAACATTCAATTTAAACTTGCAAAACCTCTACAATAACAAAAATAAAAAAACGCACATAAAGTCGTTATATCACCACCCAATAAAATTGATCTGCAACATTAAACAAGTGAATTTCATAATTCCGTCTGTAGAGAAAGCAAGAAACAGCACAAAAAAACGGCCGGTATGTGTAAAGAAACTTGCAACAATAAATCCGATATATGATTTATTGGCCGACCAATAAACATGATTGTGAGGAAAAAAGAAGAAAGAGCAAAATCGACGACATTCACAAAAGAAAGAGAGGAATGACGAGGTATATGTGGCCATTAAGTGGATAAAAAAAAATTCGATACACGATCAATAATAGTTCGCATACTTCAACCTGAACGTGAGACAGACACACACACACACATGAATTCGATTGGTGCGCCAATACATGTTTACTTCATCTCGTTTTTCATCATTATTTCATCGAGATTGCCGTTTTTCTTTTCGTCTTCTTCAACGAGAACAACGCAAGGAACAACGTAAGCCGAGGCAATAAACAATTGAGAATCATATTCGTGCTTATAGCTGTCATATTTATTGTACATGCCATCCGAACCAGACTTTGACTTCGAGTATTATTATATGTTTATTATTGGGCTTTCAGTGACGTACGATTTATGGGTCGATAAAGTTTATATCGACATTATCGGTACGGTATTGCTGTCCTTGTTCTTGTGTGATCTCTGCGATGGTCTTTTTCTCTTTGGTTCAACTCCAGATTATTTGCAGAGTACATTTGACGATTGATATCTACACAAATCTGTAACTGATAAGAAAAGTATGTTATTCTTTCTCTAGTCCACTAGAGATTCATGTCTTGTTATTTTAACTCAACGGACGAATAGAACCTACAAGGAAACTCTTGGGAATCACGGGATCTCTTGAGTAAAAATTAAATATTTACGATAGAATTCAAGCCCAGGTCGTCCCAAGTATATACAAGACGGTCTCAGTAAAAGTATGACAGACTCAGAACTAATTCTGGAAGTTTGGTAAAAAAATTGCACACGCTCTTTAATCACGACACAAGTAGTTCCCAAAATAATGCAATTTTTGACAACTTTGACTACTGCATTGAGAAAATTATAAAAATTTTGATGAACTGTCTAAACAGCAGAATAGGTTAGGTTAGGAGGTTTGATATAATGATATTAAGAAATCTGAGCTAAACTTTACTTTCTTCTCATGCGCCAAACTTTTTTACCAAGGAGTAAGCAAGAAAAAACTTGGTTTTAATCGCATCATTCTGTATGTGAGACCCGCACTAAGTAAAAGAGCTCGAATTACCCCCTAGGTACCCGAGATATACATTGGGTACCCAAGCCCCAAATCAATTCTACATCATCCACTCATATACAATTTCCCACAAGTCTGCCTGTTCTCTTTCCTATCTTTCTTTTCCTTTTACGAGATTTATGACAAACTAACTTATCCTTCAATTTTACCTACTCTTCGAACTGTCTATTTCTCGCGCCCTTCTTTCCATGTCTGGCGTTCAAAAAAACGTACGTTTTGCTGTATCATCTGCCATTCAGTAGATCCATATTTCGTCCCTATGTCCTAAAACATCCGTGTCTGGTCAGTAACTGAGTCACCCAATAAACTAGGTCCCTTGAGCCTGTTCATGTTCCAACCAAACGACGAGTTACACTGCCTGTTCAAAAGTTGATTTAGAGCTGTCATAGGAAAGTTGTTACAAAAGAAGTGGTGAAATGAAAGCTTTCTGGTAACTATGTGTTAGCTATATATGGACAGTTCTTGATTATAGAAAGAGTGTTTTGATGTTATTGAAAGTAAATAAAGTGGTTTGTAACAATCTGTATGGTCTGCAAGAAATTATGGAGGTCAGTTTCTCAAACTTTGCATGCTGGTGACGAACATCGACGTATTTTGTTTTCTACATGGTTTAGAGGCATGTGCCTTGACAATCCACAGTTTCGATTAAAGGTGTTATGATCAGATGATTAGCATATCTGGGCTAAAGAAAACCCTTTCCATATAGAACAAAGACGACCCCAGATAAAGTTTGGTTTTAATGTTTGGTGTGGTATCATAGGGTCTACTATTCTGGGGCCATTTATCTATGACAAATAACTTACTGGGGAGCGCTACTTGCATTTCTTGCAATACACTTTTCAAGACATTGCATGTTGCATTATTTGAATTTGAGAACTCTTTTAGAAACTGAGTGGTTCCAACATGATGGAGCACCTGCTCATAACGCGTTATTAGTGAAACAACACTTAATAATATCTATCCAAATTCTTGGATAGGAAGAAATGGCCCACGCGAATAGCCACCCCGGTCTCCCGATTTGGCAGTTATAGACTTCTATTTATGTCAATCTTAAAAAATGGAAAGTTTGTCTAAATAACAATGGTGGACTTTTCGAACATAAATTGTAACCATTATTGTGTACTTTAATTTCTTAAGTTTTTAGTAAGTACCTACTTATTTAGTTTCTTCGTTATATCTGATATACCTAAGAAAAAAATCGTTCAATGTTTATTGGAATAGTTATTAATAAATCAATCTATTTCATGGCTAATTACGTTAAAAGTGAAAATAAGAGAGAAAAGCATCCATAACTCCGTTATTTTTATGAATAACTATATCGAGTATTATATCGTTGTAAAGCTCTAAAAATGTCCGATTTTTTGAGGTCATAGCCAACTATGGTTTCCATTCAAAAAAAGATAAGTTTGTGTCATATCTCGAAAACTTTTTTTATACAATCAAAAACAATTTCACTAAATGGACAGAATTTCGTTTTTTCAAAATATCTAGTAAGCCATCACTTTTTACAAAAATCCGAAACTGTCATTAAATTGGGCCAGTAAAACTGCAAATTTTCCCCAATCTAACCATTGCTCTATCTCCGCTAGTTTCCGAGATCCCCTTACTGATCATAAAAAAACTCACCTTGTATATACCTTAAAGATTCTTCTAGTATTATAAATTTAATGTTAACTTCTTCACAGTTGCTGCATGCGCCATCAATACTAGTAGTTAAAGACATCATTTATAGTGGCATAATCAAAAGTTCAGTCAAAAATATGGTCTTAGAGAATAGGTAATAGTTATGACTAGTAGCCTGAGTTAGGTACTACTAGTCATTTTAAAAATATGTTGTTATAAATTCAGAGTTCTTAGTCATAGTATTGGCCAACATTAGAAATTGAGACAAAAGTCCTGAAGATATATAAACTAAATAAATACTAAAAATTGCAGTTACTTAAATGCAATATCATTTTTTATGGAATGGATTATTACTGTTACTGCCAGTAGAACTAAAGTAGAATTTATATGTTCATAACAATTAATATAACAAAGAAAACTTAATTTTTTTATATAAAATAGACTCACTCTGTATCCTCGTATGTTCGTTCCTCAGAATGCAAAACAACAACCGAAACGGTAAACCATCGATGAATGCCTCTTTGCTTTTATCGAAATTGACAAAAAACAACATAAATTATATGATCCCATAATATTTTCTTTGGGCAACAGCAACAGCGACACTCTAACCCATAATTATGTCTTATAATGGGTGTGAAATTAATAATTAGTGAACACTCGGTAGGTATAATTATGGGTTGTATGTTTATAAGAGGAAAAAATTAATTAAACGAAGATTTAAATAACAACACAGCTATATGAACCGGCACTGAAAACGTGGCTAATTTTTTTTTTGTACGCCTACAGTATTACACTCTAATAGTTCTTTTGTCGTCTTTTATCTTTGTGCCCTTCGACTACTTCGAAAATTATAGCATCAAATTCAGTAGATATGCATATTTATTTGAAATCTGTATTATGTGAAGTTATTACAACCGAATAGAATCAATTAATATTACTCCAACCACATTAACGTATTAAAGAAAAGTTACAGATTTCAACGATATGCATACAGCAACAAGAAATGAACAAGAAATTAAAAAATTAAAAGGATTCGTAATAACAAATTTAGTAAATTACAATTATGATGTTTATAGGATTTAATTAAAGCTTTTATTCTACGATTATTTGAACTAGGATTTTGTTACATACGATTCTTCATGTCAATTAAATATGCCACATAAAACGTTGACATAATACTACAAGTGGTAAGACATGGTTTTAATGTCTTCATTTGCAATTAAATTAAGTTACAGAAAATGAAGTAATTCTGTAAAAGTGTCTTTCGTTAGCCTCAGGTCTCATATTAACGATATACAATCCGTCTGACCCTTTGAAAACTGCGTCGTCTTTACAACAACTAATAAAACGATTGGAAAGTAGTAATTTATCCCCAGGGAGTAATCATTCACAGCCTCTGAACGGATCCTTCAGAAAGAGAGTACTCTATATCTTTCTGAAATCGTATTTACAGCGAACACTGTTCAGGTATATCGAATGTTCAGATTCCATTCAAAAACATTACAAGGGAACAGAGGAGAACTTAAATTCATTCATTCATCCCCTTTTCATTCATTGCTAGTTGAGACATCAATGGTACGATCCATCTAAATCCACCCACAAACAACCCATCAGTCTTTTGATGTGCACCTAATAATTGTCCAGAATGCTCTTTGGGAAATTAAAACATGCATTACATCGTTTTCATTTTCAATTGCAATTAGTTTTTTTTTGTTGTTTCCAATGAGTTTGGTGTACAGTTGGGTATATTTATGGTTACCTCATTTCAGTATATGACTATTCTTATGTGATAAAGTTTTTCTTAAATCTATATATAAATAGGCAAAGACAAAACGATTAGGTACCATTTTCTCCTGTGTCTCTCAACCGATTTTCTTCATGTTTGTTTTTTTTAGTAGCTACTGACAACCTTCAGTGCAGAATGCTAATATTAATTTATAATATTGGTTCATTCATTAAATAAAATATAATAAAAATTCATTATTTACGTCGATAACGTCAACGCCAAACAACTGAATGTGCTGCCGCCGCCAGATCAAAACATTGAGTAATTAAATATAGAGGGACCAATGCTGTTATATACTTAGAGCATGTACTTCTGGAAGTAGTATGCAAGCATTGATATTGTTTAGTGGTAAAGTAATTGTTGAATTTATAATTATACAGGGCGATTCCAGATATGTTAGAAATCTTTTTTTTTGTGGGTTGCACATAAGCTGTTGCATATATAGGGTGTTTAAAATATAGAGTAGAGTGCAATTATAACTAATAAAATAATTATATAGGGAAGCCCATTAGCGGTTGAATTTACAGGGTACTTGGAGTAGAAGGTGCAGTAGAATTACAGTTATAGAGGGTGGTGCAAAAAATATTATACAGAGATGCATATACAGGGTGGCGGATATGGAAATGCAACATTTCGTAACCCATACGCAGTAGTATATATAGGGAAGATGAAATATAGGGTGAGAGGAATAACAGATATACAGGATGATGATAAAAAAATGTTCGAAAAGGAAATGATTTATAGAGTAGCCCACGAAGAGTTCCATATATATGATGATTGAAATATAGGTCGGAGTAGAATTATAGTTTCTGAAGATAGTTAAGAATTTCATAAACAAAAAGAGTAAATACGGTGGCACATAGGCAGTGGCATATACAGAATGGTTTACCGGGTGGTTCAAAAATGTTAAAAAATATTATGCGTGGTCCATGAGCAGTTGCAGATACAGGGTGGTGGAAATATATAATGAGATGAAATTATTATAATGCGGATTTTAATAAATGTTAGAGATGTGAGTGCAATTATAGCTAGAGCTGGGGGGGGTTAGAAAAAATAAATATGTAGGGTAGCCCATTCGCGGTTGAATTGTTGTCATATTAAATTAAGAACTACGAATTTGAACACAAATAAAGTCCTATGAATTATATATGAAAAAAACTTGAATTTCGTTACTTATTTGTAGAAGCGAGATGTAAGACCGACATTTAGGATTTTCGAGGAAACTATCACACAGAGGTTCCGAATCTGGATCAATTCCGTGTAATTGCTGTTGTCCCTAAAGTCCTAGGGTAGAATGTTAACATAAAATTTTCAGGTTATTTAACCTGCCAGAGACATTGACATTGACACAATTGGTCGAATCTATAATTATGTTCCAGTTACTTATTTGTTCATTCATCAGGGTTGTTTGTCTTCAGGAGGAGTTGAAACAACTCTACATTTAATTTTGAGGTTAAAAATAATAAAACGTTATGTTACATTTATTCTCTATAACCTCAAAATACAATAACAAACTATCGGTTTCTAATTCATTTATTTTTCCTACAAACAAAATTAGGCCTTATCGGAACAGAAATGCGAGATCTTTCTATATGCGACTGATCATAATTTCGACTTTTTCAATGGGTTTCACTGACTGACATGTATCACTTTTAGTTGAAGGAACAATTTGTTATGTAAGATTTGTAACCATGGTAACTTATAGGTGATTTACCTCTGACAAATATCAGTCCTACATTTTTCAAAGTACATCCATGTGTTGTTTAAAATCAATTTTTTCACCTACAATTGGTTTTGCGTAAAGCCCAAGGTTCAATTTTTGATAAAAAGAATATTTCCATTACTTTTTTTTCATTGTTTTGGTAAATGTCTTCCAATAAGGAAACTAATATGTATACAGGGTGACCCAACGTAAACGAGTTACCTGGAAGATTTCCCAATTACTTATTTTTTACGTAGTAAACAGAATAATTTAAACAATGTATCACACATTTTGAATAACTTATCCACATATTTTCAAATGATGTTTTTAAACGGACGCCATTTATGAACTGACCGGTACATATCAAAATGCTAATATCTGGATGTCGTCCCTTTGAAGTATCGAGGATGGCAAAAAAATCAATTTGAATGAAATGAGGGAATGATTATGTCGAGTGAACGTGTTTTGTTATCATCGGTATGCATGGTTTGGTCAATTGAAATGGGGTTCGCAATGACATAACAAGAGGACTATTCATTGCAGATGTTTTATTTGTATGTGTTCATCACGGCCGTGACAAAAAGAGTTTTTTTACTGCTTTGGTCGGCATGTTAGTGGACATGCAAATAAACACTACGAGTTATTGCAAGCAACAAAGGTACAGTGTGTTTTCTTAAATTATTCCGTTGGTGTTTCGTGAATATTTAAATATTTATTACACATAAGTTGTGTACAACAAACGATGCCAATTAATATATTTTTAAAGGTAATAACATAAATGTAACATGCAGAAAGATGTATCATCTACCTGTCATCCTGAATAATGTGGCAGCGACCTCTGAGGACACCTGTAGAGCTTGGTCAGCCCACGCGTACATTCTGATGGTCTGCTAATATACTCTTCTCTACAGTCGGTGTCAGTTGTAAATGCCTTATTAACTTGGCATTTTTCATTTTGGATTTATGAACATCTTTACATTATATCTTATTCACGATTCTCGTATTCGTTTTTTGCTTTTTCTATTTGCAATGTTATATTGCTGAAATTTTCTCTTAGTTCAATGGCAAGTTTTTCTCCACTTCGTTTTACATATTTGATTTATGAAACAATTTCTAGTATTTTGTGAAAGGTACCGGGGTGAAATTAAAGTGATGACGTTATTTGGTAATTAATTGTTGTCAGTATTGACTAGCAATTTCTACTAGTGTGCATTATATGAGTGAAGCTAGAGTTTGATCATGTGGCATTCTAGTTTTTACATTTCATTAAATGGCATGCAGAAACATGAAAATGTAATAAATTTGTGGAACTTAACTAAATTGTAACTAAAAATAAATTATATTCCATTTCCATTTATTATTTTTTCCTCTATAAAACAATTTGCTATACAATATTGCCAAAATTATTCATCACACTTTTCATCACACTTTTTTAGCTTCTATTAGCTTTTATTAGCTTCCCCTGAGTCTGGTGATCTATGTAACAGGATCTTTAAAGTAAATTTTAACCTGTTTCTAATTGTAGTACCAAACTGAAACGTTGAATATACAGGGTGTTTTTAAAACAGGGTTACAAACTTCTGCTATGTACAGAACTCATTAAAATAAGCAGAAAAGTCCCGAATAACATATGCCCTAAGACGCACTATTAGGAAGTCAGGTATATGCCATATCAGTTAACTTAAAGTTTTGATCTAACTAAAGAGTAATTTACAAACTCAATTTACTCGAAAACCATGGGAAATATCGATTTGAACAAACATAATATTTTTTATGTAAAATTAATTAAGATTTTATAAATTTGTAGAGAAAATTGTAAAAAAATAAGGGCTGAAAACCCTTTTCACCAACCTAAATAGGATGCTTAGGATTTGAATGCCGAAAAACGGAGTAGCTCATGATATTTGACGTAAAAAGTTATGGAAGATCTATACATTTTAACAATAAGCGAAAAAAAAAAAACAGTTTTGTTTGAGCCCCTCTTAAGGGTATATAACTTCAAAGTGGGCGATTTAGGGCACATGTTAATGGGGACTTTTTGGCTTATTTTCATGAGTTCTAAATGCAGTAGAAGTATGGAACCCTATTTTAGAAACACCCTGTATATGAAGTTTGGATAATAATATAATTATTTGTTATCCCCGAGCTTGGTATAGTATAGAAGGATAATGTAAATTTTATAGTGATGCCGGCACATCCACCAAAATGTTTTTATTGTATTTTTACATTTTTGTCGATCCTCCATCTTTTAGGGGTGTTTTATAGCCTATTACACTATAATTAGTAAGGTACAGAATGTAAAAACCCTAACCTCAAACCTTTATTTTGCACCCTAACACCAAACCTTTATTTTAAACACTCAACGCCGTTTCAACAACTCTAAGTTGTCATCATCAAGGAGTAAACCAACAGTCAGTTAGGGTGCATAACTGTGTTTTTACATTTGTGACACACAAAAGGTTCCACAGCATTTCCATTAAGGAATAGAATATCATTAATTTTACAATATATAAATGGTTAAATACTGTTGCTCCATTGGTTCTTCCTTTACGTCATCGTTATTAATAGCAAAACCGCTATTCTTTTGAGCTGTGTAATTTGCTGAAGAGATGGCTGTCTTTTCCTTCCTAAAGATAAATACATTTTCTATTTCATGGCTTTACTCTTTAGCCGAATTATTAGAATGATCTGGATTATGCTACCTAGCACTTGGTGTAATTACAACAAGTTTGGTATCCTTCATACCTAAATCTTTGTTTACTTTGATATTTATTTCCCACACCCATATCATAGGTGGTGTATTTTCATTGCAGTGTTTTAAGGGACTTAAGGCTCCTCCAAACCTACTCAAAAACTTAATATATACCTTGTTTACTTGCTTTCACGCAGGATTTCTGTCGTTCAGAATATTGAGTTGTCTAAGGCCCTTTTATCCTAGATAGACAGACAGATTAACTTTGTCACTGTAGGGCTAACAATTTTTCTAATGCAGCTGCACTGTTATAGCAATAAACCAGATTGTTAGACATTCTTTTCATAGTGACAGACATAAAGCTTGAATTGACTATCCTTTATCTCTATAATTGGATACATTTTTATTATTCTGATGAGTCTAGGTAAATTCACTCTTTATTGGGAACTACATAAGGTTGGGCAAAAATCCTTACTGCTCATAGAGTCTTCAGACAGATGAAGAACATTCAATCTACTTCTTTCACAAACGTCAAAACTGAATTATATATTTTAATTATTATATTCGAGAGTAAGTATTTATTATTGGAAAATTGTATATAAAAATCGTAGTGGTAAAAATCTGTATAGATCTGCCCAACAGCATCTTATTTATTCTAGAAACGCGTTATAACCACTTTGCTTGACTTGAAGATGGTTCTCAAAATAGCAAACGAAACGTCACTTAACATTCTTTGGCGAGAAAATGTGATAACCATTTCCATTTCGTAGTAAATCACTAATTAAAACTTGCTCTCTTGTTGTTTCAGGTTGTCGTGAAACTGCATTTATCTATGCCATAACCTCAGCAGCTGTCACTCATTCTATTGCCAGAGCCTGCAGTGAAGGTAACATCGATACCTGCAATTGTGAAACTCATTACAAACAACATCCACGTGTTTTTGCCAACGGCAACAACGCATTGGCATCGATGCCAAATGTACGAGATTTCGAGTGGGGTGGTTGTTCAGACAACATCGGCTTCGGATTTGAAGTGAGTAGGGATTTCGTCGATACTGGAGAAAGAGGGAAGACCTTGAGGGAGAAGATGAATTTGCACAACAACGAAGCTGGAAGATGGGTAAGTCGAAATTAGCTTGTTGACATAAAGTATGCTTTATTATATTTGAAGATAAATAACAATCTTATCCGATTATCTGCTAAGTTTTTGAGTTTTATGTTGATCGTCTTTTTCACATTAACTATTTCTTTTTCGAGTTCTCTTGGTAGGCTTTTGTTGGGTCATTCTTGCTTTTTGACAAATGTAAACAGTACTAAAGAGTCTATCTATTTACCATAGAACAAACGCATAGAGTTGAAAAATGTAATACCTATTGGTTTCTGAAATTCATAATGCATTTAAGGTGATTATGATTTATTTGAAACGAAAGATATTAGTTTTGAAGTCTCAAAATGCCTAATGTACTAAAGCTGATCATCAATATTGAAATACTCTTTGGGGTTATAGCTGATGTGAAATAAACAACCAATTTGCCTTTGAAAAGATTTTCCAAGTTAATGTCAGGCCACCAACTTACAAAAAACTCAATTAAATCTAATATTTCTACTGAATCTGTATCTCTACTTTCCCTGACATTCACTCCGGGAAATTTCAATACAATATAAATGTTACTGATTTTATTTTTCGGTGTTGGTCCTGTCTGTAAAAGAAAAACTCTGCTGCATGATGCTCCTTGGTCCAAATCCTTACATTACCTACGAAATCACTAGCAAAATTATCATCGTTCTCAGTTGTTTACTTTAGCGTAATAGCAAATTTGCATCAGTTATCCTTCTTCTAAGCCATTTTCTGAAAAGACAATTCAACTGTTAAAGAACTGCGTAAACGACATGTTTGAACACAATCCAACTACATAATTCATGAGAAAAAAATAACATAATGTTTATTGGTCTTGGCCTTGATTTGATCAATGTCCAGTATTACATTTGATGAAGTGTATATTGTATCAGTCCTTGTCCATATTACCTGTAAATAAACCAAAAAAGATGTCAATTTTAATGAAGTACAGAAATACAGTTGTAATAATGTAATCCAAACAAAAGGTAAAGTCTTTCCAAATTTTGAAAAATCCTACCAATGAGTTCAATGCTTTTTGGTTTCGTGTATCATTGAATACTGGAATATTTCCAAGTAATCTTTATTTTAATCTTCACTGATGAAGACACTTTCAATGGTAATGCATCAATAACATTCGTAATTCACATCAATGGTCTGAAGAAAGAGCTACATTTGTCAAGAACACTTCTATATAAATGGTATAGTTTGGTAAACAATCAATTGATTGGGCCGGTTGTTTTACCGTATTGGAAGATATTCTTTTCGTTACAAGAATGCTTATGGTCTTCCAACAAGACGGGACTCCTGATCATTTAAGTCATTCCCCAGATGATGGATCGGTATGAGGTTGGTTGGAAAATGAAGTTTACAAAGAAAAATTAAGCACAAAAGTCCGAAGTTGGTGATGGCATTTTTGAAAAATAAACTCTGAAAGTCCGATTTGCCTTTTTTTTGTTTAGAGCTGTAACTCTTCAATTAATTGAAAATGGGTATATGTATTACATTTTGTTTATACTACCACCATTTAAAATATCCACAGTTCCTACAGAAATACCTTGAATTTGGGATATTATTCAATATCTGTTGGAAATGATTAAGTAAGTAGTTTTGTATATGTATTTTTTATGAGATTCTTGTCAAAGAAATGTTCTTGTAATGCAGTCAAAAGTAAAACAAACCGTTTTGAAAATTACGCGGTAAACTAACATGAAAGTTATGGTTGTGTTTGCTGCACATTATTTTTGAGTGCACTTAAAAACAATCTCTATTCATATTACGTTATCGTAATTATTATATCGATAGGGGGAATACTAGCAAGTTCGCATTAAGAATACCCAAAATAATCCCCTTCATCGCGTTATTTCAAGTCATAACATGAAGGACGAGCGTTTGCCAACATTATAACACAAAACAGATACCCGAAAAAACCATCAGTTTTGTTTTACCATTATCAAAACGCAATTAATTTCCGACTCGATAAAGTTTGTTCCTTACACCTATATAATAAAATAAAAATAGATTTTGTGGGAGAAGGATGGCTAATGAGCCGAATGGCTTTAGCCGGCCGGGTATTTCAGTAATGGTCGAGCGAAAGAGAGCCAGAAGATAATATTTTCATTCTCCTCATTAGTGGTATCAGCAACAGCAAGTCTTTGGTAAAGAGTAAAAACTTCAAAGAGAAATATTTAACCGCAAATAAAAGAGTGAAGAGATAGAAGAGAAGGAATGCGTGCAATCACAACTGCCAACATAAATATTGGAATGTGGAACGGACCCATGAGAACTGTCACTTTGAGAAATGATCGGATTCGTTACACAAACCTGCAATTTTACTGACGCTGGGGACATTTCTCATTCTTTCCCGCAGTCATGTACAAAAAGCTGGATTTTTGTTCTCATTTTTTTAAGTAAACCCGTAATTGTGCCGGCAGTATGGAAAAGCGACAAATGGACAAACAATTTAGAGTGTTTCCCTTAATTTTATTCGATAAGCATATTAATGATGTTTAATTATTTTTAATTAATGCTTAAAATGACACGCTCGTAATTCATTTAAATCATTATTTATTCAAAAAAGGAACGAACATCTTTATCTATATTAATTTCTGTCTGATGTTTTGATGTTTTGGGAACTGAATAAACGTTTCGGTAGTAATTGAGGTACAAATTTCTTTAAGAATAATTCTGGTAAATTTCCCCAAGCACTCTTTACGTTTTAACCGACTTCCAAAAAGGAGGAGGTTATCAATTCGTCGCGTATTTTTTCGCTTTTTTTTTTGTATGTATGTTACCTGATTTCTTCTCCTGTGGTGCACCGTTTTGAATGAATATGGTCTTGTTTAATAGAGTATATATCTGGATTGGTGAAACTACAATATCAATACCAATATCCCTAATATTTTAGTCGATTTTTCGATAACTCCTTATGGATGTGTATAGTTCTTTAACGTTTAATCTTTTAAGGAAGATCCTTAGGTGATCTCATATACTTTTCTGCGACGTGCAACTTGCAGGTTTGCACAAAATCGCCGAAAATTCCAAAATTCTTATCACAAAATTCATCGAAATGACATAACGGACATTTCCTCATAAATATTTAAATTCCAACGTAATAGTGCGGAAATTTAAGGCACTGGAAGTTTTAATTGCGAATTTGAAAATTTTCTATGTACATCTCAAGCATATAGGTAGTAAAGCATAGTATTTTCGACTCCTTAAATCAATGAGTACCAAGCTCGTTTTGTTTGTATACCAGGCAAATGCCTATTTAAATGCAAATTTTTCCATTTTGCGAAGACGGTGCTTTTGGTTGTCACATTCTCCCGGCCTAATAGAAAATTCAGTAACAACACATGTCAAACTTTAAACTGCTATTTGGTGGGTTTATAGACAGGGTGTTTAGTTATAGCAAACAAAATCACAAAGTAAAGTGGTAGAAGGAGTTGCATTTATATGAAGATAGAAATATAGGACGGACTAGAATGATAGTCGTCCGTAGGCAGCCGTATATACAGGATGGTTGGAATATAGGGTGGACTGGACGTTTGGTGGTATTAAAATGTTGGAAAAAATGTGAAATTGAAATTATATAGGATGATTAAAAAACTGTTATATGAAGTGGACATAAGCAAATCATATACAGTATGGTTGAAATATATGCTGGAGTTGAATTATATTTATACAGTGTGATTAAAAAATATTTCTTTTATAGCCTATAAGAAGTTGCATAAAGTGTGGAGAGGAATTAATGTTACACAGGGCGATAATATAAAATGTTAAAAATGAAATAATTTATGGGATAGCCCACAAGGAGTTATATACTATGGTTGAAATATAGGACAGATTTGACTCCGTAAATATGGGATGGATTCTACTCCGTCCTATACTTTACAGAAGGCAGCTAACAAATTTATGCTTGTCCGTGGGAAGTCGTATGTACAGGATGGTTGGTACATAGATTGGAGTGGAATTATCTATAGTTATACAGGGTTGACAAAAAAGTTGAAAAAAAGTTACATGGCGTAGTCCATAAGGCATAAATACATTTTGGGCTTATTAAGTCAACGCGTACTAGTACATTTTGTTCGTAAATATTTACCTGTCAATTTAAATGAGAAAGTATCATTGTGTAATGTTGAGGCTTTCAATGTTACCTGGTTCTATCTATTAAGGTTATACATACAAAATAAAAAATAAAGAATGAAAACTACCTGACTTCAAAAAAAAAAACTAAAAAGTTGAAAATGAAACATTTTAAAAAAAATATGTAACCGACTTCTACCTATAACTAAAAAGCTAAAAATAATTATAACCAAATACAACTCTAGCAAATAAATAACACATTCAGTGTTCTTAGGTACCTACCCAGGAAGTAAAAAATGTAAACATTAAAAGGTGCTCATTCTGTACAAATTACCTACCAATCTAGTACATTTTTGAAGTCGGTGCCAAGCAACAATCAAATTTGATGAATTAGTAGATAAGTACGCAATGAAGGATTTTAGATTTGCTTGGCACCGGCTTCAAAATATACTGGATTGGTAGGTAATTAATTTGTACAGAATGAACACCTTTTAATGTTTACATTTTTTACTTCCTGGGTAGGTACCTAAGAACACTGAATGTGTTATTTATTTGCTAGAGTTGTATTTTGTTATAATTATTTTTAGCGTTTTAGTTATAGGTAGAAGTCGGTTATATATAAAAAAGTTTTTTTGTTAGACAAATTGTTCATAATTTTCGTTTGATATCCAAAACCGATTGCTTTTAATTCTAGTCTTACCTTTGTACCGGTGCAGCTTCTTGTTAAATTGGGCAAAACAGCTTTATTAAATTTAAAATGTATGTCTTCGTGGGTGTGTACCCAGCTTTTAGTTTTGGGAGGGGCAAAATTAGAAAACAAATTGTCCGAGAGGGGGGCAAATCGGAAAAAAATTGTCCTAGAGAGAACGGAACAAATCAGAAATGTTTTGGTCCAGGGGGGACATAAGTCAGCACTTTTGTTGGAAGCTTTAATGGCTCATGACAAGTTTTTCAGGTCATGAGGGGCAGCTGCCTCCCCTGCCCTCCGTCGGTACCACTCTGTATGTTATTTAATAATTCTTTGTTAATTTGGTTGCTATGAACGCCTTTGGTTTCTTGTAAATACTAATATATTGATTATTCTTGATGATTATATGTGTTCGTTCTTTTTTTTTCAAATGGGGACTTTCCTAGAGAGGTATTTGTCAAAGTTTGATGTATATGGAGTTTAAATCACATGATATTTTGTAGATGTTGAGATTCTCAGTTTGTTAATTATTACATATTTCCTACTTGGAACTAGTACAGTTGTATAATGATATTATTAAATTTTTGTTATGGGTATACAGGACCCATTGTACAGGTTTTGAATGGATTAACTAATTAAATTATAAGATCTAGTATTGCGTTTTCAGTTTACATATATCTTTGCCTAGAAATAGCATCACATTTGGACCTTATTTTGACAATTAAATTATAAGAGCGGATAGCATCACATTTGTTATCAAGAGCGGATTATTTAAAAATACCAAAATTTTCAAGTCTGGGTTTGATCTCGCTTGCCATGTCCAATATCTTGTAACATTTGGTATTTGTAAATATACAACTCTTAGTATCAAATGTGGGGTAATTTTCTAAGAATCCGTTAAAACAAATTATAAAAAATATCGCTCAGAATACTGTATTCATTATTCTCTAGTGCTGATAATCGGGTAAGTTAGGCAAACAATCAAATCTCAGTATAAACTTAACACCTTAACCTTGAGCAAAATTCGGTGCAGATATTGTACCAAGCAACTCTAATAGAACTGTTAGAAATGCAGTGGCGTTATAGAAGTAAAAAGGCATGAGTACCCTTCTGTACGTTATCGAAACAAACCAAATCCTGTATACTTTCTGCAAAATCACTCAATGGCAACTAACAGCATCAGCTTTTCTGATATTTATATCATTCATTTCCTTAGATCGCCAGCATTTGTAGGTAATGGGGCAGCTAAACCATCCCCTCTACTTTTGATAACGCCAGAAAGCCACGCCCCGTCTCCGTATCTGATTGCTAGAATAAACCCTCAACTTAGATCAACATCCTGATTTCGGTTTATTAAGACTCTGATTGGTGGTCTCAAAGTTCCTTCGTGGGAACAAGGAGGCTCTAGGTTATTGGTTGGTTTATAGATCTGGAACACTCTTGGGCGTTAATCTATCAGCGAGTTCACCAAAATCGCCGAAATCAACTGATTATCGTTTGCCTGTTGGTTCGGTCTTGCAGGGGGCTTAATTTTGAATAAAAATTGACGAAAGAAACTGTATGATTGCTGTGATGTCATGTATTGGTTCAAAATTGATCCGATTCAGGCGTTGGCCACCTCTGTCAGTGGAATCGCTGTCAAATTAAAAATCAATTAGGGGTTTGACCTAGGAGTCCGTTTAGTCAGTTAAAAAACGCTCAAAAGCTCACTAGAT
Organism: Octodonta nipae; assembly: GCA_034190945.1. NCBI lineage: Eukaryota > Metazoa > Arthropoda > Insecta > Coleoptera > Chrysomelidae > Octodonta > Octodonta nipae. The sequence continues at coordinate 113,253,503 of CM067221.1, read as the reverse complement.
CGTAATTCGTTGGGGCAGCAGTGTTGGCAGTGGGGCACCAACAAAATTACTTACTACAGCTATAGCTAAAAATAAATAAAACAAGGTACAATGATTTACGAATTGAAACTTCAATCAACTGGTGTATTATAAAGGAAAATACGGGAAATTGTCGGACATTTATGTAGAGGTGAGTAAAGCAAGGCCAACACCAAGACTTTGGCGGTTTGGTATCAATCCTGGTCTTGGTTATCCAAGTCTTGGTATTGGCCTAGTAAAATTCTCTGGTCTTTGACCTAGTCTTGCCTTGTGGGTATTCCTCATTTAATATTAATAGATCCTTACCTACATTCTATGTATGAACAACATGTCTAATTAAAGAAGTTAAAACTGAAACTGAACTCAGCTAAGAATGTTATAAAGCTAAGATTGTTATAAATCATTTATAGGTGTTCAAGCTTAAAGTTTTCTGAAAAAATATTGTTGTATTTGATGTCAATGACTTATTTAAATATCAACAAACGCTAAATATGAAATAGTTAGATTTCAAATTAGAACTGATTTTAGTATTTGTGGTGTTTTACTACTTGTCTTTAAAGAAAATCCCAAAGGCAAATTCAGCGTTGGCAATACTAAAAGTCAATCATAAATTTGCCTAATAGCACTCTTATAAACCACTTAAGAAGAAGCGAAAGTCAACGACAAGCTTCATTATGGGAATAGTTACAGAGCGTGAAAAGATTTACGGTTTCACTGAAGTACGTAACACAACTTATATATTTATACCCAGAGATGAGACGACTAAATAAAATGGAAAAAGAAAAACGAACGAGAGAGAACAAAAAAAAAATAAACATCATCATCTTCTTATTACAGCATCATAACCGAAGTTACGGATGGTTGGCAAGTTCCACTTTTGCTTTTCATATGTAATCTATTTCTCATTTCGTAAAGCATGTGTGTCTTTTAATATGCTTGAATAAACTCGGGATAAAGTATCAGATACGTTTTAATTGACAATCAATTATTGCGACACATTTTCTAGGAAATTATTCCGATCCACCGCTCGCAAGGCTAGCGCTCTACTGGTTCAGAAGGAGTTACTGGATGTTAAGTTAATACTCAGCCACCTGAACGCTGCTGAAAAACTTCCGTTTATTTTCATATTTGTAGTGAATATCCACTCTTAGTCGAGCCATTTACCAGTAAAATCTATCAAAGTTATTGATATAGTTTAGTTTTAAAAAAGAACCGATTTCAAATAGAGAAAAATCAAACGAAATACAATGTGCGATCGATAATTAGTTGCTGAGATTTAAATTTTGAGATTTAGAAGATTTAGGTGACAGTTCTTTGATGATTAGTGATCTTTGCTTTATTTTTAGTGTTTCTGGCATAAAACAAGGATTTGGGCGATAATTTCCTCCATTTTTGAAGTTAGTACAAAAAAAGCAGCATGTTATTCTTAAATTCATATTTATTAATACTTTCAAATATATTTGATTGTTGTGGCTGACCAAAAAAGTTACTTCATATGGCATTAGTTGGTTTATTTATAAGAATAGCAAACTTCAAAATGACTTAAAATTATAATTTAATTAGATACTGCCACAAAAAAATAATTATTAACTGTAATTTCTACATCATTCAATTTTTTTTTACAAAAAATGATAAGTCGTTTGAATGATTAAGATCTAGAAAATGTATAGTCCTATAATTAAAGTTGAGTAAATATTATTTTTTTACTTTCTGGGTATCTTACCGATATCGGCAGTTTTTTGGGACACTTTATATACCTAACCTAACCTACATACACTGTACGATACTGAATTTGGGTAAATTAAATAAAATGCTATGAATGTCCTTGAGTCCACTGCGAGGTGCCAATAAAGCCAAGATAAATTTTTAATCTTACATAATCGAATAAATGTCCTTAAACAGCATCAGAGGTTACTTCTAATGGTCAGGTTACCATTAATGCCATCAAATTGTAAGAAGACGTTTCCATAAAGTCAATATCATATGTGAGTTCTAACATCCTCGGGCAGCAAAATTATCTTAGACACAAAAACATGAAAATTGAAGTAAAGAGCAATAGTCTGTGGTATTTTTTCCTGTCGGTTCTCTACTTTACCCAGATACTAGCAAAACAACAATTTGGAAGATTTAGATCTAAATCTAAATCTAAATTTAGATTTCTTTATTTGACTACGGTACATATTAAACAATGTTTGTACCACGTCCAAAATACAGTCTTAGTGAGAAAAAAAATCACAATTAAAATAATACAAATATGAAATTCATGTTAAAATTAAGAACAGATATAAACAATTAAAAATTAGACATTAAAATTCGGGGAGCACATTTTGTGGTTCATGTAATCATCAACTGAGTAAAAACAAAACTTTAGTAGGTAATTCTTCAAACTCTTTCTAAATTTATTTAAGCTCAAAATTTTTAATTCTTCTGGCAAGATATTCTTAGCATTGTAGTTTTGCGAGTGTTTCATTGTCTTATTTAATCGAAAACGGGTTTGTACATCTGTTTAGTCAAAACATTAATGTTTTTGGGTATCTCTACGAGCACGTGAAAATAATAAAGGAAAGGCAATGGCAAGATGCGGAATCTCTGAAATAAAGGTTGACACGACTCACGAACTCCAGTTTTAGCCAGTATTCTCACTGCTCTTTTTTGTAACTTGAATATCAGAACAGCATTTGACGAATTTCCCCAGATAGATCATATCATAATTCCATAATTGGTATGTGAGTGAAATAGTGAGAAATATGCAGTTCTTAAGATATTATAGTCTGTCAGATTCTAGGCCATGTCTGCAAACAGTTCTAGATGTGAAAAGTTTAAGTGGTTTTGTGTTTTTATATGATGCAATAATTAGCCTCTAGTTTTTATTTATTTAGAATGATGCCCAATTTCGTATAGTAAGAATAACTTTACCATTTTTAAAAAACTACGCTGACAACCGAACTAAAATAATTTCCGGCTCATTATCCACAGATATACTTGAGAAAGCAGATGTGTGATATCTTAAAATGCAGGGATTATTTGTCAAAATATTGATTTAAACAACGGTGAAAACTAACTAACAGTATGAATAGAGAAGAGAACGTCCATATGCTTCTTAAATTTTACTTAATATATAAAACTTTAAGTTTTTAGTGATATGTAGGTATTATGAAGTTTTGTTTTTACGAATTTTTTGCAATCTTGTTAAATCTGATGCCTCTAATTTTGACACAGTTTTTGTCCAAATATCTTTTGAAATTCCATTTGGACTAAGTCAGCTACAATTAATAAAATATTTCAATCCAACATACAAGCTATGAAAACATTTTAAACTGTAAAGGGACAAATAGCTTGAATTACAATATTAATCATTTGATTTTTTAATTCAATCTTACTAAGCAATTGAAATAACCTAAATTGGATAATATAACACAAGTGAAGAATTTTCTATAGACAAATACATGAACCTTGATTTTTCTACTTAGAATGCCAGATCAGAAACGAATGCTGTAATAAAAAAATATATTTCCTCATAAGGAGTAATTGCTGATTTCTTTTTCAGACAGATACCCATCCACAACTAACGTCAATTTGTATTCCACTATTGTCAATACGTGTAATGCAAAATGTGAAAGAAAGAGGTAAAATAAAATTAAAATTCTGTGAATATATGCTGTAAAAGCGGTACGATCAGTTGTAATAGGGGACACCCTGCCGAGTACAGATGTCTTTTAAGAGCAGAAAGCATTCAAGAACACACTCACTACTCACTAATATGCTATATCAGAAAGGCCCCCCTGTAGAGATACACCGTGTTACACACTACGACTAATGCGGTTCTCGATGTGCCCAATGCGACCTTTCCGTCGGTTGGGATTCATGTATTCTCTTTAACGTTGAAGGGTAATTTTTCAAAAAATGTCTTATTCTAATTGTGGCTTTTTTTGTTTGTCAATTTATTATTGTTACCCTTCTGTTCATCTTTTTAGTTGACAATGTAAACATAACAGCCCTGTTTATCGAAACAATCTAGGGAAGGAAATATTGAAAGGTATTTCTATATGATTTTTAAGTTATAGTAGACAACATATAAGAATTTACTTCAAAATGTTGTACAGGTTATGCCGACTTGACCATACAATGTATGGCATCACACTTCCTCTAAGGCACGCTATGAGTGTCTTTAGGGGAAAAGTTCGTGTGTTGTCTTTGTCTTTATTTGAAATTCCAAATTTCTATATTTGGTTTTTTTGTCAGCCTGCTTGATATTTACATTATTGTTGTTAGGAATTGCTAAGTCAATTAAAGTTGTTTTCCGTCCATAATCTTCGAGTAACCAGAAGCGTTGGCAGATGGACACGAGGGCAATGCGAACATACCTGAAGAAGTCACATATTGTTCTACCGAGACGTCTTCATTTAATTCACGACTGTGGTACTGATCAGTCATCCACAGCGCAGATAATTACTCGGAAACTGTAGATTCCAAATACCAGCTTACCGTATCTCATAGCTTTCGCAATAGATTTTGATATATTTCATCCAGGGCAGAAAGTAAATTTGACATAACAGGTCTCAATACGAGGGCTGCCTTTTATATTTCGGGATTAGAGAACAAAAACAAATATTAATCATCGAAAATCTCTTTATTGTTTTTCAAAATATTCCCCATGAAGATCTATACACTTTTGCATGCGTTTGAACCAATTGCAAAAAATGCATTCTGAATGCAGCAACCGCTTCGTCAGGTGTTGAAAAACGTTGACCTCTCAGTTTGTTTTTTACGTACGGGAATAAAAAGAAGTCATTTGGTGACAAGTCAGGACTATACGGCGGATGACTCATCAAATCGATGTTTTGAGTGGTCAAAAATGCAGTTGTTTGAGCCGACGTGTGAGAGCTCGCAGTGGTCCTTGTTGGAGTTTCATCGCCTGCGTTGTTCTAGTGGTAAATGTCCAGTTTTTCCGAAAAAACAGACGATCATTTGCTTGGAGTTTCGTGCGCGAACAACTTTTGTTGGATTCCATCTTGAAACACTCATACAGTGCTGGTGTTTATTTCGGGCTTAATCGTAAATCCACGATTCATCACCTGTCACTATGTCATAAACGTGTTTTGAAGCACCGCGATCGTATTTTTTGAGCTTTTCTTTCGACCAATCGACACGAGCCTTTTTTTGAACGATTGACAAATTGTGTGGGATACAACGCAAACAATTTTTCTTAACATTCAATTGTTTATGCAATATTGAATGTATGCTGGTCCCACTAATGTGTAAGGCTGACTCAATTTCACGATAGGTCACATGACGATCTTGCAATGTCAGTTCGCGCACAGCATCAGTGGTTTCCGGAACAACAACTGTTTTTGGACGACCATCACGAAATTCGTCTTGGAGTGAACTACGACCTCGATTGAATTCACCATACCATCGATAAACAGTGGTCCTTGTTGAAGTTTCATCGCCAAAAATTAAATCAAGTTTATCCATGCACTCTTGCTGATTTAATCCACGTCGAAAGTTGTAAAAAATAATCGTACGAAAATGTTAACGATTTAATTCCATTTTTTGGCCGAGATGAATCCTTTAAGTTACTGTAAACTTACGATAGAGCTGTCAGTTATCAGATTGCAACACTAGGGTTGTCCAATCCCGAAATATAAAAGACAGCTCTTGTACAGTACAGAAAGTTCACGATAAAAAAAATTAGAAAAATTTCTAGATTTTATAAATTTAAATGTTTTCTCGACGTTTGTTTCTGAAGGCAATGTGGCAACAGCTCGTGTTTAAATAGTAACAATAACATGTGTAATTTATGCAAGAGGAATTCAGGAAAAAAAAAAAGAGGAATTCAAAGAGAAACATTTTATTTAAAAAGTTGCATTGCTATGTGGCAGAGCAAAGCAAAGCAAAGACACAACATCGTGCCCGATGGCTGGTTATATGACTGGTGTGAGAAAAAGGTAAAATTTATGCCGAAAGTGGTGATTACTACCGGGTGGTCTTATTGAGTTATATATTAAAATGCATATTAAGTTGTTAGTGGCCGATAACATAGGCCATTACTAATAAAGTGACATTCGCTGCTTACGGCGTTCCACTCGTTCTCGAGACATTCTTTATCTTTTAATTTTTCGTTGTTTATTTTTTGTGCGTTTCAACTTGAATAATATGTAATAATGTCCTGGAACGGTATATTATATATATCCAGAGTACGGTTACTTCGTTTTATTTTCCTGGTGAGCGGTCGATTTACATTTCTATTAAGATTTGTTAATTTGTTTTGAAAGTCATTTACGCTGTTATTAATTTACAAACAGAAACGTTCTATGCTTGAAATGTTTGCAACTATGAATTTGGATTTTATCCTACAATTGTAAATTGTCAAAAGAGAGGAGATAGATGACGAACTCAAAATATGTACTCAAAAATAAATAAATAAAGAAATAAAAATAAAGGTGCCGGAGTTAAACCAGCAATGATAAAGATTTTTTAGACTTAAGTTGACATAAAAGTAGGAAACAAAACAAGAGAAAATATATAAAGATGTTGGCATGAATTATACAGGGTGAGTTTTTTTGATGATCAGTATGGGATCTCGGAAACTAACGGAGATAGAGCAATGGTTAAATTGGGTGAGATTTGCAGTTTACTGGCCCAATTTAATGATATTTTCTGATTTTTGTAAAAAGTCATGGCTGACTAGATATTTTGAAAAAACCAAATTCTGTCGATTTTGTCAAATCCCTCTAGCTACTTTGTTTTTGATTTTATAAAAAAAGTGTAAATATCAAAATTGAAGAGAATTGTATCCCGAATAAGATTGTCATATCCTCGATTGCATGACAGCTCTCGTTTTCGAGATATGAAACAAACTTATCTTTTGTTGAATGGAAACCATAGTTGGCTATGACCTCAAAAAATCGGACATTTTTAGAGCTTTTCAACGATACAATACTCGATATAGTTATTCATAAAAATAACGGAGTTATGGATGCTTTTCTCTCTTATTTTCACTTTTAATGTAGTTAGCCATTAAATAGATTGATTTATTAATAACTATTCCAAAAAACATTGAACAATTTTTTTATTAGGTATATCAGATATAACGAAAAAACTAAATAAGTAGGTACTTACTAAAAACTTAAGAAACTAAAGTACATAATAATGGTTACAATTTATGTTCGAAAAGTCCACCATTGTGATTTCGACAAAAATTGCATATTTTTAAGATTGATATTACCGCTTTCCTCACAGACCGCCTATCAGTTTCTTCAATTGCTTGTAATACCGCCTCCCTTAGGCCACCAACTGTCTCATACTTTCTTTTGTATACTTTGTGTTTTAGCGCACCCCATAAATAGAAGTTTATAACTGCCAAATCGGGAGACCGGGGTGGCCATTCGCGTGGGCCATTTCTTCCTATCCAAGAGTTTGTATAGATATTATCTAAGTATTGTCTTACTAATAAAGAGTTTTGAGCAGGTACTCCATCATTTTGAAACCACTCAATTTCTAAACGAGTTCTCAAATTCAAATTATGCAACATGTCTTGAAAAGTTGCCAAAACATTTATTTGCGCTGCTACGTTAATTTGATTACGTTCCTTTGGTATTACAATTGCCTTCAATTTTGATATTTACACTTTTTTATAAAATCAAAAACAAAGACATAATTTCGTTTTTCAAAATATCTAGTAAGCCATGACTTTTTACAAAAGTCGGAAAGTGTTATTAAATTGGGCCAGTAAAACTGCAAATCTTTCCCAATTTAACCATTTCTCTATCTCCGCTAGTTTCCGAGATCTCCATACTGATCATCAAAAAAAAAAACTCACCCTGTATAATAAATATATAGTACAGTGGATCATAACATACATAGCATATCATATGGAATTGATTGCTGGCTTAAAAATTACTTAAAGAAATAAACAACAGTTAAATGAGAATTTTTATATATGATGTGCCTCAGGGTACCACACAATAATATTTTTCCTTCTAACTGTATACGTCTTGATTTATATCTATAATTGTCTTAGAGAGCAACAGATCATAATAAATACTAGATAATAATTTTACTTCCTTCTTATGGTTTGATTCGAAAGCAACATCACACTTGAAAAAGAAGGCCCTATATTCCAAAAAGCCCATAGTAGCATTAGAGATTTTAATACCAATCAAATTACAATAAATAATTAAAATATTTTTCTTTGTTTCAGCATGTCCAGGCGCAAATGCGACAAGAATGCAAGTGCCATGGTATGTCAGGTTCTTGCACGGTGAAAACATGTTGGATGAAACTGCCGCCCTTCCGAGTAATTGGTGACCTTCTCAAAGACCGATATGATGGGGCTTCTCACGTAACAACCTCAAACGGTGGCCACAACAGGAACAAAGCCCACTCGAATCGACTACCTAAGCATTCTAAAATGAATTCCATCATGTCCAACAGCATTCACGCTAAACGAGAAAATCGACGGAAACAACACAAATACGATTTTCAACTGAAACCTTTCAACAAGGAGCACAAACCTCCAGGTGTCGAGGACCTCGTCTATTACGAGTTGCCGCCAGGGTTTTGCGAGAAGGATCCAAAGTTGGGGATCCAAGGCACTCACGGTAGGCTGTGCAATGACACCTCCCTGGGGGTGGACGGGTGCGAAATTTTGTGCTGTGGTCGAGGGTACAGGCCCCAAGAGATCGTTGTTGTGGAGAGGTGCAACTGCACTTTCCATTGGTGCTGTGATGTTAAGTGTGATGTGTGTAAAACGCGGAAGACGATTTTTACGTGTGTATGAACTTATTTTTTGCGTTCGTTGTAGTTTCATCTGACTCTTGAGCGATTATATTGGTGCGGATTTTGATCGTGAGTCTGTGTATATTTTATAGAGTGTCTTTTATCAAAATAGAAGACCCTAAATAATAATTGTCTTGGGCACTTGGTGTAAAACATACCAACTTATTTATTTTTCACGCTCATCAACTAACTTGTGATGTTTGTGAAGTAAATCAAAACTCAATCAATCTACAATTTTTAGTAACCATGAAAAAAAAACACTAATAAATTGTTCTGGAATTATTAATGCAAAAATTATTTCGACTTGATGGATGTAAAATTTTGGAGGTATTGTTTCCAAGTTAATTGATTTCTTTAATCATGATAAGTATTCATTCTATGGATTCATCATATCTGTGACTAGTAAAGTAATTATAGTTTGAATGAAAAAAGTGTTGGAAATATATATTTTTGGGAGGTTTGGGTAGCTATAAGTTACTGAAAATTCTATACAGATTTAATTTTGTTGATACTCCATGAATATATCTAGCGTGTGAAAATAAAAAGTTGGGGTGGTTAATAACACCTAACTACTAGTGAAAATTCAAGTTTGTAAATTTTTGATTGTGGAATACTAACTGTCTATAAAAATCCCACAAATATTGGTTGAATATTTTAGTGTGGATTTAATGATTTTATATGTTTATTCCAAAATCCGCGCACGTATATAATTGCAGTTTTTCGTACTAAATCTTATCTTAACCTAGGTGCCAAATGTAAAAAAACTTTATCAGTATTAAAATTCGCCTATATTCGGAAAAAAATTGAAGACTGATTTTTCTATGAATATGTCTCTTCTAGTTTCGACTTTTCTATTTATTTATAATAATAAAATATCAAAAAATCACGGACAAACAACTCCAGTGATTCGTTATTTTTTTTACTTTAATTTACTAATTTATTGACGTTTGTACATACAAAATCAGCATATAGTGTATCTCAATCTTTGTATTATATATCTTAATCAATATTTAATTTATTGTGGTTGTGTATGTTTTCTCTCTCTGTCTATCTCGATTCAAATTAATTTATTCAAATATAATTATAATCATTTGTACATTACCATATTGTAAATATTCATATATTGTAAATATATATTTTTAATATGATAAAAAAATCGAATTAATTCTAATCGTGCGTACTTGTAAACTTCTGTAAAATTATTGTTACTATTAAAGATTCAATGAAATTTATGTGTCTTATTATAACATTTTTATGAAGATGAGTATTTAAGTGGGAATTATTGCGTCATAATATCAATCGAAAACTCGCAGTAATACTAAATATTTTTTTAATCATCAGGATTCATCATGAATTCGAAACTTAAGATCTATGTGGGTGTTCATTACACTCGTAATAATCCAATTTCTTATTTTTTAAGAATTCAAGTTTGCTTATATGTACAACTAAAATGGTGGTGGTTCATCAATCAAACAAAATGTCAGAAGAACCGAATGTGGGTAAGCTCTCTCCGAAATAGGGTGGTAAGTAGTGACTCCTCAATTCTACTTCTAGAGGGAAAATCTTGTCCAACAGACTAATTCCTGACAGCACAACTTTTCCCATCATTATTTTTACTAGTGAGGCAATGAGAAATCATCTAGGGCACAATTATTTCCTAGTTAATTCAGTATAGCTTCATACTATTGCTCAGGCTTTCACCAGCCTCTCAGGTTGTAAACCAGAACGGGCCTTGTTTTGTCAAAACTCCTAATACCAAAGATTTGGCACAAAGATAAGCACATTGCCGTGGCAACTAGTACTTTTTGTCACAGTTTTGTCCCAAATTCCGACTAAAAATTAGCTTTTCTTTTAATTTGATTCTCCGTCAGGTATATAAATTGAGGACCGGAATATCTTATTCAGTCGAAAATCACCAACCAATCGTAGTACTGTGAGATTTTAAGGCAAAGGTAGGTAAAAGTAGTGAAGTTTATTAGAGTAGATAGTCATACCGTACTGTTAATCCTACATTAAATAAAATTTAATTTACACCCATTAATGAAAGGTTTAGTTCATAACACACTGGTCTTCAATTTTCGATTCAAACTTAAGTGAGAAAACACGTATGAGCAGATAAACTAAGAAAATCAAATGAAAAACGTTTATGTCGTAGATAAAAGGTTTTCCGAACCAAGTTAGGTCCCTGAGGGAGAGTGGAAGGAGCTAAAAGGTCTAGTCAATTTCCTCTGCGGAAAACGACTGAAAATAGTAGTCATTGTACAAAGAATGGATGACAGGTGACATCTTGAAAATAATAGACGCCCAAAGATTAACTAAGAGCAGTTAGCAGGACTATTGTTGAAGATATTTTGTTACAAATTTACAAGGTACAGCCAAGCAGATGACTTGCAAACAAATGGTAAATTTGTAACCCTAGGAAATAGTAATGCATGAATTGTGACTGACATATGGAGCAAGTTCAATTTGCACAGAGGTGTAGAGTTTTGAATAGAGACGTTTTTATATTAAGTTAGTGAGTTCAAAACCTTCTATGATATAAGATATTATATGTTCACCTTTATTCAACCGGTTCTCAGTAGTTAGAACATAACAAGAGATAATGGAGCGGAGATCACCAACTTTAGGTATGCCGACGGTATCGTCTTTGTTACAAGTGCAGATGATACTGTCTTTGTGTTTGGTGTTTCAAAAATCCGTTAATACAAATTAACAGCATGCCTTAAGATGAACCCATGTAGAACCAAATATTTGATGAAAGCTAGATTCATTTTCAAGTTCTTCATACGTAGTTTCAATATTGTGGGTAATTATTTTTTGATATTATAATCCGAATATACTTGCTGACTTTTGCTGGATACAAAAACGAGTTAATTCTCAAGTAATATACAGTAAGAAATCATTAACAACAACATTTCGTTTTAGTTTTAAAGGTATAAGCAAATTAAATAATAATTATGCATGTTGTGGTGGAGTATTACTAAAAAATCTATCACGTTGCAACGGTAAATGCTATGCAAATAGGCGGTATGGGCAAAATTGCAAATTAGGTAATTTAACTGACGTAAAAGTACAATTTTTAGGTTTCTAAAGAAAAAAATATGTCCGGGGATGATTAGAACGCTTAGTTTATTGTATTTTGTGTTTCAGATTTTTTTCATTACTTCATTACACCATCATGTCCTGATTTAAGAATTTCTGAATGCATTTGACGACTGGGTAGAATACTGTTGTTGTTACAAGTGCAAAAATCTGTGAACCCTGGGTTGACTGACCAGCGACATATCAGCAACGAGGCATTTTTCCTATCGTGAATAGTAAGCCAAAACTACTGCTGGTTGAATTTAGGTAGGAGTTACACCCAATACAGACAGCTAAAAGAAATTTAATTAATACATATACAACATAGTTAGGTCTATACAAATATCCAGGGCACATGAAGGTTAAATTTTTTTAAAGATATTTACGATAAAATATTTTTTATTATGATTCGCCACATTTTTTATGTAAAGAGAAGACCAACAACAATCGTAAATATAGCTAGGAACAAAGTTCGTCGATTCATAATATTACCACACCACAAAAGTCAATTAAAATCTCCCAATAACAAAGAACAATAAGACGAATAAAAATTCATGAAGGAGCGAGAAGATAAAACTGTAAAGTCACTGAAGAGGTCTTCTTCGATTAAGTCACACGGCCCATTAGTGGTTATAAATGTATACCTACACTCACTGGTCGAATTGATAATTATACAAAAATTAGTTAAAGCCTGTTTTTAATGGGTGTATATCCGAAATTCTCTCACAATCTCATATCGGATATCTCCGTTCACTAATTAGTGACAATAATTATATATATATATATATATATATATATATATATATATATATATATATATATACATTTATTTCTTGAGTACATAATTGTAAATCAATACAAGTACCTGCCATTACATGGCATTCATATTAGCAGGAATTACTCACTTGTCTACGAACTTGGCTTAACAACTACATTAAATCTAATAAAATAACAGACAATGTTGCATTTTTATACCAGTCTTTAGAGCAGAATTCAAGTTATTTTGGGATATAAAATTAAACAGTATACCATACTGGGACAACTGTTGGTCCTATGGTGTGTCACAGTAAACCAACCATGATGATGCTGTTGAAACCTGAGTTGAACGAAAAAAATAAAATTTTGGTCTTAAGGTACAAAAGTCCGTGTTTATATAGCTCATACCATCATTTCAGTAACTGATTATAGAGAATAGTTGATAATGATTTAACATTAAAACACCAAACAATATCATTTGTTTTGTTTTGTGCTTATATTTTGAAAAGTAATGTAGCGATCGTATGCGTCAATACACAAATGGTAAATAATTAGAAATTCTTCTTACCTCGTGTTTACAGTTCCAGATTAGAAAATATTTTTCAAAAATTCTTTAGTTTCTTGCAACTTAAACTGGAACATATAAACTTAATATCATAAACGATAGCTCCAGATGGATACTGTCGAAAAAGTATCGTATTAACTATGCTATTCCGATCGGCTAATTATCCGATTTATTATAAACGGTTGCGTTGATTGTATGACAGTGGTCCCGTCTTGTTAAAACCAAATGTCGTCCATGTGATTCCCTCAAAAACACAAATTCATTTAAAATGGCATGGTGGTGAGTTGCTTGCTTATTTTGGAAGAAAAATGTCCCAACGATTCCCTGGACCAAAATCTGCACGAAACGTCAGTCGTTGTGCAGCTCTGGCTTCACAATAGTGACGTGTAGATTCTCTGATAACTGTGATAAGTTAGCTTATTGATCTAACCTCTGAGGTGATAATGAACTTTATAGGAAAATGTTATTTTTCGGTAACAACTTTCATCTTTGACCTAGCGATCTTCTACCCATTTGCCAAATCTTCAAAATATCTTAATTTTTTTTTTTTAAATAATAAACATTGTCAAATATTTAAATTTACATCATGGAATTGTACCTTTTTAATCCGTAGTTTCTTAGCCATTGACAACGGGGTCTGATCTAGACCCCGAAACGTTTGGAATATACAGCGATTTCCTTTAAAGTGTGGTGTTATTTCCCAATAAACACTTAGACATTGAAAAATATGCCACAAGTATCCTTCAGAAAACAATCTTAATTTTGTTCAAGCGTGAAGCGCCCCATTTCGTAAATGTCAAGCATGAATGTCATTAAAGCCTTTAAAGTGAAAATAACCGGTAGTTCAAATTCCAAACGATAGATGGGGTAACCACCATTACAACCTTTGCCAGTGAAAAGTTCCTTCCCCTCGTTTCTTTCGAAAGGTTACACTTACACTAGAGAAATTTGAAGGGTGAAAATAAACAATTACTAGTAAAACCAATAGATAGACGTCACATAAGCACAGACAAAATGTATGGCAATGGAGAGAAATAAATCTGTACATGTTTCGTGAAAAACTTACTCAATTTTCAGAAAAAGTTAATGTTTGGGCAGGGCTTTAGGGAAACTTCTTAGTTGGAATTGTTTTCTTAAAGACAAACTTGTGTGTATCTGGAGAGGTTACAAAATGTAATTGAGCTGCTAAACCTTGAAATCCTAGAAGTTAATCCAGATGAATTCGTCAATTTAGAAAAAGGATTTCAACAAGGTGGCGCTTGTGTGTCTTATTATCGTACAGTAAGATGTTACTTGGATGAGAAATATCGGGATAGATGGCTTGGCCAGCCCGGTCACCGGATCTGACACCATTAGATCTTTTTGGCATTAACCCAAACAAAGTGTTTTGTCACTAGTTTCAATTGAGCCATCACTTTCTATATTTTTGAGTTAGTCCATATTGTAGTAAAAAATCTTATAAATCTATACATATATTCTTCAAATCTACTAAAAGTTTGTTGACAAGAATATTTACAAATTGACATATTAGTAGTCGTTCCAAAAACGAGCTGTGCCTGCTGAAGAATGCAGTAATAAATACTTTGACACAAAAATGAAGGTTAAACAACTTCACTTCACTTCATACGAGTGGAAGAATATTTTTTTACGATTTGAGAAATTCGTTAGCAGAATATTAATATCCCTTTTAGACATGATGAAAGGTCGTCGCGCATTGTGGGTGCGAGAAGGCGATTGTTTTCGAGCGATAAGAAACGAAAACAGCAACGAAAACATCAGAATATCGCTATCATCGAAGCCGACTAAGGCGACAGAGATTTTCTCATGGACAAAAGCAAAGCAAAAGCGATTCAAGTCGTCGTCACTGCGTCAAGGCGAGCTACGGACACGAACTACTTGATGTTTCAGATTGAATCTTGATAATTCCTGATGATGGTGAATGATATGAGGTACGAGACGTGAATATGTCACTTGAAATGGTGCAGTTTTCGTTTTAAATTATCACCGTAAGATTTTATGGTGTTTTTATGGTTATGGATGAAGATTTATCAAAGCTGTGGTGGTCTCATACAACAGAATAATTGAATGTGTTGACAGCGCAATGAAATTATTGACGATTTGGTATAAAAGATAAAGGGTGATATGTTTTAATTAAAAATAATGTGGGTGTGCTTCTTTACTTAATCAATAACACAGTAAACATATCTTATTTGGTGAATTTCATGGAAATGACATATTGAAGAATAATGACAATGCAAATAGTTATATAATTAAACTATGCAAATAAAATAATGAAAAAGAAATACTAGAGAAAAAGTGTATGTTGCTAAGAAGTTTAATGTTTCTTGAACCAATAAACATATTCGTATTTTTGGCATTTGTTATATCTTTACATTATGAAACGTTTTCATATTTTTGGCATTCTGTCATTTTTTTATCTTCAACAATTTTGTTAATTAATATTTTGCAAGTCTTTAAAATTATTTTGCGAAAAGATTTTAAAATAAATTATAGTTAAAAAAAAACTAAAAAACGCGCTTTAATAGTAAATTGATCTCAAAAGAAGCAAATAATTTTTAAATAAGAAGAGTTCGCGTTGCACCAACAGAAAGTTCAACAATAAATAAATACTAAATTATTAATAAAATTATTCGTATTAAAAAAGCGTGGGGTGCAATTTAAGATATCTTCATGTTAAACCTACTTGTATAAACAGCTACAAATTATATAAATGTAACATTTAGTATCAAGCACCCCTCGCTTTTTACTATTTTTTGAATTATTTTGTTAATAATTTAGTATTTATTTGTAGTTTTGAATATTTGACATTTATTAATTAGATACTTTTCATTATTTTTGATATTTTGGCATTTATATTGAATCATGTTCAAACTTCGAGACATTGCTAATTTCGGCATTAATAATATTGTAAGTTCTTGGATTTTTTTCTCATTTTTTTTTTGATATTTTGTACATTTCGAAAAGTTTAGCATTGCTGACATTTTTGATGTTTTGGGTTTTTTAATCTTTTTTTTTGGTTTTTGTATTTAAGAAAATTAAGAATTTTAAATTTTCTGGATTTGTCTGCGATTTCACAAATTTGGTTTAAAATTTATTCATAACGCTCATCCGCCTAAATAAATTTTTTATTAACAAAATCAAATTTATATATTTATCTAAAGAAAGGAATAAATAAATACCACATCTGGGGCCTAAGCGTTAATTCAATTTAAACTCAACATTTTAGGGGACATAATGGATACGAAACATGCTCAATAGAGTTTAAATCTTGCCTGTACGCAGATTAGAGTAACATTTGAATATTTACCTCTTGTAGACACCGTGGGACATTAGAGATCATGTTTTTGTATACTTCATGGAGTAAACCAATTTGAAATTTCTTTTTATATAATCTAATTTCTAAACTTGTAGTAAAATACAAATTGTATACTCGACAGCTATGCAAACTTTGATTTAGAATACTTTTTTGTGTGTGACATAACTGGTGGCAAGACGACGTTTCGGCAGAGTCGCGTGAGCCCTCTTCAGTGTTTTTCGCATTGCAGGCGGATACTATGAAAATGCGAAGAGTATTTTACTGGTATTTTTGGTGTTAAATCATGTAGGGGTCTGAATTTGTTGGATCTGGATTATTATAACAGGGATCTCGGACTGTCGATTGGCGTGACGCTGGTATTTATGCTAAGCGGTGGAACCATAGACTGCCCTGATTGCTCGGGGGGAATTGAGTGGGCGGAGACTACGAGCTACACGCTTGTTAATACTACGAGGGTGAATCAAATATGAACCGGACTTTTGTTTTAAAAATTTTATTGGTACGATCAATACAAATTTTAATACATATTATTTTTCTACATAGTCTCCTCTCTTATGTATACATTTTTCCCACCGAATCGGAAGTTTTTTAATACCTTTCTCAAAGAATGAAACTGGTCGTGTCGATAACCAATTGCGCACAAACGTTTCTACACCTTCGTTGTCCTCAAAGTGGTGGCCTCCCAGTTCTTCTTTAAGTGGCTCAAACATGTGGTAGTCACATGGCGACAAATCAGGACTGTAAGGCGGGTGTTCAAGGGTTTCCCAATGCATTTTGTTCAATTCCGCCTCTTTTGCCGATAGGCCAGTTTCACTTGTTGGAGTAGTTCGCAGTAATACTCAGCATTAATTGTACGGCGTTCGTGCAGAAAATCGATCAGCAGTACGCCTTTCGAATCCCAAAAAACTGTTGCAAGATTTTTCCCTGCAGAAAGACGGGTCTTGGCTTTTCCCGGTGCAGCCTCTCCAGGTTTTCGCCACTCCATGCTTGCACGTTTGGACTCCGGGGTATAATGATGCACCCATTTCTCACCACAGGTGACAATATGTCTCAACAACTCATCCCCCTCTGCTCGATATCTTGCTAACAGCCTTTTATATACGGCAAAACGGTTTGCTTTCTGATCTTCCCTTAGAAGGCGAGAAACCCATCTTGCACACACTTTTCGGTAACCCAACTCATCTGAAATGGTTGATTGAGCACTCCCGTATGATATTCCAACGTGTTCAGTTATTGCCAATACTGTAAGATGGCGGTCACCTTCAATCAGCTCACGAATTGCGTAGATATTCGCCTCATTGATGCTTGTCGTGGGACGGCGTGCATGAGGCTCATTTTCCACTGTCTCTCGGCCATCTGAAAACGTTTGTGCCCGTCGTACACTTGGGTCCTTGAAAGTGTTTTATTGCCAAACTGTGCAGATAGTCGACGCAAAGTTTCAGACGGTCTAACGCCCTCCCGCGCCAAAAATTTGATAACAACACGTTGCGCAACAGACGTATGCACCTCTTGCTCTGACATGATGCTACTAACAGCGCATCGACTACGCCTCGCCAAACCGACGAACTCCCCTCTTCTTAACATCCCTACCTAACATATATCGAGACGTCACGCCACTCGAATTACCTACAGGGCGAGAAACAGAAATGTCCGGTTCATATTTGATTCACCCTCGTACGTTGTACCGATGTACACGGCTCCACAAGAACACGGTATTCTATAAACTCCAGATGAGGACAGAGGGTCACTAGGATCTTTTGGAGAACGGAGTTGTTGGCTGGGTTTGTAAACTGTTTTGATATGGTGTTTTCGAAGGAGTTATCCAATGCGGTCTGTAGTGTTTTTTTATATATAGGCAGGTTCCTAAGTTCTGTGACGGCTCCTTTGTATGGATAGATTTCCGTCCTGAATTAAAACAGGAGAAACGTTTCGAATCAATCAGACATTCTACTTTGAAGCCTTCTGGAGATCCTAAATTCTAAATAATACTGGTGAACAAATAAATATCAAACATTAAATTGGGTACTGAAGAACAACTAAGAGTCAATGTTAAAAATACATGGAAAACAATTTTTTTAGTGCAGATTAAAACAATGTATTTTTAAATAAGAATTTTGTGCCAGAGTCAATAAAAAGAGTTAAAATTTGAGAAGAAAAAGTAACTTCAGATTTAGACATAAGTTTCTGATAGACAAGCCTAACAAGAAAAGATAAAAGGTCACAATATATTCTAAATTACAGAGTCCCTTGACATTCATCACTATTAATCATTTTGTGTTTATTACCATTTTCATTGTTATTGAGTTCTTATTTTCGGACTGTTTATGCTTTAAAATAAATAGAATATAGTCGAATTGTCGACAATTTTTTTACGAATAAGATTTTTATTAGATTAACGTTGGTTTTTATATAATTCCTGTTAAAATTTAGCATTACTCAAATCAAATCATTCAAGCACCGTGTGTAATATTCAAACCGAGATCGAAAAATCATCAATAATAACCTGCTGAAAACAACTGACAACAAAAAACCCACCGTCGATCGATTCGATTCTATTCAGATCGACGGATCGACTCATTCACACTTTATACGGGGCGTATAATAAATATAAATGTTTCAAAGCGGTCGCTCTGTTGAATTAAATTGGAAATGTAAAGCTTAAATAATAATTTAAAGCAGCACACCACGATCGGTGATTGGTCGAAAAAAAGCGTGAAATGCCCAATCAGTTACGAAACCTTTCAAAAAAAATTGTTAAATGGAGCAGATCAACAGATCAAGCGAGCATATCTGATCCGCTTTGCCGCCTTGAATACTGAACAGTGAAGTATTATTTGCTCATTTAAGAACAAATCAATTTTTTTGTGCACTTCCAGCGGTGTAAATCTGCCACTCTCGGGCTCGATGCACGCTGGATTAATGCATAAAATGCATACACAATATTATTATGGGTTCGAGTATGCAGCACTAACATATTTTGGGTTTTTGTTTATCGTTGAAATTGTAATTGTTCACTTTGAAATGTGAATAAACATTTTTTGGCCAACTCCCTTTTATATTTTAGCTCATGCCTGTTTTGTTTGTAAAAACCGTAACTTGGTGATAATTTTGGAGATTTAACACCTCACCCCCCATTTATTGACAAATTAAACAATCTTAGCTTATAAAATAAAAACTAAAGAAACATTTATTGTGAACAAATACTTGTATTTCGATTCACAGTATTTTTATCAACATACTAACAGAAATATACTGACAATCTTATCCTAAATACAGTATACAGTGTGGAAATAAAATTATTTCTGGCCTCATTTTATGGAATTATGAAAAACGCTGAAACACATCAACTTTTGAATTCAATTGTACTTTCTGCCACAAAAATTTAAATATAGAGGATGATAAACGTCTAGTACACGCGGTGCTCTTCATTTTTATTTGAACACCCTATATATTTTTTAAATTGATTTTTAAGCTAATTTCAACGGACTATACATAACATTTGTGGTCAATTATGAAGTTATGTAGAGTGAGAATTTGAAATTGGTTATGATTTATTTTAAGAAATTAAATACACAAAATATTCGAATTATTTGATTATATTGCATAAAAATATATCGTCAAAAATTCCAGTCTACTATATAATTGTTCTTCAACAGTAAGAGAATCACTTTTGGGTGTTGAATCTGTCTCAGCCTATTTTCCCCAAAACTACCGAAGTATTTAAGCTTTGAGTAAGATATTTCTTATTTCTGTTATTATCTTTTCTCTGAGGTCTATGCTACGAGGGCTGCCCTTTACATTTCGGGATTAGAGAACAAAAACACATATTAATCATCGCTTTATTATATTTCAAAATATTTCCCATGAAGATCTATAAACTTTTGCATGTGTTTGAACCAATTGTCGAAGCACTTTTTCAACTCTGATTGAGGTATCTCCAAAACATGCATTCTAAAGGCAGCAATTAAACGTTGAACTGTCAGTTTGACGTAAATATCATTTACAAGTAACTATACGATGACTCATCAAATCGATAAAAAATGCACTTGAGCCGATGTGTGAGAGCTCGCATTATTTCTTGGAAGACAACTTGGTTGTGTACCACTTTGACTGTTCTGCGTTGTTCTAGTGGTACGGTTGCGACATGTCCATTTTTTCATTCGCTTGGAAGTAACAACTTTTGTCGGATTCGGCTTATCTTGAAACACCCATACAGTCGACTGCTGTTTAATACGCGTAAATCCATGATTCATCAAAATAAAAAGCTCGTTTTTTTGAGCTTTTACCAATCGACACTTTTTTGAACGATTGACAAATTGTGTTGGATCCACGCGAACAAATTTTTTTGACATTCAAATGTTTATGCAATCTCCCACTAATGTGTAAGGTTGACTGAATCTCACGATAGGTCACATGACGATCTTGCAATATCAGTTCGCGCACGATGCTGTTGATCTCAGTTTTTGGAAGACCTTCACGAAATGGCTACGACCTCGATTGAATTTACAATATACACAGTGGTTTAGATGGAGTTTCAAGTTCGCACTTTGCTGACTTAAGTCGTCACGATGTTCACGATTTAATTCGTGAATGTTACTGTAAACAACACATAGCGCTCGTATGTCCGTAGTACATATGTCAACGATAGAAGTTGTCACAATACTAGGGTCCAATGGCAATTTGGCTGTCACCCTACACTTCTGGAGAATTCAGTAACCACATGGAACAATCCATTTACTAGGGAAGATATCGTTTAAGTATGACTCCTACCATTAAGGCACAATTCTTGTTGAAATCGAACATCACTGTAGACATTATTGCGTTGGGACTATAAGTTTCATTTCTAGTCAGCTATCAAAATTCGGACCATGACCTGACGTTAAAGTACTAATGAGGATTCTGCTTATAGTGTTGAATTATCTCATCGTTTGTACGATTCTGATTGCCTTCTGTTGGACAAGGGACACTTTCTGATCATCTTCTATCAAATAGCTGTGCGTCTTGGACTGACAATTCACTTTCATGAATTGCAGTCTATTGTGCGTTGGCTAGCATTTGACTAGTTGTAGATAGTAGTGAGAATGTTTACTATTCGAATAATGAAAGCTGCATCTAGTGTCTACTCTGAGAGGATGGTGACGTTTCCACCAAGTATTCAGAGCAGCAGAAGCATTAGAACAGTTCCACTACCGATTACTTTTACAAATACAAGAGGCAACCAATTCTTAAATACATCAACTGAGGAGACCTTTGAGTAAATAAATTTGCTACTTTAACTAAAATAGCTTTGTATGTAACTAACAAAAATGAAAAAAATGTAAAAATAATTCCTAAAATATTTCTTCTGAGATGAGACATAAAAAAAGTTGTTGCAATTAAATTTTTGAAAATTGAAACATTTTCCCAAAATTTGGATTATTTTCGTAATTACCATAGTACGTAATTAGTAGTTTATTTAAAAAAAACGTAAAAATTGCAGCAACTACCAAATCTCAAGTAATTAATAAAAATATTTTAATTTTTTTCGTGCCTATATATTTCACCGTTAAGATCCCTATACATGCAACTTAACTTAACTTAACTGATATTTTTTTACAGAAAAAAAAATTAAATATTAAAATAATCTAGTTTTAGCCTTTGTACATTATAAAGGTATTCTACATCTATATGCACAAACATTTGCATCTGTTATCTCAGATTTGGCAACTATTGAATTTTTTTTTAATACGCTTTTATAGGGTCGATGTGTACGTGTGTACCTATCTATGTAACGGAAACTTTCAACACAATTTTCACCAACTTAAAGAAGTTCAATTAAGTTTAAAATTGGCACACGTTTAAAGGGTCGATGAAATACAATTCTTTAAGTTGAATTTCTCGTTTGTTTTCTTTTTATCACGGTGCTTGACTAAATACAAATTCGTCTATTAACTGCTGCCCTCTAGTTGGTAGTAGTAGAACTTGCTGCATTGAAATGGAAAGTTTACGCAAACATGAAGTAAACTTTTTACTTTTAAATACATCGTTATGACACTAAAAGCTTTAATAGCAAACCGAACTAAAAAGCTAAAATTATTTTTTAATTATAAACAGTTCATATTATTCGACAAAATCATAGCATATTCCAGGATTGCATGACATCCGACTTCGTTGTCAATGGCTTTATATTTATTGATGTGATTGCAAAATGATTGCATGACATCCGACTTATAGAAAATTTAATTTTGGAAAACTTTTGTTAAGAAACTTTTTTCTGCATGCTGTAGGAATGAAGATATAAAGAAAAAACTGCATTCAAGTCCGTTTTTCAACTTTTATTTATTTATAAAAAGTATTCCACCACTTTCTAAGATGGTGCATATTCATACAAGTATTACAGACATTGTCTAAAACTCATTTCTGCAAAAAACCCAGCAATATCCCAGTTTTCAGGAAATTGTGCTATTTTGTTCACACTAATTGCACACATTCATCTTTCTGGGCAACTCCTATGAGACACACACTCAACTCGGTCGGTATGCGTGTATGTGAGTGAACCTCGAAGGATGTCCGAATCGAAGTAAAGTTATTCATTGGAATGGATATTTGTGAATCGGTGCACAAGAGCAAGCCCAGCAGCCTCAGCCCCAGCAGCAGGAGCATCGTGGGAATTTTAACTCTTCTGCTAAGAACGCACAAATATTTTTCAGTCAGAGAGTCAAGCTATGCCATCTGAGTGGCTTCTTTTAGTCGCGCTTGCTTCTTTTCTATCTCTTCTTTGTTGCCACCTTCACAAATAATTCTCTTGTTGCTACTTTTTGGAAGTCGTCGAATGCCATCGAAATGACCATAAATTGCTTAGCCATCACATTAGTGAGCGTTCACACAGATCCGATATCCGATCGACATTAAGATATTAAAAAAATTACAAGGGAACTGGTTTAGATTGTGGTGGAGTTATTTGGTTTTGCCGTAAAAATTAGCTGGGCATAATATCGAAAAAAAAAAGTTGAGAATAAAATCGATGACAACAGTGTGTTAGTCACAAACTGCACAGAACACAAATTAAAAACTTTGACATATTTTCAAGTTCATTTACTTTTATAATCGATGAAAAATCCGGACACAGGTCATTATTTGTTTTTAAATAAACGTTCTGTATAATAAGTCTTTTGTAACTGATGCCATAAGTTCTTTGTAAGCCTTGCTTGCATTGTATTTGGGAAGATTTTTTTGAATTTGAAAACTTTGAATTATTTTTAACAGACTTCAAAAAGAGATCTATCAATTTGTCTGCATCTTTTTTATACTTGTACATCGATTTCTCTTAAACGGCTTCATCACTTTTGATAATTTAAACTGTACTTTGTTAAGGGAGATGATGAAGGGACGCCGTATAATTTCTTTTGAGCGAGATACATGGTTTTCCCGAAAACTGATAAAAGCAGTTCTATAAAATGTTGTTTAATCAATATCCACAGTTTTATCTGAAATAGCTTAATCGATTTGAATATTTTAAATTGTATTCTACAAATCTACATGCAAAAGTAATTCTGTATGTTTCTCTATATAAGACATACCTTTTTTTTTCGAAATTGGAAACATAAATGCAAAAATTAGTAATCGTCAAAGAAATGTCAAATAAATTTTCTTTAAATTGAATTGTCCAAATATCTTAAGAAATAATTAATTATCATACAAGGAGACTGTGACTACTTTCATATCGGTTTATATGAACTTGGTTTAAAAATAAATTATGCAGGATGTTATTACGAATGTTGTTTTACAGTATACTTAAGTAATTTCGAAAAGATTGTTGAGGAGGTCTTGAATTATTTTGTCTGTTCATTGGGTTTTCTCTCCTCCAAATTTTTTCCTCTGTGTATGGAGACGTTTCAACTCCGAGTCTGGAGTCGTTGTCAATCGTTTAGTGTTGTTTTCGAGGTTTTTTCTAAAAAAAATTTCGCTTTGATCTTGAATTTGTTGTTTGTCAAAAAAAAATCAAGATCAAAGCGAAAATTTTTTTAGAAAAAACTTCTAAAACAACACTAAACGGTTGACAACGACTCCAGACTCGGAGTTGAAACGTCTCCATACACAGAGGAAAAAATTTGGAGGAGAGAAAACCCAATGAACAGACAAAATAATTACAGTATACTTGTCAAATGAAAAATAGTACATGTTCCAGTCTCTATAATTGTGTGAATTTGGTTGCTAGAAAAAGACTGATATGGCAGTCAATCGAATCTAATACTATTCCAAGGTGTTCGATACAATAATACACTAAATAGAAACAAGTGACCTCCAGTACTTACTCACTATTCCTGATCAAAAGTAGTGCATAGCATCTTTTAAAAGAGGATAGAGTTGACGTGTCTTAACTCTTTCACCACTCTATCACACAGAAAGTTCTAGGAACACTATAACTATGAACAAATTGGATATACGAAGAGCTATTGATGACAAAATAATTAGTCAAGCTGACAAAAAAGTATGTGCTCCATTGACTTTTATCACTTAAAACCTGATGGAATAACGATAATGATAGAAAATCACCAAAAAAATTGATCTCAAGAAGTTCCATATGGTTTTTACTTCCAGTTCTGCATTGCAAAAGAAAAAAAACAAGTGAATAATTCACCTAATTAACTACAACCTTACCTTAAAAATCCAAACCTTTCAAAGTTACAATTGAATCTTCTTTTAAATCGTATTATAAACTGGATTAATTAATCATACATTTGAAATTAATAGTTGACAAAAAACTGTAAGAAAAGCAAAACTTTCTTTTTCAGTTTATAGTGTAACGTACATGGGCGTACCGAGGGAGGCACGTAAGCAGCTGTACCCCCCCCCCCCCCGGACCTAAAAAACCCTGCCGTGACCCATTAAACTTTTACCCCCTCTAGGACATTCTTTTCTAATATGCCTCTTCCTAAACCAAAAGCTGGGTACGCCCATGATAATGCATGTATGAATTCTTTAAACCTGTAGCTAGAACTAGAAGATGCTACAAATACCCTTCAGAAAACGACTATATACAGGGTGTAGTCATAAAGTATATTTTTTTATTGGTGATTAGGACTGCAAAATTTTTAGTTTTGTTCATGTATTTCCAGGATATAGAAAATGATGTAATTTTATTCATGATGAATTGAGTAATACAACTGATTAGAATACAATGAAGGATAAGATACAATTGTCACAAGTTTTAAAAAACGTCCATTCGGGGGAATTTTGCTTGATTTCGGGAATATAGGGGACATTTTAATACAGACATCTAGGGTCAAGAACTGTATAAGGACCATTTGACTAGCCATCAAGGTAGCGATGATCTTAGGTAACAATTTATCTACATAAGGGTGAGAATTTTTGCTTTTTTGTTCAGAAAACAGATAATTTACTCAATAGATGTTCTTGTATTTTGTTTGCTTTTTATGCTGATTTAAAAAATGAAACGAAATTATCTTCAGGCTGTTGTGGTTTTGGAAGTGTGTGGGGTAGTTTCATTTTGATTTCTTTGTGTTTTTTGTTATGCTATTTTTTATGTTAGTAGTTGTTGTCTTAGTATTCCTGCATTAAATAATCCATGTAACTTGTAAGTATTTGTGAGGTTCCGAAATCTTTTACTCCATGAAAATTGAGGGACGGAAATCAAAACCAACGTGAAAAAAAATTTACCAGGTTGTTTAACAAGATGTTAAGAATGGGATTTAATCTAAAACTTGTATACTCATCGGGCCTGTATTTCTAGGTTCTTAATGCTTGTGCAAAATTATTTCGCCATAGAGGCGTTAGCTTGTTAAGACATTAGAGCGAATAGCTGATGTCATGGGTTCCTTAAGTTCAGCACTCAGTAGGTTTTGTCACATATACGTGAACTTTCACCATTTGACATGACCAGAAATCACATGGAGTCAAATCTAGTGAACACACTGGCCAAGTTACAGTTTCTCCCAATTTACCATCTACCAAATGTTTCATCCAGGTAACAATAAACTGTTGAGGAACAATATCATGCAAAATCTTAGTGGAAGTGATTAATGGACCGCAACAGCTGGATAGTTTGTCTGGAGAGGTCAAAGTTCGTAAGGCAAGATTATTGCAAATCCTTGATGGTATGTAATCTCGCTGCTATATTTTGACCACTAGTTAGTTATGATAAACATGATATCCTAACCAAATCGAAAACAAAAACTCTTGATACATAAATATGAGCGATGTATATCCATTTTTTTGTAAACAGTTGCAGTGTGGAATAAATTCCAACAAAAAGTAGATCACATTATGCTGCATACGTCGTGTCCGAAGACGATCCATCGAGAGATCTCGATCGATGGCAAGCTGTCAAAGCGGGGACGAGAATTACGCGATGGATGGATTGTCCCTTCGAAAGGAGATGTAAATTCCGTAATAATTTCCATTAATAAATATTTTCGTCGTATTTTAGTAAAATTTATGTAAGCATTCCGACGAGGCCGTGAGGCACGGCGGACGGGATTTCGCAAATGATGGACCTGTTTCGTATCTGTTCAACTCTACAAAAGGTAACTGCAACTTTGATTTTCTTTGTCATACACATATCAAAACATTATATTATACTGGGGTTTTACATGTGAAATATATACAACTGTCAATCAATCTTGAGATATGCTTATAAAATAAATAAAACGGAAAGCTTCTTGTACGAGGTGGTCTAAAAAGGCATCCAACAACTCTTCAATTATTTATTCAGGAATACTGAAAGGGAGAATAACGATTGGAGTTATAAACATGCAATTAGGGACTGGAAAAACTGTGGAACCTTTGGTGTGTCACAGATGTCTAAACACAAAGTTTTGCACTCTAGCACCAAAACTTTGTTTTTTACATACACTTCTTCGTGGGATAAACCAAATCCAGGCTGTTTTTTTAAATATTTTGTTTAAAAAATATTTTTGCATCAACTAGGCTTACAGTAGAGAGGCAACAAGAGGGCCCCACTCCAAGTTTATGTACAAAATAAAGTGACACTCTGTATTTTAATTTTGGAAGGAAATTTAGAAAACTAAGTAAATATTTTTAAAAAATCAAGGGCAATCAATCATGTGGCAAATCAACAAAAAAGACTAGTGAGAAATAAAATTGTAAATATTTTTTAATAATTTTAAAACTCCCAGTTTAAAAGAAATTAAGGAAAGCATAAGAAAGTCCACCGATTCCCTGTGTATCTTCCAAACTATGTAGTCTGAGTAAGATACTATCAACTACCAATTAACCTTCTATGATAGAACCCATAATTTATTTTCCCATTTTTTAGGTTTCAATGTTTTTTTAGAAATAAATTTTATTTATTATTTGAAAAATTCCCATCTTTGTTCAACAACCTCTTATCTGACACTAGCTAATATTCAAACTAGGTGGTCGGTAAATATTTGTGGCCACACATTATTGAATAGTAAACGGTCAGGTTTATTTGGATTCTTTCAAAAAAAATTTACCATAAATGTTTCTTGGCAAACATTCCTATTAACAGTTGTGAAAAATGTGATGACATTCCGGTATATCACACTAGATTAACTTGTAATCAATTTCCTGGAAGATGGATGGAAAAATCATGACCCATTGAACAGCCATCTTGTTTAGTCAAATTTACTTTTTCTATAGTGTTAGTCTAAGCTATTTTTTGCTGTATATCCATTTTTAATTGGTATCTGGTACGGTTTAAGGCGTGGTCATTAAAGAGAAGGAATAATTTTTGAGTAAAATTGACTGATTTCAAAATAGATCTAAAACGTTACAACTAATTAACAAAAAACCTAATCTAACTCAATAAGTTCTTATGTAGGTGCCTACTAAGGATCTTTAAACAAAAAAACAGCAAAAAATAATGGAGTTTTCACAATTGTTAGTAAATCTGCACACAAAGTGGTAAATATAACAATAATAAAAAATAATAAAATTAATAAAATAACAAGTATGGGTTATTGTGTATTGTTCTTTTGTGTCTACGTATTTAACATGTATATATACTTACATAAGTGTTGTGTCATATCCTTGTCCATTATTTTCAATATTATATTGATAATTATTATATTGTATAATATTTAATTTTAGTTAATATACAAAAAATACCAATAAATCGAATTTTTTACAACTTTATTTAAGTTAAATATTTTTTGTACGTCAATGAACATATTTATTCTGCTCAACATCAATAAGGATTTTTCTAAATTCATGAATGGCTTATTTTCCAGGAAAAATTTACTATACACCCACGCCTTTTTACTATGTAGGTCAAAAGCATTAAAAACACATAAAAATTGTCTGTAATTTCTTGAGTAAAGTTTAGTCGAACCCTACCATGAGCGTAGCATGCATAATTAAGTATTTGGATATCCAGGTATAATACAACAACACTAATAATATTTTTTTTCTTCTTACCTCGTAATTTTTAATATTTTTGGACTTTTTATCACCACATATCTAGAAAAATTTTCTTAACTACGCTACTTTAGGAGTTGCCTTTGCTTTATTTAGTATTAAGAAATTAAAAAAAAATTGTCATCGAATATTTGCAGCATTTAGTTAGCTTTATTTCCTAATCTAAACTAAATCTGAATCTGAAACTTTTTTAACACAAAAATCATTAAATATATAATTACTGAGATAATAATAAATATTTACATTTATTATTATTTATCTACATTTAAAAGCAATCTTAATTGCACGCCATTGTTGAAGTTGCGGTCTCCATTTAAAAATTTTATGAATGAAATCAGTTGCTAATATCATCAGGTGTTGTCTAGACAAAATATTTAATGCATATAAAATCTGAGAATTTATTTAAGGTCAGTACAAATATAGTGGCAAGGTTGATATCATAGGCGTGGCTTTAGATTTTTAATTAAATATAAATATTAAATACATTCAAATACTGAAATTTATTTTTGAATTTTTTTATTTTATTTTGTACAAAAATATGCTAGTGATTTGGACTGACTGATGATTTAATTGAAAATGGGTTAGAATTTTGTAAAAATAATGGTTAATTAACAGATTTTAAAAAATTTGGAGGTTCTCAAATCGTCTATGTATACAGTGTGTTCACTTAAATTGGAAGCATATAGAAAACTTTATTATTATTAATAAACTTCAAATAAATAACTTCAAAAAATTAACCGTCTTTAAAGCAAAAAATCAATAATGACATTAAAAATTAAAAAAAAATTAATATCCAATTAAGATATTTTTTTACCTTTTTTGATACAAAATATGTATTATAAAATTGTATTTGAAGCTTTTGCCGAGTATGAAAAATACATTTCTTAGGCTTACCAACTTGAATAGTAGGTGTGATATTTCTTTATGTAATAAAAGTTCGCTAACTTTTTGCTTAGAAAGTTTTAACAAAATGCGAACAATTCTTTTAATTTGGTGTAAAGATATAAATATAAATAAAAGATATAAGGAAATCATATATAGGATTAAACTACTAAATCTGTTGTTCCATGTAATTTTCCGTTACATTAAACAAAATATTAAATACAAACTTCTTTGTTCACATCAGACTGTAAATAATACTGGAAATAAGAATAAAAACATTATAGCAATATTTTATAAATTCTCAACACGATTTCAGCAAAGAATAAAAATGTGAATATATTTCATAGAATTATTTATCTTCTAGTAAAATAACAAAAACATACATTTAGTTCTAAATTATTTAATATTTAGTTGTTAAAGAAAGCTATAAAATCACAATATTTTCTGATACTGTGAAATTATACAACGACTATGCTAGAATTAAATAATTGTTGGTTTTATATAAACAAGTTATCCCAGTTTAAAATAATCTCATATGATTTTTAAACTATTTACTGTTTAATTTTTTATCGCACAATTAAAGTTTAAAGTTTAAGTGGGACCTTATATTTTGAATTTTATTCATTTAGGCTCAGTAGTTTTGAATTTGCAGTTTTATTTTTCTCTTGTCTAAATTGTTCCCCAAAATTAATATTATAATTTCACAATATTTACTGTAAATTTTTAAAATTCTAAAATGTTTGGCATTTTGACGATGTTTCTTTACTTTTATTAATATATTTCAAAACAAATTATTTTAAAATTACTTAATATTATATTTTTATTTCCAATGACGAACACTTTCATTTAATATATTAAATTATGAACTTGACAGTTTTTTAAGTTTTTACTGTTTATTTAATTTTCTAATTTGCCTCCAAAATGAACCATAAGATTTTCACTGTATTTTTCTGTATGATAATCAGTGAAAATTAACAGCAAGGGTTTGTTTTAATATAATTAAAGTGATTTTCTTTTAAGTAAAGACCGACTCAATTTTATAGTTTAGTTTCCAAATTTGCTCCTTCAAAATAATATTAAAATTTTGACATTTTTCTCCTGCAAAATTTGAGTTGAGTTGAGCCTATATTTCCTATTTTTTCATAATCTTAGGCTTAATAGTAATGGGAATAGTCGCTTATTATAAAACAACTCCGAGAATAGCCCCCAAAATCAGAAATATATCTGATCCACTAGAACCATAAAAAATTATTATTTGTTCAATAGTTGCATAGAGAGAAATTGGTGTTATAATATTTTTAAGCTCACAACTGAGATAAAAGCTCTATGATTTTTCGCTGAAGAGCTTTATTTGGATAAATTGTTATTATGCAAAACTACCCAAATTAAGTTGATCTTAAAATAGCATAGTTTGCAAGTTTTTTGAACACTCAAACACATTTTTCATAGCAGAAAAAACGGTTTTACAGGTAGCTTTTGCAGTTTATGCCACAGTTTATTCACATTTCATCGTTGGTTCAGGTACAAACTCTATATTTACAGGGCCACCAGATTGTAAATAATGTTTACACATTTTTTAGAGAATAGTGGATTGTGACATACAAAATACAAATAATATTTTCTGTAATCACCTTGTAGACTAAACACGTTGGTTTTGCGTTTTGCTCAGTACAGCGTGTCCGATCAACCGGTAAATTTAAAATCGCAAAAACCTTTGAGATATTTGTTTTACTAATTCCTTTGGTTTTTGTATTGAAACTTATGTTTTGAAATTCTTTACCGTTGTTCTACGAATAATTTATCGCGCGTCCATCAACAAGATATTGGCATACGACTTTCTCTTCGCTCGATGATCGGCCGTCCGTTCGGAGCCATTGACAGTTCTGCTTTTTTCCTCATTGAATAACGATATGGGAAAATGACAGACCATGTACGTAGTATTCCGAGGATACTTTAGTTGATTCGACGTAAAAAAATTTAAAATATCCTCCTTGACAGTATCTGTATCAAGTATAATTTATTGTTTTTGTTTTTTTGGCGTGCTTCAATTTTGACGTACGGTTTGATTTGTGGGTTTTAAAGATTGTAACAAGTTGTCGACGTTATACTGCTGTTCAGTTTTATGTAACATTTTTTTAAGAATACCAAAAACAAATAGCTAAAAATAATTGAAAAGTTTTGATTATGAAATATTTACGACAAGTAGTCTTAT
Source organism: Octodonta nipae (assembly GCA_034190945.1). Lineage (NCBI taxonomy): Eukaryota > Metazoa > Arthropoda > Insecta > Coleoptera > Chrysomelidae > Octodonta > Octodonta nipae. The sequence continues at coordinate 113,221,469 of CM067221.1, read as the reverse complement.
CACTACCTAAACTATCAAGGAAAAGTCATCTCTTGTATATCTAATTCCAGAGTACTCCCAATGAGGTCATGTAAGGAATTATAGCAGCGGGAGTTTGCTTGAGGGGAGAATTGTTGCTAAATAAATTGAGGAATCCATTAGGGGCGTAGATCAGGAAGATCCACTGCCTGTATAGAAACTAGAATGATGTGCCGGATCATTAAAAATAATATCCTCGGATACGGATCTGAATACGGGTATTTTGTCCCAAGATCTGCGGATACGGATACGGATCTTACCTTTTTAGAGTACGCGGCAGTAAATATTGCACTGAAACCTTTGGAAAGAGACAATCTGTTATTCACAAATGTTATTGACCTCTATAAGAGTTATGTACTATCGGTATGATACTCATTTCACTACGATAAATGTTTGCAATATAAAGCTGCCAAATACGATTTTAAAAAATAATCTGAATGGAATTTAACAGTTTTTCATTGTTATCTAATCACCTATACCTAATATTTCATCTGTGAATTTAAAGCTAATAGGGTAAAAGATCCGTAAAAGATCTGCAAAAAAACTAACGGATACAGATTTTTCTTGTCCCTCGGATATCCACGGATACGGATATCCGGCACATCACTAATAAAAACTAAGGGCAAAGTAATGTGTGGAGATAACACAACTTGTTTTTTATCAGAGGACTTCCCTATATTCTACCAGGTTTAGGGGTCTTCTTGTGCCAGATCAGCATTCAACATCTTTATACCAAGAAAGTGGTAACTTCAGTGGTTGTAAAATATACAATCTCTTAAAAAGTGATATTAATAAAGGCAAAAATATTTTTACTTTTAAAAAAGCATTGAAAACATTTCTTTTGGGAAAAACCTATATGTTTTTTGTCTTTATATATTTATATTATTATTTATTTATGCAATAGCCATTTAATGTATAGTGGACGCACTCATTTTTGACAACTTGAAATTTGACTGACGGGTGGTTAGGAGAACAACATCATCTTATACGTGTCAGTAGGGTTTATCTTCGTATAAGGTACTTTGGATTGTAGCTTTATCGACCCATATTGTGCTATCTCTGACCGCTGACTATCGACGACAACGACCACAGTGGTGCAGAGAACGACAACGAGAATGTAGAATGGCATCAGGTCGTCTTCTCTGATAATAAACATTTTGCTTCTAACATATCTGGGATCACCCTGTGTAATTACAATCTACAGCGCCCCATAACTCAGTTAATTTAAATATGTATATGTATCTTCCTTGGGCTACATATAACATAGGAACTGCTTTGGACTACTATAATATTTATGGAACATCCTGTATATATCTCCTATAACGATATGGATTGACTCTCAAAACAATTTTTCATTATGTGCCTCAAATTAACATCTAACTTTTTACCCATCCAAAATTTTCTTAACCAGCATTTTTTACGTTAAATTCTTGAAGGATTCAGCTGTAAAAATGTAATGTTAGAAAAATATGAATTTGTGAAAAATTTCTCATAAGACCCTACCCCTACACATCAACTTGTACTGAAATAATTTTTCAATAGCAGTTTCAGTCTCAAGTACATTACCAAACTCTTGTAATTTCAAAACTCAGCTGTCATAATTGTCAGTTTTTTTTTGGTAATACGGTTTTTCCCGAGCCATCGATTTTTAGACGCCAAATAGTGGTGAAAGTGATGAAATTTTGACAAAATCGTTGATGTCGTTTTGGAAAACACTGTTTGGATTATATTATTAGATAAAAAAATAATTTTCTGTAGTATATCACATCTCCTTAAAAGAAGATTAAACAATTTTTGATTAACTAACATGATGATGATATGTTAAAATTAATTTACAAGATTTCCATTCATGAAATTAAACTGCAAAATAATTCGATTTATTTTACTACTATAACTTATTCAAGTTCCATTTCCACATGTCAAATATAGATATTTAAAAAATATTTGCATATTATGTTTCCTCAGTTTGTTATTACTTTATGACTCCTGACTTAATGGATACACATGGTTTTATAAAATTTTGGTAAATTTGTATTAGATATGCTATAAATTCATGATTGAAGGAATGTACATACTCAGCTTGTGAAGATCAAAAATCAAATATATTAATTATCTTTGAAATCTCTAAATAGTTTGTGTTATTTGTATCCTTGTACGTAAACTTTTCATGTGGAATCTTCTGTAAATGCGCTTTAAAAAAATTCACTTTAATAATTGCTGTCGTCATCGTTTTTGTAAAGTACAGCCACAAATGAATAGAAAAGAAGGTTTTAGAGATTACTTAAATACTTAACTCGATTGGGTTTTTACTTCGACTGCTGTTAAACAGTTCAACATCAAATTCCGAACTCAGAACATTAGATTAAGGCTTAAGTTACTTGGTTATAGACGACGCCATCTCACTTGGATTTTATAAATAATTTATTTTTAATTTACTTATTTGAAGAGAAATAAATAATTCCTCTTCAAATAAATAAAGATTATTCTTTATACCCTTAAAAAAAGCTGATGTCATACCTATACATAAATCTAAAGATAAATACTTTACATCAAACTATAAGCGTATTTCATTGGTATCAAACTTTGCGAAAATATTTGAAAAGATAATTTATATTAGATTATTGCAATTTGTGAAAAAATCTGAAATGTTATCAAAAAGGCAATGTGAATTTACACAAAATATGGGAACCAAAGACCAAACTATATAACAGACATTATATATAACAAATTAGACAAGAGTCGTCCTGTAGCTGCAACATTCCTGGACTTTGCCAAAGCGTTCAACACTGTTGATCATCAAATACTACTTGACAATATATACAATTACGGTATAAGGGGTAAGGCTCATAAATTAATAGCAAATTATTTAGACAGTAGGTACCAGAGAGTACATATTAATAATGTTATGAATTAATTGTCTCAGATTAATGCAAATGTTCCACAAGGAACTGTCTTAGGACCGTTTCTATTTATTTCATATATTAATGAACTTTTAAAGCTATTGCCTGATGGTATTGTAATATCATTTGCCGATGATACTGCTGCTGCAGCTAGTGGAGACACTTGGAAGGAAGTGGAAACCAACATGAACCAGTACCTAATTGAAATGCGTGATTGGCTGGCTGTACATAAATTATCAATAAATATTGACAAAACTGAGTATATTACCTTTGGCAACTATTCTAATAGTGTTTGTGAACGCATAACAATTAATATCAATGGACTGAATATAAAACGGGTAGAACATTTTAAATACCTGGGTGTAGTTCTTGACTATAGGTTGACGTGGTAATTACATATTAAATATATATTAAGTAGAACTAAGTGCCTTATAAATATATATTTTCTATAATTTAAGTAAATCTATGAACACTGAAACTTTACTTATGTTATACTACGCTCTTTTCCATAGCGTTATTAGCTACGGAGTAATAGCATGGGGAGAAGCATATGTATTATTTGATCAAGTAATACATATAGTCAAATATTTTAATTTACATCTTGTGCCTTTTTAATCCAAGTTTCTTAACCATTGACAACGAGGTCTGACCTAGACCCCGAAACGTTTGGAATATACAGCAATTTTCTTAACTGTGGTGTTTTTCCCAAGAAGTGAAGAATAGTTTCTATAGAGCAGTAATAACATTTAACTCTTTGCCAAATGAACTTAAAGCAATGGCAGCAGAAAAGGTAAATAAGATTAAAGCAAAATTTAAACCCTGGATTATGACAAATGTATGAAACTAGTTAGGATACAGCAGTTGGGATATGGAGAACTAAATATATTAGCACAATGAAATATTTTGAAACCAGTTACCTTAATTTTATTTTGTTAATTTAGTTTGTAGTTGGTAAATACCAGCCTATGAGCAGGTAGCTTTGTTACCTTGTAGGATTTACTATGTAAATATTCATGGAATGAATCTGGTAAATAAATAAATATTCTGGTACATCTACGTCACATTACCTTTGGAATGGTATACGTTTAATTACGTTCCTGTCAAAATAAAGGCCTAAAATGGGGTTGTGCGTTTTCCTCTTCACGTATTAATAATAGTATGATAAGGTTTCTTAATTTTTTAGCGGCGTAAAATGAATTTTATAACTTTATTAATATTCCTATTTGGATGATTATGAATGTCTGCCAGATAACAGTGTGGTTAAAATCCGACTTTTCACTAATATTTCAGTAGAGAAATAATTTCCCACGATTAATCGAAAGCAAATACCGCATTTGCAATGATAAAATCTGAGATTCAGATGAGATTAATCAATAGGTGAGCAAATCGCAGGTGGCTTTGAAAAATGGTTTCTTATAGAGTGCAGTTTCATTACTTGTTCCTGCGGACACGGTCTCTCGATCGGCCAGCGGACAGAAGGAGCGACTTCCGACTTCGAACACAGGGGGATAAGTAGAGTTGCAATTTCAAGCTGCACACATTAATACTTAATAGCCGGCAATTTATTTAAGTATGGAGATTTAATGTAAACCATATGTGTATGTGTGTGTATGTATATATTGTGAGAGAGTCTTACTTTACTGTAGAATGTGTACATGCTTACTTATTCAACCGAACGATATAACCTTTTAGTTTCGCGGCATTTAAATGCAAATTCTAACCGTTTGAATTCGTTATAACGACATAAGCAAATTATTATTTCATTTATTAAATTAACACTCGGTAATTTGTTTAATGCAAACCGTTTTGTTCAATCAGAACGATGTCAATATGTAGCAGATAGGATCTGTCCTATTCACAGGGCAATTACTTCAGTATGTATTGAAAATTATATTTACTCTTAATTTATAAATAAATTATACAAATACCACGTAATGTCTACCTATTTATCTGAAACTTGTCATTTGTATTAACTGAATAAAAATTTAAATAATTATAGTAATCTGTAATGAGTACTCTTACCCGGGATTGCTTTCTATTCGGTGAATATTCGTATTTAATATCAAAGCCTTCACAGCTTTACTGCCGGTTCCAATGGATAAACTATGATTTTGGGCTGATTTGTTGTAACTGGATTAAATGTTGTCATATACTAGTTTAATATGACATATACCGTTTTTCAAAAAATAAAAACTTGTTTTTAAGGTTTGATTTGCGAAGGCAAAAGCATTAAATGAAAGTAATTATCGTTGTTCGTAAACTAGGTTAAATTTAATTGAAAATAGATTGGAATTAAATCAAAATAACTGTTAAAAAACTTTCAACTTGAGGCTTAGAGGTTTTTGAATTTGTCGCATAAGCGAATATTCGCATTCGCATTCGTACACGGTTACAGCGGATTTTTTGCGATTGTTTGACAGTAAAAGCGAAAATAGTTTATTATGGTTACTCATTAGTCATTGCAACTGAAACTTACTTGTCACAAAAGAAATTAAGTACAGATATTTTGTACTTGCAATTTAAAGTTGTATAATGACATAAATTTTATAACTTTATACATAATTACGTCAGTTTCATAACATGATATAGGGTTTTATGCCCAAGTGATTTCGAGGTCTAAAGCTAAGGGATAAGGGAACTACATCAGGAGTTTAATATAACGCCACAATTCGTAGATTCACTGTCTGATACTAACTATCAATCAGCGCGACTGACTCGACCAATATACATGGTTATTGTTAAAAACATTTTTATTTGCCCCTGCTGCTAAATCCGCAGACACCATTACATGGTTATTGAACTTGCCCCTTTGTCTAAAAAACGGTTAATGGTGTTTCAGCTCTTTTTTTGGTTGCTAGGAACATATACAACCTATCGATTTGTGCTGTTGTTAATAAATTTATAATAAACATTTGTCATTAAACCGTTTTTTTTTGGATATCTCTTCTACTTCTAAACTTTTTTAAAAGGTTTCGGCACCTTAATAGTCTCCTAGCTTTAACTTCATGACCAAGTTTAAATTTGACAATTTTTGGAATGCTCAGACTAGCTCCAGGCCTTTTGTCAGTGCTAACTGCTAAATTCGAAGTAAACAGAATATTTTTCTTAGGGTGTGTCCCAAGTAAACAAGCTTTGCGCGGTTCGGACCGTGCGTTGCGTCAAAGTGACAGGCACAAGCTGAAACTGGGGGCGAAAACAAACCACTGAGCTATCGGACAATATAAAATCGCTACAAAAGCACTGGTTGAATTTCCTGTAAGGACACAATGAATGCTTTGTATGTGTTTACAAGGGACACAGCCTATTAGTTAGATAAATCGAAATAATAGTACCATAACTGTCGTACTTGCGTTCTTACACTCCTTGGGCACCTGCCTCCTTTGCGCCTGGCAATTGTGTTAGGTGAAATTTCTTAACAGAACTGTAAGTTATGCTTTTTTTATTATATCGCCTAGCAACAATTTGTAGCAGTACTCGCCATTTATCCTTTTCTAATTTAAAGTATTGATGCAAATTTTATCGTCATTAAGCTAGTACCATTTTCGCAACTGTCAAATCTAATCAGCAGCGATAGCCAAAGAAGCGAAATTTGTCATTACGCCTAGTTAATTTTGCAAAATAAGAGAAATTAGCTATAAGGATGTTAAAACATACCTTTACCTTGTCATAAGGTAATTATTTTTTAACCGATTCTCATGCCCTCAATCTCAATTTACTCAGAAATAAACAAGCTGGCAGAATCTTACTTTTAAAGCTATACAAAGCTTAGACTCGTTCGTTACTTTGCTTTTGAAACTGATTTTAAAAATATATAGTCTGACACCATCAATTGTCTCCTAAACAAATTCCGTTTTTTGGCAACCCTATATAATTTTAGTTCTTAATTGGCTCATAAACATAATTATATAATTTTTCTGTTTAATTAAAAATAAATACATACAAGCTTCTTATAACTTCTCTCATAAACCAAAAAAAAAACTTTGTTGCTTCACTCTAATATGTTGACAGCTTAACTGTTGAAACAGCGTTCAGCGTAAGGGTTTCGTGTTAAGATACAAAATTTTGTGTTTATACATCTGTGAGACAACAAAGGTTTCAGTTTGTGTATGAAAAGTAGGAGAATGGCTTTATATAATAATTACTAAGCACAGTTTAGTTTATTATTTTTGATTATATCAAAATAAGTAAATTTTGATCTGATATTCGCATTTGCGAATATTAGAAGAGGAAATTCACATTCGCATTCGTATTCGCGAATATCGAAAATCGGACATTCGTTACATCCCTAATCTACAGTATGTCCCCACAAGTTGGAATCAAGTGCAAAACTTTCTTAATCAAAAAGGACATCTTTTGGTTAAAAACCTAAGCTGCTGATAACATAACATGCCATTTTTTTCCAACTGTATATAATGTAAAGTATCTTTATATTTTGTAATAACGAAAATGGTGATGAAAGCAAAATTCACTTAAGTTAAAATCTTATACCAAACTCTTTAAAACATATTAATATTTATAAAAAAGTTATTCAATTAAATAGTAAACAAGCATGTCCAAAAATTTGGATGTTCCGTAAACCTAAAATACTTTATTTTTAGCACTGTCGAAAATTAGGTTTGAAAACTGCATCCAATTATGCCATTATCCTATTATTAATTGTACAATAAATAAATTTAAAAAATTCTTAGAAACTCTAGAATAATTTCACTAAAAAACAGCAATAATAGTTTCTATAACAACTTAATATTTATGAATCAGTGTCAAAATAAACAGTAAATAAATGAATTTTTAATAATTAAATAATTATATTTTTATGATTTCTACTTTGCATCAACTTCAAATTAAATATTTAACTGCTGCATAAAAATATTATTATTTGCTTTTAGTTTCTTTTGTATTTTTTTAAATCAAATATTTAAATATGGCTTTATTTTAAGGAGATTTATCTAGTGTTAATCATATTCAAAAATTAATGAATGACACCATATTAAAATATATGTTTAGGAGCGTACTTAAACTAGCCGAAATCAAGAAACTGGCAGTATGATTGATAGATGTGTCATAGGATCCAATTCACATTTACAAAGAAAATCGGAACATAGCAATCTATTCCAGAGTTGCTATCTTTTTTGAATTAATGAGAAATGCACATAAAAAGTAAATCGTAATTATCGGTGCAATTAAGATTTTTTTAATTACTTGGTAAGACTCCTCGTAGTAAACTATACTACCTTCCATGAAATAACATTTGTCAAGTCAAGGTTAGCGGTTAGCGGTTCCTGGGGTTATCAGACCATGATTACTTTTCCTCGAAATATTTGAAGCAAAAACAAACAAACCACATAATTTGAAAATTTTATAAAATTTTAAATAAACAGGTGAATGAAAAAAAACGCTTACTTTATTTCTCCAAGGACGGAGAAAGCGAACTATTTTTGAGAAATGTTTGTTTTGTAAACATTATTAACAAACAGTAATTAAATAAATATAAGAAAGATGACTGTTTTAAAAATAATGAAAAGATCAGGACCAACAAGAACAAAATGAGATGAACCAAAAGAAAGCTCCACAACTATATCCCGTCATTGTTTAAATTTTAAAGTACCTGCCCAGAAAGAACATACTCATGTTAATCTCCCACTTCATTGAAACCTATCGATTAAACATGTCCTGCATGCTAGAAAGTTGCAGAAGTGATTGTTACCAAAGTCAGCAAACAACTTAAAGATGCCAAACTAACTAGACTTAACTTGTCTGCTCCCTATAGTTACATAATTCTTTCAAAAGCTATAGCTCAAGTGATTCAGGATAGACTCAAACGCAGATTTTCAATTTGGATTCAGGCAAAATAGCAATAAAGCAGATGCATAGAATATCTAACTTCATTGAACGTACACTAAAAGAAAATAAAATTTCTTGTGACCAGCGTGGACAAGAAGGCCTAATATATCTATAATGTATAAATGACCCAATATAAATATTAACAAACAGTATGATTACTTATTCACATCATATATGTGTGAGAGATCTTTTAAAATAAAGAGACCGAATATTGTAACGTAAAATTGATAAAAATTATGGGTGTGCCACAAGGTAGTCTTCTTGGGCCAATTCTCTAACTAGGGCGCAGTAGTGCTAGAAAAAACACTAGTCGATTTTTTTAACTAAAGATGTATTAAACAAAATTGAAAATATTGTATTAGATTAGATTAGAGATATTGTTTACTTGCTATGATAACATCGTTGAAATTCTATTTATTGGGACTGGAATCGGTTGTACCTATTAAAGGAAAATACTAATTTGTTTCACGATTAGCACGCAATAATTTCAAAATTTTGGTAATTAAGTATTATTTTTGATAGGAACTTCAGATGGAATTTTCATAATAACTATGGTATTAGTAAAATTTAAGATTTAATATTTATCATCCTTAAGTTGGCTAAATTTATGTCAACTGATAAATTATTGAAATTGAATGCTTGATCATTTTGACAAGCTTACCTGACAGCTAAGGGAATTTGTAGTATGTTATAGAACTAAAGGTAAGCAGAATGTGTTTTATATATATAATTATATACAGCGAGGGCGAGTGGGTTGGAACAAATTCATTTACAATTCAGGTGTTGATTTTGGAAAAAAGCTCGAACAGTCGGTTTTATTTGTACGACCATCAACTTCATTTTTCAAATGGAAAAATTTGTTTTTTATTTTATTTTTGAATTCTGCATTGACTCCTAAGTATTTTTCATTTACAATGTCCTATACCGAAAATTAGCAGTTATTAAAAAAATACATTTCTTTCTAAAGTTAAGAAAACAACAGGTAAAAATAAGGTGCTTGTAGATTTGAACCTATTCATTTACGTCTGGTTTTTATGATTGTTGGCGGTATTTTATTCTCATGAATGGAAACCCTTTTTTTAATGCTGGAGTTTTTAACACTTGTTTTTTTCAATAGAAACTGTACTATAAGTTTTACTTCAAATAAGTAGTTGTCAAGTGCAGAATTGCAAAGTTTCAAAGTATAGCGCGTTTAACTGAAAAGCAGCGATTACAAATTTTGACGATGGTAGGATATGGCGACAGAACTTGAACACAAGCTGAAGTTTGCGAATTGTTTAATGTGAATTACCCGGAGCAGGCCTATTACACGATAGGTAATTAGTAAAATAGAAAAAAAGTTTCTAGAATTTGGCCACGTAAGAGACAATTACAAAACCAAACATCTTCCAGAAGATAAAAAATTAAATGTTTTGTTCGATTTACAAGAAAATCCTCACAAATCCACTAGACAAATAGCCGCAGAACAGTCAATAAGTAAATCTTCTGTTCTAAAATGCTTCCATAGAAATAAATGGCACCCATAAAAAGTTCATTTAGTTCAGGAACTTACTGAAGATGATTTGGACCGAAGAGTAGAATTTTGCATAATAATGATGGATAAATGCAATGCCAACCCCCACTTTTCAAGTAAGATAGTTTTTTCCGACGAGGCAACATTTTGTTGAAATGGTTCAGTAAATAGGCAAAATTTTCGATATTGGGCATCAGAAAACCCACATTGGATTATGGAAAGTTATACACAGTTGTCAACGAAAGCCTAACGTATGGGCCGGAATTGTGAGTTCTTCAATTGTGGGTCCTTTTTTTATTGAGGGAACACTTAACTCGGAAAAGTATTTAGACCTATTACAAAATGACATAATACCCTGTTTAACAGAACTTTACCCCAATGGTGAAAACGCCCAATATACTGGCAGATTCGGTATGGTTTCACCAGGATGGAGAGCCCCCGCACTACTAACGAACAGTGCGAGATTATCTTGACAATATTTACCCAAATAAATGGATCGGAAGGAGAGGTAATGGCCAGCTAGGTCTTCAGATTTAAGCCTGTTAGATTTTTATCTTTGCGATCACGTGAAATCGAAAGTCTACTTCAATAATCCGGAAAATATCGTGGAACTAAAGAATAGAATTAGGGCCGAAATACAACGAATCATGCCACAAACGCTAAATGAAATGTTACGAGAATTTGAAAACCGTCTTAGGTATTGTCAGGAAGTTAATGGTCAACAATTTGAACATTTAATTTCATATGTTGATGTATTTTTTTTCTTCAATTTGATTTTTATAATAACTGATAATTTTCGGTATAGGACATTGTACATGAAAAATACTTAGAATTCAATGCAGAAATTCAAAAATAAAATAAAAATCAAATGTTTTTATTTGAAAAAATGTAGTTGATGGTCACAAGGTATTTCTGGCATACCCTTTATAAATGAGTTTATCATCACAAAAAACGCAGTCCAAAAAAAACGAGGTGTCTGAGCGTTTTTAACCGACTTCAAAAAGGTATTTTTTTTGTATGTATGTTACCTGATTTCTTCTCCTGTGGAGGACCGTTTTGGTTGAATATTGTCTTGTTTAATAGAGTATATATTCGGATTGGTGAAACTTGAAATCTTGGAAAAGAATTCTATTGGTGAAGCGATGAAATTTGTGAATGAACACATGCGTGCATGGAAATCGACCAATATCCCTAACATATTGGTCGATTTTTCGAAAACTCCTTATGAATGTGTATAGTTTTTTAACGTGTAATCTATTAAGGAAGATCCCTAGGTAATCTCATATACTTTTCTGCGACGTGCAACTTGCAGTTTTGCAGAAAAACGCCGAAAATTCTAAAATTCTTATCAAAAATTTCATCGAAATGACATAAGGGATATTTCCTCATAAATATTTTAATTCCAACGTAATAGTGTGGGAATTTTAGGCACTGGAAGTTTTAATTGCGAATTTGAAAATTTTCTTGGTACATCTCAAGCCATATAGGTAGTAACGCATAGTATTTTCGGCCCCTTAAATCAATGAGTACCAAGCTCGTTTTGTTTGTATACCAGGCAAATACCTATTTAAATGCAAATGTTTCCATTTTGCGAAGACGGTGCTTTTGGTTGTCACATTCTCCCGGCCTAATAGAAAATTCAGTGACGACACATGTCAAACTCTAACATGCTTTTAAGGTGCGTTTATACACAGGGTGTTTAGATATAACAAACAAAATCACAGAGTAAAGTGATAGAAAGAGTTGCATTTATATGATGACTGAAATATAGGACGGAGAATGGTTGGAATATATGGTGGAGTGGACGTTTGGTGGTATAAATATTTTGAAAAAAATGTATATATTCCTTATATTTTTTATTTAAATTTTAATTATTTACTGCTTCCTGTAGCATCTATGTTTTACCGAAACAATATTAAATTTGAACTTCTCTTTTTTCGGATATATTTAGAAATGATTATGCCAAAATACAAATAAAAAGATATATATTTGTTAGCAAGCTATTTATTCTTGTCGCCTATTACGGTTACGTGACGTTGAAGGCGCTTGAATGCGCCAGTGCCAATTGTTTCTTAGTAGGTCGTGATTTTTTTCATACAAAAATTTCTAAAGTCAAAAAAATTAAGTGAAACGTCTTTGACAGGAATGCATACGATATCGGACTACAACAAAGTTTATAAAATCTTGTCGTTAATACATGCGTGTTTAAAAAACAAACGTGGCACACTAGTAATAACGCCGTCACCGAAATGAATGGCGTTCGTTATTCGGTTGAAGAAAAAAATATTGTTGAGGCTTCGTGGAAGAAGCGGCATGTGCATCAAGAGCTGCGTTATTAATAAAATGTCAATAACGTTCATTGAGCTTATGACAAACTTCACACTATTCGCAAACGACTGGTGGGTAATAAAGAAACGAGAGACACAAGCCCGAGCACGGCAGTGCATAAATCATCTGTGGATATGATGGTTGTTTGGTGTTAAATTAACGAATGCCGACTGTCAATTGTTAAAAGTCGAAGAGAGGTAAAAGAAGAAGTTGGGAAGAGAAAAGAATTATCAGCAGTGAGCGAAGTCGATTTTTTACGGTTGAAGATTTTTATTAAAAGATTGTTGGTGGGCTTTCTCGCTCTTAATTGTTTTTTCTGTATACCTTTCAGTTGTATCTCATCGGCGCGTTTATTGTTATTGTCATCGTCGTCGTTATTCTATTGGTGAGATTTTATTTTCGTATTTGTACAGGGTGTATGGTCATCAAGGTGTTTCTAACACTTCAAACGCAACAAAAATGTTCCTCTTGAATCCATTCACCATCTCAGTTTTTGTGTTTTTTTCCCACAAGCATATTAGTGCATATTGCAAAAAAAGTCCCCCTCTGATTTTGTCTGTCTGCTTGGCCGCGATAAACTCAAAAACTATCTAACAGATTTTCATAATTTACTAATACTTTGCATAAATTGGTTGAAATAGGGACTATGATTATTAAAGAGTTGGAATAAATTCAGCCGGTAGGGAGCTTTCATGGAAAACGCTGCCTAATCCGTTTGAAATGTAACAAAACAATATATAAAGATTATCAAAGCAACAAATTGAAGAAAATTATTGAAAACCTAAAATCTAAAATTCCATAAAGAATTCATAGAACGCATTGTCAACTTAATTGCTAAATATTTTAATATTTGTTGTATTACTTTTTGACATAAAGACATTCAAGTTTCTCAAACACTTCTCAGTGGTTGGTATATTCAGATTTTTTAGGTATGTTGTTTCATTGAGAAGCCTCAATAAAACTTTAAAAAATATATACCGACTTCGACCTATAACTAAAAAGCTAAAAATAATTATAACAAAATACAACTTTAACAAATAAATAACACATTCAGTGTTGTTAGGTACCTACCCAGGAAGTAAAAAATATAAACATTAAAAGCTGCTCATTCTGTACAAATTAATTACCTACCAATCTAGTATATTTTTGAAGTCGGTGCCAAGAAAATCTAAAATCCTTCAATGCCTACTCATCTACTACTTCATCAAACTTTATTGTTGCTTGGCACCGACTTCAAAAATATACTCGATTGGTAGGTAATTAATTTGTACAGAATGAGCACCTTTTAATGTGTACATTTTTTACTTCTTGCTAGAGTTGTATTTTGTTATAATTATTTTTAGCTTTTTAGTTATAGGTGGAAATCGGTTATATATATTTTTTAATGTTTTATTTTCAACTTTTTAGATTTTTTGAACTCAGGTAGTTTACATTCTTTATTTTTTATTTTTTATGTATAACCTTAATAGACTGGACCTGGTAACATCAAAAGCTTCAACATTACACAATGATATATTTTCATTTAAATTGACAGGTAAATGTTTTCGAACAAAATGTACTAGTACGCGTTGACTTAATAAGCCCAAAATATATTTATGCCTTATGGACGACGCCATGTAACCTTTTTTTCAACTTTTTTTGACAACTCTGTATAACAATAGATAATTCCTCTCCAACCTATGTACCAACCAGCCTGTACATACGAGTTTTTTTAAAACTATAGGACAGTAGAATCCATCTATATATATTTCAACCATAGTATTTCTACGTTTTTTAATTCCAACATTTTTTCTACATTTCAACCATGCTGTATATACGGCTGCATATGGACCAAGATCATTCTACTCCGTCCTATATTTCAATCATCATATAAATGCAACTCCTTCTATCACATTACTTTATGATTTTGTTTGCTATAACTAATCACCCTGTGTATAAACGCACCAAATAGCAGTTTAGAGTTTGACAGGTGTTTTCACTGAATTTTCTATTAGGCCGGGAAAATGTGACAACCAAAAGCACCGTTTTCGCAAAATAGAAAAATTTTTATTTAAATATGTTTTTGCCTGGTATACAAACAAAACGAGCTGGGTACTCATTTAGATTTAGGGAGCCGAAAATAGTATGCTTTACTACCTATATGCTTGAGATGTTCATGTAAAATTTTCAATATCGCTATTAAAACTTCCAGTGCCTAAAATTCCCGCACTATTACGTTGGAATTAAAATATTTATGTGGAAATGTCATTTCGATGAAATTTTTGATAAGAATTTTGGAATTTTCCGCGATTTTCTGCAAAACTGCAAGTTGCTCGTCGCAGAAAAGTATATGAGATCTTCCTTAATGGATTAAACGTTAAAAAACTATACACATCCATAAGGAGTTTTCGAAAAATCGACCTATACGTTAGGGATATTGGTCGATTTCCTTGCACGCATGTGTTCATTCACAAATTTCATTAATTTACCAATATAATTCTGTTCCCAAATTTGAAGTTTCACCAATCCGGATATATACTCTATTAAACAAGACCATATTCATTCAAAACGGTTCACCACAGGAGAAGAAATCAGGTAACATACATACAAAAAAAAAACGCGACGAATTGATAACCTCCTCTTTTTTGGAAGTCGGTTAAAATTGTTAGAAAAGAAGCAAACAAGTTCTTCATAAGTATTGTTTATTAATTTAAACTTTTCAATGTGGCCATTCTTTATCCCTTTTTCTATTTGTATCGTTATTATCGAGAGTGAGTTGTTGTCATAGCTCCACTGCAACATATTTGATCCATCTGATCAGTTCTTCTCCAGTTTCTACTTCTGTGTGATATACACAGTTAAGAAATTATTAAACTAAGAAGTTATAGTGGGACGTCTTCCAAAAGCCATGGCAACTACTTTCTCAAAAATGGAGATAACATACTTTCCACAAAATTTCTGAGAGCCCATAAAAAGAACCGATGGCATCCATTTCCAAGCTACATTCAAATGTGATTACAATTTTTAGACACATTCTCAGGTAAATTATAAAATGTAATTACTGTCAGAATGTTATTTACAGGCAATATTCCTCTTTAGCAAACCCGTGAACTCTTGTAAAATATGATAGATATAACTGTTCTTTTCTACATGTTCTCCAAATCTTGCTTTGGGAAATATATTCACTACTACAGCATATATGACAAAATTATTTCCTCATCAACATTAAAGTTGTTATCAGCGACCTGGTCTATCAAAAACTGTCGAATTATCTCGTACCTAAAGCTGATGGTGAACATCAAATAACAAACGTCAGATAACTGAGGCGAGAAATCGTAATTCGTACACTCTGAGCGGCAACCACATGTCCATCTCATAAACTGTATAGTTAATGCTGTAAATATTACCAGGTGAGGATTCCGACAAGAACTTTGAAAGACAATCTCATACTTTAGGGTGGGCGATCTTGTACTAAATTTACCCAAATAGATTCTCAGTTGTTTTGGACAGGCTACCACACAAAAATAGGAATCCGCACCTAAATTGTTGCAAAATAAATTTAAGATTGCAATATTGGAGAAAAGGCAGGCGTAACTCATATAATAAAAACTTCCGAACACTTGTGTGACATTTTTTGATGAAAATGTGAAATTTTGCTTCAACATTCTTCAGAAACTATTGTCGGCTAGAGTTACAAAGACTGTGGTTGGGAAAGACTGCCACCAATATTGTGTAATGATATTATTGGTCAATTTCTAGCTTATTTTGCTTTCGCTGGATATTAATATTAGTTATTTAGGTGTTTTTCGATCGATTCCCCCTATTCACCAAATGTCGGTAACCTCAAAAGAACGATTTGATGCAAGTGATGAATTAATTAGGATCTTCGACAACACTAAACCTAAGCAAACGTACCATTAGTATGGTCACCAGAGATTTATAGGTGTTTTAACGTTTAATAACTGTCAAATTCTGGATTCTGACCCTCAAAATTTGCTTATATTACTGGTAATTAATTCTTAATAATTTAGGACCGTAATATACTTTCAAAAGATTCAGTTACAGGAAAAGATTGTGATGTTGGAAAAAAAGTCTGACGAATGTCTTATTATCTACATTTCTCATTTGCCTTTGGAAATACACGTTATTTAAATTCACTCTTTCAATTCAATGAAACCATCTGTACGTAGAAACATGAACTAGTAAAATATAAGTAGGATTTAAAAAAATAATTTGTAAGAATAAGGCTTGTACCATGCTTGCAAAAATGATATTAAAACACATTGTGGTATTTTTCATGAGGGTTTTTTAAATTTTTCTATATTTTATGTAAATTTGCTGCAGAACAGATATCACCGTTTTTATGAAGGAAACTATTGCTATTTCCAAAAAAAAAACAATAAATATAAGATTCTGAAAATGGGTCATGACACATTTTTTGTTGATTATCAAGTGTAGAGACACATCCCACATATTTCATGATCCAACACTCTGTATATGAATCCGAATAAAAATTCGTCCGATTTTAGATACGATGTAAAATCTGCCTTGATATTTAAAATTGATACATCAATCCTGCGTTTTTAATAGACCGCAAAATGGTATTTAACAAAACTTTTACTGGGGAGGCTGCGACCACAAATTTCGTCATCAGATGCTTTATTAAATTTTGTGGTTCAGACCTTTACAAAGATGAATAAATACTTTTTGAATTCCGCTTCGAAAATATTTGTGACATTCATGGCCGACCGCGATGTAAATCAAATTCGCTTCTGTTGGCAGGGACAAAAGTAATTAAAACAAAACACGAGCGGGGAAGGGTACATTCCTTCATGGAATTTCATTTCGGCATACATTGTAAGGAAATGTCGCTATGTAAATGACTGATGCAATAATTTTCTTAAACACAGTAAGCTTAATAATAAATCTTTATGCGGATTATAAGTTATCAGGAATTATTGAATTAGCCAGGAACTGATAATTACAAATATTTGCAATTTGCCTGTTTCGACTTCACCATTTTGTTTTCGGTCTGTTTTGGACACTTCTTCGTCCTGCTGGATTATAATTAAGCATGTTTTGGGGTAAACCGCTTAATTCAGTTATCGTTTGCACCAATAGTTCTTGTCTAAGTTCTGCATTTCTTATATAGTATAAACGGGTACCACCCTTTATCAACTTTAAAAATCTCATTTCTAATATCCCCAGTTGCCTATACTCTTGTTTTCTTATGCCCCACGTTGGGCGCCAATTTTGTGGCAGAAGAAAATGAAATGCTTCCTTTGGCTACAATGTTGCCGATAGGCTGCTCAGATTTCACCTGGTGGGTGTGAGTTTCCAGTGGTTATGCTCTTAGCTGAAGGCCTTTTTATAAGGGCGCCAGGTCATTGAATATTTATTTCTCTGTCAATAATAGTGAATGAATATAAACCAATTAACGTAAGGTAAGTTAATTAACAATTATGATGTAATAAATTTATAGAGTATAGTTACTATACTTCAAGTAGACTTACATAGATACCCGATTGGAATGTCCACGGGGTATGGTTGGTCTTCTTTGGAGAACCCGGTGATTGGAGCGGCTGACTGTTAATTGGCTGTGGGTAATCCGATCTGTATAATAGTGGGGTTGCCATGAATTTTACTTTTTTCTCTTGAATGTTGATCTGATGGTTACACACATTTTTTGATAATTATTTAATTTGTTTAAGGTAATTTTAGCATTTTCCTATATGGTGTCACATTCTAAATATCTGAAATGTGACATCTGCTCTAAAGTGATCATTTTTTGTTCTCATTGAAACGCCATAATGTTCGTTTTCTCTATAGACATTTTTAGATTATAATCTGCAGATAGAAAATTTAACGTATGTACTGCTAGTTGTGATTCGTCTTCTGTGTTTTGTATTATAAATTTACCATCATCAAATAACATTTGTATTTAAAAAATCTCTGGACTTAATTTTCATTCGAGAAGGTTCAGTTTTCATCCATTTCTCACAAGGTTATCTACGTATATATTAAATAGTGTAGGAGATAGATTATGTACTTGTCTATCACATCGATTTGTCCCTATTTATTTATTAGTGCCTTTATTAGGGTCCATGATGATTTTAGTGTTTAAGTACGCTCATTACCTAAAAAGGATACACTCGTTTCTTCATTATTTGTCAGTTTATCCCAATAGATTCGAGCAAAAGCTTTTTGTAGTTTATGAAGGCTAGACATGTTTCCAGTTTGAACTCTCTGCGTTTCTGAATGATGAATCATGAATGATGATGACTATCGTCAATACAAGACCTTCATTTACGGAAGCCCACCTATTCTTCCAATAGTATAACGTCTGAAATAGTTTCAAGCCTCTGGTTAACAATTTTACTATACAGTTTATAACCAGTATTTGAAATAATAGATATGATTGTTTAGTTTATAACTTTTCTACAACATTACTTTACTTTTAAATGTTCGGCTGTAATCGCATTGAGTTTTAACATTAAATTAATGATTTTTCTCCGAATTGCTTTTAAAATGAAACAATAAATCAAAAAGAAATTTTGGCAAACAAGTAATCATTGTTTTGTGATAATCATATTTTGTCCCTTCATTTGCAAAAAAAATATTCACATATTGTAACTTGTATTAATGAACTTTGCAAGGGATTCCAATGAACTCCACCATCTTTTGAATAGATTTATTTTTGGATTTAAGAGAGTGAGAATTTTTAAGCCCCTTCAATCTGATTACGGATGAGATAATAAAAGCGGAAGTGAAATAAAAATTCTCATAACGGAAGTGAAGATGACTTACAAAGATTGATCCACAAATTCAGCACAGTAGCTAAAATTCTCTATATGGTTATTCCAGCCCAGAACACGAAACACCCTCCATTAGCAAAAACCTGATTAGATGTAAGATAGATAGATGGCATCAGAAAAAAAACAGATTTTGGAAAGCCAGTATCTGGGAATCATCTTAACCAGCTATAAATATAGATAGATACATAAATAAAAAACCAAACAAAGAAAGCTAACAGATCAGCGAGTTACCTAATACAGAGAAACAATCGTTTTGGTAAATGATTTATAAATCTATTATAATACCAATTATGACAAAGACGGCAGAAACAATACCAGAACCTTTCAAAATACAAACGATGCTAGAGACAACAAAGATGAGAATATGACAATCTTATGGGGAAAACAATAAGAGTTCGAGAAAGAAGTAATGAAATGTTAGCAACATGCAACGTCAAAAGTAGTTTTTACGTTTTTTGAACTTGCAATTCGACTAATTTTCTACTCTTGGACTAATTTATTGTTTGACTTAAATGGAATGGAAAGTCTAGTTACATTTACAACACTCGTCAATGCTTGTTCGGCACTGATATTAATCTATCAATTCACATATTTTAACAGATCAAAATTCTAATACAAGTAGAAAAGTATTTTCTAACTTCATCAATGGAAAAAAACTGATATTTAACAAACGCTCATAAAGAGGAGGAAATCGACGACGATACGGGTGGAGAATTTGCTAGTAGAATGTCAAGAATTCGTCTACTTTTTCACTGCATTCGACGGTTCCGAGTTTAAGCTGCGAAAGGGAGCCTCGGCTTTGCCTGCCGATTTCGGAGCTGTGTTCTAAATCACGCCGGGCCACAAATTGGTATTCGCGGATCGACCGTGTGAAAAGTTTTATCGTTTCGGAAAAATACTCCATCAAATTATTAGCCATTGACTACCGAACAAGAATAATTCCAGGCATTTTGGTTTTGGTAATTTTTTCGAAGAAGCATTTTGACGTGGGAGAGAAACACTATCTGTGAATAATGTGAGAACATTTTCATAGGAAATATCCAATGTTTGTTTTTTTTATTCGCTCTTTATAGTTGTATTCAGTATTATGATAAATTTTCTGGATAAAATTCATAAATCAAAAAACTTCGAAACACGTTAGCAATTAAATTTTCAGGCTTTTGCACTTGATAAAATATTTCAAAAAAGAAAAAGTTATTCCACTGATGCTGTCTTTGAATTTCTCTTCATATATTAACTTAGTTATAGCCTATGCGCCCTTAGATTTTTCTGGAAATAACAATATATTTGGATTTTTCCATACATTTTTTGGTCTAGTAAGAAGTATATTTAAGTTTTTATACATAATATTTTTTTAAATGTCATTCAGAATTTAATTATTGATGTACCAACAGAAAGTAATTTGCTAGTAATAACTTGTTAAATGAGAACGGAGGTTTTCGCGGCCAGAATCAGCTTATATTTGTTGTTGCTTGATGTTACAAGCCTTTTGTCTTTTTTAATAAATTCCATAGTGAAAGAGGCCTGATTTCTAAAAGTAAGTAGAGTTGTCGCAATGTTAGTAGGAAACGGGAGGTATCAAAGATTTACTTAGACTAAAATCGCCTGTAGTCGAAATTCGACCAATTGTGTCATTGAGTAATGAAATTCAACTTCTTGTACATATATAATTAATAGGACTTTATTTGGGTGGAAATTCGTAATTCTGAATTTAATATGACAAAGAAACAATAAGTGGAAATTAAAGACAAAACTTTAGTTACCCCGACATTTTTTAGAATTAAATAATTCAGCTTTTAACGGGTAGAATAAGATGGAAAATATGATAATGGTTAATGACTTATTCCATTTGAAAGTTTTGGATAGTTATCAAGTAGAAATTGTATATCTAGAAATTGCGAAATATTCTGTTTTAATTTATTGCTAATACTTATTCAATTTTCATTTGTACATTTAACAAATTTAGTAAATGGGTGACCGAGCTCTATTACTTTTATGTTTTTTTGGGCAATAACACCACACAATCGAAATAAAACGACGTATATTCTTATAAATTCAAAGATTCAGCAAAAATGTTGATACATATATCCATATAATCGGACATTTGCTGTATAAACTATTTTTTCTCAAGATGAAATGTTTTAGTTTAATTTTAATTCTCACATTTATTAAACTATTCATTATAATAAATCCACTTCATAACATATTTCCAAGACCATTTATATATAACTGCTAATGGCTACCCAATATAAAATGTTTGCTAATATTTTTTTAACCACTATATGTAATTATAATACTCTGGACTATTTTAACTAGCCTGTTTTATACAACTGCTCATGGACCCCACGCATTATATATTTTTTTAACATTTTTGAGTCACTCAGATAAAACTGTAATTTCACGCCACCCATTCTATATATGTGACTGCCTATGAGCCACCATATTTACTCTATTTGTTTCTAAAATTTTTTAATAATCTATAATTATATTTCAATCATCGTATAAATGCAACTCATGGTGGGCTACCCAATATACCATGTCCTTTTCTAACATTTTTTGTAATCACCCTGTATAACTAGAATTGCTATCACACTATATTGCATCTATCTTATAAATCCAACTAATTGTGGGTTACGAAATGTTGCATTTTTGTTCTAACATTTTTCAAATTATACTGTATTACTATGTTGTTTTCTGAATGATAAATATGGCATCTCTGGTTTTTATTTTTTCTTCTTTGGGAATAACTACCACATAAACTTGAAAGTCTGTATATTTCAAAAGTCCAAACGTTTCAACGTCTAAATCAGAGCTCGTTTTCAATGGTA
Source organism: Octodonta nipae (assembly GCA_034190945.1). Lineage (NCBI taxonomy): Eukaryota > Metazoa > Arthropoda > Insecta > Coleoptera > Chrysomelidae > Octodonta > Octodonta nipae. Next base: position 113,199,247 of record CM067221.1, on the reverse strand, counting down.
TGAATACAAATTGAACAAAATATTAAAAAATTAAGAAAATTCGCAATGACAAATATCGAAATCACAATTTGACATTAATGATTGACAATAAATAAGACTTATTGTTTTATTGTCAAATATTAAGGAAATGAAATGTATCAATTAGCTTTAGTTTTTGTACTTACATAAAAAACTTTTCATGTGGATTCTTCTGCAAATGCTTAAACTTCTAATAAACACATTCAATGTGGTCACTTTATTAGTTGCTGTCCTCATTGTTTTGAAAAGAAGGTTTAGAGCATACTTACTAAGTAACACTTATTTCAATAATCTGTAAAACGATTTACCTTCGCCTGCTATCAAAGACGTCAATGTCAATTTCTGAACTTAGAACATTAGATTAAAGCTTAAGCTGATTGTTCATAGAGGGTGCTTTCTCAAATAATTTAACTTTAATTTACTCATTTTAAAAGACATTAATAAAGATGTTTATATATTCTGCATATATTATATAATATTATGAGACAGACCCAAATATCGCATTTTGATTGACATGAAAATATAAATCAGACGTTTAATGTAAAACATCTAAAAAAGTCCAATTTCTACCTTACAGGGTACACTTCATTTATGAGGAGACAGGAGATGATGTTGCCGGAAATTCCCAAATTGGTTATCCTAATACTTAAATAATTATATAATTAATAAATACTTGTGAATGGTCTATTACTGCCAGTTGTCGAGGATCATAAGAGACATTAAAGAAGAAGAATAAGTAAATCTTTAATAATCACTGTTTATACTATTTTCAAAGATCTTTTATTTACAATAATCTTCCTATATCATGTAAATACTATGAATCATGAATCATGCTTTATTTATTATTGGAAAAAATGTCAATCATTCTTTCATATGGAAAATTCATGCATTGTTTGTTGCCATATTATGATTAGGCTCATCAAAATGTGACGTGGTGCATAAACGCAGCTGAATCATTAAAACCATAAAAATGTTTGCAACTCGCCAATTATTGTGAATACGTTTGCGAATAATTTGATCTTGAAAACACAAACATTTATGTATACCAAATGAAGCATTTGAGAATATTTATTAGCTTATTATACATTCAAAACTGATTTAATACACTGCACCGCTGCAACTGTCCATCATTTGGAACGCTTGAAAAAGTAAACAATAAGGCTTGAAAAAACACATTTTAACGATAAATCAATTGAAAATAAGTGGCCATTAGCAGCGGATTGATTGTCTATAAACACTGTAATATAATTGCGCAGAAAAATACCGATAGCATTCGCTTAGTATGCAGGTATTATTCTGCGATTATCCAAAGGGACTTCATATTTGGAATACTAAACATACTTAATTACTATCATATTAACATAATAAATATTTAATAAATTTCATAATTAATTATATGGTTTTTTTGTGATAGATTTATTACCTTATCAATATATTCTATAAAATTTTTATACGTATTAGGTTGAAAAATTGACTGCAAAGTAAAATCATTAGTTGTTATAATACATTATTTGTAACTAGCAATTAGGCACTTGCATTGTATATGAAAGTTTACATTAAGAAATTGTTTCAACTTAATGTATAATTGAAATCAGTATTTGTTCAAGAAAGATATCCCTTAAGTTAAAAATGAAATTTATAATATATCTGTATAATTAAGCTTAAACCTTGAGAAAAATTTGAAATATTTCATAATAAACAAATGTATACAAAGTATTTCTAGCAACAATAGCCAATAGAACAAAAATGAAAAATAAAATTACAAGAAAAAAAGACTTTTTGAAATCAAGCTTTTATTATTAGTTAATAAAAAGAACTAAATTCAGACCTAGTAATCATCTAGCACCAAAGTACTCATAAAGACTAATTAAACGAGTCCAAACTCGATGGTATTGTGTCGATTAATTACGGAGTACCTATGGCCATCTTCTAGCTCCATCATCAGACCCTGGTTACCATCTAGCACCAAAGTAATCGTCAAGATGGACCAAACAAGTCCAAACGCGAATTCCTATGGCCACCTTGTACTTCCATCATCAGATCAGCTCCATATCGTAATAATTTTGCATTGTTATCCGATTGCAAAATTTCAGCACAAACAGTAACCAAGTGGAGCAAATTTAACTTGGCACATTTGATTTTGTATCGTTTAACTATGAGTTCCTAGCCCACCTACCGGTTCTACCACGAGATCAGCTCCATGTGATAATAATGTTGCATTTTTATCCGATTTAAACATGCATGCAAAGTTTCAGCTCAATCTGTAACCGGAAAGTGGACTAAATTTAACTTTCAAGATTTGATTACAGACAAATATCGGGACAGATGAAACTAAATAAATATAAATAGGAGTGCATCTAAGGCTTACTTTTCAAGAAAAAATTGAAATGGAGCAAAATGTAACTAGTTATAGTTATTCTTTTGCCTGAACAAATCTTCCTACAACATCTGAAATAAACAGCTTCAAATTTGCACAACAAAAACAATTACAAGGATCTTGTCAAGAAAGGCTTAAAAACATATATAGCATTACGTAGAAGTATCATTATTTTAGTATGTCGATAAAAATAGACAGGTTTTTTCAATTCATAGTTGTTATTGGCTCTTAATTCCATAAATTCATAAAATAAATGCAATACACTGATGCACTTAGCTTTCACGAACATGGGATCCGTCAGCTCAAACAGAACTGTAACTGAAAAGGCAGAAAGAACTTAACAAAATTAAGTAGAACACCGTCGTATTTTCGGAATCCGCAGCACAGATTTGCTTCAATCTTGACAGATCTTTACCGACAAAGAAATCCCAATATCCAAAAGGGGATGTTTAAATTTAATATTGTTTTAGTACTTTCCTTGGACATCCATCTTCTTGAGATCAACCACTTTAAGACGATGGAAGTCCAAGGAAACTTCGAATATAGATGCTGTAGTAAGGAATAAATTATTAAAAATTTAATAAAAAGGGTCTCCGTGTCTGCAATGATATACTGTCTAATAATATAGTTCCTGACGTATTTAACATCAAATTTGGTGAGTTTAGGCCAAAGAGGTTAATACTGTAGAGCACATGAAGTAGCGGAATTCATGTAATATCAATAGAAAGAAAGAGAGAATACGCGTGTCGTTCCTGATTGGTCAGTGTCAGTGGTGACGCCTAAAGGGTAGAGACATAGCAAGCGCTCCCTGATATTGTCTTTCTCTTTCTACTGTTATTACACTGCCACTTACAATAACGCCCATACCTAATTCACTCTACGTATAAAACCTCTTTGGTTTAGGCACATATTATTGCTGCATCCGGATGCAAACCTGACGCTGATTGGCCGAGATAAGACCCAATGACCAATTCTTTTGTGCTGTTTAACCCTTCACCTGTAATCACCACCACCACTTTTAAGTAAAAACAACGACTCAAAAAATAGTTAGAATCACAAACATATGACCGAGGGTCATTACTGTCATGCCATTTTTTCAAATTATACACTTACTATGGCACAGCTGGTGAAAAAATGGCAGAGTTCGAGAAAAGCATCTATAGAGCCACCCAATAAGTAAACCAGAAGATCAGAAAGTGCCAAGAGTTTCTGTGGCTGTAGGGAAAGACTCTTTAACAGAAATATGATAGTACCATGTCAGTACAAGCATGTTTTGAAATCCTTGAATTTGTCAGAAATTGTTAAAAATTCTTATTTTTAAAAACTTCCCGTCAGAAATTAATTCACATCTGAACTGTTTCCGCTTGGACTAATAGAAATTATTCAGAGAACGAGGGACAGCTCAAACGGAATATCTTTCACTACGAATTGACAAACGAGGAAATAAAACGAAGAAAAGATGTGACAGGTGAGACAGAGATACTGCAACTCGTGAAATGAACGGTGGACAAAAATATAGGGTATAAAGAAGCAATCGGATTCCACTACTCCATGATAGATAAACGACATTTAGCTTACCCGAGAAAACTGAACGTAAGCTACTCTGATAAGTAAAGTAGGAACAACATATTCGGGAGGCTTAGGTCCAGCAGTGTACGCAACAAGCTGATTGAAGATGATTAGTCCAATCAAACTAAAAAGACCTCATAGTTTCAACAACGAATACAGTTAGTCTTCAAAAAAATACAAAGAATCTGGAAAAACAGTAAATTTTTCTATTGACAAAGAACCCAAAAGAATTACAAACTAACATATTTCCAAATTTGATATCGTGGAATAGTTATTGTAAGCTATTTGAAATATTCTTATAAATCAATAGAGAAAAAATGTCAAACGATAAATTAAATTACACCAAAATTAGTATAAAATTGAATAAAATAAATCTTTTATAATTATCGAGATTCGAACGTGATAACAATTCAAAAATCTTGGACTTCATTCCACGATTATATTCCGAGATATCGTAAATTTGTTGAAAACTCTAATCATTCTTGTGCCTGAACGGCCTTAATAAATAAATATGCATATTAATTGTGTGAAAATTCTTTTAAGATCAGAATTTATGCATCCGAGTTGTTGTAACGGAGCCATTGAGTGCAGTGAAGAAGAAGTAGACAGAGAGGAGAAGATTTTATCATATATATCGGTCTTTTCGTCATTACAAGTGAGCCTTTTCTTTATGCTTAATTAACTTTCGATTTAATTAACGTGAAATTAAGTCGTGTTTTACAACCACTTAGTGGCTATATATGTAGTTGCTACCCATATATATATTTTATTATTGTGTGTCCATTTGATCAGCTTTAATAATATTAATAAAACAAACATTAATTGTCAGTTGTATATAAACTTTTATTGCGGTGTAATCTTAAATGTTAAACCACAAAGTAATTGAAAATGTATTAAAAAAATGTTTGTTTTCATCGAAAGTATCATTGAAAGAAGGCCAAACCCATTTATTATTAACAGTAATAAAAACTTCACTGTAATTTTTAATGCAGGTACGCCTAATTGAAAAATAATTACAATATTTTAGAAAAATGTTGAACAAATGGTTTGCAATACTTCTAAAATTAGGAAAATTTGTACTTTTAACTGACTTCCTAAAACGAGGAGGTTATCAATTCGTGAGTATGTTTTTTTTATGTATGCTCACTGAAAAAACGGCGTGAGCAATTTTGATCAATTTAAACAGCACTTGTATTAAGGAAGGTTTTCCAGAAAATCACAACAAACAATAATTAAGGGACTAACTACACTTCAGTGAATTTTCAATGAATCAACTCCATTTTCTTAAAAACGGCTCAATCAGTTTGAATATTTTAAATTGTATTCAACAAAGAGATGTCCCAGCTTGATTCCCTACAAATATCTGTAACGTAAAACATATCGTTTTTCTGAAAATCGGAAAAATATTTGCAAAAAAACAATGTAAATGTCAGATTTTCATCATAAATATCTAGCTTAAACGTCAAGATGTGTCGTGGAGTGTTTTGTAACGGTTTACATTTTACCTGGCTTGAAGTTGTGTGAAATTTCAGAAAATATTCCATTAGTGTATCGAACAAGAAATTGTTATGTGAGCTAACTTTCCTATAAGGTATACGGTGGTAGATGTGTGTCTGTGTGCATTGAAATTCAAGCAGCAAGCAATGTGTTCAGTTGAAATATAGGGCTAACTAAAATTACAGTCAGACAGGTGGGTTCAAAAAATCTTAAAAGTAATGTGATATTGAGTCGTACATAAGCATATAGAGGATGGTTGAAAATATAAGGTGGAATAAAATTAAAATTGTACAGCGTGGTTGAAAAAATGTTGTTTTGGGTGGCATATAATAAGTTGCGTATACAAGATGGTTGAAATAAGAGTGAGGTAAAACTATAGTCATACAGAGTGGATAAAAAAACGTTAAAAGAAATTGTTAAATAAGCATATGCAATAAGGTTATATTAAGTTATACGTGGGCTGTCTTTTATATTTCGGGATTAGAGAACAAAAACAAATATTACTCATCGAAAATCGCTTTATTGTTTTTCAAAATATTCCCCATGAAGATCTATACACTTTTGCACGCGTTTGAACCAATTGTCGAAGCACTATTTCCACTCTGATTGAGGTATCTCCAAACATGCATTCTAAACGCAGCAACCGCTTCTTCAGGTGTCGAAAAATGTTGACCTCTCAGTTTTTTTTTTACGTACAGGAATAAAAAGAAGTCATTTGGTGACAAGTCAGGACTATACGGCGGATGACTCATCAAATCGATGTTTTGAGTGGTCAAAAATGGAGTTGTTTGATCTCGCATTGTCGTGGTGAAGAGTGATCCGTCTTCGGCGGTTGGTTTTCCTCATTTCTTGGAAGACAATTGGCATACATATGGTTGTGTACCACTCAGAATTGACTGTTCTGCGTTGTTCTAGTGGTACGGTTGCGACATGTCCAGTTTTTTCGAAAAAACAGGCAATCATTTGCTTGGAAGTGCTTCGTGTGCGAAGAACTTTTATTGGATTCGGCTCATCTTGAAACACCCATACAGTCGACTGCTGTTTTCTTTCGGGCTCATACGCGTAAATCCACGATTCATTACCTGTCATTATGTCATAAACGTGTTTTGAAGCACCGCAATCTTATTTTTCAGCTTTTCTCTCGACCAATCGACACGAGCATTTTTTTAACGAATGACAAATTGTGTGGGATCCAACGCGAACAAATTTTTTTGACATTCACATGTTTATGAAATATTGAATGTATGCTGGTCCCACTAATGTGTAAGTTTGACTCAATCTCACGATAGGTCACATGACGATCGTGCAAGATATTGCTAACTGATAAGTTAGCACACAGCATCAATGAACAACAACTGTTTTTGGACGACCTTCACGAAATTCGTCTTGTAAAAAATAATCACACGAAAATGTTCACGATTTAATTCCATTTTTTTTGGCCGAGATGAATCCTTTAAGTTACTGTAAACAACACATAGCGCTCGTATGTCAAAACGTTCTGAGTACGTATAACCTCAAAAATGTCAAACTTTACGATAGAGCTGTCAGTTGTCAGATTGCAACACTAGGTTGTCCAATCCGAAAATATAAAGGCAGCCCTCATATGGCGGATCAACATATCCCAGAAGCAATGCATATACAGGATAGTTGAAATATAAGGTGGAGTGGAATTATACTAATAGAGGGTGGTTAAAAACATGTTATACAGTGTGGAACATAAGCAATTCTTATACTTGACATGTAATGCCAAATAACAGTACTTACATTACATTATTAGATCAATAGAAAAATACAAACAGTCAATATTGGGAGAGGATTAATACTTGTACAGAGTGGTTGCAACATCGTGTGGACTAGATTTATAGTTGTACAGAGTAGTTCAAAAAATGATAAAATTTATAATGGGTGACCAATACACAGAAACATACACAGGGTGATTGCAATATAGTGTGAATTAGAGTTACACTTATTGAAAGTGGTTCAATTAATAAAACAAGTCAAAAAGTTAAAAAATAGAGGAAAGTATAGAAAAAAATGTTAAATAGAGACAGAGGGAGAAAGAGAGAGAGGTTGAAAGAGAGAGAGAGAGAGAGAGAGAGAGAGAGAGAGAGAGAGAGAGATAAGAATACGCTAAAATAATCAATAAAAATTGTACCTTAAATCAGATAAAAAAACAATATATATCAGAAAATAATTATTAAGCCAGTTTAAGTCGGTTCTGTTTTATTATTCAAGCGGTGTTTGATTGCTTTATTCATGGCATAATATGTAGAAAGTGTTGTTAACAGATTTTTATTTCATCAAATATCTAAAATCTCAGACACGTCAAATATGTCTTGCTCTCGATCTTAAATACCAAAAAAATAGGCAGAGAGCCGTTGTAGCCATATGGTGTATGGGATGTGAAAGTTATCAAATGACAAACTGTTTAAGTACGTCAAATATGCCCACTTATCAGCGCGTTCAGACAGTTAGGTAAATTATATAAAACATTTTTAAAAAAATATAACCGACTTCCACCTATAACTAAAAAGCTAAAAATAATTATAACAAAATAAAACTCTAGCAAAATTAAACAACTATTTAGTTTTTTTGAACTCAGGTAGTTTTCATTCTTTATTTTTTATTTTGTATGTATAACCTTAATAGACAGAACATCGAAAGCCTGTCTATAAACCCAAAATGTACCACTTAATAAGCAAAATATATTTATGCCTTATGGACCACGCCATGTAACCTTTTTTCTTTTTTTTTGACAACTCTGGATAAGTATAGATAATTCCACTGTACCAACCATCCTGTTCTACGGACAAGCACAAATTTGTTAGGCCGGGAGAATCCATCCCATATGTACGGACAACCAAAAGCACCCTATAAATTATTTCATTTTTCAAATTTTATATTATCGTCTTAATTCCTCGCCACAAATGTACTATAAAATAAATATTTTTTAATCACACTTTATAAATATAATTTAACTTCAGCAAAAATTTTCATTTAAATTTTTTAATCACCCTGTATAATTTTAATTTCATATGTTTTTTAAACATTTTTATACCACCAATCGTCAACTCCACCCTATATGCCATCCATCCTGGCTAAAGTATACAAATCAATATCAACTCCTTCTATCACTTTACTTTGTGATTTTGAGCTTGGTACTCACTGATTGACTTAAGGAAAAATTTTCATTTAAATAGGTATTTGCCGGGTATACAAACAAATCGAGCTTGGTACTCATTGACTTAAGGAGTCGAAAATACTATGCTTTACTACCTATATGTTTGAGATGTACATAGAAAATTTTCAAATTCGCAATTAAATCTTCCAGTGCCTAAAATCCCCGCACTATTACGTTGGAATGAAAATATTTCTGAGGAAATGTCCGTTATGTCCATTTCGATGAAATTTTTGATATGAATTTTGGAATTTTTGGCGATTTTCTGCAAAACTGTAAGTTGCACGTCGCAGAAAAGTATATGAGATCAGCTAAGGATCTTCCTTAATAGATTAAACGTTAAAAAAAACTGTACACATCTATAAGGAGTTTTCAAAAAATGGACCAATATGTTAGGGATATTGGTCGATTTTCATGCACGCATGTGTTCATTCACAAATTTCATCACTTTACCAATAGAATTCTTGTCCCAAATTTGAAGTTTCACCAATCCGGATATATACTCTATTATACAAGACCATATTCATACAAAACGGTTCACCACAGAAGAAGAACTCAGGTAACATACATACAAAAAACAATACGTGACGAAATGATAACCTCCTCCTTTTTGGAAGTCGGTTAAAAACCCTAAAATTACAACCCATACTTGAAAAGATTTTTCAAGTTTTTATCAATGACGATTTTTTAATTTTCTTAAGGATTTTTTTTCCATTTTTTTGTACTTAAAATTGTCCATTGATTCTACGTTCATGTAAAGAAAAACCCAAATCCCACTTCATTTATTTAAGTTGCAATCCCATCACGAATCGACTAAGAAACCAACGAACAGCTGAACCAATGAAGAAAACGTCGACACGGCGAAACGACGAAGAAAAAGAAGCTGAACCGCTGGCATCAACGATTATATAGGCATAGCCTACTATGAAAACAAAAGATCCGCCGCGTATCCCGAAGATTCGAGTTGCGAGGTGTGAGAGATAGAGACGTTGGGTGTTCGGCCGGAGCAATTAGAACGCCTTTTGCAATGGTCTAATGATGGGTCACGCTCGCCTCACTCCCCTCGCTTCATTCACTCATCCTCATCTTGACCAAACTTTCTTCGTTCTTTGTTCCTTCCAACCGAAATCCGATCATGTTTTCTTCGTCTTTGGTGCGGCGCGTTGTGTGTGTGTGTTGGAACCGCTCCGGGCGCTTCACCACGCTTATTTTCTTTCTTCGATTACTTCGTTTCTGTCTGCATCGCAAGGATTTCCGTATATGTTGTGCCTTTTCTATCTACGAAACCACAAATCAGACCACCCAGATGGTCCTGCTTCAACTGGACTTTATATACACCATCAACCAAATCAAACCTTCATCATTTTCTTCTTCTTCTTCTACTGTTTCTTCCTCCTTGTCTCCCTCCAGTCATAACCTACAAGTTTGTTGCATTTTGCTTTGCCAGCCTCTGTGCCTCGATACACTTATAGTTTAATGTTATGTTATTATTGTGATTATTATTTTACAAAGATATCATTCTGATCGGCGGTTCTTATTTTTAAATGTTTGTGTCTCGCTCTAGCTCGTCGTCTGCTGCTGAATTTTTATCCATTTATGAAAATAACGTTACAGGCGACTGACAAGCCAACCACCTGCGGATCAACCGTGACTTGTCATTAGAAGATTAGTTGAAAAGATTTTTATTTTAATTTGTGGTTAACCGATCGCCATTGTCTGAAGGTGAATACATTTTCAACGTTAACTTGTATTGATTACCAACCAACTAAACAACATTCTAGAAATGACTGAGATTTACTCAAACGGTTGGTGATTTTTATAACTGTTAAAATAGAGTCTTAATTAGAAATATAACGTGACAAAAAATTACGGGTTCGTGATTTTACAAATTATTCTGTAATTGCTGAGTTAGAAATCACACCAAAATATCGACAGGTTAGAGCTAAGCCTTGGAAATCTACTTAGGAAAAGAGTTTTTCAGACTTTACAAACCTTTGAACGCAAGACAATGTAAATGTTTCTGGGTAATACCGTCATTAATAGAAGGAATTGGTTTAAAACGCGATCGTGACAAACCCATTTCATCTCTGGTATGTTTGTCCTCTTTTCTAGTTTTTTGTCAGATTTTTGTTTGCAGAACTATGAGATGACACTTGAAGCTAAATAATGATGTTAGTACATTGATAGGTATATAACATGTTTCAACAATAAAGGAACTAACCCACCAAAATCATGACGAATTTCCAAATATTTTATTAAGGAATTTCTGACGTCAATTGTTAATTTTTATTGAAAAGACTTGCTTTTGATATCCTTTTTTTAAATTTCACTGATTTACCTGAGGAAAAAGAAAAAATTAATAATATAAAATATTTATTTATAATAATAAAAATGTTTTTTCAGTGAATTAAATAATGATATTTATGAAATATAAGTAACGACAACGAAACGGTTTTCTACAAATTTAATTAAACATAGTTTCCTATTCTTTAGATTTCAAACCAATATAAGTATTGCTTATAACTCTCCGTAAACCTGTATAAGGTTTTCAATATTTAATAGGTTCCCAATCTCGTCATTGTGGTAACTGTTCCCTTTTTCTTTCAACTCGATTTGCAGCCCTAGGATCGGATTCTGACAATGGTTACCACTTTCCAATCTTTGGATTACACGTTCTAATGGATTCCTGTCAGGACCACGAAGCGGGCCACTCTAAAACAGGATTCTTGACAATTTTTAGTTGTCTTGACAATTGGCGCAGTCTGCGGACGCACATTCACTCGCATAGAGAAAAACGTAGTCCGCAAGACATTGTTGTGTTTACTTTACAGGATATAAAGGCATCTAAAAGTCCTTTTTACGTCTATATATAACTGAATCACTCATAAAGAAAAGGATGGATCTCTATGACGGAAGACGAGGAATTTTTTTCAGTTTGCTTTTAATAGCTTACAGTGGTACTAATCCTTGATGACTCTGAGAAATATTTTCAGCTGTCGGATACACAGCAACGGAAGTAAGATGTCCTTTGTCGGACATAATCATCAGCACTCTGGGGTTGTATGAACTTGTTTCCAAAATCACCCATAGAGCTAGACTTTTAAATAAGTGATTTTTACCTTTATAAGCCGACTTCCAAAAAGGAGGAGGTTATCAAAGGTACCATATAATTGTCTATAACATGAGATTTACGGTTTTCCAGAAAATCAGTAAAAAAGTAATCTTCACTATTTTCTCTTTAAACGGCTCAAGCAATTTGAATATTATAAATTATATTCTACAAAGATATGTTATAGCTTGATTCATTATGTTTTTCAATAACGTAAAATATACCATTTTTCTGAAAACCGAAAAAATATGTGAAAAAAGGTAAACATCAATGTAAATGTCAAATTTTCATCATAAATATCTAGTTTAAATGTCAAGATATGCCATGAAACTACATCGTACAGGGTGTTCGTAATAGTTTTCATTTTGATTGCGTACATAGTGGAGATTTGCGTTATAGGACGGAGTATAATTATAGTTATACAGAAGGCTTCAAAAATATTAGAAGCAGTTGAATATACAAGATGGTTGAAATATTAGGTGGAGTAGAATTACAGTTATAAAAAGTTATATAATGTGGAACAATAAGTAGTTGCTTATTCAAGGTGTTTGAAGTAAGGCTGGAGTAAAATTATTGTTATCCAGGGTGTACCAAAAATTTGTTATATAAGCATAAACATTCGGGATATTTGAATTATAGGATGAGGTATAATTAAATAGTAGACATGGGTTAAAAAAATTTTAGATATAATTGCATATATCAGCTGGTTGAAATAAATGGTAGAGTAAAATTATAATCATACAATGTGGTTCAAAAATTTTGTTTTATATGGGGTAGACCATAAAGAATTGCATAAATGAAATACTAGAAATATGGGCCGAAGTAAAATAATAGATATACAGGAATAATTTAAACAATAGAAAAATAGAAAGAAGCAATAGTTTGGAGAGGATTTAAACTTATACACACTTGTTTTAAAGATATCAGGACCGTTGTAATATTGTGTGGAGTTGAATTATAGTTGTACAGGGTGGTCCAGAAAATGGTAGACAAATAAGTTATATAGGAGTGACCAATACAGAGAGGCATATAGAGTGTGGATGCAATATAGAGTGAATTTGTTACATTTATAGAAAGTGGTCCGAATAATAAAACAAATAAAAAAGATAAAAAATATTTGAAACACGTAGAAAAAGAGTATCAATTCGAGAGGGAGAAGGAGAGACAGAGAATGAAAGAGAGAGAGAGAGATAAGAATACGCTAAAATAATCAACAGAATTGTACCTTAAATCAGATAAAAAAAAAGAGAAGTCTGAAAATAGTGATTGATTGCACACGATTTCTTTTTAAATATAAATTTTATTTGCTATATATTACTATTAATAATGAAGATATTGAAGTAAGGAAATGATATGATAATTGGGCAAATTTATAACATTAACAAAGAACTTGTCATTACAATTGTAGATACGCAAATGTCTCGTGTTTTATGACAACCAACCTCAAAGCATTTGAAACGTGCCATTGAATTGTAATTCTCACTTAAGACGCGGCATATTAAAGCTCCGAGTTAAGCTCTTAATAGTGTTAATATAATATGTATATCTATAGCTCTGATTGATAAATCCATTAAAGTGTATCCGAACACAACGCATCAGCCAAATTAAATGGACTGGACTGATTGACTGACTAAATAGTGACGTATTAATTATTATTAAGCAGCGCTATCAGAGATGTTGATACGGTCAACTAATTAGGTGCAATTAGTTGATTTCTTGTGCCGATTATGATGCCATCAACTTATTAAGTTTCATCTTCAACTTAATCGTCATCATAATACACGATAACTCGTCTCTCGCATCCTGTGGCTCGCTTTGATGGAATCGAAATTGAAAGGACGGATGAAAGGGTGAAGATCTGAATTCCTGCCAATTTAATTAACACCATTAATTTTAATAAACATTTTTTATGTTAGTCATTGGGGTATTTGACTGGATGTTCTTGTCATGGTGATTGGCGTGTATGTTAGAACAAATACATGTTTGTAGTTGCTATTGGCTACTCTCTTTTATATTTATTATTTATTGTGCCAATTTCATGTATGTGTCATATATTGAAGCTTGTCATATATTATGAATTAATTAACTAAACGCTGAAAATATTACCTTCTGTCCTAAGCTAAGGTAAGTCTTTTTGTTGTTTAGTGAAGTGTGTTGATTTTCCTTTACAAATTTTAGTGACTAGACTCGAACATCTTCTTCTTCTTTTCAAGCTGCATTCATCTATTATTGGTTGTAAGTCTCTCCTCTCTATTTCCATGGCTCTCTGTTCTCTGTTTCCATTTATCTGCCTCTTCCTAAATATCACCCACCCAACGTTTTTTGAACGTTCTACACTTCGTTGATAATGTCTAGGTCTTCACACAGTTATTAAATATGTCTCCCAGTATTTATCAATCTTGGCTTCATGTCCAGGCGGTTGTCATTTCATTTTTACCTCTTATTTTATATCAGCTAGTCTGGTCTGTTTCTTAAGGTTTTCATTTCTTATTTTATTACTTAGTGATACGCCTAAAGCGGCATCTAGACTGTCAATAATATTGTACAATAATATTGACTGTTGCCTCTCTAGACTGTGATATTTGATTGCCTATAGCCAGTCACTTCTCAATTTTACCAACAAATATGCTAACTGATATTGAAGCAGCTTGTCTTATCATCGCATTGTCTGTGAGCTTACTTAACAATAAAAAGGGTAAGAAAAAGTGCAGATGGGTAAAAGACTGTTGTCAAAAAATATGAAACTATATTCACGAACATTTATTTGTTAAATGACCTGAGAATTTGTAAATCACTAAATTTTCTCAACTTTCCGAAAATGAACACTGCTCAAGCTATTAAAAAATGTAACTACAGTTACTCAGAAGAAGAACACCCAGTTGCAAGGCGCTATACGTTCATTTCAGCGTTTTTTCAAACACTACGGTATTTAGCAACAGGAAATACCTTTGTGAATCTAAAATTGAACAACTACTATATCGCCACAGTGTGCAATGAGATAGTTGTTATGGAAACTTGCGACATGACGCTGCTGCTGTAATATTTGGACCTTATATCCCACAAGTCCAGCATATTTCTATAAAATTAAACTTCCACTGATTCTAAAATCAACCGATATTTTTCATTTTTCGTTTTTCACACTGCAGTCTTTATTGGGATTGCACAATAAATATCAAACCCTTTTTGATCTGCTCAATATATTGCACAATGTTTCATATTACTTACAAACTATCAATACTATTGCGCAATCCGAAATATTGTGCAATATTATTTAGAGTCTAGGGGTCGCTTAATTCGCATGATTCTAGAAAGGAATATAGATAACTTTCTGAATTTTTGGGCAAATTAGCTGATATCTTACAAATTTTTACTTAAACAGCGAAAGTTAATTATTATTGGAGATTTTAACATAAATATGACAATAAAGCGATATGAAAATGTTGTGAAAAGATTAGAGGTATATCAACAAGTAAACAAGCTGAATTTTATTGAACAATGATGTACATTTTGACGATTTATATATGCCTATTACTATCTAGTGCTGGAAGTAGACCTACCGCTTGCCACCATTCGTTCTTTTGTACTTCTTCTCATCCACTTGGTCCAGCACTTGGTTTGATGCCATCACCCCACCCCGTGTTAGGTCTATCGCTAGATAAACGTTCATAGTCTTGGTCTATTTACATAAACATAAGAAAATTTACTTAATTTAATGAAACTAAATACCAAATAGATTTAACATGAAGGAACTGGTACACATTATTTGGTAGGTTAATATCAACCATTCCAGAAACACTTTTAGCTCATCTGTAAACTGGTAAAAGATGATACAGAAAACATGGGATACAAAAGTGGTGGAGAGGAGAAATTGGTATAGTAATAACAAAAAGAGACAGGCTCTATAAGTAAATATACTAGACTGGCAAATATTTAAACAAATAAGAAGCATGGTAACTTCAGTGATAAGTAACCAAAAGGAGAAGTAAGGACTAAGTAGAAGTTTGTGAAAGATCTAATAAGAAATTCCCATATTCTTTGTTTTTCTTATTTATGAGTTAAAAATAATTTTGTCAAACTGTTGCATCAAAAAATAAGTTCAAATGTACCAGTGTAGTTGTTTTCCAGCGTCAAGGCCTGCTTGTATCGAAATTTCATTGAAACAACTACAAGTTAAATTATTAATTTGTTGCTAAAAATTCTGGTGCCTTTAAATTATTAACAAGGACAACCAAAAGTGTCCAGTATCTGATTCCAATTTCACGTAAACGAAGAAAGAGAAAATCCTTCTTCGTCTTCGTTAGTTTGCCGGACGACGATGGCTCGTGCGTTGGTGTTGTATTCAGTATTGTTATTGTTTGGTAACCTTATAGTGCTGGCGGTCTCCTATTATTAATGGCTATTAGCTGCCCGCTTATATTACAACTCTTCCTGCGGTTTAGTTTAAGGCATTATTACGATTTTCTTTCTTTTTGTTCTTTTTGCCAGTTACTTTTGCCGCACGTTTTCCTCAAATTGGTTGATGTCTTTTTTACAGATATCTATAGTTAAATTACTTTGCAGTCATAATACTTTTGACTTATTTTAGTTGATGATTGTGGATGAATTACCTTTTTACAAGAAGTTCTTTCAAAATTTTTCTCATAGAAAAGTTTCATAAACTACTTTTCCTAAGTACATACAAATCAAAGTATTGCCTATATTTCACTTGTCTACATAACATTGCCATAAGAAAAGGTGTGTATAAGGTTAGATAGTTACTTAACAAAAAAAAATTTAGTCAATTTAACTAATATAGTAACACATATTCACCATGTCTACAAACGTTCCTATCAAACCCAAATTCCTGAACCAAGACGTGATTTTATCTCGATTTAACTAACATAACTTGCTTTTCTCATTTTTAGGAAATTCTTTATCTTAATAAGAGTTAACCTACCACACAATTTACTAAATCACTTTGTCAAAAAGCATTTTTCTAACTGAGCTGTAATTCTTTAAAGATAATGCCCTGTAAAAAAATTTTCAAAACATCTAAAAATGACTTTATCAAACGAATACACTATGTTAGTAAAATAATATTAATTAATATTAATAAATATCGGTGAATTTTATAGAACAATAGAATTACAGTAATTAATTGACAAATCTTGAGAAAACAAGGTATTCTAATTGCTTTAAATAAACTTTACACAATAGAAATTTGGCCTTGTTTAGTAAAAATTGTAGAAAATGATGTTATAGTTAATAACTCTAACATCAGGAAATTCAGAACAAATTGTTTTTCTATTTTTATAGATTAAGCTTTAATGATAACATTAAGCTATGGATCACCAATTTCAAATGAAATTACCACAAATAGAGTACCATAAACAACCTACGCCAATTGTTTAATAACTTACTTATTTTAAAATTCGTTGTATATAATGTTCTTTACCAAATCGTAGATAAACCTGTATAAGGTAAAAACAACTTATAAAGGGTTCGTCAATATAATTACAGGAATTTTATGATTATTGTGTAGTTAACAATTCAATATTTCTTTTAGGTTATTATTAAATATAAAGGAAATAAAAAAATATTACACTTAAACGCGTAAAAAGTGCAGTTTATAAAGAATTATTGCAGATGATTTTACCAGAATTGGCTGGTTTTTCTTCGAAGCCACTTTGATTTAGATAAATAGAGTCCTTTGTCAGTTAATGGAGATCTAAATCTCACAGAACTGCCTGATGCTTAGGGCTTGTTTTTGAGAAAAGACAAAAGAACCACAGCTTATTCAAAATTGGTATTGAACTGGGAACAATGATTTGAAAAGTAAGGGAACAAAAGTTAAATTCAATATTTTGTCTTGAATGCATTTTAGTATGGTCTGACAAACCTGGACAAAGTGGCAAATAATTTTTTAAACGAAAATTCTCATACAAGTTTGTTTACATTTGCAAGTAGCAGCTCCCTATGGAGACTATTTTTGAGTGGTAAGTTTAAATAATTATTAAATGAAATATTTATAGCGTGCCAGAGAGTTCAAATTACTTTTAAAATCATAAATCCCTCATCAACTGCCATAAAATCCTGTTGTATGGAGGCTAATGAAAACCTCCGAAAAATTGTAGGAGGTAATATACATTTTTGTACACTTTGTCAACT
This sequence comes from Octodonta nipae, assembly GCA_034190945.1. NCBI lineage: Eukaryota > Metazoa > Arthropoda > Insecta > Coleoptera > Chrysomelidae > Octodonta > Octodonta nipae. The sequence continues at coordinate 113,181,352 of CM067221.1, read as the reverse complement.
TTGTCGGCTGCTTATTATTGGCTCATTAAATTTATAGCACTTTTGGGCTTCAGTAAATTGAATCAGTAACACACGAGATAAAATACATAATAGAAGGAATTTTAATTAAAAAAACAAGTATTACCATATTGAATTGAAATTATTGCTACCTAAATTCACAAAAAATAAGGCCATAATTACCAGTAGAAAAGTATAATCAAATTAATATCAATTTAAAATCATAATAATTTTACAACTTATTATGAGCTATGATGGTTGGTATTTATGTGTACAATTAGTAAATAAATGTAATGTTATTGTTGTTTTAAATGGAAACAAAACAAATGGAGTCAGCGACCTTTGGTGATAACATCTATAAGGGGTGTGCCAATCTGTTGGTTACTCCTCTAAAATATAACTTTAACCTAGCTCTAAAGCAGCGATGGTTTCCTGATAAGTTTAAAGAAGCAATTGTAACCCCAATCTTCAAAAAGGGGCAGAGGGAAAATATTTATGACTATCGACCTATCAGCTTATTAAACAGCTTAGCTAAAATATTTGAAAAAACTATATATAACTTCATACTTGCCCACATAGCTGACAAAATTTCAAAATACCAACATGGTTTTCTTCCTAACAAGTAAACAGTTACAAATCTCTGTATCTTCTCTGAATATGTGTCGGAGGCAATTCCAAACAAACAACAGCTGGATGTCATATACACAGATTGTGCAAATGCATTTGATAAGGTGGATTTCAGTGTCTTGAAAAAAAAAACTGTCGGTTCTTGGTTTCTCAAGTGAAGTATTGTCATTCATAACTTCATACTTACTCGCACAAACCCAAAGGGTAAAGATAGGTACTGTCTTCTCCCATCATTATATTTCCACCTCAGAAATACCCCAGGGTAGCATCTTGGGTCCTCTCTTGTTTTTGATTTTTATCAATGACTTACCCGATAGCCTGAAGACCTGCGTTGTGCTGTTGTTTGCTGATGATTTCAAATTATTTAAATCCATTAATGGCATAAATGATGTTGTTGCCCTTCAAAACGACTTGAATTTGGCGCTTAATTGGTTTAGAGAAAACAAAATGTTTGTTAATACCCAAAAATGTTGTGTTGTTTCCTTCTCCCGAAAAGTCAATGTATCTATTGAAGACAATTACATTGGAAATTGTAAGGTTAAGCGGTGTAAGGAGGTTAAAGATCTGGGGGTAGTCTTCCAATACCCATTTCAGCTACCTAATAAACAAAGCATGCAAAGTTCTTGGATTTGTCATACGTAATAACCAAAATTTGAGTGTAAAAACAACCATAAGACTTTATACATCTATGGTGAGTATGCCTCCAACATTTGGTAACCAAATTGCTACACCTACATTAATGAAATTGAAAAGTTCAAAAAGGTTTTCTGGGCTATCTCTTTATCAAAAAGAATAGCATATATCCTTGATGGTATCTTCTAGATCAATGTTGGCAACCTTCCATCTCTGTTCTTTGAGTACGAGGAGAAAGATCCATGCCCCATTATATATCTTTATATATAACATTCTAAATAACAGAAAATATTTCGATTGTGGCTTGATCAATAGCGTTAAGTTTAGGGTCCCTAAAATAAGCTTAAGACTACTCTCATCTAATCTCTTATACATTAACAACGGAAGCCCTTCGTCCTTCACTTATCTACTAAGTGTCTGCAATGATATGCTGTCCAATAACATAGTTCCTGACCTATTTAACATCAAATTTGGTGAGCTTAGGCGCATATTATTGCCGCATCAGGATGCAAACCCTTCATGATATGGGCATGTCTGTGACATTGTCAAATACTTGTGTACTGTTTAACCCTTCACATGTAAGTACCTATTTGGTGTTTGTAGGGAGAATAAATAAATAAGTAAATAAACATTTCATATCTAGCTTCAAATACAGTACGTTCTTTACAAAACCTATTTGACCGGAAAATAGCCAATACTGTATACAGAAACGTTGCTCTAGAAGCTATCTGCCCCAAATAATTCCTCAAGTAACAACGATCGAACAATAAAATTTCGCAAAGTATATTCTTGTTGAAATAAAAAGGTTATTATCATCTGAAAAAATTGAAGCTATTTGTATAAATAGCTTCAATTTTTTCGACTGAAGTTGCAGTAGGTTGTTTATCAAACAGTGTATATCAACAGGATAGGAAAATCGTAAGCTTTTAAATGTTTCAAAGATTTATTGTTTTAAACACTAGCACATGTTTCGCCTTATTAGGGCTTTATCAAAAGAACATGTTATATACCATGTATATGTTATATAACATGAGTGTTTAAATCAATAAATCTTTCAAACATTTAAAAGCTTAGGATTTTCCTATCCTGGTTCAATTTTTTAGGTGAAACAATGTTAAAAAGTACTTCATTAATGGCCATTAAATGCTCAAACGTCAGAAATCGGTGACTGTTCTTGCAAAACCTCAATCACCGAATTAGTGGCACTTACAAGCAAAAATATTTCCTGTTTCATTATTACCCGTACATATAACAACGAAGCATCACTACGTGTTCTCTTTTCGCCTAATAATGATCTGTGAGAGAAATACCAATCGATTTATTCATCATCATCTCGTGCACGATGATGTAGTGGGTATGCCATACACATCCTGTGATGAAAACCATTCGTCATAGATCTGAATAATATACATAAGCAAAAAAAAAAGAATCCATGATGGAACCCACGATATGTCGTTGTCGTGCCACCGAAACCGCAAGTCACCCCGTCTATCTCCAGGTGGTTACTTGTGTTCCTATCGCAGCTAATAAATGATTGAATTCAACCGATGATCTCTGTATAATAACTTAATAATAATAATGGTACAAGAATCCGATGGCGCGCTTTGTTCTCTTTCTTTTTTATTTCCTTTTTTATTGTGCCGTGGTTAATGGTAACTTATGTTCCATCGTAGTTGTTCGAATCTTTGCTAATGCTCCTGACGACGACGACCATGCTGATGATTTATTATTGTTATTTATTGATTCGGTGTTTTTTCTTGCTCTGTTCTGCGTTACAAGTGACGAAAACGGTTCTTTTGTAGTGTATTTTCACAGATTTGTTCTAAAACAAATTCAGCTTTGATGCTAGACAGAATTCTATTTTAGATAATTGATTTTTGAGACAATTATATTACCCTATGAGAAGTCTAGTCAAATCCTTCGAACTGTATTCAACAATATTATTGCAACTGTAATATTTTCTTATTTCAGTTTACAGGTTTACATCAAACTAACTCACACTAAAAAATACTTCAATTTTAACTCAGATCATCAATTATAGTTAAAAAATGTGAATAAATAATAATGGTTATTATAAATAATGGATCCTTTTTAAAGATGAGTATTTATTAAAAGTAGATCGCCTGTGGTCGAAATTAGACCAATTGTATCAATTCCTAACAAAATTCAACTTGTTCTCCATCAATAATGAATTAAATTATTTGTGTACACATTCCTAAATTTAATTGACGACAAAAATTTAATTAACATGAAATTTCTTAAAATTTAAATCATTCATCTATTAACCGGTACAATAATATATCAAATAAAAACGTAAACAACAATTTGAATAGAAATTGCAAAGTAATCTGTTTTATTACTACTAATACATATTTGATTTATATTTGTACACAGAATTAATAGTATATGGATGACCGAGCTTTACTTGTAAATGCAAGAGTTCATCAAATATGTATATACATATAATCGGCATTTGCTCTAATGTTTCTCAAGATGAAATTATTCAGTTTAAGTTCACTCCTCTAAAACTTATTAAATACTTATTGCAATAATTCCACTTTATAATATATTTCCACCTCCCTGTATATGTAATTGCCTATGGCCTACCCATTATACAGTGATGGGCAAATGTGTGGAACCAAGCAAATATCTCTGGAATTATTAGAGATATCAAAATGAAATTTGGAAGGTGGATACTGCAGTAGAGTGCCTATTTGTTTCCAATTTTTTTTACAATTTTGAGCTTCCTGTTTTACCGGAAGTAATGTCGATTTTATTTTTGCAATGAAACACCCTGTATAGTATTTTAGTTTCTGATGAAACATTTTATTGCGAATACAAAAATATCGGTTTTGATATTTTGCAGCATATCACATCTCGTTAAAAGAACAGTAAACAATTTTTGACTGACTGCTAATTTTTACATGAGATGTTAAAATTAATTTAAAATATTACCTTTTATCAAATAAAACTGCAAACTGATTCGTCTTATTTTATTACTAACTAGCCGTTACCCGCGGTTTCACCCGCGTACGAAATGTTCAAACTTTAGCAAAAAGAAAGGTCTTTTTTTAACATTGTTTGAATCAGATAATTCAAAGATCCTAATTGGTTACATAACACATTTTTTTTCTAAATTTTTTTATCCAAACTGTATAAATATTCCACCTTTTTTTATCACTTTGTTTATGGAACTGTTTATGGCCCACTGAGTATAACTTTTTTAGACCACCACGTTGATGTAGATTCCACTCTCCCTTATTTCAACCACATTGTATATATGCAGCTGCTTATAGGACCCCAAATATAACTTTTGTTAGATTTTTTAAATCCTTTAATTCTACTCCGCTCTAAGTTTCCTATATACAGAACACCTTGTAAAATTACGCTCGTTATATCAGCTAAGATGATGCCAGTATCTAATATTTTGTGCGTGCGGTGGAACCAATTGAGTAATTGTATTACCCAACATGGTAGAAGTTTTTTCGCTATATCTACCGTTTCTATCAATTTAGGGAAATAAAATGTCTACCAGATTTTAAGTCAAACTATAGACGTTGCAACAAAAAAAGATTCAGCAAAATCAGTTCAGTATTTCTTACGTGATGCCCGAACAAATAAACAAACAAACAAAGAAACAAACAAACAAACAAACTTACAATTTTATAATAGTATAGATAATGTAATACTTATTCAAGATTTATTTGCACATGGCATAAATATACATAATTATTATAAATATATTTGAAAAATTATGGAATGTCTGCAACAACTGAAATTGCTGACTATCAATTCATTTTACAAATCGTTGGAATTATTCGCAACTGGTCTCTATAAACAAAGTAATTAATGTTTTAACATTCTTTCGGCACTACTTTTATGAACAATTTTTACGCTTTGGCAACATGTTAAAGCTTATTATTCTTCCAGGGGAAAATTTGATAAGCCATCTCCTGTTTTATTCCATCATCATATGTAACTTTAAGAACGCAAATCTGTTATTTTAATTGAATATATCCCTGTAAATAAATGTTTTTTACTGTTTTAAGTAAACTATAATGTACAATATCTCAATCAAAACCATACAGGTTTGAAAATCCTTAGTAATAACTGTTTGATTCATAAAAAAAGTAGAATTCCTGGTGCCAACTTCCTATTCAGTATTCTAAAATAAAATAAAGTCGAATTTTAACCGTCGCTGACACAAACTACCCGAAAAAAACTACTAAAAATTAAAATGAAATGTCAAGTGTTTGCTTACTGACATGCACAACTGATTTTAAATTTTTCTGATGTCTGATAACGCGATAGCGTATAATTTCTTTGAAGATGTATTCATAAGCCCAAAGGATAAGCCAGAATCATAAACACGAATGACTTCATTGAAACCCAACTGTAAGAAATTATATCTGCCTACCTGTCGCTTTGGCTCTCGGTCATCAGGCACAGCCACTTCTTTTTTCTTGTCGCTTTGTTGCTTCTATAATCTCTCTGTTAAACTGTTTTGTAATAATACACTTAAGTGTGTCTCACCGTATACCGTCCTCTCAAATTCATTAAAGGCTTTCATTCTTTTGAACGATTTTTATTTTTAAAACGCACTTTGAATACCATTTACGGTTCCATTTTTAAACAATAACTACTACACCGTTTTATGTGCCAAATAATTAAATGCTATATTATTCCTAAATGTGCATTTATGATTTTTTTCAAAACATTTCATCCTATAAGATTTCAATATATTGTATTTACATTTATATTTTTAATAGATAGTATTTTTAAATTTCGTAGCCACCAAATGGTGAAAATGGGGTCATTACAAAAAACATATTTGAAGAACAAGTGAATAACCGAAAATATTTGAAGTAAGCCAATTTGACCTTACTTACAAATATGCAGTTTATACCAAAAAAGCAGTTCATAAACAGCTAAGCTCAAACTTCCACACAAACTCTGTCTCTTTCTCACACATACACACACACACACTCACACATCCCAACAGAGCAAAGACTGCCCGGGGTGGTTGCTGGTCCACCACCGGGCGCCTCCCCAGGTGGCGGATAGGGGACGCTCTCCAGCAATGGGGAGTACTGAGGACTTCCTCAGGGCGGACCAAAATCAGATAGGGGAAGGAACCCCGAAAATAAACCATTCATGGATATGGGTGATAAGGTCAACTTAATACCCCAGGTGGGTACCTCTGCAGAGGATAATCCCACCACCGGTTCCGATCGAGTGAAAGCCTCGGTGGCCGGTGCACGCTCCACGGATTCTGGGGGGAGCGAATTATCACTGGTTCCGTCACATGGTGACAAGAAGAATAAGAACACTGCTAATGGTTCAACATCGACCATTAAAACTAGAGCTGGCAGCAAGACACTATTCAGCCAAGTCCTCCAAAAGGCGGATAGTGCAGTTGACGCCTCCCAAAGGGCCACAACTGAGAGTGGCGCTCCAAACAAATTAGGAGCAAAGATCGATGAGCTCTTGAAGTTCATTGGGCCTAGGCACAATGTACATCATGAGATCAAGAAACTGGCACACGCCATTAAGTCAGAATATGACAAATATCAGACGTCAACGACGCGGCCACCTCCTGTAGCGAAACCTGCTACAACACAGACATCGCCAGTAAAGGTGTCAAACACTCAGACACAAGGTGAAAAGCAAAAGGAGGTCCCAAAAGCGGCTGCCTCAAAAGCAGCCAACTCAAAACCGACTGCATCAACACCGGCGGCCCCAAAGCAGGCGGCTTCAATAAAAGTAGCCTCAGTAGCAAGGACCTCGCCACCGAAGGCCTCGCCTTCAGTAGCCCCATCAAGTAAGGCACCACTAGTTAAAACTCTTAAACCGGTGCTACCTAGCAAGCTAAAGCCGGGTAAAGAAGGTTGCCAGAACATCGGGCAAACCACCCAGGCAACAACAAGTAGGGTGGTCGATTCAGAAGCGGAGAGAAACAATGTATTAAAACCCAAGTTTAAACCGCAGACCAAAAAACAGCCTTCAAACCAGTCGACTGACTGGCAAGTGGTAAAGAGGAGAAAGGCCCCGAGGACCAATAAGCAAAAACCAGCCCAACATTGTACGCTGCTTATAAAGAAAGGCGAGAAGAGCTCCCATGCAGATATCTTGCGAGGTATCAAGAATGATCCCACCTTGCAGGATATAGGCAAAAAAGTCAATAAGATCCGACGAACAGCTAAGGGAGATCTACTTTTGTTATTCGCCAAGGCAGACGCTCAGGAGATGGAGCGCTATTGTAGCGCCATCAAGAATAAGCTCCCAAGCGGGGCCACTGTACAATCTCGAATACCCCAAATCGAGATTGAAATTAAAGACCTGGACGAGATCAGTACCAAGGAAGAGGTAGTAAACCTGCTCAAAGATAATATCGACGGCCTGGCAGAGATCACTGAGGAGGCAGTGAAATCACTTCGACGGGCATATAGATCAACACAAACGGCAGTTGTTTGTCTCCCAGAGGTCCAGGCCAAGAAAGCCATCGCACTTGGAAAGCTGAAACTTGCGTGGGGCACAGTACGTGTTCGCGAGAGGATCAGCCTTCGACGGTGCTTCAAATGCTGGCACTTTGGGCACAACGCCCAGGCGTGCAGAGGCAAGACTGACCGAAGCAGTTGTTGTCACAGATGCGGAGGCGCTGGTCACAATGCCTCGGCTTGTCAACAACCTGCCAAGTGCTTACTCTGCAAAGAGAAAGATAGTAGGTCAGACTGCCGGCACGTTGCGGGTAGTTGGAAATGTCCGATCTACCAACAGGCGATGAGAGCAGCACAAGCCCGTAAATGAAAGTACTGCAACTCAACCTCAACCATTGCGAAGCAGCCCAAGACCTACTGGTACAGCGGGTGCGGGAATTGGATTGCGACGTAGCCATAATCTGCGAGCAGTACAAAAACTTCGACACCGTGTCCTGGGTAAATGACACAACGGACAGAGCAGCGATATGGGCTTGCGGTAAACTTCCGTTCCAACAACTCCCAAATACCCCCGAACCATGGCTTGTGAGAGCCAAAGTGGGAGGGGTCCACTTCTATAGCTGCTATGCACCTCCTAGTGCACAGCTCGAGGAGTTCGAGTTATTCTTGGACACCTTGGCGGAGGACGTACGGAAGCGTGAATCGGTCGCCATCGCAGGAGATTTCAACGCCTGGGCAATTGACTGGGGATGTCGGGAAACGAGCGCGAGAGGACGAGCTCTCCTTGAGACCATGTCTTCGCTCAACCTGGTACTCCTCAACACAGGAGCCGTAAGCACATATCGCAAAGGCACAGCCAGCTCCATTATCGACGTAACATTCGTTAGCAGCAACCTAATTAAAGGGAGCTGTGAGTGGCGGGTCGATGAGGAGTTTACTAATAGCGACCACCAAGCTATTATTTGGGAAATCAACACCACTCCCAAACGAAGATTGTGTGTCAGTCGTGCGAGGTCACAGCCAGTCGGCTGGAACAAAAATGCTTTCGATGCTGATTCATTCGCCTTGGTTATGGAGCAGGAACCATTGTCAATAGCAACAAGCGCAGAAGCCACTGCCAAAGAGGTAATGACAAGCGTTGTCAAGTCCTGCGATGCTTCCATGCCAAGGAGACGGCAGAACAACAGCCGCCCACCAGTTTACTGGTGGAACGACACGATCTCACAACACCGACGAGAGTGTCTCAAAGCACGAAGGCTGCATCAACGAGCACGGAGACGCGACAGGGTCACAACAGAAGAACTAAGGCTCGACTATGAGATCAAAAGACAACAACTACGAAGAGCCATTCTCTCAAGCAAGAGATCCTACTGGAAGGAGTTGTGTGACGAAGTTAATCAAGATCCGTGGGGTAAACCGTATAAAATCGTGATGCATAAAATTAAGGCCCCTCCCATGACATCAACGAACTGCGCCGAATCATTGCACCGCATTGTCACTCACTTGTTTCCTGCAAAGCCTGAGCTACCCGCTAATCCTTCGTGGCAGGTGAGGGACGAAGATATACCATCAGTGACTATGAGTGAGCTGATGGGCGCGTGCAACCGGCTCCAAAACGGTAAGGCTCCCGGTCCAGATGGCATACCTAACATCGCGCTAAAATGCGCCATAGCCAATAGGCCTGACATGTTTCTACACATGTATGAGACCTGCCTAAAGCAGGGGGTTTTCCCGAGTAAGTGGAAAAAGCAGAGGCTTGTGCTCCTCCCTAAAGGGGGAAAGAAACCTCCCGACGAACCGTCATCATATCGTCCCCTCTGTATGTTGGACTCTGCGGGAAAACTCCTTGAAAGGATAATAGCAGATAGGCTGGAGCCCTACGTTGAGCCGAAACTTTCCACCAACCAATTCGGGTTCAGAAAGGGGAGATCAACCATCGATGCCGTGACACTCGTTACCAACATCGCCAGAGAGGCTATCTCGGGAAAGAGATGGAGAAGAGGTGGAAAAAAGTACTGTCTAATAGCCACCCTGGATATCAAGAACGCCTTTAACTCGGCCCGCTGGGACCGCATTTTGGAGGCTCTTGTCAGGATGGAAGTTCCGCAGTACTTGCGCAGAATGGTTTCAGCCTATTTCAAGGACCGCATCTTGTTGTACCAAACTGAAAATGGGCAAGTAGACTATAAGATCACAGGAGGTGTACCTCAGGGCTCTGTTCTTGGCCCCCTCTTATGGAACGTAATGTACAACGACCTGCTCCTGCTCGGTCTGCCTGAGGGCGTCAGGCTAGTGGCATTCGCCGATGATGTGGCATTGATCATAGTGCGCAAGCACATAGAGGAGATACAAACAACCTTCTCATTCGCTATAGCCACAATTCAGCATTGGATGCTCGCAGCGGACTTGAGTTTAGCAGAACAAAAGACCGAAACACTTCTTGTTAGCAGTCGAAAGGCAAGGGAAACCATCACCCTCAAAATAGGCGACTCCTACATACAGTCGCAGCCCTTCATCAGCTATTTGGGGGTGCTCTTGGACACACGGCTCAACTTCAAAGAGCACATAATCGCGGCCAGCAAGAAAGCAGCTGGGGTACAGGGGGCATTATCTAGAATAATGCCGAATGTCGGAGGCCCTAGACAGATAAGAAGACAGCTACTGGCAACAGTAACTACTTCTGTTTTGTTGTACGGGGCACCGGTATGGGAGAAATCGCTCGAGCTACCATCGTACCGCCGGAAAATGAAATCAGTCCAGCGGCTCTCAGCGATTCGAGTGGCATCATCCTACCGCACTGTGTCTTACGAGGCGGTGAGTGTGATTGCCTCTACCCTACCAATCGACATCCTGGCTGCAGAAAGGGGACGGCTTTATCGCAGAAAGTTAGAGAAAGACCAACCGACAGGAAACAGCGATGAAAGAGCCATGAGTCTAAGGCAATGGCAGGAGAGGTGGGACAGCTCTACTAAAGGCCGGTGGACATATCGATTGATACCTAACATCAGTCGTTGGGTCAACCGCCAGCATGGGGAGGTTGGGTTTTACATCACTCAACTCCTGACTGGGCATGGATGCTTTCGAGCATACCTGCACAGGTTCAGGAGGGCAAACTCTCCAAACTGCCCACACTGTACGGACGTGGTAGAGGACGCGGAACACGTGTTCTTCTCCTGCCCCCGGTTTCAGGAGCAACGTGCTGAAGTGGAGAGGATTCTGGAGACTAATATCGTTCCAGAACAATTAGTAGAAGTCATGCTGAAGGGCCCCCAAGCCTGGAACTTGGTATCAGATTACGCGGAGACTATCCTTAAAGAGCTCCGCAATACCTTCGAGGAGTAGGCTTTAGAGGCTTTCAATGTAAGAGCAGTTAACATCTGCAATGAACCACCCTTGCGAAGTAGTATTGACAAAGAGTGCCGCAGGGGACCATGGTTGTAGGAGAAAGAGGTTAGGGTTTTAGCGGGTATACGGTATACTGGTTTCAATGCAACGATTTACTCTTGCTTTGAAGTCATTGCATCGGGAGTCCCGCACGACGGCTAGCACGTGCTAGTTAAGTACGCAATGTATTTCCCCCCTCTTCGGATAAAAAAAAAAAAAAAAAAAAAAAAAAAAAAAAAAAAAAAAAAAAAAAAAAAAAAAAAAAAAAAAACAGAGCAAAGACTAGTCTGGTGTGGAACAGAAATCCTTCAACAACATTTGTCATAAGTGCTGAGCCCATATAACAAGAACCTGAGACAAATACAGCTCAATGTAGACTATTGTACCTGTGAATAATAAAACATTGCTATAGAATTACAACTGCTACAAGATACAGCAAAGAATCAAATAACTACAGTCCCAGCAACTTAGTAATATATCTTTGGAGGAAGAAACAGATATTATTGTAGGAAAATAAAATCCACCTCAACAGCTTGTTGACTTCACAACGCACTGTTTTGAAAAAATACTAACTCTATGACCAAAACAACAAAGTGAAAACCAATATTTGATTTTGATATATGTATCTTGTGATCTGAACCACCCAAGTCAACTACAATCGTAATTACAGCACAGCTACTAACACATCAATCAAAAATTAATATCCTAGGAACAGCTCTAAAACAAAATGGGTATAGATAGAAATATACATGAGCCTTAAAGTCAAAATCCACAAGAGGTTATGGGGAACAAGAGATATCAATAATCAAGACTTATGCAGTTCGGAGAGTATTGTCAGATTTCTACATAGACAAAGTATTGATAATATTTTTAAGGGCAGAGTTGAGACATGCCAAGACGAGGATCATCCTAAAGAAATAAAAAACTTCTAAAATTCCACGTGCAGACTTTGAAATGAAAAAGAAAGGAAAACATCATCAATTGTTCAATACGTTACCATTATGTATCACCAAACAGATATTGAAAACACAAAAGTACTATCAGTGAAACTGTACACTATGAATACCAGTGCGGAAGGTAAAGGAATTACGATCATTTAATACAGCAATAATGACCGTGTAACCAAAAGCGTAAGCATGTTGATGGAGATGGGGTGCTTCATAATATGAAAGAAAATCCGAATATTTTCTTCAAAAGTTTTTTTTTTTGATTAAAATGACAAGTTTTTATCTTTAAACCAGAATTCAAAAAATTTTACACTCACTAAGACTCGTTTAAAAGCTAGATAATAACAAAACTTATATTGTCATTTTGAGCAATTTTTTGCCTTTGTTTAAACTAGTGATGAGATAGGCCAACATTCATTTCTAAACAGATAGGTACAATCAACTGGAGATACAAATACAAATTCCTGTGAACTATTTTAAGAATGAAATTTAATAAATTTAGATGATTTTCATCAGAATCATTCAAGTGCTGAAATTCTATAAAGTAAATAAATGTATTGTTAACTTTTTAAAATAAGTCATGTCCCAATCAGAAGGAATATAATCCAGGGAGACTCTCAGCCCACTGTGGTTCTGCCTTGCCATGAACCCACTTTCACATAAACTAAACTCGACTAACTTTGGATTCGGTGTCAAACAAAATAACGTACAAGCATTAAAGATAAACTATTTGTTATACTTGGACGACTTAAAGTTGATGGCAGCTACGAAACAAAAGTTGCATAATATGCTTAAAATAGTAGAAGGGGTCTATAGTGACATCCATATGCAAATTGGCCTAGACAAATGCCGAGTTATTAATATTGGTAAAGGCAAAGTATAACAGGGGCCCTACGAAATGGGAGATGACACCTCATTTGAATCCACGGAGGAAGGTCATATTTTTAAATATCTTGGAATAAAGCGAACTGAACGTATTGATCACCCCACCATGAAAAAGGCCCTACCAACAGAGTTCTATAGAAGGGTAAGACGATTGTTGAAAACCAAGCTTAATAGTAAAAATCTGTTTCAAGCATTAACACCTATGCGTGTTTAGTGCCCAGTTACTCATGCGGAATAGTTAATTGGTGCAAGACTGATATTGAACTACAACTTAAAGTTCGAGTTCTACTAACAAAAACTCAAAATCATCATCCAAAGGGCTCTGTCGAACATACAACGTTGCCACGGTATGAAGGAGGAAGAGGATTGGCCAGCAAACTACTATATCAACAAATTTCTAATTTGCATAATCATTTCCCAAAACTCGCAGAATTTTCTGATCTACACAGTCATATGCCAGGTTGATGACTCAACACTACTGCGACTGAGAGAACAACACGTCCAATTACACCACCAGACCACTGATCAGAAACTGCTGAAATGGAAAGAGAAGCCCCTTCATGGAAGACATATAAATGACGTCAACCAAGATTTTGTCGACAGTTCAGCGTCGAACTACTGGTTGATCTATGGTCATTGTTTCCTGAAAAGAGAAGGCTTTATATTGGCAATCCAAGATCAAGTAATTCCAACTAAGAACTATATAAACTACATCGTTAAAGAGTCTTCTATCAACAACGACAGATGCAGATATGGTTGCCAAACATCTGAAACTATCCAGCACATCACAGGAGGTTGTCAAGCATTTGCTGCAACTGAATACAAATAACGACATGATGCTGTTACAAAAATACTGCACCTGGAACTGGCACTGAAGCTTGAACCATCACAGTCCGTGAGAATATCCTACTATATATACAAACCAGAATCTGTTTTAGAATATAACAACTACAAGCTATATTAGGACCGCACGATACTGACTGATCGGACTGTTGCTCACAATAGACTAGGTATAGTTTTAGTAGAAAAGTCTCTAGAAAAACAACCTTAATTGACAGAGCGCTCGCTAACAACAATAATATAAATATTCAGCATGCTGACAATATAGCCAAATACAGGCAATTAGAATTTCAAATAAAGAGACAGTGGGACATGAAAAAAAAACACACGAACTGTACCAATTGTTTTGTCACAACAGGAGTAGTCCCAAAACATCTTTTAAACAATATAAAATACATCGGTCTGGACGAACAGCTTTACAAACTAATGTTAGGAACTGCCCGGACGGTAAGAAAATTTATAGGGAACTGCAACTACGACGCCAACCATCTGTCTGAGAACCTGGCAAAGGCTCCCACAGAGTTAAACCTTTTTGATATGTAGTATATCTGGGGTTTAGTGACTTTTCCACTAGAGGCATGCCATGCCTTAGAGAAAGTGTGTTGCCATACATTGTATGGTCAAGTCGGGGGGATCAAAAATTAAAGTCCTTGGTAGTTTTTATTCCGATTTTAATCATTTACTCCTTAGTATAGTTCTATGTTTTAACAAAACAATATTAAATTTTGTGGGTGTTGAGATTTTTTGGTCAATTAGCATATTTTGAATATTTGCAAATTCTAACTATATTTTTATCTTTTTTATTGAACATAAACCCTTAGTGCAGTTTAAGTTTTTTTAATACCAAAAAGTTCTTTTTATACATAAATATAAAAAACTAAAGACTAAATATATCCGATATTAAAGATTTAAAATGCCTTTGCATTTGTTCAATAGTTAATTGAAATAAATAAGAAAGACTAAAGCCATTGCGTGATAGCGACAATGCGATACACTGTAGTAGAAGAGAAAGACTTTGATATCTCAGTTGGAGCGGTAAATTTATGATACGAGCCCATGAAGAAGACCATTCATGCTTCGAGAGAAAGATTCGGAGTGTAGAAGCCCCCCAAGGAAGAATAAACTCAACTAAAAACGATCACGATGATGGTTTTCAATCCTGATGGCACATCCTTTTGGGTGGTCTTTTAATTCTCTATACAAAACGCGAACTTTTAACGTCTTACTTATCAATTAATTCACATTATATGTACAAATTATACGAAGTTTCTGAAATGCGTCGATCAATTCATTCAAATAAGCCATACAGGCGATATTTTTTTGTGTGTACCATATCAAAAGCTCATGATGAGATCTTCATGAAACTGTCGATGTCGGCTGTTAAGTCAGTATCATTAAAATCGTCGACTTAATAATATTCATTGATTGTTTATTTATAGACCAGTCACAAGGATGACATCTTATATTAGAACATTTTCTTATTTTAAATTTTTGAATATTTTTTAAAGTGAAGATATTGCAATAAACTCAGGGCATTCAAGTTTAATTAATTTTAAAATCTGATATTCACTTCACTTTCTAGAACCTTATTTAGACGTAAAAATCAAATATTTACAACAGCTGATTTCAAATAACAATTCACACAAATATAAACTCAACTAGCTAAGTTGTACGAAGTTAGGAATTCTGTATTACGTTTTACATCCTACATCGAATTTTCTAGTCGTTCTACATTTGTTCGCGCAGCGTCCAGATAAACAGTTTTTGCCTCAGTCGAAAATTCCAGTCCTAGCGATAGATGTTTGATAACGAAGGATAGTGCTTTACATTGCTTTAGTCAGAGACGGCGTAGGTAAATTTTATAACAATATTTATATAATTGATTGATACCGCATCTGCACTAAGAGCTGTGAATTGAAATAAAACGACAGTGACGTAACGTAATTTTATTGGGATGAATAATCCTTTACGTTGCTTTAGTCAGGGACGGCGTAGATAAATTTTATAACCATATTTATGTAATTGATTGACACCGCATCTGCACTAAAAGCTGTGAATTGAAATAAAACGTAATCTTGCTATAACGCACAAGGCGTCTTCCAAAGTAGTATTACATATTTCAAAGGCTCCATTAAAAACGTTTTGCTTCTTCACTAGAACATAATAAATTTTTCTTACATAAAATTCGTTCTTGTTAGTTTTACCACTCTTTATGACAGTTTTGTCTCGTCAAAAACAAATTCTCAAACTTCTGCATTTTCTTTAATGCAACTTGAAACTCTATAAACTGTGATGATGTTCACATCTATCGGTAGAAATGTGTTCACATTTATTGTTGAACTTAAAAAACAAAACAACTCAGATATAAATTTACAAACATCTACATAGAAGAACTCAGATATAAATTTACTAACATCTATATAGAAGAACAAATACAGAAAAACTGATCGTCAAAGAAAAGTAAAGTTGATGACCAAAGCTCTACGATTTGCCCAAAATTCATAAAGACGAAGGCCCACTTCGACCTAGTTAGTGCTTTCAACTCGACAGTACCCTACAACGTATTGTGCCAAACGCAGACTCTTACATTAAAAACATTTCACGCGTATTATCAACAGTCTTTCCGTAGACCAGAAGATGTCATAGCTAGATTCAATTTAAGTCCTTATATCCAAGCATACTGGTAGAAGAAGAACTTCAACAAATGTCTGAGAATGAAGACCTCCCACCATTTATAATAGATACTTATCACGACATTGCAAACAAACCGATGTAGTAGCAATAGGGTCCCCACTATCACCAGCGATGTTGAATCCCTTTATGATCTATTTCGAGGAAAAGACACTGCAGACACCAAACCTGAAGCCAAAGTGGTAGATAATATACGTTGATGACATATTTGCCATATGGCCTTTTGGCAAACAAGAACTGCTCTAATCCCTAGAGCACCTAAACTCGATACACCCCAGGATACAATTTACATTAGGACTTGAAGAAAACAACCAGCTGCCCTTCCTTGACGTTCTTGTAAGAAAAAATCCGAGAATGGGCACTTGGACCACACCCGTATACAGTAAGCCGACACATACGCATAGATACCTAAATTTCAAATCTCATCCCCACCGTTTTCAAATACAGAGAGTTGCCAACACGATCGTTTCCAGATCTACACAACTGAACAAATGACAAGATCAAAACACACGGATTAAAACAGAAAACTGCCACCCTACGACAGTTTAGATGAATATATATTAGCGGTCAAGAACAAACGACATCGGCCCTGTTCCAACATCAACAACAATCGGGCTACAAAACCAATTTCGATAGTTGTAAATAGGTCCCAAAAACAACCCATTACATAAGAAGAATAATACGAGAAGCTATTGAAATCGAGAAAAGTAGAAAACTAAACGAAAGAGACCATGCCCTGTATCTCTCCAGTACACGGAAGACAATTATTCAAAAACGAAATAAACCATAGAATTAACTACACAAAATACAAACCCGTCAACCAGCGACCCACCCTACACGACCAATCAGAAGCGATACGACCTCCGACGGAGTCAGATAAATATAAATCCCAGTTAGAAAAACAAAATTATGCAAATTTTATAGCTACGTCCTAGATAATTTTTTTATACTAAAGGAAGGCATATTATAGTGCTCTTATAGATTTCGAGTATCAACAGCCACTGTAGCCTAAATGTATGTCATGTGAGAGCTACAAAATTCCATTTTACCAATTGTGCCGCTTTCAAATTATCTTTGTCATTTAATATGATAGCTACTAAATCTTAGAATCAGTAAGATCTATCAAAGTGCTTTTCAGAGCAAGAAAATGGCTATAAAATCTGCACTTTCAGAGTTTCGATATCATTATTGTTCAGCAAGTTACATATGACGACTCTGGAGTTTAAAGGTAAGCTACAAAAAAAGCTTCTGCCAAAAATACCAATAAATTATTGTACCCAGTGGAGTAGATGTAGATTTCTTATACGAGGGCTGCCTTTTATATTTCGGGATTGGACAACCCTAGTGTTGCAATCTGACAACTGAAAGCTCTATCGTAAAGTTTGACATTTTTGAGGTTATACGTACTCAGAACATTTTGACATACGAGAGCTATGTGTTGTTTACAATAACTTTCATCTCGGCCAAAAAATGAAATTAAATCGTCAACATTTTCGTGCGATTATTTTTTACAACTTTCGACGTGGATTAAGTCAGCAAGAGTGCATGGATGAACTTAATTTAATTTTTGGCGATGAAACTCCATCAAGGAACACTGTTTATCGATGGTATGGTGAATTCAATCGAGGTCGTAGTTCACTCCAAGACGAATTTCGTGAAGGTCGTCCAAAAACAGTTGTTGTTCCGGAAACCATTGATGCTGTGCGCGAATTGATATTGCAAGATCGTCATGTGATCTATCAGGAGATTGAGTCAACTTTACACATTAGTGGGACCAGAATACATTCAATATTGTATAAACATTTGAACGTCAAAAAATTTGTTCGCGTTGGATCCCATACAATTTGTCAATCGTTCAAAAAAAAGCTCAAAAAATACGATCGCGGTGCTTCAAAACATGTTAATGACATAGGGACAGGTGATGAATCGTGGATTTACGCTTATGAGCCCGAAAGTAAACAGCAGTCGACTGTATGGGTGTTTCAAGATGAGCCGAACCCAACAAAAGTTGTTCGGGCACGAAGCACTTTCAAGCAAATGATCGACTGTTTTTTCGAAAAAACTGGACATGTCGCAACCGTACCACTAGAACAACGCAGAACAGTCAATTCTGAGTGGTACACAACCATTTATTTGCCAGTTGTCTTCCAAGAAATGAGGAAAACCAACCGTCGAAGACGGTTCACTCTTCACCACGACAATGCGAGCTCTCACACATTGGCTCAAACAACTGCATTTTTGACCACTCAAAACATCGATTTGATGAGTCATCCGCCGTATAGTCTTGACTTGTCACCAAATGACTTCTTTTTATTCCCGTACGTAAAAAACAAACTGAGAGGTCAACATTTTTCGACACCTGAAGAAGCGGTTGCTGCGTTCAGATACCTCAATCAAAGTGTAAAAAGTGCTTCGACAATTGGTTCAAACGCATGCAAAAGTGTATAGATTTTCATGGGGAATATTTTGAATAACAATAAAGCGATTTTATATGATTAATATTTGTTTTTGTTCTCTAATCCCGAAATATAAAACGCAGCCCTCGTATGACTTCTCTAGCTCAATTTTAATGATGTGTTCCTGGTATAGCTTTATTTCCTTACTTAAAACTTTTTTTCTTATTTAAACTATCAAACTTTATTGTAATCTGCACACAAAAAGTTATTTTGTAACTTATTTCTAAGTGCAAATTACACTTTCAACAGAACGTTAAGAAATATTGAAGGATATAATTTTGCCTAATTTATTTGCCAATGTACCGCGTCTATATCCGCTTATAAATAAAATCTCGATAATCACACGAGTAAAGTTTGTGAATGATCGCTGACGATATGTGATGGTTCGAGAAATACTCACATAAAATTTGATTTTATATGGCTGAAAACGACACGAACGACATCAGCTTGACTGAAAGATATCAAATAAATCGATATAGATGGCTTTTAAAACAGTGGACCTCCACAATTTCGTTTATCTTCACGAGTAATTAATTTTTTAATAGTGGAAGAATTTTTATACGGACTGACGGCTGCACCCTGTGACAGAATGCCATATCTTCGTCCTTTTCTTCTTCGTCACACGACAGTTCTTCGTCTTATTTCAGTTTATCCTACTTTATTCGATAATAAAATATGAAATTATCGACAGCCAATGATCATCGTAAGAGGTTTTTTTTTAATTTTAGTTTTTTGTTCGGTCTACGAGAAGAACTTTGTAAGATATGCCAGGAATGCTTATATTGATTCGGAATTTTTCGTAATTAACTTGACTTAATGACACTTTTAAGTTAAATACCCAACAGATGGAGGTTTTATTAAATATTTTTTTATGAGTCATTAGTATAGGTTTTGAAATGATTATATTTTACTTCAGTTGGTATTTCTTACTTTAGAACCTTCACCGACTTTTCATTCATTAACCCAATTCTAACTACAAGATATGTGGTCTTCAGAGGTGATTCTGCTTTTTCCGGATTTGGACCGCCTCATTTTTCCGAATTAATTTATTTATATATCTGAAACCAGCACATAAACAAAGTTTTGTCACGTTTCGCCCACACTTATTAGGGGCTTTTTCAAGGATGAGACAACAAAACAGATGTTACTTACTTTGCGGCGACTCCATTCGTTTAGTCTTTTTCTCACAAACACACTTGGAAACTTCACTTTTATAAACTGACACTGACGACCAAATTTTAAATGAACTAATACTTTGGATCTAGCCAACGAAGAAATAATAATTGGTCTCCTGAAATTTATAGTTAAAAGAAGAGTAGGAGGCACTTAATGGGATTCTTTAAGATTGTTATATGGTCGTGATGATATTTTTGAATAGGTTCCTGTAATTTTTATTAGTACTTAGGTAATGTAAGTGATTTATTTTATCGCTGCGATTTCTGTTGAAATGTAGATGCAGGGTTGCCAGATGAGCGAAAGTTCAAAACCTTTGCGTCGGTTGAAATTCTTGGGATTTTTGGCGATTTCAACGGCCTCACGGATTTTTTTGGTGAAATAATACGTAGATTTGACCACGACTGAGGAGCTGTCGAAGAGGATTTGGTGGCCCATTTTGTGATGATGTTCAAACACCATAGTTTAAGCAGGGCCGTCACATAGTTTGTGCTCACGGGTGTTTATTATAGATTGACCTGTTTCACCGATGTTTACTGCTCTACATGAGCATGGAATGGAATAAACACCCTTGGATGAAAGAGGATTTTGTTTTTCTTTGAAGAGGAGGTAACACTTTGTGAGATTTTTTATGGATCTGGTGGTTTGTAGACTGCTTTTATCTTGTGCTTATGGAGAAGCTTCCCAATCCTAGCCGTGACCTTGCTGATATATGGCAAATATGCTACTGATTTTTTAGGTAACAATTCTTTCTTAGGAAGGGGATTTTGGTGACGTGAAATGGCATTGTCAGTCTCTCGTTTCCTGTAGCCGTTGTTTAGTAGGCTACTTTCTACCCAAGCCAATTCCCTTCTCAAACTTTTGGGTCCGGAAATTGATATAGCTCGATGCACCAAGGAGTTCACGACTTACCGTTTCTGAGATGGATGATGATGGGATCGGGTATGGAGATATCTGTCAGTGTGTGGTGGTTTTCTGTATACAGAGTGGCCCAAGAGACCATTTGGCAACCGTGAAACCAACACGCCTAAGAAGGGCAGGTATCCATTGAACTCAATTTCCATGGTCTTCATAGGTACCTATTAGAAACCTATGAACAAAATTTTAGAATTCCAAAAAGGAAAAGATGGGATTATTATAAAAATGTCGAAAAGTTTTTCTGCAGTTAGTTCAAATTCAAATGAAGATGGGAATATAGTCTTTGATAGGTAAACTATCAGGCTGTAGTTTTGACATAAGTAGTAAATAATGCAACTATTAAAAAAATAATAATAGTTTTCTATAAGCCCATGAAAATATCAAACAATACAGTAGCCGATTTGCAACGACCTACCCGCCCTAATTGGTCATAAGTAGTTTGAATCAAACACATTCTAGCAGGTTTGGTTAATACCCAAAATATCAGAACAGGTTGCAAAAAAGCTCATTGTTACGTCATTATTTGAAATCACTTTAACCTGTAATAATTCAAAGCAGTACTTGTCCTTGACTGTCTGTCTCTTTCTTAAATAACTGAATTTAAAAGATACATCTTCTGTAGCATTTGTCAAGTAAGCAATTCGACTGAATTCTTAGATGAAAGCAATTCAGGTTCGATATTTCTTCTCAATAGCTATCTAGAATATTTTTATAGTTATTTGTAGTTGTCCCCACTACCATTTGTTTTTTGATAGGATGATGTTAAAATTCAAATTTATAACATTTAATATAATCCTTATGTTTTCTAAATGTTTTAATATTTTTGCTCTAGGACTTGTAGTTATTAAGTAAACTATTAAAATTAAGTTGGATTGATGATTAAGATTGTTATATTATTGTTTTTTGTAAATACTCATACATTTGACGAAATTATTGTCCTTTAAATCAGTTCGCTTAATTCACACACTCAAAAAGTGTTTTCTAGAAAATCAGCCGGTCTGACTTTTCCACTCTCACAAATCATGGGGTTTCCGGAATATTTGGAAAATGCCTGAATCTATTTAATTTTCCAAAACCAGTCGTGTAAAATAATTGTTCAGGTATTCAGAGGTCCTTATAATAAGGATAAATAATTTTTGATTCTAATTTTTCTCCAAAAAAAACACTTTGATTTTTAAGCGTTTTCTTTAAAAATGTATTAGTCTGTCTTTCATCGAATGAATTTTCAATATTACCTAGATAAAAATAATTTTCAAAATAAAATGTTTGTGTTTTATATATCTCACCTTCGTATGCCGTCTTGTCCAAACGCAGTTCCACTATAAACAAAGTTTAAAAAAGAATACAATAAAACATCGAAAAGGGTATATTTCATAACACAAATAATTTATTGATCGCATTTTAAAAGCACAGCTTCATTACATGACTAAGTCTACTAATTATCTAACAAATACATCATGTAATAAAAAAATAGTCCACTTGTTAAAGTCTTTTTGAAACACAACAATGCGGTGCGCTGTTAGTTCATACAACCTTCTATAGGTTTTTTTTCTGCAACTACAAGGGCAAATAACGAAAAATGTAACTATTGAATCAGAAATTGGATAAAAGTTAAATTTGGTGTGTATCCAAGGGCCTCAAAATTCATAAATTTAATATTAAAACGAAGTAATCTTAACTCCAAGAGCCTAGAGGAAGGTCACTTCTATGGGTTTAAACATCAAAACGACTATTTTTAATGTAATAGCCCAAGAAATCTGAGTTTAAAATTGTCTTTAGGTAAATTAAGTTAGCATGAATTCTGCTTGGTGTGTGTGTGTGTGATTCCCTTTAATACGAACGAAAAAGCAAAATTTTATGAAAAATGAGGGCTAGGCCTGTTTTTTGAAAAATAGATAATGTGTATTATAACTTTCTTTGGGGTGTAACAAAAGTACCGGTACCCCGCCTGTAACTTGCTATGATCGCATTTTCCGAGAAAATGTTCCAGACAAAAGTTGTTCACTTTTGACTTAAAAATTCAGTGGTCATCTTGTCCTTGATCCCAAGGTTATTTTTAGAGGTCAAATTTCAAGGTCAAATTTCGTTTTTCAAATAGAAACCCAAATTTTTAATTCCAGAATCAGAAAGACGAACAATTTTACATTCAGGGGTCCCACAGGCTGTCAGCGACCATTTATTCGTATATTCGTAGTTACCCTTTATCTTCTGAAGGGCTTTCCTCTATAGGCAACTTAAGGACGCGCTGTGTAGTTGATGGAGCACCACTGATTTTTTTTATTTTTTTGTTTTTTGTTATTTATTTTTTAATTATTTTTATCGTTTTAGTTTTTTTTATTTTATTATTATAATTTAGTTTTATATGAATCAGTTACTCTTTAAAGTGTTTGAAGTCAGTTAGAAGATATTTAACATTATTTTCGATTTCTAAAGCATATGTTCAAAGTTATTAGCCTCAGCAAAAAGTAGAAAATAAAAAAAATATAGCAATAAAAAATGAGTAATTTTCGTTTGCTAATAACGATTAACCTCGAAATGACTTTGAGAGGTCAACTAGACCCCAACGTCAAATATACAGTTGAATGTAAAATTTTCCGCTCTTTCTGATTCTTTAATAAAAATAGAGGTTTCCCTTAAAAAAAAGAAAGTTTACCTTGAAATTACCTTTAAAAATTACCTTGGGGTCAAGGATAAGGTCACCACTGAATTTTTAAGTCAAAACTGAACAACTTTTGTCTGGAACGTTTTCCTGGAAGATGCGATCATTGGAAGTTACAGGGGGTTCCAGTACTTTTGTTACAACCGATATGTGTGCTATGCCAGAGAACGGTGGCAAATTATTTATAAACAAATAAAACTTATGAGATCAGAGTACTTCTGTCATTCCTGTATATTATAACTTCGTATAGGTCATAGAGATCAATTTTTTCACCAAATTTTCCTTGATTTTTTCCAAAAAATTTCGATTGATTTTAATTAAACTTATTTTTTTTTAAAGAAATTTGAAGTTGACTTTTAACACCAATGCAACGACGTGAAAAATCCTATCTGTCATGTAAAAAATATTAAAACATGGATTTGGACCGACTCCTTGACTTCATTTTTGAAAAATGTCAAGTAGTCTTTGCATGCATTTGGAAAAACTTTGCTTGCTAGGCTTATGTAAACCTTTTTTCGAATTCAGAGAAAAAACGATGTTTGTTATAGTACCTACCTAATCTTGCCGGTTTGTATCAATGCCTTAGACTCTAGACACAAAATTGAAAACGAATCTGCAAGTGGAGATTGAATCACCTTCAAAGGTAAGCACACTTGATTAAATTAAAACTAAACTACTACTTTTAGTGTATAAAATAAGTCGTTTTTTTCAGAGTTTCATACTTTCTCGAAAACTTTCATTTTACTAAACATTGTGAATATTTTTGAAAATTGTGTGACGTCAACCTTGTAACTCTAAACAACAGTCATTAAGATTTTTTTCCACTGACATTAAGAAATATTTTTTCGCTACAGCCTAGGCCAAGTAAGTTGCCATACGAGTTTTTTTTTAGTTTTCTGGAATAGCTCACAAAGATACACTTAGCTGTTATATAATGTCCAGAGCCTTTCTTGAAAAAAAGCAGACCCTTATTTTGCAAAAAATAGCTTTCCGGAATTCTTGTCACATTTTGACCACGCACTATAACAAAAAAAATCACAAACAAAAATACGTAGTCTTATTTCTCGGACAAATTTCACACTCGACATTGCAACAGTAATTGAATTTACATTTGCACGTTTCTTGTACCTCATTGGTTTCGGTTTTGTAACCCCTCGAACAACACAAGATATCACAGCCTTCTTCCGATTGAACCTTTCCGTTGCATTCGCGTCCTTTGGTACCGAAGGAACCCAAAGATCTGTTGAACGTGCAGTACAAAGGAGACTCCTCCAGATACACCAGATCCATTTTGGTTGGAGGTTTGATGTTCTCCATGGCAGGTCTGAAGCTCTCACCGTCGTTAGTAGGAATCACTTTGACTGCGCCATCGAAGCGTTCCTTCAACATGTCGCCGATAACTTGAAACATCGGCATTCTAAGAGAACAGGTTTTTAGCGTGCAGGACCCAGACATCCCGTGGCACTTGCATACTTTCGTCATGTTGTTGCGGATTGCCTGAAACAAGAAAATGGCTTGTTTTTCATTTATTTCTTGCATGTCTTTCTACATGGTAATAAAATTATTTTATTCCATTGAGAATGGGGTCTCATAAAAACACTGAACAGTTTGGAACCTCTGAAATATTTCGTAAGTATGGTGTTGTTGCCAAGAAATTAAAAATCTTCCTTAAGTGTAGTATTTGTATAGCAAAAATTTGATATGAAAGAAATTTGGGTTACAGTTGATCCCTTTCCTATGTAATAATTGAATGACTTACCAGCCGACCTGCCACATAATTATGCAACTTGATTTTGTTCTTCAGATCGCTCCTTTTTTTGTAGGTGATGTCCAAAAAATCTTTGGATTTTCTCATTCCGAATTCAATGTTTTCACCACATCCATTCCATTTGAAGTCTTCTTCGGCTTCATATTTATTCTTCGATTTCTTCGTCTTTTTCTTTTTAGAACACGAACAGCCCCGCAGTTCGCCTTTGGTGCAGGCGCTTGTTACTTGGTAAGCAATCCCAGCTGCTATTATGGCATTTACAAAGCTAGTTTCCCTTGTATCTGCTGTAAATCAAAAAATATATTTCTTGACAACATTGAATGCTTTTTAGATTTTTATTTAATATCAATTAGTAAACCATGATGATAACAGCCTTACTGTTTAAAAATAAAAATTTTGTATTAGGGTTCAAAATGTACAACTTTGTTTATTAGTATAGTAACAAAAGAAACTAGATGCTAATTAAAGCTGTTATATGTTTTGTTATAATTGATTACTAACTCTACTACTGATAATTATCATAGGTAATTATTCAGATGAAAACGTGACCCACTCAAAATGTTTTAATTAGTTTTTGCCAAATGCTTTAATATAAAAAGATGTATATGATTTCAGCAGCTATAATGTTCTGCCATAAAAGTTTAATAATAAGGTTTAAATTATGGCATTACAACGCAAACCATAAATAAAAAAGTTTTTTAAAAAACTTTTAGATCAAATTATTTAATAATAAGGCTATTCTGTTAAAGACAACAAGATTTATAGGATGGTAGTAGCTGAGCAAAAATATATAATTAATAATAGATAATTTTTAACTACAACTAAACAGCAATACCGTACCTAAAATTAAAAGTAATTTCATAAAGTTTAAGTAGCCTATATGTGAGTTAATGAGCCATGATTCAAGAACAAAAGTATTTGAAGGTATGATAGTTGATTCAAAGCATTTTCACTTTTAAATACAAAACAAATTCATCTTGTATCCTTTAATTTTTAGTTCTTGACAAATTAATAAGTGTTTATCAAATATATAATAGAAATAGAATTCAAGCTGGTGCTTAGATGATTCACCATGGGTTAAAAGCAGAGCAACCAACTCACATTTTAAAACACGTTTGATGCTTTTCCTAGCTGACGTACAATTCCACCTGCGATATTTGAATTGGTTCTGGCATTGGTTTAATCCCAATGTTATTCCTTCACTGATTTGTTTTAATAGCCCTCTCTTTTTGTTGCAAATATTCAACATTTTACTAGATCTTGCATTGCTGCACTTCCTTTCCAGATCCAACACCAATTGAGTATTTGCGGTCCTGCAACAACATAGAAACAACAATTAGACAATTCATCCAAAACATTCTTTATGGGAAAATTAAAATATCATTATTAGTTCAAGAAGTAATTCTTCAAAGACAGAAAGTGAAGTTGGGTCAAAACAATCACGGTCTGAGACTTTTGGTCAACATAAAAATGTGTTTACAGATTTTGTTGTTTTATACTGACTAAAGAATATAACAAGAACATTTTTTATATCAAAAGCTAAGCTCAGTCCAGAAGCTCAATATATTCCAGGTTCACTAAAGAAAGTAATCAATATAACTGGTACCAAAAAAGTAGCATCTGTGACTGTGTCTGGATTTAGACAAATTTCTGTCATGCGGACGAGGCTGAAGTTATAGCAGACACAGAGGATAAACTCCAAAAGCTGTAGCAACTGAAGAAAGCAAGTACGTGGGTGCTCAAGGAAATCCGATGCAAACTAGAAACCTAAGAAAAAAATAACAGAACAAATAATGAATTTTAAATACCGAGATATGGAGATATCTAGGGTTCTTAAGACGTACGAGGAGGTACGATTTCAAGCCATCAAAAGAGCGAAAAAATAAATGTATGAATCTAAATGGCAAAGTAAAAATATATAAAGCAATGACAAGACCAACAATGACATATCTAGCAAAGACTCAAGATAACACAAATAGAACAAAACAATTAATTCGTACAGTTAAAATGAACACTTTAAGAGACATAGCAGGAAACATTCAACTGAGATGAATTCAGATATAAGACAACAACGTAGCGGAATTGACATCACGAAATTTATAGAACAAAGAAGAAGATAGTTGTTTCCTGAATGATATTTTGGGTCATATTTTTCAGTGTCTAGTAATTCTTGGGAAATAACACCACAGTTAAGAAAATTGTTGTATATTCCAAACGTTTCGGGGTCAAGGTCAGACCCCGTTGTCAATGGTTAAGAAACTTGGATAAAGAAGGCACAATTCTAAGATGTAAATTAAATATTTGACAATATGTATTAATTGATTTCTGACGTAACTATTATTTTATTTTATTTGTAGTATATAGGATATCACAGAAACTTATAAAGATTATATAATCATAAAGTTCCTTTCAAATTGGAAGAATTTGAATGGAAGATCTTCAGAATTTTATGTGGCGCTCCTAGGTGCGACTTTACTATAAGATAGTGCATTCGCCAAAAATGCGACCAAAGAATTTTGTTGATTCAGTGATCCCATTAAAACCATAAGGGAAAACCTAGGAAAAACCTTATGAAGTCTCCCGATATTGGGTTGTTCACAAGGACATGATCACTAGCAATTTCTTCATTAATCATCAGCAACCAGGAACTACTACAGAGGTAGTAGCAATACAATCGTTTTCATTTAACAAAATTAAAGCAGACCCTTTTGGTTTTCATTTGGTGTTGTGTTCTTCTTTGTGTAATATAACTGAATTTTGAAACTGTATTTTATGACCAAGGTCTTAAGCATGTTCACAAATTTTGGATTTTTCAAATTGTCGTTTTTTATGTAATTTTTGTGTTAGTTTATTCGAACATTTAGAGATCTAGAGGTTTCTCCAATATAGAATTTATTACATTCACAAGGGATTTTATAAATGCAATTTTTTGTATTTTGAGATGTATTATTTGGTTTGGTTTTTGATATAATTGATTTTAGTGTATTTCTTGTTTTAAATGATGTTTTGATATTATATCTGTTTCCCACTCTTTTTAGTTTTTCTGATAGACCCTGTATGTATGGTATAGTTATTGTGTTAATGTGATTATCTTGGGAGTCAGTGTTGCTTGGTGAAGTTTGATGTTGGTTGTTAGGGATTGTTTGGTATTCGATTTTGTTTAAGTCGCTTTATTAATATATTTATTTGGGTAATGATTGGCAGAAAGTACATTTTTTTAAACGTTTTTTCTTCATTGAATTTATTGATGTTAGAACAGTTGGTTTTTGCTCTGTCATATAGAGATTTGATGATACCTCTTTTTACGGAATTTGGATGATTAATAAAGTTGAGATACCTGTTAGTATGAGTCGGTTTTCTATAAACTTCTGTTACAAATGGCGATTGTGTTTTGGGAATTAAAATGTCTATGAATGGTAATTTGTTATTCTGCTCAAGCTCTAGTGTAAACTGAATAGTTTGTTCTGTGTTGTTTATGTCGTTAAGTATATGCATATAAAGCCTCAAGATTATGTTCCCAAATAACGAATATGTCATCAACATAACGCCACCAAACCAAAGATTTAATCTGTTTTGAGAAAATTGTTTGTTCTTCAAATTATTCCATAAAAATGTTGCTTAAAGCAGGAGACAGGCAGGAACCCATTGCCATGCCAAAATCTTGTTGGTAGAAGTCATCATTAAGTTGAAAATATGTTGTCTTTGTACAAACTGTTAGTAGTTCCATTTTTGTATTAATGAACAATTGAGTACGTTGATTTAGTAAAGAATGCTGTTCTAATCGTTCTTTTACTATAGGAAGTATTCTGAAGATCTCCTTTTCAAATGCTTCCAATTTGAAAGGAACTTTATGAATTATATGATCTTTAGAAGTTTCTGTGCTACCCTGTATATTACAAATAAAATCTCTTAGTTTCGTCAGAATCAAATAATACATATTGTCAAATATTTTAATTTGCATCTTAGAATTGTGCATTTTTTTATCCAAGTTTCTTAACCATTGACAACGGGGTCTGACCTAGACCCCGAAACCTTTGGAATATACAGCAGTTTTCTTAACTGTGGTATTATTTCCCAAGAAGTACTTAGACATTGTTTGTTTATATGAAAAAACATTTATTTAAATGAAGATTTGGGCTCCGGTTATCAATAACGACATGTAAGTGAACAATAACGGAAATCCAGTTTCCTGAAAATGCGATTCACCGCGCTGCTTCGCTTTCCGAATGCACGTCAACACATACCTATCAACGCTGTCAATCTTATTTTATAACCGATTCTGTAACACGTTCCGCGTGTTTTGTATATTTTATGAAATTAAGATCGATCGTAACTTCGTGTTTGGTTTAAACAATCTATCAAAATAGATAGACAAAACGTTCAGCAAACGCTATCGAATTTTTCGTTAGCACCTTCAAAATATCAACAGTTTAACGACATTTTCCAGGTAATAATTTTCCACTCACGTCACTAACACAGCAATTGTTCATTTTCGATGGTGCTCCATATTTTCGGTGATAATCCAAATAAATTACCCGCGTTTTTCTTGACGGAATAATATTTTTCCTCGGTCGACGTTTGTTATTAATATTTTTTTCAGTTTTGATCTTACGAGATAAATTTCGGCGAAAATTAGGTCAGGTCATAATGAAATGGGTTTTTGTAAAAAAAAAGTTCGTTTATATGGAGCAACTATATTTATGCAAAAACAAAATCAATCTTTTTCCTATATTCGCGTTTTTTTTAAGAAGATTATCAAACAGTTCTGTCACCACTATAACATAGGTAAGTGGTATGATCATAATGACCATTTCCTTTGAATATAATGGCCAAAAATTCTCATTGAAGTAATCCGATGATATCTCTATGTTTTAATCTCCAGTGTAGATTGGCAGAAAGAATCCAGCAGCAGATGGAGATTTAGCTGTAGATAGAGAAGCTGCGGATTTCTGTAATTAGTTTTCATTTTCTGCCAGCACATCTTAATTAGGCCTATTCTCTGAATTGTAATTGTAACTTGTATAGGATTTTTTGGAGTCTAAATCAGACCACGTTCTCAATGGCAACTAAAGCATCTAAGGCTTAGAGCACACACTTTCTGGAGGTAGACTGCGATGCACAAATATCGTGCCAAGCATAGAAAGAGAGAGCAATAGATAGAGCAAAAGGCTAATTTAGTCAATTGGAAGGTGCAGTTCCCAATCAAGTTAAATAACCTGTTGCCCTCATTATTACCTTGACCTTATATTTGCGCATTGAAGGCTACCTCCAGATGTACAACTTCTATGATCTAAGGTGTTTTTTCGGCTATTTTCTGGTAATTATTTGCTGTTTTATATTTTCACTGGAAATTTAATATACAAGTTATCTCTTTTGTCTATTTACATCTCGATACTATCTTGTATATGGTGTTTGGCAGACGAAATTATAAAGTGACCTGATCAAGCAAAATTCGTCGATGTTCGTCACCAGCATGCAAAGTTTGAGAAACTGAAAGTTTGTATGGGTGGAACATGTGCGCTTTCAGTACCTTAACTACAGTTCGTTGAGATGTGCCAGCTTCTGCCGCAATCTCAAGAGTTGATGTATAGATGGATTTTGATTTACCATTGCCAAAACATTTATTTGTGCTGCTTCGTTAATTTCATTTCGTTCCTTTGGTGGTTTAGTAAAAGATCCATATCTGCGTAAACTATCATAAAGACTCTTAAATATAGATAGAGCAGGTTGACGACGATTAAAATATATATGAAAGTATTCCTCAGCTGCATGAACTGAATTTTTATGGCATATGATATAACATTCCAACATATTCAGTTTTTCTTCTTTAGAATATTCCATTTTATCACGAAAACTTATCAATATCGACTGTCAGTTCAGCACTATTAACGGAATTACTCTCAAATGAGGAAACGTCAAAGTGAAAACAATCTTTTTCATGGCTACCTACGTTAAAAGTGAAAATAAGAGAGAAAAGCATCCATAACTCCGTTATTTTTATGAATAACTATATCGAGTATTATATCGTTGAAAAGCTCTAAAAATGTCCGATTTTCTGAGGTCATAGCCAACTATGGTTTCCATTCAAAAAAAAGATAAGTTTGTGTCATATCTCGAAAATGAGAACTGTCACGCAAACAAGAACATGACAATCATATTGGGGATGCAATTCCCATCAATTTCGATATTTACACTTTTTTATAATATCAAAAACAAAGGAGCTTGAGGGATTTGACTAAATCGACAGAATATCGTTTTTTCAAAATATCTAGTAAGCTATGACTTTTCACAAAAATCCGGAAGTGTCATTAAATTGGCCCAGTAAAACTGCAAATCTTTCCCAATTTAACCAATGCTCTATCTCCGCTAGTTTCCGAGATCCCCATACTGATCACCAAAAAAAAATCACCTTGTAGATATTAAAAAAATTATCCATTGCATTGGACAAGGGCACATTCTTTATACATCATCTCCTTTCTCAGAGAGTTCTATTGACAATAGAAAACAGAAGCAATTCTATGGTATTTATACAATTTAATTGAAACTGATCTTTATTAGATTCATGTAATAATATGTTAAATTTTTGCAATGTACAATTTCTTGTTATAATTTCTCTGAAAATCAAATTCTTGTAAATATTATTATTGATAGAATCGTACGTCTAAATTCTGACTTTAAAACATTCATTAACATCATATAAATAGTTTTACTAGTCACGATGTGAAATAAAGTAGTTATTATTATAAAGGTCATTGCTAAAATCTGCATATCAACCCAGACGATACGAACCAGAGTGTGGAATAGGTTGGTATTTTTGTTTGTCTGAATGGTGTGAATGTTGATGTTGGTTGTTAAGTGGTTTGTAGACTGGACTCCAGTTGTTGTGCAGTAATTTAATTTGGTGAAGGTGAGAAATATCGATGATAATTCGACCAATGGCATCGACTCGTAGTCGCGATTGTTCGTCTCACTCCGTACATCCATTGGCGCGGCACATTGTTGGTTTTTGTTTGTGTCGTACCATCAGCACCTTATGGTACACAATACAATACCATAGCATGGCATATCAATGCCATGCCATATACATATCCAATAATCGTTCTCTTGGTATAACCTTAACGATACAAAAAGGAAGAAACCCATGATGAAGAAGGAAAGTTTAACACGATAGGTAGTTGCAATATTATTAGAAAATAACTGAGTTCGCTGGAATATTGCATGTTAATGTTTCTTTTAGTTGAAAAAAAAGTTGATTACCTACTTATACAATAATAATTTGTAGTGATGTATCGGTTTAAACAATGAGACTTGAGATTTCAACATGATTTAAGGACAATTCTGGGTTCCACAGTGGCGTGATTGAGGCACTGTCAAGATAAACATTTTCACTGGAAACTTGTTCAAAATACTTGAAAGTGTTTTGACAGAATGTGAGCAAAACTAATTCGAGGACCATTTTTATCAGCAGAAATAAAAACAAACCAATTATTAAGAGGCCCTCTTGATACTTTAGTTTTGCATCAAACCAATGACCTCTTGATTTGATGTTAAGCTTGTAAATGAATAAGTCATAATCAAATACTTACGTCTCTAGATTTGATATCGTTCTCTTAAATACTGCTAATCTGCTAATCTGTTTTTAACTTTGTTGAACCTTCAAATTATAAGTTGTTTTTGTTCATTTGTTATAATTTTTGTTTGATCATCGTTTCGAGACAGTCAATCATTCTCTAATGTTTCCCTTAGCTGTTTGTGATTAATGTGTCATACTTTGGAGCTCAAAGTCGATTCTTCAGTTTTGTTAAGAGTTCTTTGCTATAGCAGTTGTGTTAGTTCTTTGTTCGTACCTTCAGGAAAACTCAGTGGTTCTAGCTTTTTTCATGTCAAATGTTACATATTTGATCCTTATGCCTTTATTCACGGATTTTCTACATTCTGTAACATTTCCTTTATGATCTTTGTTAAAAATGTGTTATTTTTAATGTTCTTTAATTTTTTTATATCATTTTTTGATTCTCGGTAGATCTGAGTTTTTTAGGTTAATTAACTAATATTTTCACTTCCTACTTAACAGAGTATTTCATTTTAAATTAGTTAAATGTTTGAGATCTACGACAAGCTTAATTTTATTTTCTATGTATTCAAATCTGAAGTAAATTCAATTTCCATCAGATTACTTTTTTGGGTTTTTCCATCTGAGTTTACATGCTCATGCAGTTTATTCTCAAAAGTTTATAGAAGACATTGAAAAAACTATGGGATGTTATCAGATATTTAAGAAATAAAAATAACAGACTTAGTTTTGAGATTCCTACGAAATCAATAGGTTATTATATTTGATAGCCCTTTTTGTTTGTATGGTGGAAGACGTATTGAAAACAAGTAACTCAGTAATTGCCTGCATTATGTACAAAAAACCTATTAATTCTCAAGACTTATCTTCGTCTTTTTGTATCTTTCTGGTGTAAGGAAATGATTTAGGGTGAAAACTTTCTAAGTTGGTTGTTATCTTTCCAAAAAGACTGGTGAATTCATTCTAAATTGATTAAAAAGATTCTGGTACTTTTACAGTCTCTAAAGAGTGTGACTGACCCATGATTGCTGTTTAGCTCATTTGTTCTAGCCTCATTTTTTGAGCCTTTTCAGCTGTAACTTCCGCAGATGTTTGATATTTACCTGTTGAAGTTAAATGACGACCAGCCATCACGAAAAATGGTGTCAACTCGTCTTCAGTAAATACGTTAGACCAGACTTCGATAATGAGCTAATTATATGCACCAGAATTGCAGCTGCAAGTAATGGATGACGATTTCTCGAATGATATAGTAGTGCAAGACTTGCAGTAGCAACAACTATATAAGAAAAGATAATAATATGAAACTGCTGTTCTCATGAGACTGATAATAATGATCCAACAATAATACTACACTTGATAAAGTCTATAATACCTATTAGAAAACAAACGCCTGGCAATCGAATAAGGCTGTAACTGAAAAAAAGTTTACTTTCCGTTGATCAACATTAAACACGTCGATATTACTATAGCTCTATAATATTGTAAGTAAAAAAGGAAAAATCCGATCATTTACTGGTTAAAGTGTCCTTTTACAGTCAAATAGGCTATTTGCAGAAATAATTCTGGACTTTTTCTTCCGTTATCTTTTAGAAAGTTATGAAGAACACCAATTTTCATGCAAGCCTTATATATTAGTTATTCCTAATTCTATATTTTATATGTGGAAAATTACATATTTGGGTAAGACGATTGTTGTTCTCAACATCTAGATTGTCGAAACAGTATTTTTCCGATTTGAGAGTTAAAAACGTGTTTTCTGATTAGTGAGTAGCCACTAGCGAGACGTCGTTATTTCGAAAATATCTATCGCTTGAATTCTTATGGCTATCTCACACACATCAGTAGCAATTCATCGAATTCACATTATATGGCAATGCTCACAACAAGCAAACAAACGGTCATTAAAAGTGTGATAGATGTTTTTATTCATCTGTCAACGGTGAAGGAAAAGCCATAAATATTATTGTTAGGCGACACCAACAGAAGAGAACGCACAGAGAAAGATATGGCCGTACAGTCTATCGACAAATTACCGTTAATAATGATCGGGTTCGATGCGTTAAAATAGTGGATGTATGATGCCACCTCGTTTTCTATGACCAGAGCTAATGATTTAACTAAATGAATGTTTGTTTAGGCGATGTGATGTGGTCGAGTTTCATTGGAATATTTTCCTGGGTGACGAAAGAAAGTCAACATTGGACGGGGTCATTTATGTATACAATTAATGAAGGGAGGAAAGGTAGTAGTTGATTAATTATTTCTAATTTTTAACCGACTTCCAAAAAGGAGGAGGTTATCAATTCGTCTTGTCTTTTTGTATGTATGTTACCTAATTTCTTCTCCTGTGGTGAACCGTTGTGTATGAATATGGTCTTGTTTAATAATATATCCGGATTGGTGAAACTTTAAATTTGGGAAAAGAATTCTATTGGTAATGTGATAAAATTTGTGAATGAACACATGCGTGCATGGAAATCGACCAATATCCCTAACATATTGGTCAATTTTTCGAAAACTCCTTATGGATGTGTATAGTTTTTTAACGTTTAATCTATTAAGGAAGATCCCTAGGTGATCGTATATACTTTTCGGCGACGTGCAACTTGCAGTTATGCAGAAAATCGCCGAAAATTCCAAAATTCTTACTACAATCAAGTTTGATGAAGTAGTAGATAAGTACGCAATGAAGGATTTTAGATTTGCTTGGCACCGACTTCAAAAATATACTAGATTGGTAGGTAATTAATTTGTACAGAATGAGCACCTTTTAATGTTTACGTTTTTTACTTCCTGGGTAGGTACCTAACAACACTGAATGTTTATTTGCTAGAGTTGTATTTTGTTAAAATTATTTTTAGCTTTTTAATTATAGGTGGAAGTCGGTTATATATATTTTTTAATGTTTTATTGATCATGGAATTTAACACATCAAAAATACAGGGGTTTCAAAGAATTTATTGTAGTGTTCGAATGAAAATGACAAGTTATTTATGAAAACTTATAGTCATGTTTTAAGGATTCATTAAATTTAATTGCATTATCAAAAAATGGGTGATTCGAATATTATTTTTCAGATAATCACTTAACTTTGTCTCGCCCACTGCTGAACATAAGCATATTTCTTTAGTTCTGAGCAGTTGTTTCCCAATTTGTCTGTATTTTTTGATATGATCGATCTATCTTGCAGCAGGATCTTCGCTTGTTCTTTCTCGGTCTTCATTCCAGGATTCTTTTTTTTAGCATTTATCCAGCATCCTGGCAAATTGGTGTCATTATTAATGACTTTTCTCTTTACAGTAACTTTTAGCTACTTATGTTGTTTGGTTGTCTCTACCAATTTTTATTTCATGTCTCAGATATATGTAACTTTTAATCGTCTGAATAATATCTAGTTATCCACATTTATTAATTTTCTAGAATAGATTAGTCCCCATCCTAGTCTGTTAGAATTCAATATCAAATCAATTTTGCTTGTAGAGTTTTGCAAATCTTTTATCATATCTCTGGACTCACCTAAGCTATCAATTCTATAATCTATTCAACATTCTTCTAGTGATTTCAAACTAACTGGTATTTCAACAGTATGTAATGCCTTATGGTAAACAACAAAGATTAGGACCAAATTCGTTGTACTCAATAGCCTTAACAGAAACTCGTCCAATCTCTTGATAAACCTCAAACTTTCTTTCATTCTTTCCAGTCTATTGGTCAACAGGTGTATATACAGTCTACAGGGATGGTTGATAAGATAATTGACCTAAACATTTTCGAGGTTTGTTGTGTCTCCTTTCTTATAATGTGAAATTGCAACTGAGTTATTCCATTTATTAGGGATATTTTGATTTTTATTACCATAGTAACTCTATCATTTTCAGGAGCCCTGTGAGTTTTCTTTTTATTCAAGAATTGGTATATTTCGTCCAAAGATATAACAGGGATGCTCTCTGATCCTACTATTTTTGTATTGTCAGATTGTCTTATTGGTTTACTAATATTTAGTGTTCTGTATTAACTCTTCTACTACTATTACTTTACGTTCTAATTTGAAAATGGTTTATAATGCTCTTGTGGGTTATGTAGGCAAAATGGAAAGTGAAGTAAACATGTAATTGATCCTAAAGATTTATCAGCTTTTATATTTTATTATTCTGTGGGAGTGTCAGTGGTCAATGTCTTCCTTGTTTTTAAAGCTACATCTAACTCGACAACAAAAGCAACTAAACACCCGGAGATTGTCTGAAGCTGATCATGATTCTGAAGAGGCTTTAACCTGAAAACTGGTTGGAATAGAAGTGAAATACTACAAACCAAATGTAGTAATTAGTTTTTGTTTTTATGTTATATCTACTGGTCTACTCTGCTCTGCTGTCTCTCTCTATCTCACATACTCTCTCTCTCTCTATTTCTCTCAATATGCTTCTCTAGTGGCTGTTAAAAATCACATCCATAAGCATTATTCATGATTAACCCACGGCTATAGCCGAAATCAGATTTGAAGTCATTGTTTCAACAGCTAAGCTACCAGCTTTAAATTAAGTTTACCAAAACCGACAAACATTGTAAAATTCACACCAATAATTAGTTTGAATAACGTTTACAGCAAATCAATAATACAGATAGAAAGCAAAAATATTTAGAGGCAAATAAGTCCAACCGATAATACAAAAATTATTTTTTTAAGACTTCCTTAATATCCGTCAATATTACAAATATTAAATAGACATGTAAAAACGAATTTGGGGACCAAACTTTCATGTAACGTTTCCCAATAAAAAAAAGCACATATGAAAGCTCTTAGTAATTTCCTTTCATATTCCAATGTTTTTCAAAGCTTCGTATTCTAAATTCGGGTTTAATGACTCAATTAACTAATCGTAACACAGTGAGCGTTAATCCCGAATGTTTATAAACATTCAAGTGGATTCGATTTAAGTATTATCATCTTGACTGTCAGTTGATATTCGAGACAGTCTGTGAAAGTTCGCCTAACACCGTTTTATTTCAAAATAAACAAATCATACTATTTCTCGTTTCATTATTTTCCTCTGTTCGTAGTCGAAACTTTTTTCAGCCGTGAAAATATAAATTTATCTTCATTATGCACTTCTTGATTGTACATGTTTATATACGAGGTTATCAAAAAACGATTATCAATGAAATAATATTGATTTTGTTTGTCATGTGATTAGTTTGTTTTATTCAAACTTGCTAGACATAAATTGTTTTCACATTCACTTTCAGATGTTTGTAAAATTTCTTACCACTCCTTGTTACTCAGCTGTTTGAAAGATGGCTTTGTAGTCAACAACTGAGGTAGGTACTATAAATATATGAATTTTCTGTATATAATACTTGCCAAAATCACCAGACCTAGAAACGAATCCAGGAAAACAATCAAGCTTGTTGAGCAGATCTCCAACTACATTTACTGTAGTAGATGGAGACCTTGTCTACAGTTTTGGGCAAATTGTTTCCTTAAAAAAATAGTCGATCTTCTGTTTCAATGCTATTTGCTCCTATGCTCTAGAGATAAGAGTTCCATGTATTAGTTTCAAATTCAGTGACTGTGAAGCCCTTGGATCAATCACATCACCCAGCATTATATCCCTTCCCCCTAATCAGACTAGGCACTGGAACAAATATTTCTAATCCCCAAAAATACAAAACGAGTGCAAAAAAACAGTTTTTTATAATTTAGAGTATGTTTTTATGTCTAAGTGCTTCTTGGGAAATAACACCACAGTTTAAAAAAAATTGCTGTATATTCCAAACGTTTCGCGGTCTAGATCAGACCCCGTTGTCAATGGTTAAGAAACTACGGATTAAAAAGGCACAATTCTAAGATGTAAATTGAAATATTTGACAATCAAATAAATTTATTAAGTTAAACAAAATACCAAACAATCCCTAACAACCAACATGAAACTTCACCAAGCAACACTGACTCCCAAGATAATCACATTAATACAATAACTATACCATACATACAGGGTCTATCAGAAAGACTAAAAAGAGTGGGAAACAGATATAATATCAAAACATCATTTAAAACAAGAAATACACTAAAATCAATTATATCAAAAACCAAACCAAATAACACAAGTCAAAATACAAAAAATTTATATTTATAAAATCCCGTGTGAATGTAATAAATTCTATATTGAAGAAACTTCTAGACCTCTTAATGTTCGAATAAATGAACACAAAAATTACATAAAAAACGACAATTTGAAAAATCCAAAATTTGTGATCATGCTTGGGACCTTGGTCATAAAATACTGTTTCAAAATTCAGTTATATTCCACAAAGAAGAACACAACACCAAAAGAAAACTAAAAGAGTCTGCTTTAATTTTGTTAAATGAAAACGATTGTATCGCTACTACCCCCGTAGAATTCAGTCGTTCCAGGTTGCCGATGATTAAAGAAGAAATTGCTAATGGTCATGTCCTTGTGAACAACCCAATATCGGGATAGTTCATAAGGTTTTTCCTAGGTTTCCCCTTATGATTTTAATGGGATCACTGAATCAACAAAGTTCTTTGGTCGCATTTTTGGCGAATGCACTATCTTATAACAAAGTCACACCTAGGATAAAACAATCAAACACAACTCAAAACTAAAAAAATACATTTACAAAATCTCTTGATAATATAATAAATTTTAAAATGTAGAAACATCTAGTCGACTAAATGTGCGAATAATTGAAATAAAATCTTATTGGATAATTGGAAAATATTACACAAAGAAGAAAACAACACAAAACGCAGATTAAAATAATGTTTTTAACTGTTAAATTAAAATGTTAGTCTCGATTTTACGTTCCTAGAATTCAATCTTGTGTCTGGTTGCGAATAATAAAGAGTGAAATTGGTAATGGTCATCTTCATAGTAGTTACCAAAACCAAATACCAAACCTGTTGAAACGATGATCTACCTTGTTATTCGAGTATTGTTGAGTTAATTTTGGGGTCCTAGAACTGACAATTATCCTTAGCTTCATTTTCAAACCAGTCTATAAATAAACTGTCACTCATACTAACATGTAGACGTTCGAAAAATCTGAAAATTAGAGATGGCAACTGTTTTGGAGATTTAGCTGAATTGAACGACAAAATGTATACTATCAATAACCAAATCTAGCATGGAAGATTACTTTTTGTTACATAGTAATTCCTGAAATTGAAATTATTGGTATTTTCATTTAAAACGTATGTGGTAACATATATGCTTAATGTTAGAGTCTGTAGATTTTAGATATAATAAAATATTTAAAAATATATATAACAGGCTTCCACCTATAATTGAAAAGCTAAAAATAATTATAACAAAATACAATTCTAGTAAATAAATAAATAAAGAGATTACATACGGCTGAGTATTGACACTGTCATTCTACTCCGTCCTATATTTCAATCATCATAGAAATTCAACTTCTTCTGTCACTTTATTTTGTGATTTTGTTTGCTATAACTAAACACCCGAGGTATGAACTCACCAAATAGCAGTTTATAGTTTGACAGGTGTTGTCACTGAATTTTCTATTAGGCCAGGAGAATATGACAACCAAAAGCACCGTCTTCGGAAAATGGAAAAATTTTCATTTAAATAGGTATTTGCCTGGTATACAAACAAAACGAGCTTGGTACTTATTGATTTAAGGAGCTGAAAATACTATGCTTTACTACCTATATGCTTGAGATGTACATAGAAAATTTTCAAATTCGCAATTAAAACTTCCAGTGCCTAAAATTCCCGCAGTATTACTTTGGAATTAAAATATTTATGAGGAAATGTCCGTTATGTCATTTTGATGAAATTTTTGATAAGAATTTTGGAATTTTCGGCAATTTTCTGCAAAACTGCAAGTTACACGTCGCAGAAAACTATATGAGATCACCTAGGGATCTTCCTTAATAGATTAAACGTTAAAAAACTATACACATCCATAAGGAGTTGTCGAAAAATCGACCAATATGTTAGGGATATTGGTCGATTTCCATGCACGCGTGTGTTCATTCACAAATTTTATCACTTTACCAATAGAATTCTTTTCCAAAATTTGAAGTTTCACCAATCCGGATATATACTCTATTAAACAAGATCATATTCATTCAAAACGGTTCACCACAGGAGAAGAAATCAGGTAACAAACATCCAAAAAAAAACGCAACGAATTGATAACCTCCTCCTTTTTGGAACTCGGTTCAAAAGTAGTCAATACTGCCGTAAATATAGCAATATATGCACTATAATAAAATTTTGAATTAATATTTATCAGAAAAAAATATATATTTCAGAATACTTTCAATATTTGGCAAGAAAGCCAATAAATGTAGTTTAAATATGCAACTGTAGTTTCCAATAATCACAAGGTTCTTTACCTTCTATATTTCGTCTATATTGTGGAAATCATTATTCAAATTAGCTTTCTATAGTTCACTTAATGATTTTCCATCACATATCGGTCAAAACAGTTCAGTATATGTACGGTAGCATGATTTGCACCGTCTACAGTATAGTAACAAAAATTTTCCAAACTACTTAACAAATCGACGCTAACGCTGCGTAAATATCCACTAATATTTCTCACGTGTCCGATATTGTTTGGAAATTCGCTGAATTTCGATGCTGACGTTTATTTATGCCATCTCTCGTCGGCATCCCGATGGAAATACAGCCGTCATTCAATCAATCGTTGACTCACAAATCACACAAAAGTCTCGAAGGTGTTAAAAATGAGTTGAGGA
Source organism: Octodonta nipae (assembly GCA_034190945.1). Taxonomy (NCBI): domain Eukaryota; kingdom Metazoa; phylum Arthropoda; class Insecta; order Coleoptera; family Chrysomelidae; genus Octodonta; species Octodonta nipae. Next base: position 113,139,609 of record CM067221.1, on the reverse strand, counting down.
AGAGGGAAGCCAAAACCGAAACACACATACACACACATATCAATTCTGAGGTGTATTCGTGTGAAAACTCAAACTGTTGAACTGAATTAAAATGTTTAATAAACAAAACGTCTTCTCGTCAGTCTCCACTCATACATAGAAATCTTGTGCTTCTTTGTCTTCATGTGTGGTGCATGTACATGTGAAGTTACATCATGGGAAAGATTTATGGTATTTGCTTTTTCTTTCGTGAGGGGAACAAGAGCGACGGGCGCTTATCAAATTTTTGATAAATATATTTCATGAAGGAATGCATGTATCAGGCGTGACACGAGAATCGTTGAAAGCTACCAAGCCCTTAACTCCAAGCCTTTTTTCCGTTAAAATATACTTCTCGCTACTGTGTGACGTAGTTATGACGATGAGGACGGTGATGATGTTGTTGATGGTGATACTGATAGACGACATGTTAACATGCGTTTTGTTTCGTTTTAAATGAAGAGGAAATTAGATCATTGAATTTTCGATTACGGAGAAAATTTAATTTTAATATAGATTTCAAAAAATAATATTGGAAAATTAGTAGACCCGGGTCGATAATTTTTGAGACAAAAAAAATAGTAGGCGAAACCCATTGGAGAAACAGTTGCTACGAAATAACAGGTAGTAATGCCCAGATCCTTCTAGCCATTTCTCCACATCTCTATGAAATACCTTTTGGTGGACTAAATTTTTCCGTGGGTCATTCAGGTATATAAGTGTAATCTAAAAATAGTAGTTCTATAACTTTTTCAAAATATTGTCTTATTACATATTAAATGCATGAACTTATTTTGTTGTTAGGTATAGTAGTATATTCCGATTAGAAATTTTTTTGTTTATCAATTTAACATGGAATCTTAGGTTTTTCGAGTAATTAAGAAAAAAATTTTAATAAATAATAGTAATGATATATGTATGTGTAATGTATATTTTTCATTACACCATAATAAAGTAGAGATTTCAACAAACAAAAAGCCCACGGACTTTTTTTTAAAAGCAGATATTTTGAGGTGAGAATTTTCGATTGAACAGTAGGGTGCTTTTTCAAAATTAAGTCAAAATAAGGTGAAAAAATAATTATTTTTGGCATATAAAAAGGTAAGTTTTATCCTCATTTTGTGAAAAAAAATAGTAAAACAAAAATAGAAAACCAAAAGCTTGTGTTTTGAATTTTTCATATAAATTTTAACGTTATGTGAAATTCATGATGATTTGAGTAATACACTTATTACAAACTTACACTTTATTTAAAAAATTGTGACAATTGTTTCGCGTCCGATGGAGCTTAATCATACAAGTATCAGCCAACTCAATCCAATGTTATGTGAAATGGTGTAAATAGAAAAATTATAGATTTTTGTATTATCTACAACTTTGCCGTTTAACATTTTTTATAGGAGTTGTAGTTTTGTCGGAAATCGACGTTAACCGTTGTTTATACTTGAAAACTCACCCCTTCCACCCGACCCCTGATCGGCCCTAAATTATTTTTCCCTACATGTTTATTGCATTCTCTTCCTTTTTCAATGGGTCTTATCCTATTATATTTTTTTCACTTTTTACCATTTTCCAGCCCTGGACTATAATGAATATTTCGTGAAATGCACAAAAAATGAAAAATAATGATAGCCAATAAATTATAGAAAGTTTTATTTTTGACATTTAGTATATGACACTGAAATATACAGAATGTATCAACAAAGAGATATACATTATTTTCAAACGTCAACTTTCATTTTTTGTTCCAGAATTTAAGGGGATATATCTTTTAAAGTACAACATGGTCAATTTAAATAATTTTACATAAAACAATTTAGAAATAAAAAAAAACCAATCCGAATTAGATATTCGAATTGGGCGTTGTTAATAATGCATATGTAGTTGACATTTGCGATAATATTTTAGGTTTCCCGTATTTTAGCTTTAATTTTTCTAAATTTGCAAGTCAAGTTTGATATACTTTACTTTTTAAATATCCCAATAAGAAAAAATCAAGAGGATTTAGATCGGGCGAACTTTCTGGCGACTCAATAATCCCTCTCCTATCTATTCAAGGATTTGGAAAAACTTCTTCTAAATGAGTGCAGACAGGTAAAGCGTAGGGACATGGTGCTCTAACTTGTTGCAAACAAAAAAAAATAGATCAGAATGGTGTATATTATATTCTTGTAAATCGGAGAAAAAACTTAATAGAACGGTAATAGGTTATTTTGAAGAAAATTCAGATATCTTACACCAGTATGAGTCCCTTCAATGAAGTAAGGAGTTAAAACTCCCATAACTACTATCTCAAATTACACGTTTTATTTTCAAGAGTTTCAGGTGTGTTTTTCTGGGGTAAATACTTTACAATTAATTTTTTTACAAATTTCTTGTTACCATTACATAATTGTTGCATCTGTTCACAAAATTCAATTTACCTATCAAACTTATCTTGTGATAGCTGGAAGCTTGAAGCATGTCTTGTGGAGAACTTCATATTCTTTTCAGTGTTTTACGCATAATAGATAGACTTGACTATGAGTTTTGTATTTTATTTACACCATCTGTTGTTAAAAATAAAATATTTATTTAATACTCACGTAGAGATGATAATGTGGTATTTAATCAAAGTATATCGTAAACAAATGCTCAAATAAAGTTTCGATTATTTGTGTAAATAATAAGAGGCTGTTTAAGCATGAGTATGTTGTCATGGAAAGTACTAGGAAAACTGTAGAACCTTTGGTATGTCACAGATGTATCAACATAAAATTACCTGCCCTAACATCAAACCTTCAACTTTATACTCCAAACCGTTCCAACAGCAAAACTGTGGACATCATGGAGTAAACCAAAACACCACCAAACTAAAGGTTCAAGCCATTTTCAAAACATTGTTTATTCCTCAAATTTTTCCATAAAACTGTTGCTTAAAATTGGGGACAGATATAAACCCATATGTCATGCCAAAATCTTGTTAGGTAGAACCATTATTTAGCTGAAAATATGTTGTTTTTCTACAAAATGTTAGTAATTTCATTATTGTATCAATGGAAAATTGCGTACATTGCTTTAGTAAAGAATCAGGTTATAATCGCTCTTTTAGTATAGGTGGTGTTTTGGTGACAGGAACATTATTGTATAAATTTACAATGTCAAAATTTATGTGATAATTTTTCCTTCTGCGCTGTTTTTAAGATGATAGAATCACCAGTAAGTATTGAAATACTTTTTATATAAGAATTTTTTTAAGGGGGTGTTGAGTTTATGTATTTGAGATAACCTATAGAAATATGGTGGTTTAATACAGTGTGAAGTCAGAGATTCACGTTCTTGTTTTGTAAATCTTAGATGTCGGTGTTATATCTCGCGTCTACAAATTGGCTGTTATGTATCAAATGCATACATAAGTGTTCGAGAGGACATTCTATTGTGGGAAGCGCAACTGATGAAGGTTTTCGACCAGAAACAATATATATCATATATATTGTCTTGTGTAGAACAGAATTACACCTCGAAGAGAGTATTGTAAATTTATTTTTGTGATTGTAAAGTAAGCGGTATATTGTGTTTTCTATAGAAGTTGTTGTATCTTTGTATTATTTTTTATATTGTCCTTAATTTATTATTATTTGAATTTTGAAATCGTAGTCGTTTTTCTTTAAAATAAGTGTGGCATTGCTTTTAGCTGCATGTTAAATCTTAAAGTGCTGCCAGCCTTTTTCATATTTTTTTATTGACATTGACAAGTATTGTGGTAGGAAATAAACTTCTTTTAATCAACTATATTTTTCATTCGTTTTTGACCAGTCAAAATCAATAATGATTTAATAAATTCCTAGGAATTTACGTCCCAATAGGATTAGGATAATGTGTGTTGTCATTGAATTTAAATTCATGGCTCATAAATAAAAAGGCGTCCCTCTCTCCCCTAAACTGCTCTTAGGTACCGCAATAACGCCTGACAAAAATTGTTTTCAGCAATTAAAATATGGAGGATTTATTAACGCTTTATTTCCGTCTACTAACTTCGACTGCCAATTTATTTTCGAACATTGACTCATTGAAACTAGTCCAACAACACCTGTTCTTTGGAATCAATTAAGTGTATAAAAAGACAAAAAATTGTCTCTGAAAACGTTGAAGCGGAAACAAAAACCATAAAAAGACTCTTGTACCCAGATTACGGTTTGAAAATGAATGTTAATTGGCAAGATTCTAGATAACAACAATATTAGATAATCTAAATATTGAGCTAGCCGTCGAAGAAAAATGACGAAATTAAATTTGGGCTATAATTCAAAATTTCAACTAATTTATAATGAAAACAATTTATGTTAGACGCTGATAGGGAATAATTTCGTGTTTATAAGGTGAGCAAAAACTATTCATCATCTTAGCTATGATGGATGAAGGATGTTGAAAGTATACGTTGAAATCTGGATTTCGAAAATATTTTAGGTGATGTGCTAAAATAAACATATAACACTTTTTTCACAATATTTATGGAAGATAATGTCTTTACCAAGAAACTGAAAAAATAGTTTTCCTTAACTTTAACTATAGCAAATACTCTTGAAAGGGTTATTCAGGAAAAATATGAGTGAAACATGAATAGTAAAGATTAAAAACATACTTGATGAGTAGGTAATGTTGCTTTTTGTGGTGTGTCCCTTCTATTTAAATAAATATTAAATAAATAATTATTTATTGAGATACATTACCTTGTGGCGAAGTTTAGCCAGAAGGCTACTCTTAAACTTAACCCCAATGTATATGTAATAGAAAAAAAAACAAATAAAAAACAAAGGGAAAAACAAAGTAGATACCGAAATTAAATAATTAATGATACTAAAAAAAGCAGATACCTACAATATAGAATATTATAAACTAGTTGATAAGATTTGATATTAAAATGAATGATTTATTAAGCACTGATAACTTATATACAAACACATGGATATAGACATATTTACATATATATACACACATATATACATTCACACATATACACACACATATACATATGTATTCGTACATTAATATATAGACTAATCCAGCAGCTGTCTTTTGATGGTTTTTTTGAACCCAATATTGCATTTTTCTTTGTTGACTTGAATGATTTTATTAAAATGATTTATTGCATTGTAAGTGAAGCTTCTTTGATAGAAGACTGTTCTATGGCGAGGCATTATTAGTCGATAGTGATGTCTAAGAATCTTTGCGCTACTATTTCCTCTCGGAATAAGTTGGTCTTTTAGGTATGGAGGGATGAACGTAGTACCAATTTTATGCACTAAAGTGAGTAGAGGATAGATGAATGAATTGGTTATTAAATTTGAGCCAATCTAGTTATTTTATTTTGCTAGTTACGTGACTATATCCGCGTAGACCAAAGACGAATCTACAACAAGTGTTCTGTATTTTCTGTAATTTAGTTTTTGATCCCTGGTCAAGACAGGAGTAGTAAAGAACTAAAGAATAATTTGTTAAGGATAATACTAAATCTGCCAGCTTTTTCCGGGTTTGAAGTTCCGTATATGCTGACTTATATACAGTAGTTTTATTCTGATAAATGTCGATTTTATTATGTTTTTTAAGTGTTGTGTGAATCGTAATTTCAATCGATTGTAACACCCAAGATTTTGATATTATCTACTAAAGGGATGACGGATGTCTTTATTTTTAGTTCGATGTTCCTGGAAACTTTGTCGTATTCTGAGCAAATGGAATAGTGGCGCTCTTGTTAAAATTAATTTCCAGATCATGAATTCTGAAATAGTTGTGAGAATTAAGTAAGTTCACATTTACTTTATACAAAACTTCTTTCAGATGAGCTACATCAAAGGAGTATATCGTCGGCATATGTTTGTACCTTACAGTGTTCCAAGCATGTTTGTAAATCAAAAGTATATACAAGGTACAGTAACGGTCCCAGAATCGATCCTTGTGGTACTCCGGATGGTACATACCCTATACTAGAAACACCTTGAGACCTTTTGACTGTTGGTTTCCTATCTGCAAGGTAGGGTCTAAAGAAACTCAAGAGGACATCAGGTCAATTCTCAGTAGGTACTACTATAATTATATGGTCGACCAATGTACGGGTTGTTTATTACTTCCACTTATTGGTGTACAATGGAGAAATAATTGGCAATAAATTGAACTCTTCAAGAGAAAATGCGAGTTGCAAACACTTTGGGAACTGTAATGACAATCTAAGCTGCTAGAGACTAAATTGAAAATTCCACAGATATTGCCTAACACCAAAGCTTTATTTTTACGCATAACGCCGTTTTACCAGTAAAGCTGTCATCTTCATGACACCAAGTTTTGGACACTCCTAACATATTTCCCCTAGATATTTGGCCAGCACGGTCACGTGATCTTACGTTATTAGATTTCTATTTATGGAGATATGTTAAATATATTTGTACAAAACTAAACCCTATAATGTAGTTGACTTCAGAAGAACTGGTATTCACGACTTTTTCTTTTTCACATTATCAACATGCCAATAGTTTTACTTAATAGTTCAAAATTTTGTTTTATATATTAAATTTGTAATAAATTTGAGAGCAATGATATTTTTGGAAACCTCTTTCACATTATATGTCCCATTTAAAAATGTGGTCTTACTCGAAAATGATTCAATGAAGGGATGAATTTTTTTCGCATCAGGATGTCAATTCATAATCTAAAATTGAGAACTTTCACAATGTATGTTTGAAGTACAGGAGTACTGATAACTCAGAACAGTGAATGAGGAAAATGGTTAATTTTTGTAACCTCTTATTTTTTTTAGTTAGTTTATAAATATTGCACTGCTTAAGGTAGTACCACTGTATGAATAATCTCCATCGGACACGAAACAATTGTCACATATTCTAAATAAAGTGTAAGAACCAACTCAATTGAATAATATATAGAATTCTTATTAACTAGAAACAAGTGCATTTAATTAATATTGTATTAGTGTCTTATAGAATAAAAGCTATAAAAGTAGATAAAGTCATTTAGGGTTGTCGGACGATATAGCTGCCTTCCTCAATAAAAAGCCTAATAGTTTAATTGAATAATATATTGCACCGAAATTAAATAAAAACGATTTTAGACAACGAAAAGCATAGAGCCGAATACAACCTCAGAAAGGTTGATCACATTCAGGAGGTTTTAAAAATCACAAAGAAAAAATCATTAAGTGATCTAATAGTAATATTACAAAAATGTAAAATCTCTCATGAGCTATATATAAGTGATAAAATCTGCGTATAGAATACTAGATGAGTGACCAGCAGAACTTTCTACACTGCATTTTACAGAGCCCCAAATGTCACGTAACATCTACAACAAAAAACTGAAGTTAGCAGAAACTACCAGTACAGAGCAAAACCTCGATTGTTAATCACATGCAATGCTAGGAAACAAGACAGAAATTAAGCTAGACGGCCATGAAAGGATCACCTGGATATAATATTAAAAAAAGATCTCTTACCACGTGCCTATTAAGTCAACAATAAGTGGCATGTCCTAAAACCTAGGCTTCAAGAGGGAATGTGGACAAAACATTCACTAGAGTGAAGACCATGTCAGTAATCTTATGGCAATTAAATGAAGTGCAAAAGTTAATAAAAGAAATAATTTTGTGCAATATGGTGAATCATACAGTTACAAAATAAAAATCTATATCATTACCCAGAAGTAATTAACTAATGTCAACAATAATTCAAGAATTGTTTGGTGTATCATTTTCTTCGTTCTTCAATCGATTGGACAGAGCATTACACATTAAATTTTAAATAAAAAAATATTATAGTGACATAGACCTACAAATGAGAGGGAAAAAGTTCAGAAAACAAACATTCTACATTTAAAACTAATTCGACATCTTTATTGTTGCTGCAAAATTTCTGTGACACCTCATGATCGATGTACGTATACGTCTGACAAAATGTTTGAAACTAAAACAATTTATTTAAAAAATGCGTATGAATCATTCGTGTTCCGAAGTCTAATAATTGTGCAGAAAAAACAAACACAGAAATGCGGGTGTGTGAGGAAAAGTGTGAAAAAATAAATTATCAGAAGTTACGATAATACTTATTGCTGGCGCGTCTATTATCATGCCAGGTTAGCAATTGTGAAGGAATACTGTCGAAAATATTTGGTGTTGCTGACGTTTGACAGACTTGAAATGCCATCTCTCTCTCTTATCCACACTCTTTCTTAGTTTTCGTTATAAACACTATTACACAAATCTTTTGTATACATTTTATTACCCGAAGTGTTTATGCCATTACATGTGAAATTATTATGTACAGTTTTAGCTCCAAGTTATATGAGATTTCGATGTCTTTCTAGCCTTAAAGGTCTGTAACATTAACTTGACATTATAAACTTATAGGACTTAGTTTAATAATTTAATTATTCTGAAATTATTGCTAATTACTGAATGGCCGATATATTAATGATTATTTAAACAATTCTGCTTTAATGATATCCTAATTTAAACCACTAGCTCAAAACAAATAATATGCTACACATACTCCTAATGAACACACAATTCAAAGCCCTGTCGATCCCATTGAGACCCGAGAGCCCTGTATTAAACAAACTAATTACTCCAAATTCTTTTTTCCAGACTTTCCACAAAGTAGTTACATGAGTGTTAATTCTGGCAAATGCTCACCTACCAGTTTGCTAAAAAATTAGAGATTATTCAGGGAAGTAGTGTCTCTAGTGGTGGATGATCATCCCAAGCTCTATCTACGATACAAACAAAAAGAAGAATGAAGTCAGATATTTAGAAGCCTTCATAGACAAGTATCGAATTTCAAAAGACGTGACCAAGAGGTTATTAATCCAAGCACCTCGTGCTAAGCTGAACCCTCTGAAAAAAAAAAAAACATTACAAGCTGGAACTGTAGATCAAACAAACTCTCTTCGAACTGATGATTGTTTCGGCCTTGTCTTGATGGAAATTATTTGAATTTGATTTAATAAAAGCACTTTGGTCATTTTCACTTTTTAACAGACTTCCAAAAAGGAGGAGGTTATCAATTCGTCGTTGAAAAACGGTTTGAGCAAATTTGATGATTTAAACGGCATTTTATTGAGGTATATTACAGGAAGGTACCATAAAATTTTTTTCCAGAGAATCAGAAAAAACAATAAATAAAAGACTACATTTGACTGAATTTCAATAAATCTACACTGTTTTCTCTAAAACAGCTCAACCAATTTAAATATATTAAATTGTATTCTACAAAGAGATGTTACAGCTTGATTCCGTATAATTATCTATAACGTAATACATACCGTTTTTCCGAAAATCGTTAAAATATTTGCAAAAAAACGGTAAACATCAAGATATGCCATGCAATTATTTCTACAGGGTGTTTGTAACGGTTTTCATTGCATCGAGTAAAATGGTACAAAACATTCCATTAGTGTTTTCTGAATGTTATTTGTGGCATCTTCTAGTTTATTTTAGATTTTCTTGGGAATTATACCACATCAGAGTTCAAACTTTTATATTTTAAAACCAAACGTTTCAAAATCCTGTGATTTCGTTTTCAATGATACCTATAAATTTATATAGTAAAATTGAAAATATATGACAATTTTTTGACAAATATGTTTATGTTACTATGGATAAATTTCTTTGATTTTAAATATACAGTGCACAAGAAATTCCAAAGATCATTATAAATCAACAAAATTTTTTCAAGTTGGAAGAACTGAAAAATTGTCTTCAGAATTTATTTGTGGCGTTCCTAGGGACGACTTTCTTTTTAAGATAGTGCATTTGCCAAAAAATGCGATCAAAGTTCTGAAATTCATTACAGTTAGACAGGAAAAACCTCATGAACTATCCCGATATAGGGTTCAAAAATATGACCATTGTTACAAATAAACCAGACATGTGATACGGAAGTAGAAGCGATGGGTTTTCATTTAACAGAATTAAGTTCTTTTAATTTTCGTTTTGTGCATGTTCTTCTTTGTGTATCGAAAATATTTTTTAGGTGAGCAGTTCCGGTGGTATATGCGTGCGATAAAATTACAGTTAGACAGGTGGGTTCTTGAAACATAAGCCGTTCCAAAAGGATGCTTGAAATATAAAATGAAATAGAGTTAAAGTTATACAAGGTGGTTCAAAAAAATTGTATTGGATGGTACATAAGTAGTTGCGTATACAAGGTGGTTGAAATAAGAGTGAAGTAAAACTATAGTTATACAGAAAGGATATACACGATGATGAAATATAAGGTGGATTGGAATTATATATACAGCAGAGGTATGTTTATGTGTATCTTAGGTTTCTAAGCAATGTTCCGAAATCTAGGAACATGTTCAAACATTTACCTCTTAGAATAGAAAAAGTTACATACTTATCATTATCTAAATCATGTCAAATATAAATATATTAATTTTAAAAGGAGCGTTTAATTTTTTTGTTAACAATAGTTTTAATACAATAATGATTTATGATATTAATAAATTATAGTTTTAAAAACAGAAAAAACACGATTTAATAGTACAACATACAAATAGTAAAAAAAAATATTAAAATAAAAATAATTATAAAAGGATTATTAATCATCTTATTATAAATTTTAGCTATTTATAAAATTAGAATTATAACAAAAATATAGTAAATACGGCCTCTACATATTTTACAATAATGTAATTTTTATTTTAAACTATTTTTTTTAATTATATTGATTTTTTGTTGTTTAAATACTATTAAAGCGTTTTTTTTTGTTTTTACAACATTAATTTATTTTTTACTTTTTGGTTCGGTTTGTTATTAAATTATTTTCTTTTTTAACACTGTTTTTCATTTTCACAACGAAGGACTATATTTAGTATCATTCTACGGATGGGTTAAACTTTCAACATTAGTCATTTTATAATCATGATGATTATATTGATCATCAAAACAAAGTTATCAAATTAGTGCATTATCATTGGCTTTTAATTCATATGTCAATTTTCAAATTAATCAGAAGTGTAGTTTAAAAATTCCGTTATATTGATAGAATCATGCAAACTAATAAAACGAGACACTGCCTTTATTCCTTTATAATAATTGAAGATATTAAAAATCCTTTCAACTTATGAGGAATGGAATTTTCTTAAGTACACAAATATCGATAAAGCATGTGAAAATAAACGTTTAAAACTTCTTAATAATCCTAATGCGTTGTTCAAATATCAAACGAATATAAAAACTGAATTTTTTAATAGCCGTTCATTTACACTTCAATGTTTCTCTTTTGGTTAACATATTTTATGTTATTTTCACATCCATTGAGATGAGGTTCTGTTTGATTAGGTGTTATGGTAAAGTTGTTGCTGTTAGTGGCAACTGGATTTTCGAGCACTTCCAAAGGTATTTAGATTTTTTTCCAGCTTAAATGATTAGCAATATATAGTGTGGTAACATTAGACCGATTTTGTAAGAATTTTATGTTAATTTTAGCAAAAAATAATCATTTGAATATGTTATTTATATGTAAGCTTAAATATCTAATGTTTCTTCTATTGTAGGTATTGCTTAGTAATAAATCTTTTTTCTAAGAAAATTCGATTATTTTAACAACACAAAAAAACAAGTTCCAGCACCAACAGTCAACTCAGCTTGGTTTATTGATTGTATGAAACCTAAATCAATTCTAACAAGCGAGGCTGTAAAACAACACATTTTATGGATGATAAACATGCAACTATATTTAATTATTAAACAGACGTGAAAGAGGTTAAACTAGAAAAATCCATTCTAATATGCCGACTTATATACATGGTGATTTGTTTTTTAAACTCTTTGTAAATGATAATGAAAAATAATTTAGAACTTTTTATATATTTTTTAATTTTAAATATTCCAGGAAATTGTTTCATTTGTCTTTAGTGGCATAGTGAGTGTCAATTTTTACATACTGTTGTAAAACTGTACATATCTCAGTTTGATAAGATAACTGCAATTCATAAGTCATTATTATTATTATTGCGACTAATGTAAATATTTCAGTAGGTAGAATAGCATACAATTCACAATGTATGAAACGGCCACTAAATCACTGTACCCAAGTTTCGGATTTTAGAAAAAACAACAACAAGGGGAAAAATAAGATTTAAGTAAATGTGCATTATATCGTCATTTATCTTACATGTTGGAATAATATCCTACTGACCCTGCTATCCACCCGCTAGTATTCTAAGTATCAGTTCTAAACAGTACAATGCTCAAAATAGTTTATTTTGACACATAAAAAGTTATATATATATATTTATGTCAATAAAACTTTACACTGTACTGAACAAATTGACCATATTTGCTGAAAAGTCAACAAAAGTTATTTTGCTCTTGGTCGAATAAAAAATTAGTGAACCAAAAAATTTTCATTTATCTCTATTACTCTCTTGTATACTGCCATCTAAGCTTAAATATCACTTTATGGGGTAGAGACACACAATTAAGTAGAGTATTCATATCCCAAAAAAATAAATCAGACTTATTTTTAGTTTAACTTTAAGGGTGCAATGTAAACCATTTTTTATATTACTTTCTATTATGACGCTGCCGAGTACCTTTATTTACAGGTCTATTTATATATAAAGGAAAATTAAAATAAACTTGAAACAAATATGTCCACCAACACATACAGCACAAGAACAGATACCCTGTTAAGAACTGTAGCCCACAGGACTAGTAAATATGAAAAATAGGCTCCCTGAACATTTTAAACTAGAATTAAAAAAAGTGATACTGCAAAATGCACACTATAATATAGGAGAGTTCCTTAGCGATGCAAATCTTATTTAGTACAGTCTGGTTTTCAATAGTCTGTGTTGTCTTATGTTATTTTTAATATGTATATTTTATTATGTTTTTATGTGAGTTTGTGAACTAAGTTACTTTTAGTCCTTGACATGTACCTTCTTTTTTAAGGCAACGTATAAATAATTTATTTATTTATACAGATCTTCCCGTTTGATTCCTACATAGTATATTAGCAGTTTGATGTACCTTTGATTTCTAAAACATTGGATATGGTATTAATTTTAGTCTAATTTTAGGACAATTGCTAAATATTGTCATGGAAAAAATGAAAGATCAACAATATGTGCAACAAAAATGTTATCCATTATAAATTTAGTTTTTACAGTCGTCTTCTATCCAAAGATTTTGGATCACAGCAAATCTTCAGAAAAAAAGCTGGGTATTGTTCAAAATTGCGTCAAAACATCGATAGAGAAGGAATATTTAGTCACACTGCTGACTATATTAGAACGGTTTAATATTCTATAGATATCTTTGTACACAAGCATATTCTTTTAAGTTTGTGATACGAGTTTTTTTATGTCAAAAAACTTCAAATGACTAGCAATTTTAGTGACTGGAGAATGTTGACGAAATAGATGCTATAATACTAAAAATGATTCTAATTGAATATAAAATTTGGATGTATTTATATGTATGAAATGACTTTCAACAGATAGACAACGTAGAAAAAGAAATGTTTAAAAACAACAAACCTTCTAGTTCTATGTACTATTACAGAACTGCTAATGTTCCAATAAATGTTGTGACCCAATCACTGGGACCAAATTCACAACAAAAGATGTAACACTAAAATTTCCATCAAATTAATATCCTAATATTATGCTAACGACAATTTAAAGACAAAAAGAACGACAAAATCAGCAAAAAACACAAACCTGGTTAGACTTTGGAGATAATTTTGAAAAAGTGTGAAGTTTCTTCTGGAAATGAATTCCAGGGCTTTTTATTACCGACCTAGACTATCAAATCTGCAAGTAAACAAAGATAGTACTTTCCATAGTTGCTATAAAAAAATATCTAATATAAAATTGAACTCTGCAAACTCTGACAACAATATATGTGTATGAAAAGGGCTTTCCATTTTCATTTAATAAACGATATATAACTCAAACAAGATAAATTAAGTTATTAGAATAATTAGCGTATTAGCAATTCTAATTGGTATTTGCATTAATGCAGTCATACCTTGAATAAATCATAATTTTTTTCTTTGCAACTTGTTACACACACACATGCCGTTACAACAATTTTCTGATGGAGTTAATGCAGTCGATATATACGAGAAGCATTTTTTTTTTGTAACATTAACGACGATGAAGCAAGACTACGCACAATAATTCGCTCTCTATTTTATCGGCATTCATTCAAACAGAGATAATTAATGGCAAATTATAAACCAATACGAGCAATTATCTAGATTAATGAACGGGAAAAATAAATAAATCATTTTCAGTAGATAATAATAGTACGAACTGACTGTACGATATGATAAGTTGAATATTCATGTGCTCTAGGTATCGTGTATCATACAGGTTGTCTCTTCTGTAAATAAATGTTCTATTATTGCAAAATCTTCTTCTACTTCTTTCATGTGTGCATTCTACAGAGATAAGCCCAAACCTTTTTATTTTGTCAAGTCTCTTCCAGGCCGAAATCTAGCCCATGTTTTGGGTGGGTGGTGTCTTTTACTTTAAGGCTTGAATTTTATATGCTTGATGCTTGTTGAATGTTATATGTTTTTTACTACTTTACCCAAGCTGTTACATCTTCAAGAGTACGTTGTGTTGTTATGTTTTTACGTGTCTTTCTATGTACTAGAATCGCCTGTTCGTCAAAATTCCACCAATTGTGTCAATTGATTTTAGACCACACATTTTTTGTAAGTAAAAGTGGATTATTTTAGGATTTTTACTGTTGACTGCTGTCAAATTTCGAACACTCGATTAAGCTACTTTTTCATCGTGGGCGTCACTCACTTGAATTTTATTAATAATTTATCTTTAAATTACTTATTGCTAAAGATATAAATAAAGATTCTTTATATATTCTGCATTAAAGGTCGTCAATGGCTACTAAACAAAACAAAAATAAAGAAAATCTGGTTGAGGGACAGGAGAAAATGATACCGAATAGTTTTGTCTATTTATATACAGATATTTCGAAGAACTATTTCGCCTTAGCAGTATGTATATACTGTTATTGGTTCTTATTCTACTTTCTTGGTGAACAAATTTTTAATCTAGTATACTTCTTTGTGTGACGTGGCACTGACAGTTCTTCTTCAATATAAAATTTATCGTTTGTTCTAACATTTGTCTCCATTTTCTTCAGTTGATATCTTTGTCATGTTAAAATCATATCAGATTTCTGCATTTAGGCCATTGCATTGAATGTGTGAACTAGTCGTTGTAGTATATCCCCAGAATCAGCAGTTAGAACAATGTCATCAGCGTAGTATGCTATGTCAGAGCAGATGGTCTCTGCTTTGTATCCAGTTGAACTTAGTAGTGCTTCGAAAATATTGTCCATTTTAATGTCAATGCTAATTTGATATTTGGCGTGACAGCTCTCGTTTTCGAGATATGACACCCAACTTATCTTTTTTTTGAATGGAAACCATAGTTGGCTATAACCTCAAAAAATCGGACATTTTTAGAGCTTTTCCACGATATAATACTCGATATAGTTATTCATAAAAATGACGAAGTTATGGATGCTTTTCTCTCTTATTTTCACTTTTAACCTAGGTAGCCATGAAAAAGATTGTTTTCACTTTGACGTTTCCTCATTTGAGAGTAATTCCATTAGTAGTGCTGAACTGACAGTCGATATTGACAAGTTTTCGTGATCAAATGGAATAGTCCAACGAAGAAAAACTGAATATGGTGGAATGTTATATCATATGCCATAAAAATTCAGTTCGTGCAGCTAAGGAATACTTTCATAGATATTTTATTCGTCGTCAACCTGCTCTATGTACATTTAAGACGCTTTACGATAGTTTACGCAGATCTTCTTTTACTTTTATCTTTTACTAAACCACCAAAGGAACGTAATCAAATTACGAAGCAGCACAAATAAATGTTTTGGCAATGGTAAATCAAAATCCATCTACATCAACTCGTGAGATTGCGGCAGAAGTTGGCACATCTAAATGAGCTGTAGTTAAGGTACTGAAAAGCTCACAAGTTCCACCCATACAAACTTTCCGTTTCTCAAACTTTGCATGCTGATGACGAACATCGACGTATTTTGTTTTGTACATGGTTTAAAGACATGTACCTTGACAATCCATAGTTTCCATTAAAGGTGTTATGGTCAGATGAAACTCGATTTACTAACTGCGGTATGTTTAATAGACACAATGAGAATATCTGGGCTAAAGAAAGCCCTTTCCATGTAGAACAAAGACGACCCCAGATAAAATTTGGTTTTAATGTTTGTTGTGGTATCATAGGGTCTACTATTCTGGGGCCTTCTATCTATGACGAATCACTTACTGGAGAGCGCTACTTGCAATACACTTTTCAAGACATGTTGCATAATTTAAATTTGAGAACTCATTTAGAAATTGAGTGTTTCCAACATGATGGAGCATTTGCTCATAACTTGTTATTAGTAAGACATCACTTCGATAATATGTATCTAAACTCTTGGATAGAAAGAAATGGCCCACGCGACTGGCCCGATTTGGTAGTTATAGACTTCTATTTATGGGCTGCGCTAAAAAACAAAGTATACAAAAGAAACTATGAGACAGTTGGTGACCTAAGGGAGGTGGTATTACAAGCAATTGAAGAAACTGATAGGCGGTCCGTGAGGAAAGCGGTAATGTCAATCTTAAAAAGATGCAATTTTTGTCTAAATAATAATGGTGGACTTTTCGAACATAAATTGTACCCATTATTATGTACTTTAGTAAGTTTTTAGTAAGTACCTACTTATTTGGTGTTTGTGTTATATTTGAATACCTAATTAAAAAATCTTTCAATGTATTTTGGAATAGTTATTAATAAATGAATCTACTTCACTCTGTATACTACTTAATGAGGCGAGTATTCAGAAAAATCACATGTACCTACTAGTTATTGGGTATCCAAGAAAACCAACAAACTACTTTACAATCCGTCTTAGTAATAACAATTTTTTTCAGAGCGTCTTAAAATTATTATATAAGTCTCCTCTAGCCGTTTCGCAATCAGCATATATATCAGTAACAAACTGATTATCTGTCGATCTAGTAATCTCTAATGCATTTTTTAACGTATCTAAATAAAAATCATTCTGACCCCAAAAAATGCAATACTGACAGACGTATGTATGTACCTGTGAAAGTAAAACATCCTGAACCATGTAACATACGAATATAAATAACCAAGAAGTACAATAAAGATAAAAGTGGATTATGTATCTTCATGTTGACACTGTTGTTGTAAAATAACGTGTAATTTTGTTTGTTTTTGAGTCATTGTATACGTAAAAGGATGTAAAACAATAAGTAAACGACTGATGAAGCGACCACTAGTTGTTGTAACAAAATAGGTTAACACGAGCAACTTTATTAAACTGTTAGAAAATATTAAAGAACTATTTAAATGTAGCGACGTATATTCGGAATAGTAAGTTTTATAAAAATTAAAACATCTGTTCAATAAGGCCTGTTTGGAATCCGATACAAAGACGGGAAGACAGGCAATTATTGTTGCTCACAATGGGATTAAGAATCAGGGTGCGAAATTGGAGATTACTATTATACGTTAGAAGAATTTTTAGACACCACAACAGTTTATATTTCGAAATACCGTTACGTCTACGATAAGGTTAGCTTTTTATCAACTGTTAATTAAAAATAAATCTGTTGAAGTTTAGAAATTATGTAAAACGTCATTTAAATTGTTTAAAAAACTATTGCCTTCATAACTTGTTGATAAAAAATAGAGGGTTTATGTTTTGTAAATGTAAAATGAAGTTGTTGCAGTACTTACCACCAGGAGTTTGTGATCGGCGTCAATATACAAAAACATACAAGGGGCACTACGGCGACGCTGGTGGTATTGAAGTGCATACCGGGTAGCCAAAACAGGTGCTCAAAACACTTAAAAACTCACCACCAACACTTGTTCAGGTGACGAGTTCCATCTCTCAGTGGCTCCACGCACTCTGACTCTATGTGACTGGCTGCGACATCCTCAGCTGAGCACAGCCCGACGAAATTTTTGAATGCAGTGCTGATACGACAGATAAAGATGACGGATGGTAACAATAACAAGTGAGTTCAAAAAAAAACTGAAACGGCGCGTGGCGTCTCCGTACTTCTCACCGATAGTAAAAATGTTCACCGACGCGGGTTATTGCTGTGCGATTCAGAAACCGAATCGTCGGATAGCGATGGGCTCTTTCGATGCTTAAGAGTTCGCCTTGTGGTGCAGGTAAAGTGTGTTGTGCCGGAGTCGTGTTTTCTGTTGTATATTCTCTCTTTAACTTTATCCACACTAAAAGGAGACGCATGCGATCGACGGACGTAGCCCGTCGGCGGCGGCAAGCTGATCCGCGTTTTCGATGCCTTCTCACACAAAAATTGTTAACGTTCACAAGATTTTTGTTATAATTTGTTATTTCTCATTCGTCGATACTATAGTTTTTTATAAATTGCATGTTTTTAAACCCGTCCATAGAGGTTTTCAAGTGAAAAGGAATTAAACAGAAACTCGCGAACGCCATCAGGTTAATAATAGTTTGTAAGCCATATCTGACATAATTTTAACAGAACACTCATTTAATAGGCTGGTAAATAAGAATTTAATAACCTACATTAACCATAATTTTTTTGCCTTTTGCCCCCACCTCAAGAAAATCCCAGATCCGTCCATGTGCATTGACAGCTATTGTCAGTGCACAGCTGACTGGCTGAATGAATGATTGAATGAATAAATGTTTATTTATGGACCAATCATATACAATAAATTTAACACTTAGATATATAAATTTACAATGACATAAGAAACAATAAATGTAATAAAATGTATTCAAGAATAATTACAAATAAAGATATTGAAATTAAAATTAGGGAAATATCACAGAGTTATTTATTTTAAAGCTAAACACATTCAACGTGTCATTAAAAAAGTATGGAGGGTTGAATGAAGGAGGACAAACTTATATGGAAATAAAACTGAAAAAGTGTCCAGCGGACGTTTTCAAATAAGAAGTTCAAGAACTGGCCAGAATGGCGCAAGTGTGACCACAGAGTATGTTATGAAGTTATTTGTCAACGGATTATTTGAAGAAAGAAAGTTCCCAATTTTAACTTCTCTTTGTAAATGGTTGTCTCCGTTTTTTGTATCCCAAGTGTTGAGTTTATAGTGTGTTAATTGTGATATAAATTAATAAATGTGTGCGTCTTTTAGAAACTAGATTTTATAGTTGTTATTTTATTATAAAACTATTTGTAGTTAAAGAATGGAAAAAATTTGTATATTTATAACAAACCAAATAGATGTTGGTGAATTGATGTAAATAAAAATTATTTATTTTTACATTCTTGTGTTCTTATTAGATATTTATTTTGAAAAGTGTCAATAGATTCCTACTTCTTTCTGGAAAAAGGTACCATACTTTTAATTAAATTATCTCTTTTGAGCTTTTTTAGTCTAGAATAGTTTCTTTTTCAATGATTCTAACATTTTCACCCACTGTTTTCCATATGTTTTTTTTTGTCTATAACAAAAAGCTAATTAAATGAATTTTTGGCATCTTTCTGCTGTAATTTTAAATATTTCCTGGTCAAAAGCTTTACAATGCCATAATCAGCTTAGTAATCCAGAGTTTAATTTATGAATCCTAAAAATAAAAATTTTGCTTGTAAGTCATTTTTATCTGTGTACAAGGTATTTCATTGACTTAACACTTTATTAATGTCTGGTTGTTGAACTGTGATGGCTAAATTTGGCACATTAACCTAATTTTATTCACGTAGGTTTGTTTGTAGAAAACTGATTTCTACGAACAGGTCACCAGTGGCTCCCCCAAATTGAAACCATTTTGTGGACAGTTTTTCTTACCCAGAGTGTTTCCTCCTTTTAAAAACATGTAAAAAAGTCTCATAAACCAGTGTTAAGGAAGATGATACACCATAATTTGTTCTAGTTGATTGTGGTCTCTTAGTGTTCTTATAGTGGATTTTAGACCATTTATTATTTTATAAAAGATTCTTATATGAATATAACTTTGACAAAATAGACCAGAGTCTCTTCATATGAAATTTCTTCTTTTGTTCCCATCTTGGTTTTTTCTCTGTACCCCTTCAATTTGAATAGAGCATAATGTGGATATCTAACATGCAAATTCTAGATCTGATCTTATGTTTGAAGCAAGCTATATTACTAAAATTCTAAGAGCTTTGGCAATTTCTTTATTTTCAAGTAGAACATTTTGAATTGAATAATTAAATGAGTGCGATAAAATCTTACAACAAAACACCTACTTATATTTAATTACATCCCATTCAATCTACACCATTCAGACAATGCGTTCAGATCCGCTTGCAGCTTCAGACAGTCTTCCAAAGTCCTTGATTATTTCAAAAACTTTTGCATTTTAAGGAGATTTTGTGGTAGGTACTCCAGAGAAGACAAAATTCTTATTGCCAATCTTTAATAGCTAGTAACCTCTTGAGCTTTTTTAGGGTTATATAATAATTAACTTGGTCAAAAGCTTTACAGAAATCTGTATAAATAGAGTCAATTTGGCATCCATCCTCAACAGCACCCCTCATAAACCAGCAAGTTGCTTATAGTGGATTTACCTTTGACAAAACCGTGTTGGTTTTCATTTAAAGTGGATTCAAGTTTGGGTTTGATTTTTGACTCTACCATCATTTCAAAAACTTTTGCTTTTAAGGAGATTTTGCTTTTTACTCTTTAATTAGTAACCTCTTGTCACCAGTTTTGTATATAGATGTTACAAATGATATTTTCCAAATATCAGGATATATACCCATTTCAATTGACTTAAAAAAGAGTATACCAAAAATATGAACTAAAAACTTAACTTACTATTACCTGCAATTTTCTTTATTATTTTAAACCAATTCACTGGCATTATAGCGAGAATCCTATATAAACAAATTGAAGAGGAATATATGAACTTTCAAAATATATTTACTACATCCCGATCGGGCTAGCCTGATTAATACGGTCGGCTATGCAAAATATCTTTCTAAATGTTTAACTTACAATTCTTCAAAAACTACTGATTCGACAGTATCCATGGTCAGTCCATTTAAACTTAACAGCTTAACATAAGGTATCATAATCCATATTTTATGAGTTGTTCTGACTTTTCTCGGTAAAAATGATCTAATTAAGACGTATAGATATGCTCATTAAAAAGGATTTCTGATTCCTTCATTACTTTTCATTCTATAGGCAAAAAACAAAAGAAATTCGCATTTTCCATGCATATTTACATAGTAAATCCTACAAGGTAACAAAGCAAAATTGTGAAATCCTGAATATTCCTAACTAAAACAAGAGTTCGCGTCTAATAATAACTGACCTACTGCAAGTTACTTTCTGACAGCTATTTTCTCTGATTTTGCAGGAATACATAGGCGTAATGACAAACTTCATTTCGTTAAGTACTGGTAGCAATATTGAAAATTATTTACCTATTAGTATCATCTGTAATTTTGCCAAAGTTTTTGAGATGGTTTTTCATAATCTGCTTTACTTGCATGTACAAGGTCACATCATAGTACACCAGCATGGTTTTATTAAACAAAGATCCACCATTACTTACATTTTTTGTTTAACTCACTACATTTCTGAACATCTAGATAAAAATAAACAAGTGGATGTTGTCTATACGGATTTTTCAAAAGCCTTCGATAGACTTAATCACGGCATTTTGCTGGCCAAACTAAAACATTTTGGAGTATCTTCCTCACTTATTATATTGTTAGAATCATATTTTACAAATACAAGGCAGTACGTTGTGTGGCGTTCTTTCAAGTTAACAGAAATGGTGTCCACATCGGGGGTTCCTCAAGGCTCCGTATTGGGGCCACTATTATTTGTCTTGTTTATAAATGATATTGTTGGTGTTGATGTTCAATATCTGCTATATGCTGATGATATTTAAATCTATACTGTCATAGAAAATATAAATGACTGTTTTAGGCTACAGAAAAGTTTTGACAATGTGAATGCCTGCTTTAAAAAAATCGATCTGCCATTAAATGCATCAAAATGTTACGCCATGACTTTTACCAGACAGCAAAATCCTATTTGTTAGACTACAAGAGGGTGTTACTTTGTCAAGACCGAACAATATTACAGATCTTGGTGTTAGCTTTGACAACAAATTAATTTTTAATTTGCATGTTGGAAATACTGTACAAGCAGCTTATAAAAGTCATGGTTTTATAATTCGAAACTCTAAGGCCTCTCAGACCCAGGCACTCTGATTTTACTTTACAATGTCTTTGTGAAATCTCGGCTTGAATATGTTTCTTTGGTTTGGCACCCAGGGTATAATAAGTACAGTGAGATGGTCGAAAATATTTAGAGGAGATTTTTGAAATTTCTAGCTTTTAAAATTAAGGGCTCATATCCTCCCATAGGTTTTCCTTAATTTGAGCTACTGAAGAGATTCTGGCTTCTTAGTCTGCACGATCGGAGGAGAGTTCACTCAGTTGTCTTTCTAAGCAAGTTGTTTAGGAACCAAATAGATTGCAGTGACATTTTACATCAATTACTTCTGCTTCTTCCTCGATCACGCTCGCGTACTGGTAATACATTTTATTTACCAAAACCAAGAACTAATATTTTAAAGTCTTCACCTCTCTATTTTATGTCCGAAAGTTGTAACTCTGTAAAATTAGACATTTTTAATTCCTCCATAAGTGTAATAAATAAAAGTAATCGCCTTTTCTATTAATCTTGTGTATAATGATTGGTAACGAATTGTCCTTATTTTATATATTTCTTTGTTTTGTCCCTGTCCCATAATTGGTCTTTGTACTGTTGGATAGTGTAATAATAAATGGAAACAAAAATAAATGAAATATGGGATTATCAAACCACGCTTAAAAACATCTAATAAAAGTAATTGGATTTCTGTTCGCGCGGTAAGCGATTTCTCGAAATAAAAAACGTCTAAAATATGGTCACAATTGAACACAGTTAGCATTGGCGTTCAAAAACTCCTTTATATACTGTTATCATCGGTGTGCTCTATGAGGAGAATGGTCATTTGTAGTTGGTTGTATTATACCATTCGAAGAGACAACTCATGTAACCAGCAGATAATAAAGTGTATACCGACTACCTAACAAGGACTTAGAATACCTTAGCCCCCAGAACTCCTTAACATACGTAACAAAATTGATGAAAGCGCAGCACACTTTCCCGACACAAAAATGAATGTTACCACGTGCCCAGTGGCTGAAAAGAAAGCTGATAGACGATTTTGAAGAAACTGAAAGTGAAGCATCAAACGAAACCCCGAGAAAAGACTTTTCTATCGAAAATAGAAGTTATACTGCAAACGAAGACACAACCCTAAAGCATTCTCCAAATATGGCCGATATAACTGATAAACGAAAATTTTATTCATTTCTTCCATCTACGTTTTTGATATCATTCAACAAGGTTCATAATTTACAAGCATGTAAATTTTCCATAAAACTTCATCACATTCAATTCAGCTAATTGTGTACTTGATTATAGACCTTTCAATATGTTTTTATTTGATAATCCCCTTTTAGCATTGTACCAATCACCAACATAACAACTCTTCATGCTTAATGAAAAATGTCGTACCGAATTTCATTTCGCCTTTTGCAATTTCGATACAAAACTAAAAACCGGGCCAGAATTAATAAATAAATCACTTTAATTTGACAAATGAATTGCGATGATCGTCTCTGGAATAACTGCACCTCTAACTGCTCTCTCGGACATGTCCCCTGCCTGTCCACCGACTACCTTCGATGGAATTGAAGGTATCCGTAAACTGCTTCAGTTTCTCAGCCCGTCTCTCTTTTTTTTACGTTGTCGAACTTCGAAGAGCGTTCATTCGCTCGTTCTTTTCTTATATGTGTGCTCTGAATTAACCTTGACAGGAAAATAAAATAGCCGAGCTCAGTATCCCATGCCCATGCCCAACGATTCGTATGTGTTGTGTTTTGTATGTGATTCTGTGTTTTTTTTGTCAACTTCTTCTTCGGACTGACAGCAAAATGCGAATCTTTCGTCCGTCCGTCCGTTGGAGATTCGAACGAATAGCGCGTTCCATTGGAATTCACAATCACTGAATGCCAAAAGACAGAAGACGTTGTTTCTTGTTCCTTTTGCAGCTACTGCTACTTGCTCTTATCTCATCTACTTCCCATTAACTCAATTCGGTTGGTTGTATTCAAAGTTACAGTTTCTACAATGAACGTTTATAATTCATGTATGAATTTTGTTCATTTATGTGTCCTTTCATATGATAGATATATAGCGCATTCGTATAAAGGTAATAAACTAAATAAAACTTTCGATGGAAGTTTAAATACAACAAATACATTAAAAAGACATAAATCGATTTCAAAATAATTTATATTTAAAAAAGAACCGACCTCAGTTGGCTTAAAATACTATTTTCTGACAAATATTATTTTTTTATCTGCTTTTCAATTCTATTGATTAATTTAGCGTATTCTTATCTCTCTCTCTCTCTCTTTCTCTAAGTATAACTCTAATTTACACTATATCGCAACCCCCGTATATATGTTTGTCTGTGTTGGTCACCCAATATAAATTATTTTTCTATCATTTTCTTAACCACCCTGTACAATTATAATTCAACTCCAGACGATAGTAAGTATTAATCCTCTTCACTCTATTGACTTTTTCTATTTTTCTGTTGTTTAAATCACACTGTATACCTATAATTTTGCTTCTCCTCATAAATAAAGTATAAGCATCTAATTATGTTTTCATTATATAACATTTTTTTAATCACCTTCGCCCTATAACTCAAATATCCTTACTGCATATGTTTATTTAACATTTGTTTTAATGTTTATTGATCCACTCTGTATAACTACAAATTTACTTCACTCTTATTTCAATCACCTAGTATACGCTACTACTGATGTGCCACGCAATACAACATTTTTTGAACCCACATATATAACTGTAATTTTACCTCGCCCTATATTTCAACTGCGCACATTGCTTGTTGTTTGAATTTCTATACACGCACACACAGAGACACCTAACAATTTTTCTTTTCGATACATTTTACTCGACTTTGAGCCTCGTAAAATGATAACTGTTTCAAAGACCCTGTAGGACATATTTTCATGCCATGTAGACTAGATATTGCCCAAATCGCTTTTGAATAACCACTGACAATACCTTAAAAAAAATGTGCCGACGAATTGTAATTTCCAGATACAATAAAAAAATTAAATACAATGTTTCGAAATATTGCTCAACACAAGCAGAAGAAAACATTTGATGGTCCTGAAGATTAAGGGCGAAAAACTTTGTGTTATTATACAAACAATACAAGGAGGTATACGAAATATATTTTTGAAGTCACACAATAATTGTGCCATCTAGATCTCTTTGAAAAATCTGTAATAACCCTAAGCACCATCTTATTTTATATTACGCATAGTTATGCATTCATACGTATGCACCCATTATGTAAAATTCAATTCGGTTAACTGGTGTCATAGGCAATATGCAGACAAATTTCCAATTTGAAGACGCGAGATGTAAAGACCGACATCTAGGATTTTCGAGGAAACTAGCACATACAATATGTATTGTCTTGCATACAAAAGAATGACACATCGAAGAGAGTATTCAAATGTCCAATTGTTGAAACAAACTATAACAATGGAATATTGAACTACCCTATTTATTCGTGATAAACCCGGTCCCAATAAAAAAACATACCCCAGCATCACCTGTGAGTTGGTCAGGTATAACATTTTTGCAATTTATCTCAAAAATGGGTTTAAAAGCCTAAAAGACGACGTAAGAAAAAAATCTGATTTCTGGGAGATTGCCAAAATTATTTTTCTTAGGGCATTATTTCTAAAAATTAAATGTCTAATTATTTTTCGTTATTTTCAGTGTTAGGTCGCAGAAAATTTAGTTGTTCTAAGATAGGAAATTTTATACTAACAAAAAAGGCTGTCTGATTAGTAACAAAAATTTGAATTTTCACAAAAAAATATTTTTCAGGATATTAAACGTACTAATATACTTTTACATATTATTATGATCTTTCATACATTGTTTTTTAAGTATCTTTATTAAAATTTGTGCAGATTTCAGGTCAGAAATAAAAGAAACATTGAAAATACCATGAAAATGATGGGAAAAAAGTAAGTGTGTCACCGCATAGCAATGCATCGAGAGAGGAAAGATTCGCAATCTGCAATAATGGGCTCGCAAGAACAACAAGAACTCAGCAAGAACCAAGAACCTACCGACGAAAATATTTTAAACGGTAATTATGTGGCAATTTGTTTTGCTTTACACTTAATTGAATATTTTAATTCCCACACTGTACTGCGGGAACGAACTGAACTGGACTCTTGACTTGTACTACCAGAGTATTAATTACCTTTTTATTTATTGTAATTCGGGTTTTATATAAGAGCGGTTTTTGCGCTGCACAAGTAAAGGGATTACGTCTTATGCTGGCAGAATATATACTAATTATTGAGAAGAAGTTTTATTCATGTGATTTATTGTATATATGATGATTGTTTCAGTCTTCACGTGATGAAAATTCATTTTTAAGATTATTAAAAGACACCAAACAGCCCCACATACAGTATCAAGAATTCTATTGATCGCTCTTCTCAATAATGCCAAACTCCTCTTATTCGACGTGGTCGATGTATTTCCCAGCATACCGCCTGAGGAATGTATCAATCTAATCATAAACCTAATTGACAAGAATAATATCAATCCTATAATTAAAAATGAAATAGTTTCTCTTCTGTGTCGCAACCAAAACTACTTCCAATTTAACACCAATATCTACAACAGTACTCAAGACCTAACTATGGCAACTCTTCAAGTCCCCTTCTATCCGAAATATTTATGGACCATTTAGAAAAAGTAATTTTCAAACACGATCTCAGTAACAAAATCTAGTATTGGTACCAATACGACGATAATATCATTGCTTGTTTTAAGGGTATTCATCGACAATTATAGTTACTACAGGACCAACTAAACCTCAACAAAAAATTCACACTCGAAACAGAAACAGATAACACACTAAATTTCCTAAACCTAACAATTAAAAGACAAGACAACAAACACACTTTCGCCATTTATAATTAACTATCACATTCTGACCACACCACCCCATACAACATAACCTTGCTGCATATCACTTTGATAACAAAGTGGAAAGAATCACAAAAAAATCTCCCAATTTCTACAGAACAGGAACATACATACAACCTTCTCAATACACAACAATTTATCGACACATATAAAAAGTAACAAGATAAGATTGACAAAAATTCTAACTCGGGTATCTATAGGGTGAACTGCGGAGTACTCTGGCAATGTCTTGACGAGTATCTTCAGCCTCAATATCTGTTAGTTCAACCAAAGCTACCTCAACTTGAGAAATGATTCTTTCAGTTTTCGGCGTCACTGCGAAATTAAAACCTTTGGATAGGACGTGTAAACTGGTAGAGTCTAAGGGAAAGTTAGAAAAGTTATGGACGGTCGTCTGAGGGGGTAACAGCGGGTCTGAAACTCTTTTTCATTTTTTCTCTCTTCGTCGAGTATTTAATAAATTCAGACGCGGTTCTCACCCGGAACCTAGCTTAGTTCATAATAATGATCGCAGAAGCCTCTCAGAACATAACTTAACTTCTATATTGATCACAGTGGAAGAAAAATCAACAAGACAATAAACCTACATTTGCAGACCACTTATTAAAAGAAATATACCTCAAAATACATTCGAAATTTTACATCTACAAAGCCAAAGTAAAAAATTATATCTTCTTAAATCCCTCGAAATTAACAAAAACATAAATTCTCTGAATCTCTTAAATGATTTTTATTATTTTATTACCCTATCTATAGTTTATTTGTTAGAAATATAATTTTAGCAGTCATTGTATTTGCAATTTTGTGAAGAAGCCCGACTTGGCGAAACATATGTCATATAAAAGTAAATAAAAAATGAAAATGTGATTGGTGTTTTTAGGTAATCTTGTTCTATATATGTTATTGGTAACTAGATCTTTGCCCTTATTTGATTAAGTAAACTTTCTGAATGTGTAGAGTCTGCTATAGCATGAAATATTTTAATTCATGTTTTTTTGTCGCTGGGAAAGATTAATAATTCTCCACTACATCATATACCAGATACGTTCAATGTCATTTAAATCTGGGGAACTCGGTGACCAATGCCAGTTAATAACATTGGTTGGTTAGAAATAATCCAATCAAACCGATTTTACCAACTTTTTCGAGGCTCATGGTCTTTAATGTTTTTTACACACATGCATTGACAGGTGTTATCATCCCAGGACTTCTAGAACTACACAAAACAAATTTAACAAATATTTTGATACGTCCGAGAATTATATCAGATGCAAAACTATCAAGTTAGTGGCAAAGTATTCACTTGAAGAAGAAAGTTACACTAAGTCTTGATCACTGAAATCTTCTATTAATTCAATAAAATATTACCAAAAAACTACTTTACAAGGAACTGAGCCATTTTTGCTTTATTCACAATGTAATAGAATTTTTAATAAAAATACTATCCATAACCTCAATTCGCATTTAAATGTTAAATTTTATTAATGATATGCATGAAGATAGAAAGAAGTTTACGAAAGGTTTTTTAGGAGATCCTAATTGTGTCCTAGCTAGAAGCGATATGAGTTCAGAAGTCTTGAAAATCTCGAAGGGCTATTTGAATAAACAGTAAAGCTTAGATTCATTGACTATGAATACTGTAGCATTAAAAGAAAAATATTAAATACATAATTATCAAAAATTTATTTATGTTAAACTTGTTTTCTATATGATTCCAACATAAACAAACAAACAGTATATACACCTTTTTTTAATCTACTAATTAACGTTTATTTTTATTATATTCATTTAGTGTTAGCGCCTCCATCAAATTTCATTTTCTAAAAAATGGTATATCTCACGTCATTGAAATATATATGGGACTACTTCGACATCATCCTTAATAAGATACAGTTTAAACCATCGAAATTTGCTAAGCAGTTCTCGAGTAAACACTGAACACACATAAAAAAGTATACACACAGACGAACTGAAAACCTCTTACTATTTCAGACGTTTTGTATTACCGTGGAATGGAGTTATTTTGAATCCAAGAGTCACTTTGATATAGACGTTGTTTCGTTTTTAAACTAAAGTTGTGCGAATTCTGAACGCATATTTTCATTATTTTTTATGGTTGGCAGCACTGAACGTTACTTCTATCATGTCATGAGTCGCAGTGGATGGATCTACACCGGGTTGTGAAAAACTATTTAAAATACGTAATTACTAGTTTTTTGTAATAATAAAAGCTTGAATAACTTCTAAAGTACAACTTTCAGTATGACTAACACATCAAATGTTTACAATTCACCTGAACACTAATTTATTCAGCTATAATACCTACCTTTATTGCAAGCCATAATATCGAAGTTCATTGTTTTTTGGTGGCATATTTTGTACAGGGTGTCATTGATCACCGCTATGAGGTCTTTTTACTAACAATGATGTTTTTTATTGTTCTATTATCATGCCAAGGACCTTAAAAAGCATTTAGGATCCCGAAAATACCGGAGATTTTATTACGGAAGTAATTGAAAACCCATTGAAGTTACTTGGAGCATCTGCAAAGAATAATATTTCCTATGGAACAATATATCACAAGTACCATGAAAAATTTGTAAAAAGACCTGGTATACAATCAGTTTTCCCCAAAAATGAAGAAAATGTGTACCTAATTGAAATCGGCAGCGAAATAGGTTTATGCAAGGAACTGATTTGTATAATTGTTACAATAAGCTAAGGTTTAATAACATTTTCTTAATATTTAAAATCCTTAGTTTTTCTTAGTCAAATACATAAATCGATACAAATCCTACATACATGGATGGATTTTAAAAAACTATTATTAGTATTTTGTTCCTGGTTGGGAATAATGTCGAATTCTGTAAGAAAAAAAGAAGGTATCAAAGCAACCCTCATCGCAGATTAAAATTGATCACTGACCTAAACCTAAACATTTCAGTCAACGGAAAAAAACCTGAATAGGGTGGAATCATGTAAATATTTGGGAATCATCTTTGATAACAGAATGAAGTGGGATAAACATGTAGAATATATACTTAGAAAAACAAAGTATTTAGGATTTGTATTCTATAATCTCTCTAAGAATATGAAAACGGGCACACTGATGAAGTTGTATTACGCATTTTTCCACAGCATGATCAACTATGGAATCATTGCCTGGGGGGAGCTTACTCCAACGCTACAAAACGTCTGCAAAGCCACCAGAAAAAACTATTAAAAATCGTAAACAATAATAAAACAAACTTACATAACAATCCTTTAAATTTGGAGGAGCTTTTCCCACTTGAATCTTTAACATATCCCTACGTTACTCTGAAAGAAAAATTCCTGAACTCAAACAGTATTACGAGGAACAAGAGCATTCTTCTCCCACATAGATCAAAAACAGTCAGTAAGAAACGCAGTTTTATAAGAGCAATAAATGTATATAACAGTCTTCCAAATGAACTAAAAGCATTAAGTAATGTAAGTGCAATAAAAAATAAGTAAAAAAAGTGGATACTTAATAAAGATAATAACAGAACCAGATAAGCAATTGAGAAAAAAGTCACCATTGTTATTGAAACTTCCTGAAAAATTATGTTTTATGTATTTATTTTTTCTTTTATGTTCTTTTTTACTTTATTTATTCTTACATATATTCCTATATGTTAAGTATATATTTTCCATAGGATAGGTTTATATATTATTAGTTTTAGGTTAGGTTAGGTTATGCCAAGACCACGAACAGGTAACTCCCAGTACCTCTGTGGAGATTATGTAATAATTTCCTGATATTATTGTGTATATCTATTGTTAAATAAATAAATAAAAATAAAAACATTTCATTTTTTTTCTCGAAAAATAATGAGAAAAATAATATTTTTATGCAAGAAATGGACAATACGGATCTAATCACACACACACATACACACATATACAGAGATACAAAGAGGCATGCCGATAGCGGTAAAAGAAGAAAAGCGGACCGATACGAAGAGAGATTTCTTCAAGTCAACCGCATTCTCGATTCTCCTCACATCGTGAAACAAGTGAACGGCTACAAATGTAATCATAAATATATCTCGGTTGGCCGCGCAAACCAGAACACACACACCATTCCTACATCAGCATCTCAGGAAGACGGAGTCTTTTCCACTGCTCTCTTTATTTCTTTCTTCTCTCGTATATCTTCCCTCGGACAGTCAGTCGTTGGGTAATGTGACTTGAAAAAATAGCTTTCCGTATTTCAAAACTCTTTTTCATTACTTTTGTAGTTACACAACAATATTTAACATAAATTACTAGAAAAATTTGTTAATAATTAACTGAATGACTTAAGTTTTCTATTTCCATTATATAATTTTTACTCATATCTTACTTTAACTACAGATTGATTTTAACCTATTTCAAAAAAGGTTGTCAATTCGTCTGTATGTATGTTCCTTAGATATGTGTGTTCAGAGATTACTCCAAACCGGCTCAATTAATTTCGATAGAATTTAACTGACTTCTGTTAAGGATAATCTCGAAGAGTTCCCATATTTTTTTTCAATAACCATTTCACTTCTCTCTCCTCTGCTCTCCTCTGCTCTGCTCTGCTCTCCTCTGCTCTGCTCTCCTCTGCTCTACTCTGCTCTGCTTTGCTCTGCTCGGTTCTGCTCTGCTTGGATCTGCTCTACTCTGCTCTGCCCTGGTCTACTCTGCTCTGCTCGGCTCTGCGCTGAGCTGCTCTGCTCTGCCCTATTCTGCTCTTATATGTTCTTCCCTTCACTACTCTTCTCTTCTCTGCTCAGCTCTGCTCTCTCGCTCTTTTTCTCTGTCTCTGTATTTCTCTCTCTTTAGTATTGTTCCGATATTTGTCTATCACAGGCTACCTTCGATAGTATATACTGACTTCTGTTAAGGATAATCTCGAAGAGGTATCATATTTTTTCCAATAACTTGGGTTATTTCGTTTTTTCTCTTGCACATTTCCAATAGCGTGAAATAGCATGTTCTCTCTCTCTCTCCTCTGCTCTGCTCTGCTCTTCTCTGCTCTGCTCGGCTCTGCTCTTCGCTGCTCTGCTCTGCTCTGCTCTGCTCTCCTCTGCTCTTTTCTGCTCTTCTCTGCTCTGCTCGGCTCTCCTCTGCTCTGCTCTCCTCTACTCTTCTCTGCTCTGCTCAGCGCTGCTCTGCTCTGCGCTGCTCTGCGGTGCTCTGCGCTGCTCTCGTCTGCTCTTCTCTGCTCGGCTCGGCTCTGCTCTACTTGGCTCTGCTCTACTTGGCTCTGCTCTACTTGGCTCTGCTCTGCTCTGCTCTGCTCTGCGCTGCTCTGCTCTGCTCTGCTCTGCTCTGCTCTGCTTTTTTTGGCTAAAAATAGTGGCCAATGGAAAAGAAAATGCAAAACCATTCATATCGACGGGATTATTGAAGATACGGTCTATTTTGGTTTCAGTCAGCTCAGAAAATAATTCAAAGTTAGTTTTCGTCAAATAATACAAGTACACAAGTAATCTTTAAGAGCATTTAAATTTTGTAGATCAACTACCGTTTATATTGTACAGCTGCTAAAAATTCATGCTTAGCCTAGAAAATTTTATACGCAAATATATGGAAATATTTAGAGATAATCTGTTTAAACTACAATATTTATAGAGTCTATATAAGTTGGATTGAAACTTTACACAGTCAGTAATTATTTTAATAGCTTTGAAAATTTTAAGATAGACTGCGTACAAAGAAAATTCAAAGTCGTCAAAACAATCGCTAATGTCATTTATAAATACAGAAAACAGTAAAGGTCCTAAATGTGAGTCTTGAAGCACACCATGCAAAAGGCTGCCATGTAAACCGATATTCTGTAGCTTAACAAATAAAGTTGGAATATGAAGTTTATCAAATGCTCTCGAAAAATCGATATACACGGCATCCAGCCGGGTTCTTGCGTCTAGAGTCTGCAGTAAATATTGTACAAAACGTGTAAAATTAGCAACCACTTATCATTAGTGTAATTATGACCGTGAAGAAGATATGTAGGGAGAGGAGAGTTTTACCTGACAGTGTATATAGGTATGAAGGCAGAACAACTCAATAAACTACTGAATAATCAATAATTGTTTTGAAATCAGTTCAATTAAGGCATCAAGCTATTTGGTTTTTATGAATTCTTCCTAGATATTTATCTGAAAAATTAGATCTTTCTTTCAAAATTAAACTATGATATTATTTACAAAATTACTAACAAATTTAGAAACGTAATTCTTTCCAAGGAGGAAGGGCTAAATACGGTCTCGATCTGTTTTGAGCAACGAACTAATACAAACAAATCATTGCTTGTGATAAACTGCTAAAAAGGAAATCCCCTTTTAAAATTTAAAAGCATGCGAAAACCTAGGACTGCAGAAAATCAAAAAATCCCCATAGCCGATATGATTGTAGGGAACTCAAGAATTAAGTAGCAATAAGTACTTAAACGGTCGAAGTAGTGCTTTTATGCCCAATCAAGCACAATAATAATACTATTATTGTTGATGCTGTTCCTTCAAAGAAAAAAAAGGTGCTTAGGTTATGTCCTCGAAATTGAAAGCACTGAAGTTTGAAACAACACTTACTACTTAATGCTTACGCTTGTAAATGGGCACTAAACTAAAACGTTTCTGTAAGCCGATATATTTTTGTTCTTTTGTTGGTCATAACAATCGCTAAGAGTATCTTTTAAGGTACTCTCCTCTTCCTGCCTCTTTTTCAATTTTAATCCCGACAAAAGCGACCCTTAACAATGTTTATTATAAACTTGCTACTTTTATTAAGTGTATCTTCATGTGTCCTAGATGCTATTCGGATTCAATGGAGGGTGTTCGTTCAACGGGATAAGGCTGTATCGGTTTCGACATTCCTGTAACTGTCTCATCTCTTTTTTTTCAGCTTGTATTGCTTGAGCATGTCACGGGTGGCACTTCTCTATTGGCAGATGTTTTTGAATTTAATACAGGTATACGTACGTGTTTATAACTCGTTGACTCTATTTTTGTTTATTTATAAAATGTATATGATAGTTTTAATTACAAAGCAAGGAAACTGTTTTATTATTAATGATTTTTTGATATTAATTTTGAAGACATCTAGCTTATAGAATTAAAACTTAACCATCAAAAGATTTAGAAGCTACATCAAACGAGGTGGTTTATGAAGACAATAAGAAAACTGTGGATTTTACACTCACCGTAGTTTCAACAACAAATCCGTCATTATCATAGAATAAACTAATAAATTTCAATTAAATAATTTTGCCTGTCTGTCAAGAAATAATCTTGGAAATGATTTCAGAGATTTTGACGAAGATTTTACATGTAAATAGATGAAAATATAAGAAATGTTTGAAATTATCTGTTCTCAGAACATTTTTTGAAATAAATGCTTTAAAATTACTCAGTGTTAATATAAAAAACATTTTTTATAACGAATAAACAAATAAATAGCAAAGTGGGTCTGAATTTCAAGAATACAGGGTAAGTTTTTTTTTGATGATCAGTATGGGGACCTCGGAAACTAGCGGAGATAGAGCAGTAGCTAAATTGGGAAAGATTTGCAGTTTTACTGTTCCAATTTAATGACACTTTCGCATTTTTGTAAAAAGTCATAGCTTATTAGATATTTTTAAAAAACGAAATTCTGTCGATTTAGTCAAATCCCTCTATCTCCTTTGATTTTGATTTTATAAACAAAGTGTAAATATCAAAATTGAAGGGAATTGTATGTCGAATATGATTGTCATGTCATCGTTTTCGTGACAGCTCTCGTTTTCGAGATATGACACAAACTTATCTTTTTTTGAATGGAAACCATAGTTGGCTATGACCTCAAAAAATCGGACATTTTTAGAGCTTTTCAACAATATAATACTCGATATAGTTATTCATAAAAATAACGGAATTATGGATGCTTTTCTCTCTTATTTTCACTTTTAACGTATGTAGCCATGAAAAAGATTTTTTTCACTTTGACGTTTTCTCATTTGAGAGTTATTCCATTAGTAGTGCTGAACTGACAGTCGATATTGACAAGTTTTGGTGATACAATGGAATATTCTAACGAAGAAAAACTGAATATGGTGGAATGTTATATCATATGCCATAAAAATTCAGTTCGTGCAGCTGAGGAATACTTTCATAGATATTTTAATCGTCGTCAACCTGCTCTATGTACATTTAAGAGGCTTTAGGATAGTTTACGCAGATATGGATCTTTTACTAAACCACCAAAGGAACGTAATCAAATTAACGAAGCAGCACAAATAAATGTTTTGGCAATGGTAAATGAAAATCCATCTACATCAACTCGTGAGATTGCGGCAGAAGCTTAAATTAACTTCTTGGAGATTTATGTAGGACCTTACGAAATTTTCATCACACCAGTATTTGCAACTTTTACGTGAGACCTCAAATAATTCGGACATTGTTGATGATATGCAGTTATGTCTTCCCAAAATTTATATTTATGCTATATATTTAGGCACCACTACAAGTTAGCATAACAAATATTTTAGTTATAGTTATTAAAATCAGTGGAGATGGCCTATCATTTTTGGATAAGAAGAATGCTACTTATGCTGCTGTTGTTAGTTTCCAGACTCTATTAACGCTTGACACAGATGTGTCTTTCTTATAGACCCCAGAATTTCCATTTTATAAGAAATATAATATATACTGTCAATTAGCTACTATTAGGTAAACTATAGTTAGATGCTCACAAATGATGACTTGGTCATGTGCGACGCTAGAAATGGTGGGTCTTGCAATCTGAGGAGGCAAGATCGAAAGTTTTTGGTCTATGGGTTTTTAATATACCAGGTACTAACTGACATAGATAATAATAGGTTTTATTTCACATATAATAAGTAAGCAATGATCAGTAAGAGAGGTCTAAGGAGACCCACCCCCTGCCTGAGGAACGCCCTTGGACCTTGAGATATGGTAATTGGATTGTTAGAATTCTAAAGATGTGGGAAATAGGGCCATAGTTTAAATTTTTATGAAAAACAATTGTAACTCAAAATTGTTGGAAATCTATCACCTCCCTTTTCCAGGCTAAATATAAGAGATTGATTCTATGACCAAGTGCCATTGTGTTGTATTGTTCTACTACATTCAATTCTTTTTCTTCATCTCATCTTGTATCGAACGTACATTATGAATTTGGTATTTAAAACCCAATGCAAGTTGTACGAGTATTTACCACCACTATACTGAGATAAATAAATTCGCAACATTTTAAAATGCATGTATTAAATCAAAATTACACAATAGTGATACCATTACCAAATCAGAGCGCGGCCGTGATATATATACACAGTACAAACATTCTCGTTTCATATATCTTGTATGTATTTGACTTAATAAACATCAAAACATACTCCTAATAAAGTATTAATGCGTGACTGATAAATGTTAGATTGTAGGTATTTCGACATGAAGTGTGTTTCGAATCTGACAAGAAATTATTAGTTTTATTTCGAGTTTTATTGGCAAATGTGTTGGTTAAAACACTTTTAAAATGCCATACCTGCAAGAAACATGACTCTACAATGCACGATCTCGGGAAAATATATGGATTTGTTTTTCCAACAAACGACAATACGTTGTTGAAAATGACAATTTCAACTTTCTCTGTTTACACTTTGTGGAGCGTATTAGGCAAGTAGATCTAAAAATGTGCCTTAGAATATCTCTAGCGTTGTAATAATTAAGATTTCATCTCATAAATTAATATTGTCCGAAAAAAAAATGTGTATGACTTATCTTTTAACATGTCTTTGGTGTCTCAATTTTCCTCATTTCATTGTTTGATATAAATCAAGGTTTAGATAAATCGTGACTATGTATAACTGTTTGTTTTAGGTTATTAACAAATTGATATATATGTTTCAATAAATATTTTTTTCAGATTTCAGACATTTGAAGATAGCACATCTGATGATGAAGACATAAAGTCGGTGACATAACTGATTATTAAGTAATTACTATTTAAGTTACTAACATTTAGGGCTGTCTGATTGGGAAGCAGCCAGTTCACTAGGGTGTTAAAAAGAAATACTCTTTATTACCTTGAAAAGCTTTCAGAATATGTTTATTCCTTCGTCAGTTCAACTAAAAATTACATATAAAATGACAGTAAGAATTTTTTTGAATATAAACTTACGAAATGCGAGGTTCTTATTCACACTTACATTACTAGAGGAAAAAAGGCCATACTAATATAAAAATATATTTATGCAACTAATTTCACCTAAAATTGCAAAAATTATTAACACTAACAACAATATGCTAGTGTCTTATAAATCAGTTAAAACTGTTGCTAACATATTTACTAAAATAAAGGACAAAACACCGAATGAAAAGAAATCAAATGTAGTGTACTCTATTAATTGCAAAGACTGACAAGCTACCTATGTTGGGCAAACATCTAGAAGCCTCAACAGCAGAATAATTTCACATAAGAGTGATATCAGGCTTGGCAAAGAAAGCTGTGCTGTTGCAATACACTGCATCAACAACAATCACACTGCCGATTTCAAAAATGCAAAAGTATTAGAACAAGAAAAAAATCTTTTCAAACAGAACTTCGTAGAGATGGTTTGCATTAATAATCAAGTCAACAAAATAAATAAAAAAACGGATTTACAAACTCTTGATGTTATCTATTATAACTTGTTAGATATTGAAGTTAAAATTTCAAAAAAGGTCACACCAAATATATCAAATGATCACTCATGACCAATATTTTTACCATAACTTAATTCTCTCTTTTTAGAATATTTATGTAAGGTTTGGCATTGGTTGAAATTAAATTAAGATTATTATTACGATGCTTTCAGTTAGATTTTTCTCGAATCATATTCCTTTCAAATAACATTTTCAAATGTGACAAACATCCTCGGACCCTGAGGTTAATGTCAGACAACCACCATTTTTGACTACGTATACGTAGAATGGTCGAAATTGAGTGACGTCATTTAAAAAAATGTCGATAACGTCATTTCTCGAATAACGAATATGTCATAAATAATATTGAAGCACTGAAGCAATGAAAGTACTTTTTTTAAGAGCATCTTGCATTAATTAGAATTTTTTATTCAAATTTACTCAGGAAATATTGTTTGATATGACAGTGTCAGAAGAAATCCTGAATTAACAAACTTAGATCTTATAACTCAACACAGGTTTAGTATTTCGTGACATTTTTCGCTTTTGCTTCTTTAATATTTCTGCATGGCACATCCTGGCTGTGAACGTGCCAAATACGCGTATACCACTGTCATCTTGTCAATAATTAAAATGAATTTATGATTGTCTCCGAAGATGTCGAACCGAACGAAGAATTCACCGTGTCAAAATCTCCAACTGTTCTTCAGCGCATACATTGACTTTTGAATATAATCAACCGTGGAAGAAGTCAAATGAGATTTTAAAAGCCGTTCAAATAAATAAGAGGAAACCCCATCATATATGCAAAAGTGGAATGAGGCGCACACACATAAAGTATGCACATACCAAATGCAAGACGATGCAACCGCATCGGTTTAAGCTTAACGTTAAAAGTCCTTTCTCACACTCTGAGAATTATATATTCGCGGACTCAGCAGAAGACATGAAAACAATACGAGAGAAATAAATAAATAGCAAGCGAGCTGTCAATTATTTTACAATATAATCAGTAGTAAAATACAAAACGAAGATGCTGTCATTTGGCTGCATGACTGCAGTTTGTGAGCTGAAAGAGTTGCTGCTGCTGCTGCTCAGGTTGCTACGAACGACAAAGGAATTATAATTGTACGTATACAGGATGATTTCGATTTATGAGTGCTGCAATAAAATGTTGTTTGTGTGTTTACTTTTCAGTTGCTGATGTTTTTAACAATGTAAATGCTTTTGACGATGTCTTCTATTGATTACATAGTAGCCATAGACCTGACGTTTCTGTATGTATTGTATTTTTGACGCTAAAGGTTCTTAATGGAGGCCCACACACAAATAGATCAGTATGGTAGTGAAATGCAAAAAAATAGACTTCGTTCCGACATTTCAAATCTGTAAACACTTTTTCGACCATGAAATACCCATACAACTTCGTCTTTTTTGTAAGAACCAAGGACCAGGTTGTAGGTATATCTCTTCTTTTAGAAAAAAATAATAACTTGTAGTAATAATAATAATAATAATAATAAATCGTCTTTATTAGCAAAGTAAATAAATAAATATAACATCCAATATACAAAACCAGCACAAAATTTTTCTTTCGTTCTACTAATCATTCTAAATCTCTGATTGCAACGGACTTTAAAGCATATCTACTTCATCTGACTTTTTAAGAGCATAAACAACAAATTGTAGTTTTGTGGTATTAGATAGTGTCAAATAATACTTTGATCTATCCTTCTGTTATAAAACCAACGATTTAACTCTATTACGTTTTGAATATATCATTTCAATCTATTAAATTAAGAGCTTTAAATTGTTTTGAGTTGTAGTATGCGATATTTTTCGATATTTTCATTATATATATATATATATATATATATATATATATATATATATATATATATATATATATATATATATATATTTTGTGACAGCTCTCGTCTTCGAGATATGACACAAACTTATCTTTTTTTGAATAGAAACCATAGTTGGCTATAACCTCAAAAAATCGGACATTTTTAGAGCTTACTCGATATACTTATTCATAAAAATAAGTTATGAATGCTTTTCTTTCTCATTTTCACTTTTAACGTGGTTAGCCATAAAATAGATTGATTTATTAATAACTATTCCAAAAAATATTGAACGATTTTTTTATTAGGTATAACAGATATAACGAAAAAACTAAATAAGTAGGTACTTACTAAAAACTTAAGTAATTAAACTACATAATAATGGTTACAATTTATGTTCGAAAAGTCCACCATTGTTATTTACACAAAAATTGAATCTTTTTAAGATCGACATTACCGCTTTCCTCACAGACCGCCTATCAATTTAGGTTACCAACTGTCTCATACTTTCTTTTGTATTCTTTATTCTTTAGCGCACCCCATAAATAGAAGTCTATAACTGCCAAATTGGGAGACCGGGGTGGCCATTCGGGTGGGCCATTTCTTCCTATCCAAGAGTTTGGATAGATTTATCTAAGTGTTGTCTTACTAATGATGAGTTATGAGCAGGTGCTCCATCATGTTGGAACCACTCAATTTCTAAACGAGTTCTCAAATTCAGATTATGCAACATGTCTTGAAAAGTGTATTGCCAGAAATGCAAGTAGAGCTCCCCAGTAAGTGATAAGTCATAGATAAAAGGCCCCACAATAGTAGACCCTATGATACCACACCAAACATTAAAACCAAATTTTATCTGGGGTCGTCTTTGTTCTACATGGAAAGGGTTTTCTTTAGTCCAGATATGCTCATTGTGTTTATTGAACATACCGCAGTTAGTAAATATACTTTCATCTGACCATAACACCTTTAATGAAAACTGTGGATTGTCAAGGCACATGTCTCTAAACCATGTACAAAACAAAATACGTCAATATTCGTCACCAGCATGCAAAATTTGAGAAACTGAAAGTTTGTATGGGTGGAACTTGTGCGCTTTCAGTACCTTAACTACAGTTCGTTGAGATGTGCCAGCATCTGCCGCAAACTCACGAGTTGATGTAGATGGATTTTGATTTACCATTGCCAAAACATTTATTTGTGCTGCTTCGTTAATTTGATTACGTTCCTTTGGTGGTTTAGTAAAAGACCCATATTAAAAATTAAAATATCTATGAAAGTATTCCTCAGCTGCACGAACTGAATTTTTATGGCATATGATATAACATTCCACCATATTCAGTTTTTCTTCGTTAGAACATTCCATTTTATCACGAAAACTTGTCAATATCGACTATCAGTTCAGCACTACTAATGGAATTACTCTCAAATGAGGAAACATCAAAGTGAATACAATCTTTTTCATGGCTACCTACGTTAAAAGTGAAAATAAGAGAGAAAAGCATCCAAAACTGCGTTATTTTTATTGATAACTATATGGACTTGTATCGTTGAAAAGGGCTAAAAATGTCCGATTTTTTGAGGTCATAGCCAACTATGGTTTCCATTCAAAAAAAAGATAAGTTTGTGTCATATCTCGAAAACGAGAGCTGTCACGCAAACGAGGACATGACAATCATATTCGGGATACAATTCCCTTCAATTTTGATATTTACACCTCTTTTTTAATCAAGAACAAAGGAGCTAGAGAGATTTGACTAAAAAGACAGAATTTCGTTTTTTCAAAATATCTAGTAAGCCATGACTTTACAAAAATCCGAAAGTGTCATTAAATTGGGCCAGTAAAACTGCAAATCTTTCCCAATTGAACCATTGCTCTATCTCCGCTAGTTTCCGAGATCTCCATACTGATCATCAAAAAAATCTCACCCTGTATAATAGTTTTTAGGTTAAACAACCTTTTGCTTTGTTTTCATCTGTCCTGTCACTGTAATATTGTGCTGTTGCTTAGTTGGGTAGCTGCGACTTTCTGCACGACGGCCTATAGTTTAACAAATTAATAACTAATAAATAAAGTGTAGCAGTCATTTGAGACTGAACGAAGGAAGCGAAAGCTTCTTACGAAATATTCTTCCCATAATATAATAAAATCAAATCATCAAATTTCCTTATTCAAGTCAAGGTACACTGTTGGAGCGAAATACTAGTATCAAATATTTGGGACTTATCTTTGACGATAAATTAACCTTTGT
Source organism: Octodonta nipae (assembly GCA_034190945.1). Classification (NCBI taxonomy): domain Eukaryota; kingdom Metazoa; phylum Arthropoda; class Insecta; order Coleoptera; family Chrysomelidae; genus Octodonta; species Octodonta nipae. Next base: position 113,097,615 of record CM067221.1, on the reverse strand, counting down.
AGATCGCATATCTGTAAAAACATGTGTAACATTAAAGTGCTATGGATTTATATTGAGAAACTGCCGAGACTTTACAAATATTTCCACATAGAAGACATTATATTTTGGGTATGTTCGTTCTAAAGTTGAATATGCAAGTATTATTTGGCATCCAAATTATGATATTCACAGCAAACGTGTTGAAAATGTCCAAAGAAAATTCCTGAAATATTTGGTTCTCAAAAGTGATGGATTATATCCAGAAAGGAATACACCTAATGAGAGCTATGTGAACGTTTTCAACTGCCTTCTTTGCAATTACGAAGAAATTGTGCATCTATTGTATAGGAAATAATATGCTAAACTGTTCGGAATTGTTAAATCAAATTAATTTTAATGTACCTACATTTCACTCAAAGAAACACCTAGCGCTAAGGCCACCAATAGCCGGAACAAACATTTCGTTGAAATCACCAGTTTATGTTATGTGCAATAATTTTAATAGTATATGCATTTATTGTGATATTTCTGCAAGTATCGTGAATCAAATAGTTAGTACCGCAATGCAATCTTTAAATTGTCCTGTAAATGGTAGACTGTTGGACAATAAAGTAATGAAGCAATTATTTATCCTTCTATAAGTCTAAATGCGTTGATAATATGAAAATTTAATGCCTTTGCTTTTTTGTACGGTATTCTTTTTAATTTCTGATGTATATCAAGTCAAGAACGAAAAGCAAAATTTGTGCGGATATTCTATATTACTTGGATTTTATATTGGTTTATTTCCTATTTATTATTGATTTTCTATTCTTAAAATATTAACTGGTCCCTGTTTTTTTTACACAGAGGATTGTATTGGATGGGTTTTTCAAGATCGAAGCAGTGTGTGGTATCAGTCAGTAGGTCGATCGTGTCGTGTCGTGTCGAAACAAACGAAATTTCAAATTAAGTGTAGGTCTCCGTTAAGAATCTTTCGCTTCAATAAAAAGAAAAAAAAGGAAAAACTGAATTAATTCTCTTAGTTATATTAGTTTATCTATGAAACATTAGGTACAGCCGAATTGTGAATGTCTCATTGCGAAATTTTTAATTTTTAACCGACTTCCAAAAAGAAGGAGGTTATCAATTCGTCGCCTATTTTTTTTCGCTTTTTTTTTTGTATGTATGTTACCTGATTTCTTCTTCTGTGGTGCACCGTTTTGAATGAATATGGTCTTGTTTTATATATTCGGATTGGTGAAACTTCAAATTTTGGAAAAGAATTCTATTGGTAAAGTGATAAAATTTGTGAATGAACACATGCGTGCATGGAAATCGACCAATATCTACTATTTTAGTCGATTTTTCAATAACTCCTTATGAATGTGTATAGTTTTTAACGTTTAATCTATTAGGTGATCTTATATACTTTTCTGCGACGTGCAACTTGCAGTTTTGCAGAAAATCGCCAAAAATTCCAAAATTATTATCAAAAATTTTATCGAAATGACGTAACGGACATTTCCTCATAAATATTTTAATTCCAACGTAATAGTGCGGTAATTTTAGGCACTGGAAGTTTTAATTGCGAATTTGAAAATTTTCTATGTACATCTCAAGCATATAGGTAGTAAAGCATAGTATTTTCGGCTCCTTAAATCAATAAGTACCAAGCTCGTTTTGTTTGTATACCAGGCAAATACTTATTTAAATGCAAATTTTTCCATTTTGCGAAGACGGTGCTTTTGGTTGTCACATTCTCCCGGCCTAATAGAAAATTTAGTGACAACACATGTCAAACTTTAAACTGCTATTTACTACGTTTATAGACAGGGTATTTAGTTATAGCAAACAAAATCACAAAGTAAAGTGATAAAAGGAGTTGCATTTATATGAAGATTGAAATATAGGACGGACTAGAATGATAGTGGTCCGTAGGCAGCCGTATATACACGATGGTTGGAATATAGGGTGGACTGGACGTTTGGTAGTATAAAAATGTTGGAAAAAATGTGAAATTAAAATTATATAGGGTGATTAAAAAACTGTTATATGATGTGGACATAAGCAAATCATATACAGGATGGTTGAAATATATGCTGCAGTTGAATTATATTTATACAGTGTGATTAAAAAAATATTTATTTTATAGCCCATGAGAAGTTGCATAAGTGTGGAGAGGAATTAATGTTACACAGAACGATAATATAAAATGTAAAAAATGAACTAATTTATGGGCTAGCTCACAAGCAACAATCAAGTTTGATGAATTAGTAGATAAGTTCGCAATGAAGGATTTTAGATTTGCTTGGCACCGGCTTCAAAATATACTAGATTGGTAGGTAATTAATTTGTACAGAATGAGCACCTTTAAATGTTTACATTTTTTACTTCCTGAGTAGGTACCTAACAACATCAAATGTGTTATTTATTTGCTAGAGTTGTATTTTGTTATAATTATTATTAGCTTTTTACTTATAGGTAGAAGTCGGTTATATTTTTTTAAAAATGTTTTATTAATTTCTTTATTCAGTTGTGTTAATTTTTGTATAGCCATTGAAAATGGCTTCTGATTTAGATCCTGAAATGTTTGGGATAGTTATTTGAAATATACATATTTTTCAATAATTGTGGTTTTGTTCCCAAGAATTCATAAAAACATAAACTATCGCTTAGAAAACAAGGAAAATTATATCGTCCAAAAATTATCTGCATAATTTTTTCTGTATTGTCAGAAAAGAAAAGATTTTTAACGAAATCTGATTTAAAAGTTAACGAAACAGAAGACGACAAACACAACAGAAGAAGAACTGGAACCTTTCCAAGTTAATGACAGTCAACGGCAACTGAATATTCGACTTGAGTCTTCTCTTTACAATGCAAGAATCACTCACAAACCTTTCTTTCAGTCTTGTTTTTCAACCTCACAAATCAGTCTCACTCGAATCGAAACGAAACGCTCGAATTGTTTGTTGTTGTTGTTGTTGTTGTGCTTCTTCTTCTTCTTTCCTTTTCAACGTTGTGGCTCCCATTAAGTAGCTGATTTGTTGATTCGCCTCATCGTGCATTCGATGTGATAGATAGATAGATTATCAGACAGACAGATGCAGACGTTGGATAAGAAGAAATTTATATTTTCACTGAAAAAAAACGAGCAGAAGAGTAAATGCGAACGACATGCAAAAAGTCGAACATCAATCAATGATTGGATCGACTATTTAAAAAGGTCGCGTATGTAAATCTCTAGAGGGAGAGGCATTCTGCTGCGGTAGATGCAGTTCTTGACTGGCGATACGTTGATAGAAGGTTGTTGCAATTTCATGACGCAAATTTGTCAAGGAAAGTGTATTCTTTTCGTCTCCTTGTTCGATTCCTGATCGTGTGCTGTCTGCTCAGTGATGAATGCAGATCACTTTGACATTCTCTTTCTCTTTCGTTGTCTGACGTCCAATGCTATTGCGTCACGCACATTAATTAATCCGTTTACATTCGAACGACTGTGGATTTACGATTTGACTGCTGATTGATTTCCAAAGTCATTGTTTTCGTTCACAGTTGCTGATCGACTGTTTGTCACGTTGGAAATGCTGTAAGGAAAGGAGAATTTATGCCAGATATGTCACAACGTATATTAGAAAATTAGTGACGACATGATACCAAGGTGGTAACACTTGTTGATTCTCGTTAATCAGTGTTTCGGTTTAGAATTTTTAATAAAATTTATCTTAATTTTTGCTTTGTCTCGATTAAGGATTTCTTTAAATTTTTGGTATGGTGATTGGATTTATTAGTTTAAGTTCTCAACTATATTTAATAAAAGAAATCCCAAAGATACACATAGAATAAATAAATGTGTAACACAGAAATATTGGAAAAATACTGAGTTAGAACTCTAGGGTAACCTTTTAAACGGTTATACTTACACTATTGACGGTTTTCCTAGGTTTTTCCTTTTGACATTTATAAAATCTCTAGGAAATAAATATTCTTTGATCTCATTTTTGGCGAATTTATCTTATAACAAAATTATATCTAGTTGAGGAATAAGGAATTCTGAAAATAACTTATTCAAATTCTTACAGTTGAAAGACGCTGTGTTATTTCACATGACCTTTAGATATTTTCGGTGTTATGCTATATATATATATATATATATATATATATATATATATATATATATATATATAATTAACTATAATATATGAATTTTCAAATTTATGATTATCTCAGGGTCCTTTTCGCTTGAGTTCAAGTTCCAGATATTAAATAAATAAATGAATTCTATACTTATCTTATAAGTCTCTCTTTCTTCTTCGTTACACTACCACTTTTTAAAATTTTGAAATTATATTTTTCACTTTATTTTTCTTTTTTAAGATTTTTAAATGACTAATAAATAATTTTCAAATTCTCAATCAAATTACAATTTATTTATAATGATTGTCCACAATACAATTCTGATATAATATTGCCTTTACAACAAAATAAATTTCCTGGGTACTTAAATATTTTATTAAATTTCTATCAATTTGTTACAAAAATATTTCAATCCTCTAAACACAAATATTCATTATAATAAATTTTAAAAACCTTTATTTCTATCACTGATTGATTTTAGATTTCAATAATCTGTTTATTAAATAATGTTTCAAAAACTCACAGTTGCCTGGCTTGAATTCCCTTTTCCTTACTTTTGGTTTTGGAATACTACTTCCTGATTTCTGTTTTTTTTTATAAAAAAAATTCTGCTGCTTAATTGATTTGTTTACTGCTGTACCAATACTTCTATTCTACCAACAAAAATTGATTTTATCTCTCCATCCAATGGATTTCAAATAATTCCTTTTATGGAATATTTATTTTTTTTTTTAATTTCAAATTGTTGATCCAAAAACTTCAGAAATTTTAACATCAAACTTAATTTCTTGTCAGAACTGACATGGAACACTTATTTCAATGATATCACAGATCATTTATCTGGTTGTCATGGAAACGTAATTTTACAGGAACGAAATTTTTAACTGCTCTGGTCGACGATCGGGAAACAAAGAGGACCTTTCAATGTCAGATTTTCTATTTATGTAATATATTTTGCCACCTGCTATTTCCATTTCCGTTTTTATTTATTTTATTATTTTCCAAATGTGTTCCTTCTAAATCATATGCAAAAATCTAAACAAATTTTAATTTGAATTTCAATACCGTTTACTCTCCTAAATTTTACCTAAATCACTTAATTCATGTTTTCAAAATTTTGATTTGACATTGGTCGGTCACCTGTTGGCCACAAGTCATTTAACAGGTACTTTAAAAAATTTGGATTTTATTAAAAATTAATACTTAATATCTTTTGAACTATTGAATTTTCATAAACTATGCTCTAAGCTCTTTCTAAAGGTATAAATCTCTTTACTGTTCCATCATTCCTTCAAATTTTTAACGGTTTTTACAATTCTGACGTTTCAATTCTCTACTTTATTTAAAAAATTTATATTTTTAAAACTTAATTTTGATCTAAATGTGTTATATTCAGTGTTCTCATTGCCTAATATGTGATCTATACTTGTTTTACAAACTCTACTGTGATTTTCATTCTTTATACATGGTTTATATTTTTAGGTTAACTTTAACTTTGAATGATTCCTGCAATTTCCTTTCTGTTAGGTATGTATGCATTTTATTTACATTTAATTACATTTAATTATTAAAATTGCAAAACTTTTGTATTATCTCATGTCTGTTTAAATCCATTACAATATATATATATATATATATATATATATATATATATATATATATATATATATATATATATATATATATATATATATATCTGTAGCATAGAGGTAACATGTCGTAAGTCTAGAATAGTAAAGTAAATTGTAAGAAAATGAAGATTACATTATTTTACAAAAAGGCCTTTAATTCAGTTCCACATGATTGGCTCATTAAGGCATTGAAACTCTATAAAGTGAATTAAGTGAAAGTGAAGTATTATTAACTTTTTAGAATATGCCATGTCCACCTGGCAAACCAAAATCTCACTGAATGAAGCCAACTGTTCGATACAAAATGACCTCATTCTAATCAGAAGGGGTATATTCCAGGGAGGCTCTCTTAGCCCGCTGCGGTTGTGCCTTGCCATAAACCCTCGCTCAAACAAACTGAACTCGACTAATTTTGGGTTCAGTTTCAAACATAACAACGTACAAGCATTATAGATAAACCATTTGTTATACATGGACGACTTGAACTTGATGGCAGCTACGAAACAACAGCTGCATGATATACTTAAAATAGTAGAAGGGTTCTCTAGTGACATCCATATGAAATTTGGCCTAGACAAATGCCGAATTATTAATATAGTTAAAGGCAAAATACAGCAGAGGCACTTCGAAATGGGACATGGGAAGGTCATACTTATAAATACCTTGGAATAAAGCAGGCTCAACGTATGAAAAAGGACCTAACACCAGAGTTTTATAGACCTATGCATACAGTGCTCAATTACTCTTTCGGTATAGTTAATTGGTGCAAGACGACATTGAACAATTACAACGAAAACCTCGAGTTTTACTAACAAAAGCTCAAAATTACCATCCAAAGAGCTCTGTCGAACGTACAACTTTGCCACGGTATGAAGGAGGACGAGGATTAGGTCTCTAAGCAAACTATTAGTTTCTATTTTGCGTAGTCATTTCCAGAAACTCGCAGAATTTTCTGATCTACACAGAGTCATGCGCCAGGTTGATGACTCAACACCACTGAGACTGACACAACAACACGTCCAATTACACCACCAGACCACTGAACAGAAACTGCTGAAATGAAAAGAAAAGCCCCTTCATGGAAGACATATAACTGACGTCAACCAATATTATGTCGACAGTGCCGCGTCGAACTACTGCTTGATGTCTGCTCATATATTTCCTGAAATGGAAGGCTTTATATTGGCAATCCAAGATCAAGTAATTCCAACTAAGAACTATCTAAAGTACCTACATCGTTAAAGACCCTTCTATTAACAACGACAGATGCAGGTACGGTTGCCAAACATCTGACTCTATCCAGCATATCACAGGAGGTTGTCAAGCGTTCGCTGCCACTGAATACAAAGAACCAGACCGCACTGCACCAGGAACTAGCTCTGAAACTTGAACTATCACAGTCGGTGAAATTACCATACTATAAATACACTCCAGAATCTGTTTTAGAAAATAACAACTAAGTACAAGCTATACTGGGACCGCACGATACTGACTGATCGGACTGTTGCTCACAATAGACCAGATATAGTTTTGGTAGATAAAGTCGCTCGAAAAACAACTTTAATTGACATAGCAATTCTTAACAACAATAATATAAATATCAATCAGGCTGCGATATTAACCAAATATAGGGATTTGGAAATTCAAATAAAGACTCATTGGGACATGAACAACACACGAACTGTACCAATTGTTATGTCAACGACAGGACTAGTCCCAAAACATCTATTAAACAATTTAAAATACCTCGGTCTGGACGAACATCTTTACCAACAAATGCAAAAAGCCGTCCTGTTAGGAACAGCCCGGACGGTCAGGAAATTTATGGGAAACTGCCGCCACGACTCCAACCACGGGCCTGAAAACCTGGCAAGGACTCCCACAGAGATAAACCCTTTTGATATCTAGGATATCTGGGGTTTAGTGAATTTTCCCCTAGAGGGAGTGTGCTGCCATACATGGTATACTCAAGTAAGGATATTATTTTAGCTTTTGTGACGCAGTATTTATAGGGGGTACCAGAAAGTGTTCCGCAGCGTGACAAAAGAGGTGTCTAGGTTCTAAAAGGTAAAGTTTAGTGTGACGTATTTTAAACGGAGGTTTCTCAGTATATTTTTATCTTAAAACGTTTATTTACAATAAAATTTATTAATTATGTATATTTCCGAATAAACTTCCAACTCTGAAAACGATTAAATTATAAGTTACCAAAAATATTGTACATCGACTATCCCGCTATCAAATCAAGACTATTAATATAGTTTTCCAAAACTGAATGATTAAATTAGAACTATGTGATTAAATTTTTCGAATAATTTAAATCTTACGTATAATAACTATTATTAAGTAAAAATTAATATATACGCTAACTATGTTCTTTTAACATTTAAGCTTGAAAATAACAAACCTTCATTTTCTAAGAGTATTTTAATATAAGTATGGGTTCTAAAACGAAGATAGTAAGAGCGATATGCAAGTGTATTGAATAATGTCGGCAAGCAGCTTGTGTTTAAAGAACAGATAGTAGATGATCATACAGTGCAAGGCGTTAAAGGTAGTCTCTGACCGTGCCGAACGATCCCGCGGTCCGAGGAAGAGTGAAACGAAGAATTCGGCGCATCGAGGCCACAGCAAAGGAAGGACAATGTAAACGAAAGTTAAAACATAAGTGAGCACACACACCACAAAGTCGGGTGACCTAATGAAGCTATCATGAGATGAGTTGCTCTATAATCAAGACCTCGAGCCGAGCACCACACTAACACACGGAGATGCTGCTGCACTCGTCGAAAGATCGAAAATGATCACATCTCTTTCTCTCGTACTACACACCATCATCGAGTGTGTGACCACCGGCTGTTTACCTCTTGGATCCTGCTGGTGATGCTTGCTCGCCCAGCTTACTCTCTTTCGTTTCGTTTCATGCCTCCTGCAGCCAAATTTCAGCCCTCCCAGGAGTGGATTTTTCGTATACAGTGGCGGCGAATCAGACTTTTTAACTGTAGAATTTTCACTGAATTTTCTATATAATTTATTTATTTGTTTTGACCAGAAACTACATTTACAGGAAAGGAATTACATGTTATGTTTCTATAGAAACAAACTGGTTACCTACTTAATAGCTAACTTAAAACTAACTACAAAAAACAGGATAAACATCATTAAGTAGAAATAATAAAGTAATATACAGGGTGGTTTGTAGGGCAGATAGGTCGGCTCATAGATTAGATTTAAGTTTATTTGGTGGTTCAAATATTAAAAATTGAGAAAAAATAATTAAATTAAAAGAAACGACAAAAACCATAAGGTATCTAGATGTTATATGAGCTACATAATATAGCACATGAGCTCATCTATCTGGCCTCCAAGTTTGGCGAACCTTCTACAAAACACCCTGTATATTCAAACTAATATTAAAACTAATAAGCAATAGGCTAGCACCTTTTATATTAAATTATTGCAAATATTTTACCCCTTCTTATTTGAGATATATTCTTATAATGATTTACATTGCACAGAACTACTTATACATTGGTTATAATCTATTTTTTGAGTTTATTTTTTTTTCAAATCTTGTTTTACTTAATATTTTAAGAGTATTTCGTAACCTGTTGAAAAGAATTATGACTCTAGATGCCCTATTTTTACTTCTGACAGTTTTATAGCTTCTAGATAGTTGTATACTTATTTTTCTGGTTATACTTCTTGATGTTATGTATTTTTGTTTTAATATTTCATAATGATTATATCAATGAGTCAAAATCAAATTGTTGGACAAACTTGCATGGGTTGCTTTCTCCAACAATATTATTTTTATTTATATTTTTTTTTGAACTCTTTGTCTAGAGCTCCTCCCTATGAAATAATGCTATAGCTAATTACGCTATGGAATAGAGCATAGTAAATCATTTTTAGTGTATCTGTAACAATAATACCTACTAGAAAATTTATAAAATAAGAAGACTAAGTATTAGATTCTTTTGAATAACTACTCTGTATGTTTATCACATCGTAACCTGAAGTAGATAGTTTTTCCTAAATATTTACAACTATGCTCTCTTTTAAGATTTTGATCATTGATCTTAATATTTATGTACTGGGGATGCTACTCGTATAATTACCAAAAATGATATATCTTGTTTTGCCTATATTAACTGTAAGTCTATTATGTACGAGCCATTTAGATATATCATTAAGCTGTACACTCATTTTGTTTTCATCTTCAGAGCAGGATTCACCAGTAGAGATAACAGCCATATCGTCAGCAACTGACACGAAACAATAGAATAACGAGGTAAAATTATGAGGAGATCATTAACATTCAAGATGAACAATATTGGACCCAAATTGTTCCTCGAAATACACCAGTTTTTACCTGAATTTAATCACTCCATTAACTTTCACTGTATTATTAACTAATCAAAGATTTCACACAATGTGCACTATTTGCTACGTGTTTTAAAATCCGGCACACCTAATTAACTTTTACCAGTGTTAGTGACCAAATTATTGTTTTTTTGTATATTGGGGAAATTGTTCACAAGGTTTGGACAGTGGATATTATGATTTGGAATGTTGCCTCTCCCCGACAAATTAGTGTATATTTTATTGTCTTAACCTCCTTGTTAATTCAAACTTGCACACAATTTGTGTAAATAATGTTAGCTACAGTTTGTTGCTCTATCGAACTAATTTTGTGGTTCTGTTTTGTCCTCTAGGTTCACCAGAGCACGTACAATTGAGCTAATGTGAAATAAAGCCACCGGTGGCACACCGATATCAATCGTGGGGGGGGGGGATGAAGGTATATTTTCAGTAACAAACTGTTCTTTTAGGTAAACCAATATCTACCTGATGTTCATGATCAATACAATATTTTTTTCTTATTCTGATTATAGTGATATATAATTCTTATTCATCTATAGAGGCGTTAGTCATGCTGCTACTATTGAGCAGAAATTCACTAGAGAATTCTTAAAATTGATCTGATATGAATATTTTAAAGAATATATTCCTACTGTAACCCCGTCAGTCGAAGGTGAAAATATCTATAAACGGTCGTAAATTATTTGTAATCAAAACCGTTTTACGACATACTAATGGTATCAAATCGAAATCACCAGGTGTTAGATACGAAACGATTGTGGGCGGTATAAGTAATTAGCAATTATCAACAAACAATGCACAGTACAAAACAAACAAATGAGATTCGACATTAGCTATTCAGTCATTATTACTAACTAATCAATCGTTTTACTATGTACGGTTGGTTAGGCTGCATAGCCTTTGTCTAACTATTAATTAAAGGTGACAGCGTGACAGCAACTTTATACTTGCTAACAGCAATCGTTGTTGCCAGTAGTGTGTGTCTGCTTGGAACAGGATAATGTAAATTGACCAATTAGTTGAGAATTTTCTCTCTTTTGTAATTAATTAATAGTGAAATCGTTTTAAGAGATTGTTTTTTTTTATTTCTATGACTACATTTCATCTGCATATGAACACATAATTTATTGGAATGTCACGTTCCTGATTATTACTGGTTTTCGTTTACAAAATAAACGTAATATTTCATTTATTGTCATTTTTATATCTAAATGGATTTATTGCTCCATTGAATGTGTTGGAGTTTTTCACAGTTTTGTATATACACTAATGTCAACATGCATTGTAACCAATATTCTCAAATTATTAATGACGCTATACACAAAAATGATTATAAAAATCCAAGTTATGGTTTAATTTTTATCAAGAGCTTTTGTGAATGTAATTAGTTGTTACACTTCATTCAATCACTTTACATTGACTTTTCCATAGATTGTTATTGCTTTAAGCCCTTTCAATTTAATATTTTCCACTACTTTAGGTTTCCTATGGCATGAAAGTTTCTGACAAATACAAAAATAGTTCTCCAGTCTTAGGTACACCCTCCACAAAGTTTTTCGTAAGGTCTGCCAATTCCAAAGTCAAATAGCAAGAAGTAGGTAGGTACTAATTATACAATTTATAACATTTGCTTTAAAAATAGGAATATTCAATGAATTTTCACCAAAAACTGTTCAAATAATTGGTGCAGGTAATAAAAAATGTATCTAAACAGTTGGCAGCAAAAGCAAAATCACTGAACAAAATCTGAAGTTGTTAAAGTAAGTAAGAAAATTCTCTGTTGAAAAACCTGAAATGGAAGTTAACTATATTGAAAAAAAAGTATGTACAAAATAAAATTCATAAGGTACAAGGATTAGTTGAAGACAAGATACAAAATTACATTTTCAAAGTGCAGGAATTAATACAAAGTGAATGAAGTTTTCAGAATATATAATGAAACCATCAACTTCAATGGATGTTCTCCTTAGCATATAGATATTATGGTGTCAGTTATTTACCAAGATGACAATATTTTCATTTGGGTTTCGTTAAAATCGTTTCTTTTTAACCTAAAATAATTCTAGAAATAAGAAAAAATATAGGATGCCGTTTAACCCTGCCTAGATAAGGATACTTTCTCATTTAATTAACAAGAAGTTTTTGCACTTTTTGGCAAATAATTTTTATTTCGTTTATTTTAGTCTTCAATTTACATACAATGGTTGTTTCCGCTTATATTATGATCCCTTTAGGATGAGAAATTTTCATATTGCTGCAAAAAAATTATTTCATAAGTTTTGAAAAATCAAAATTCATTTTTATTGATTTATCGGGTTATTTTGCTTTATCTACCTACTAATTTGACTTTTTTAAAACCTATGTAATACATTTTTGAGTCAATATGAAAATTTCTCTGTCTAACGCGATCATAATAGAAGCAGAATCGAGCATTGTTGGTAAATTGATAAGTATAATAAACGAAATGAAAATTATTTGCTTGTTTAGGAGGGTTAAATGGCATCGTAATTTTTTTTCTCATTTCTAGAATTGTTTTTAGGTCAAAGAGAAAAGATTTTGACGATACCCAAATGAAAATAGCCAACTTGGTAAATATCGGACACCCTAATAATAGATTATACAAAAGACAGTTTAATTGCAAAAAAAATAAAAATAATATATTGTGACAATTTCTACCTTTTAGCGATTTTTTTGAGAATCGTTTTGTTGTTTGGTCTAAATTTTCACTAATCTATCTAAGATACTTGGTAAGTAACAAACATAATTTTTACAGCATGTTTAAATGCACTTGGAAATCCAAAGTTCATCCAGTATAAGTGAAATCCAACAAAGTTCTATTTTGATTACAGACACTTTCCGAGCTATAAATAAAATAGCAAACATGACCTGCGGTTTCCTCTATCGCTAACAAAAGATTGAACTTTTAGTTTGTGTTGCAACATACTGTAATGTTTGCACTAGTTTCTAAGTCTCTTCTCAAGCTTTTCCTTTCATCACCTTTAAAATGTTTACAGTATCAACAACTGGAAAATTCAACTTACAACAAATAAAGAAATATTCTCAAGGTTGTGAATAATAACCACATCCACAAATTCTGCAACAATTCAATTAATAAAATACATATTAATGAAATAATTGTGTACCGGCATCTAAAATCAAAATCCACTAAAACCAACAAAGACAGCGAGAGTCAATTTTAATGACAGGTAATTTCGATATCAGTAAGACATTATCTTCGTCAACATCAGCCTCATCGAAAACACCAATCCACCAGTAATTCGATTAACTCGAAGCCCCTTTTCGAAGGCCAATATTCGAGAAACACACATACAAAGACAGGCCATACAATAATAACACTTCACTTCGATACTTTTAACTAATTGATTACAAAACATAATTACGGGTTTCAGCTCGGAGAGTGTCGGTAATAAATGATTCTTTCCCACGACACACGAGAAAAAAGAACCAACACGAGAAGAAGAAGTGGCAATGCCAACACACACACACATACATACCCGGGTAACAAAGGCCAAAAAAATAAAATAAAATCAGAGATAAAGAGAGGCAGAAAGAAACAATTTAAAACACAAGATAGTGCTGCTGAGAAGACAATGGATTCACTTTTGACACTTGACACGCCCGTTATTCGATTGTCACAATGGTAAATCCATTAGCAGATAGTTTTAGTGCTATATAATCACTAACACTTCTTCAGATCATTCTTTGAGGTTTATTCTCTCACAGTCATAATTATTATTTTTAATGCTATGTTGTCGACTGAGATCCTCTTCAACTGATGCTGCGTTGCGATCTGATCGATGAATTTCTGCAATTTCATTGTGATAATTGCGTGAGAATATCGCACTGGTTAGTTCATTTCATCTAAGAATATTTCTCTAGAAAACAAGCCATGTTGTACAACGACAATATGGTTAGCATACGAAGTCAATCGTAACATATGGATAGATATTTTTTCCCCAAATTATTACAGTAATTAAGAGCAAACCTGTACCTACAACAGAAAAACCTAGTAAAATAGACCCATACTGTGGAAATAAGTCTGGTTGACTAATATGCAATTAAATTAAACATTTAAGAAGTGCATGAAGGAAACAGATATAGAAGTTAGAAAAGATAGAAGAAAAATCTGATATATAAATACTTTTTTAACCGACTTAAAAAAAATAACTGAAAAGCATGAAATAATTTTTTGCTACAACAATTAAATACTTTTTATGAAGCCTATAAAAAAAAATAGGTCGATACCTCGGAGTGTCAGCCACGCTCACGTCTATGAAAATGTCACTAAGATCGTTAGGAGATCGGAGAACATATCGAAGTTTTAAAAACAGTTTTAACTTTATGTTGTCTAAGCAACATCCCAATTCGATCTTTTGTATTCTTTATATACTGTAAAAACGCTGTCCGCGAGTTTAGTTCAATTCTAAACTAGCGGACAACGTTCTTTTTATTCTTTTTTATTATGGTTTGGTGTAAAGGCCCTTTTGTTTAGGGGGGAGGGGTGATTGGAGTATCACTCAGACTGGTACCTCCAGTACTAGTGTGAGTGACGTATTCTTCCTTCTAGTCTTCCCCATAGTCCCAACAACAAAAGTGTCATCGATGTAAAGAAACGAACACGACGGTATTAAGAATATGGTAGCAGAGTACAAAGTTTTTCGCTCAACAGTCTCCATGCGGAAATTGGCAACAACAGGACTGAGAGGATTTCCCATAGCCATATCATCGACTAGTTTGTAGACGTCCTGGTTCCACTTAAAATATGTGGTACTTAGAACATGTCTAAACTGAAAATGTAGGTTGGACAGATGTTTTGTAAATAGAGTATAGTTTCATTTACCGGGATCATGGTGTAAACGGAAATTTCTTCGAAGCTGAAGAGTAGGTCAGGGGACTACGTGAAGAGTTTTATTTATTCTATAAATATATATTGTAGGTCGGCGAAACCATTACACTAATTCTTTTTTTTTCTCTATTTTTTTTAATTTTTAATATTGTATGATGTAAATCTAACACTTGGTTTTAAAATATTTTTTTTGACTCCTTTGACCACATCACTAGACTTATCTACATCAGAACAATTTAAATGAACCCAAACTTGATAGTGTTGCATAGCTCCCTTCCATTTCTGTAATTATTGGTACCACAATATTGTAATACTGTTAACTATAGAGCCAATGAATTTTTATTAAATAGATGTTCATAAAAATAATGCCATAACTCATACTCTGCCCACTTTTTGAGTACATAAAATTCTAACAAGTTTGGAAACATCGATTTTTTTAAAATTTCCTTGAGTATACTTTTGTTACAGCCCCGGTATAATCAAGTTGTTAGAAATGTTATTAAAAAACAATGTGACAGCAATGACAAGTTCGAAAGTAAATGTCATGTACTACAAAAGATTTTTTGAACAAAGTCTTGCTTGGTTATGACTTTAAAATTTTACTATTAGAGTAGTTTCTGTCGAATTCTGATTTAAAAAATACAGAAGTAATTGAATAGAAATTATTAAAAAATGCATTAACAAATAATTGGTTTAACGTAAATAAAATCGAACACCTATCGATTTGCAAGACAATGCAAGTAAGTACATTTTGATCATATTTCAATTGATATAAAATTCAAATATAAAATTTTAATTCAAATACTAATAAATTCAATTAATACTTGTTAACATGTCTGTTAAAACCATAAGCGTATCTTCAGCAGTTTCTTTGAGGGGGGGGGGCAAGAAAAATGGAATACTATGTAGGTACTCAACTTTTTACTCTATATTTTAATCCCAAATAAATTTGGCGGACTACTCTCCCCTCGCCGCTCATAAATACACCGCTGGTTAAAATTGTGACCCAAAATAAAATATTGAAACTATAATTTTTCACATAACAAAAATTCCGGATCAAATGAAATACGGTTTATTTGTAGATATATAAACAATTTTCATAGTCGTCTTATCAAGCACTATATGATTATATTTCCATGTTTGCTGGTTATACTCGTAAACACCTACAATATTTAATCAGACGATATCGTTTACCTGCTTAAGTTCGAATACAAGTGTTCACTGGATTATTTGAGAGATAACACCTTTACGGTACACACGTTGTCTTTGTATAATTTATAATGAATTTTCACTATAATTAGAACATGTTATTATGGTAAATAAATATATGTGTATAGAGCAAATCTGAAACAACAGGTAAATATTTATTTTAGATATTCATAGAGTAAAATAATCATCCCTTTATTAGTGATCTCAATTTGTTTATATTAAAATTTTTATAACTACTTCTAGGTATCAAACATCCTTTTAATTGTTCATATATATATATATATATATATATATATATATATATATATATATATATATATATGTTTTAGGTGGTTTCCGGGAATTCATCCACGTAGTTGACAACTGATCCCTTTCGGGATCGATGGTAAAATGACGACGTTTCGACAGAGTCACATCTGCCCTCTTCAGGTCAGTTCGCATAATTCTGGTAGCCTTCTGCTTTCGCTTCTAGTTACTCGAATACTAAGAATATAACTGTTATATAACAATATATAACAGCACGAGCGCTTCTGAAAATCTTAGTATTCGAGTAACTAGAAGCGAAAGCAGAAGGCTACGAGAATTATGAGAACCGACCTGAAGAGGGCAGATGTGACTCTGCCGAAACGTCGTCATTTTACCATCGATCCCGAAAGGGATCAGTTGTCAACTACCCGGATGAATTCCCGGAAACCACCTAAAACATTTAGTGCCCGCGAAAACTTAAAAACAAATATATATATATATATATATATATATATATATATATATATATATATATATTAAATAACTCCTTTATTACAGAATTTGTGTAAATTGTAGTCGGTATTTGCTTTTTTTCAGTTTTAATGAAGAATCTGAAAGGTTTTAATACAGGATGTATCAGTGATATGAAAATCTATTATGTTTATGACATGTTTGTATCATTTTTTTTTTGAATGCGATTTCAATATCATATTAAACATTCTATTTGTCTCAATTTAACTAAAAAATGTTGTTCATTTGATATAAAAATGTGTTCTATTAACAGCAGTGTTACTTGAATTTTATAAAGTCCTTTATCCAAACTATCCATATCGATGTTTCAATAATTTTCAGTGCGTATTTAGAATATTTTAGAGTATGCTGCAAAACTATTAATACTTTTTCAATGTTTTCTTCTTTTCTTAAAGATCTTGTTTTAAGTTATACTTTTTCTCTCATGACATGATTGGATGAACAAACAGATTCGATTTTGTAGACTATTGAAATAATTAAGAAACAATTGTTGTAAAGCTGTCAACATGTTTATCAAGATGATAAATGTTTTGAGACCTAGTCGTAACCAATAACTAAAATCATGGTCTTTCAAAATTTTCAGCTTCAATGGTGGGCCTAATATTTATCGCCAATGTTGATTCTATAGAAAAACAAGAACATATCTGTTAAACGCTTGAAGACTACTTCTTTTCTTTGATGTTAAATTGGGTAAGCAATAGTAAATACGAAATTTTCCATTGTACACTTACCAATAACATTCTCAAACATAGTGCTGAAATGAAAGTGAATAAGACCTGTATAATTTTATACATATTATATAATAAGGTATAAGTCAAATACAATTAATGTTACTGTTTTGTTTCAACCTCATACCATTGTTTATTCTCAAAAGATATAGGCATAGAAAATAACCTGTAGATTAATAATTTTTGAAAGGTTCTACCATAGTATTCACATAGCAAAAAACATTTATATTATGGCCTAAAGATACAACAATTCTGTTAATTGGACTTCTGTTCATAACTTTTTTTTCTTTCTTTATTTTTTCCAGCAAAGCAAAACAGCCTTGAGTTAAATTTATTTTACACTCAAACATTGTTAATATAGCTATGCTATGAGATATTTAATCATCAAAATCTGTTGATAAATTTATACAATTAACATGTCTCAAATAATCTATTGAACAGATACTGGTACCTTTTTGGCTAGTATGAAAAACCCAGAAATACCTTCTGCGGTGTCAACTTCAAAATTTTTAGAAGACAGGGAGTCACTATTCTTAAAATGCATACAATACTAAAATTTAAAAAACCCTACAAAGTAAAAGTACATACTAAACTAAACTAAACAGTGTAAAACAATCACTATAATCTATTGCACGATTTGAAAAAGATACTTTCTTAGTCAAATAATAACAACATACTTACGAGTATAAAGTCTATCTCTCTGAAAGCGATAAACTCAAAAACTACCAAAATTATTTTCCTACGGTTTTCACCGCTGGACAAAATAATTCAAAATGAAGGTTTGACTGAGGAACTAGAGTCAAAGATGTTTGTTATTGTTCTCTAGCGTCACAACTGTCCGAACACTACGTAATTTTCTGTAATAATTATTTCCCAAATGTAATCTATAATAATTTTCTTAATTACTTTTTGACATTTTTAACTTTTATGACATTTCTACATTTTAACGATTAAGGTTAGGTTCCGGGTGAGAACCACGTTTGAATTTATTATATACTCGACGTTTCGAATTTGAGTCTTCTCTGCTTCTATTATTTATATTTAGCGCTGGGTTAGAAGGATATGTCACGTGATGAAGAGGCTGTGTTGTGTTTGGTTGGGTGTTGGTTGGCCGGTCTGCTTTGTCTTCCGCTTCTAACCCAGCGCTAACTAGAAATAAAAGAAACAGAGAAGACTAAATTTCAGATCAGTTACCTAGTGACTCCTGGGGAGTAGGCAGATTGAGGCTCCAAACCAGGAGTCGAAACGTCTAGTATATAATAAACTCATACGCGATTCTCACCCGACACCTAGCCTTGATCATATATATATATATATATATATATATATATATATATATATATATTTGTTTTTAAGTTTTCGCGGGCACTAAATGTATTAGATGGTTTCCGGGAATTCATCCGCGTAGTTGATAACTGATCCCTGTCGGGATCGATGGTAAAATGACGATGTTTCGGCAGAGTCACATCTGCCCTCTTCAGGTCGGTTCGCATAACTCTCGTAGCCTTCTGCTTTCGCTTCTAGTTACTCGAATACAGTATTCGAGAAGGCTACGAGAATTATGAAAAGGGCAGATGTGACTCTGCCGAAACGTCGTCATTTTACCATCGATCCCGGCAGGGATCAGTTATCAACTACGCGGATGAATTCCCGGAAACCATCTAATACATATATATATATATATATATATATATATATATATATATACAGGGTGTAAATAGTTTGAGTGCATATATTTTAGATGAAGATAGTATATACCAAATATTTCTGAAATTTTGTCAAAGCAGAGAAGGATAAAAGATATTTACATATTATTTAGAAAGAACCCGAAACAATGTAATGCTAAAGGATCTATTTTAACTGCTCAATTGTTCAGAAACACATTAATTAACTTCAAATCTTTCATCTATACAAATCTAAGTACTTACCTAATAAGTAAACTCCAAAGTTAGTATTTTAAAAAACTGCACGATTTATTCCACCTCTTATAAAAATCTCGCTTTTTTGGTTAAAACATTTCATGAAAACTACACCTAAAAACTAGTCTTTAGAATATAAACAAACCAAAGTCTACAAAAACTCCCTATAGCCACGTCACTTTACAGCGATCTATAATTGCAATGTTGCCATATCATTCATTTAGTTTTAGAGGATTAATTTCAATTAATTTTTAATTATCAAAAAGGACGTTTGGCAATGTTAAAGTGATAAGTAAAGCCATTTGATGTGTTTAGTAGTTACATTTAAAGTGCCAGAACTGTTTTCAATGTAAAATTGGATGTTTGTGATTGTAAGAATAGATTTGAAATCCGTGCCATTTTCTTTTTTTTTGACCAAACTATATCTCGTTTTAAAAAATATTAAAAGCGTTTTTGATTTATTTTCACCTAAAATGTTATTACTCAAAATCTTGCCGTTTACACCCTGTACTTCGCATTTGTTCTAGAAGTTTCCGTAGTAATCCTGACTTTCCAATGTATATTATTGCTTTATCGAAAATACCTGATCAATATACATCTTTTATTTCAATTGTGGTATTATTCCTAAGAACTGGAATTATTATTCCTAATAACTGGAATTTTCGCAAAGTTTTTCATCGCCAATTGGTTGTTGAGGTGGATAGTTTTATCACCAACAATTTATTTCAGAAAGTTAGTTTTTATTGCAGATGATTAATTTCGTGAAGAATTTTGTAAAAATTAAACATGGTAAATATTCCATGTTACTACTAAATCTTATAGGGAAAGTAAAGTCGTATTCTTCTTCTCCGTTTCACCTTTAATTATGAAGGAAGAATAGATTATGATCATTTTGATCTAAATGGATTTGCCATTGACTCGCCTCAGAATTAAGCGTTGCACTTTGCACTGATATTATAGTACTTGTGCGTGTAAGGCTACGGCCAAGCTGGCAGGATTCAGGCCACGTTTCGGCAGGAAAAAAACGCAAAAACAATAGGCCGTACTATTACAAATCAGCGAAGCCAGACGCAGCGTGAATTTCCACCCATCGGGTCGAGGTCACCCGCCGAAAGATAGGCTAAGGCTAAGGCCAGACTAGTGAGATTTCAAGCCGAGTTTTCGACGTTCTATTTTTCGAGCTCTCACATAGTATGCCACACCAGCAGTCTTTCACGCGCTTGAAATCCAGCTCTACCCTGGCCACGGACGTCGGTTGCAGTCATTCGGGTGCCTTCAGTTTGGATGAGCTCCATGACGAAATGAATACCGCGTTTTTTCCTGCCATTCATTCATTCAAAACTGGTTACAAAATAATTGTACAAGCATAATTATTTTCCAGTCTCATATCTTAATGTTAATTGATTGCTTTATGTATTACAAATTTTATATTTGTTGCAGTTAATCCTCACAATGGCTGATGGACCAAAACAAACAGAAGGATTCGCAAAAAGTAATGTCGTCAAACGAATTGTAACTGGAATCTCATTGATAATTTACATGATCATCGCGATGTACTACGGGGCCCCCTTGATAATATTTACCATTTTATTGATCCAAATGAAATGTTTCGACGAAGTAATTCAGATAGCTTTTAAATTAACTAAAATCCCCAACACCTCGAATTTTCGCAAAATCAGGTGGTATTTGATTTGCACAGTCAACTATTTATTTGCTGGTGAGATACTATCGAAACGAATGGAGGTTTTTCGAAAAAGATATCAAATCCTTTTCTTCTTCAATCATCATAGGTTCACATCCTTCTGTTTGTACTTCTTCGGCATGTTGTGGTTCTTAACGTTGATGAAGAAGGGAATAATGAGACAGCAGTTCAGTTTGATGTTTTGGACCCACTTTTTGCTCATCATAATCGCTTGGCCATCATACTTGGCCATGCAAAATGTGTTCGAAGGAATAATTTGGGTAATGCTGCCACTTGGAGTCGTGATCATCAACGACGTATTTTCCTATGCCTTCGGAAGGACGTTCGGGAAAACACCCTTAACCAATCTGTCTCCCAAGAAAACCTGGGAAGGTTTGATATTGGGAGGCATTTCGACTTTATTCCTTGGACCTGTGCTAGGGTATCTTTTTTCTTTGTCCGATCATCTTGCTTGCCCCATAGAATACAAAGAAGTTAGTAATGAAATTATCCTCCATACTCATTGTGGTTCATCGAGTTATCTATTTCAAGTGCATAGCTACGAAATTGGAAATACAGGGTACTTGGTTAGCGTGAATCCACTAATTATGCACAGCATCGTATTTTCCTTGTTTGGTAGCGTCATAGGACCTTTTGGAGGCTTCTTTGCGTCGGGTTTTAAAAGAGCCGTTGGTGTGAAAGATTTCGGCGATTTGATACCCGGACATGGTGGATTATTGGACAGATTTGATTGTCAGTTTTTGATGGCGATCTTTGCTAAGGCCTACATTTGTACGTTCATAAGGACTGACAATGTTGAAAAAGTTTTCCACAAGATTTTATCGTTGGATACACAGAAGCAATTGGAATTTTTTTACTTATTGCAGCATTCATTAAAAGAAAATAATTATACTGATAATCTCATGTAGTTGTAAATGTTAATTAATGTATTATGTACTTTTATAGTAAAATAATAATTAAAAAATTGGTATGTTTATTTAGTACCTAATAATTTTTTCCACCAATATTGCCAGTTCATGAAGTAATTGAATAAAATAGAATAAAAATGTACTTTTCGTCTGGTTAGGATTTCAGGATATCTAAAATAATTTACTTTATTTAACACTCTATCACTATTTAACCAGGTCACTTTAATTATTAAGTAAGTAGATATTTTTTAAAATTTTAGCATCTCCAGACTATTTTTCAAAATATATGTTCTAATATAATTTGATCTGAAACATATTTAAAAAAGTGTCCGTCAAAATGCAGTAACTTATGGTGGCGCTGATGTAACCAAGGGATGGATTTTAAACGGCAAGCCAAAATTTTTTAGAATATCTCAAGGAAGAAAATATGTATTTTGCTTAAGACTGGTAGACAAACCGGTGACAACAATGTTTTTTTAATTTAATAGTTCACATTATACCCGCTTTCTACACCAGCGCCATTCTGGTCACTTTTTGAACTTGGTATTTTTATATAAGTTTGTCATCCTTGTCTCTGCCTTTAATAAAATTCGTAAAGTTGGTCTATTTTGTGGTGTTTTGACTTCAAACCTATGTCAAGCCTCTAACTTAAAACGCAGTACTGTCAAATATTAGTTAACTTTATTTATTTTAAATGAAACTAAAAATAATTCTAAATTTGGTGGGATAAATTTTCCCATGTCTTCGGCAATTTATGCTGATAATAATATTTAGATCATCACTTATTTATTGCTCATTGAATACTTTAGAAGATAAATATTTATTTAAGAGTCGATTAAAATTTTATGGTAGGTTTATATACAGAGTAAAACTGATTTCGAACGTATAGCGTATATTTTCATTGGCATTTATAAGTTGTTATGTTAATAGTCTAGGAAAAAACTTCGGCCATATTTTAACGTGAAATAAAATGTTTTTAATATAGTTTATGATAAATCCAATAGTTTCGGTTTCAATTCCTGAATAATATGTGTGTTGTGCTGCTAAAATGCTGGATTTTCATCTATGCTGCGGTAATTTTAGGAACTAACATGGAGATATAATCCAATTGACTTTCACAGTGGTACTGCTCATTCAGCCGAGTTTCCCAAATTTCCAAGTTGTTATTGTTATTGCATGGGAAGTCCACGTTAAATTTATTCCATATCAGCTGTATCCTCAACAACTCATATAGCTTTTGAACATTTTGGTTTAGAAAAATTAAGTTTCCACAGTAGCCTTTACTAGTATCAGTAAACATTTTAGTCATAGAATTTCTTGAAGATTTATTTCTTAATATCAACAAGAAAAATTATCTGTAGCAAAAGATGTTCAAAATAGCCAATAGAAATTAAAAATCAAATAGTTAATTCTTGCTTTCTGAATAACCTGGTAACGAAATTACGAAAACTATGCTACTGAAACTGGCTACGGAAGTGGAAAATGAAATAAACCTAAACAATTATATTTATAAGGCTTCAAAGGAAACCAAAAAGAATAATGGAAAACAAATACTTAATGAAAAAAAAACTTATTAGTTAATAACAAAATAGACAGATCAAAAGAATACCAATAACAATGAAGATAAATTATTATGAAAAACAGAGAACAGGACAGATTTACCAGTCAAATTATAATACATGATGTTTCTAAAATAGGCTTATTTGTTTCTAATCATAATGCTTGTTACAACTACTGAAAGAACTACCACTAAGATTTGCTCAAATGGACTAAATTTTATATATAATGTTTGTTTAAGCAAAAAATCCTTATATTCTCAAACCAAGATAAGCAAAAGTTACATAGTTATGTAACGGGAAGTAGATCTGTAGGGATTTCTTAAGCATTCGATAAGCGTAAGCTAATTATACCTCACACTTGATTGATTGGTGACAAATCTGCGGAGCAAAAAGGCCATGAACGTTCTTTTTGGATTTCTTCTTTTTATCTTTCAGGCGGTTTCAACTGCTTCACTAACAACAGTTACTTGACCAACTTCCGAAAGTACTTTTGAAATAACTTCTTACATGTCATTCTGGACTTCAGTTTCTTCTATAACTACTTTTGGTTCTTTACCTTCATCATAATTTTTTCTTCTCAAGTAACCTCTTTTTCAACAACTACAGTTAGAACTTCTTCAAAAATTGGAGAATCTTTAGTATCTTCACTGTCGTTATTTTTATTTTCGAGATTGTCGGTTTCGTTCTTTTCAACAATAACCACGTCAATCAAACAGTTGACATTGTAACTTTTAAATTGAACATCATCGACTTCATCTTCAGGGAAGTTGTCTAGTTCTTTATTAGTTTCTTCCGTTTCTGGACCGAAATCCACTAGTTTGGTGATGGAACAATTGTAGTAAGACTTTCCTGAGGTAGAACTGCTTCAGCTTCAGTCGTATGAAATTTTTGGTTTGTTTGATAACAACATCTTCGTTGAATTTTCCGTTTTAGTTTGTTTTCGGGGTATCAGAATAGTATTATAAGTTACCTCTACAGTCACGCTACTGTCAACGTTTTTATTTCTGTTATCGTAAGATGAATAGTTTGGCTTCCATTTATAGTTTTTGAGGTATGATTGTGTCCAGGTCGGTTTGGTTTTCTCTGGACTCTTCTGATCAGACTTGGTGGACCAGTCTTAACATCTGATAACTTGTTTGTTTGTTTGTTTGTTTGTTTGTTTGGAACTGCTCCAATTTGTTTGTACGGTGATTCATTTTGCCTCAAAGGAGATTGAGTTATCCTCGAAAGGAGAGTTTGTGTGACTGACTTGTATATAGTTTTCTCTACAAACTGAATTATTTGTGTTGGTCACTTCAGTATCTCGTAGGTTCTTTTATAACGACTGCAGTAACATTTGTTATATAAACAAGCATGTTCTTTTATACACCGTAAGCTAAAAAACTGAATTATTTTTCGTTAAAAATAGAACAAAAACGAGGTTGATTGACATACATTGTATAAGAAAATTCTGAGTTCCAATTAAACCACAACGAATTTAGAATCGTCTAAAGTAATAATTCCCCATGATCGGTGTGTGTTCTTTCATTTCAATACCAGATTTAATTGCGACTAAACGTTTTTGTGAGATACGATACTTCGAAGATGCACACGGGAACCACGGCAAAACAGAAAGAACAAGAGAGATCTCTGAAGCATGAGAGTAATATAATTATTCATTATCCCCATTCTGACGATACCACCGTCCGTTAAGTTTTGCTTTAATTTGTTTTCTTACCAGATAATTCACTCTATATGTCCCAGCATGTCCATTAAAAATCAATGAGTATCAATCAAGATAGCGGTGACTACCACGATTCATTAATCCAAATCCGAAAAGTTCTGTGTCTGTCTTCGACTCTTCATATAATCCATCTCGCTTTGGTCGTACTTACTTAGTTACAACACCCCATGCAGTAAGGTAGATTCTTTCTTTGTCATTGCGTTTAAAATCCCGTCGTTAACATTGTGGGAAACGTCTATATTTATGGGGCTGTTAACGACTCCAGTGTTTTTAATGACAAAAATATTTATACAACATGTTAGTATACTCGTACTTATTTACGTTTTTCAGATTGTAAAAAAATTACGAAATCTTCCTTGTCTCAAAAAAGATACTGTCGTTAGCAGTAATACATTACAGGATTTAATTTGGCAGAGTTAAGACGAACTTAATTCGACAAAATCAACAATGTAGATTCCTATGAGACACAGTTATTTCACGACTCACTGATAAGTCTAAGTCTCCTCTTAAAACCCGCGTACGTTTCTTAGGAAAATTATTAATCACTAATGGAACTACTAACATTTTTTACAAAAACAACATATTTCCAACTAAATGATTGCTTCTACCAACAAGATTTTGACATGGCTATGAGTTCCTACCTGTCGCCTGTTTCAAGCAACATTTTTGTGGAAAAAAATGAGGAACAACTTTTTTAAATTATTAATTAATAAACCTTTAGTTTGTTGGAGTTATTTTGACGACATATTCGTTATTTAAGAACATAATCTTGAAAACTTACGTGAATTAGTAAACGATATAAGCAACAAAGAACAAACTATGTTGTTTACATTAGAACTTGCACAGGATAACATATTATTCTGTTCAGACATTTTACTAACAAAACCACAATCGATATTTCAACCAGGGATTTACAGACAACCGACTCACACTAACAGGTATGTCTACACATGGAATGTTCACAACTATTAAAGCTTATCCATACCAAATGCCAAGTGGTAAATGTGGCGATACATGGAAAGGTCACAGCTTCAGCTAGAAACATTGAAGAAGTAGGGTAAGTAAGTGGGGCACTAAAATTTACAACCTTATATTGACAATTTCTGATCAACAGAATTACCAATTTATCTAGAAGATTTGTCCATAAAAATTTGCTCCACTATACGAATCATATATGCACCAAACTCATTTTGGTTCTTTTTTAACATGGTTCACTTAGCCGGTGAGGTACCTTATTAGTTTTTCAGAATAAAATACTGATAATTCGAGAATTAAATTTGTTACTGGTGGATAGTATTCAGCTTTTTCGTTGTGTGCAAGATCCCCGAACCAGCTTCCTATAGATTTTTCTCTATAACAAACAGTTTCTAAATTAAATTATTTTTCTTGACTAATTTAAAAGGATAGCTAGCAAAACTGAAAGCTTGATAAACCATTACAAGTTCAAAGTATTTTGACATTTAAGAGTAAAGAAACACGACCGTATTCAAATTGATATTCGAAAACGACACGTGTTACTATTTGAAAGAATGCATTTAGAGGTTTTTGAAGATGCTCTTTTTACTAATACAATGTCACCTGTCGGTCACTTCCGCTTATAATGGAAGTTGACTAGAACTTCACTATTTTCAATAAAATTACATATATTAGGATAGAGTCGCATAAATGTCAAAAATTTAAGGTAAGTTTTATAACCACTTAGTACTTCTACGAGTAATGGTTTTTGAGATAATTTTATTTAGAGGGAATACATCATTCACACGTTAAGTGCCACCCTATTAAAAAAATAGTCCTGTCCCTGGGGGCACTGTGTAAACTTAGTAAAAACGTATGCAAAATGCTCTTTTTAACTGTTTTTATATAATTTATGTATTACTATTTTTGGTTTTCGTAAAATACTTCTTGTATTCAAATGGAAACGGGTAGGTATTTTCATGAATTAACGTTTCTGGCCACTTATATCGATTTGATAATAAGAAAAGGAGATGTTCGGCTTACTATGAAAGACTAAGAAACAGTCATGATTGGAAAGATGTCTAAACTAAATCTTCACAAACTCGTTACAAATAGTGCTTGTGAAAAATTTTATTGTTTGGAATGTTTTTTTGCTACCCATTAATCAGAATATAAGGTATTTTTATCAATAAATTATTATTATATTATCCCAAAAAAAATTCTCAGGCCAAATCAAATTTTGGATCTATCTAGTCGTTTGTATTCGTTTGGATACAGGTGGCCCAAATGATCAAAGTTACTTGTATCCAAAAGGATACAAATGGTGCTTAACGTGTTAATGCAGGTCATACATTCCAAAATACAATGACGTAGAATTTTGGAACTATAGTTGAGACTTGAGGCTCATATCATACTTAAATTTAACTTATAAATTTATAGAGAGTATATACCCCATTTTGAAGCAAAAGCTGTCTACTTAGATAACTATTATAATTCCACAAATGCTTGTGTTTTAATTAAAAGCTAAGTTACATGTTACTTTACACTTACATCTAATTTAAGAACTAAGTTACACATTAGGATTAATACCTGAATTTTAACCAAATAGTTACAATTATTTTAATTTTCTTGGAATTTATGTCCATTATTAAGAAAGAAAAACAGAGACAGGAAGTGTATTTCGCAAACAGCTTACATTTCCATCGTTCAGCCTAAGATGACTGCCACTCTTTTCTTAACCGACTTCCAAAAAGGAGGAGGTTATCAGTTTGTCCGCACATCAGAAGCAAGTTGACTGAAATATAAGGTGGAGCGGAATTATGGTAATACAGGGTGGTTAAATAAATGTATGTTATATAGTGTGGAATATAGGTAGTTGCTTATACTTGTCCTATGGGGCCAAGCAAAATCATAGGTATACAGGGTGATTTATACAATTGAAAAATAGAAACAGTCAATAGAGTAGAGAGGGTTAATACTTATACAGGGCGGTTGCAACATCATGTAGACTTGAATTATAGTTGTACAAGTGATTCAGAAAATGATGAATAATTTATATTGGGTGAGCAATACACAGAAACTTATACAGGATGGTTGCAATATAGGGTAAATTAGAGTTAAACTTATAGCAAGTAGTCCAAATAATTAACAAATGAAAAATTAAAAAAATATCTTGAAAATATAGAGAAAAATTGTAATTAGAGAGACACACAGAGAGAGAGAGAGGGGGGGTAGAGATAAGTATACGCTAAGATAATCAACAGAATTGTACCTTAAATAAAAAAAAACAATAAATGTCAGAAATTAGTTATAGGTTTCTAAACGGTTTTTGTTTTCCGCCAGTTGGTTCTTATTTAAATATAAATTATTTTCAGAACCTAGTCGTCGCACACATACAAAGTATTTATGAAACTTACTTTATGTTTTTGAGTTTTATACTAATTATTCCTAAAAAATATACCATTCATTGCGTTTAAAGTGGCAAAGTTACAATCAATTTCTAATATAATTTTAAAAATCCTCCAAATCAAATTATGAAATCATACAAAGATGATTACTATATCAAACAATATTCATACATATATTTTATATCTAATAATAGTAAAAATTAGACATGCGTAAAGGCACAAAGTAACTAAAGAAGCTCTTTTTTAACACCATTGAAGTACCATAAAACGGCAAATATACATGTCAGTTCCACGCGGCACAAAGTGAAGGGGATGAAAAAAAAAGAAGGTATAAGTAGGCATCTCTGTGCGATAAGGCTTTATTTATTTAGAGCTGCCTAACGATACTTAGAGCTCTTACATTACTGAAGGGTGGGTTACATAGTGTGCTCCCAGCGTTGTTGTCAATGCGGAAAAAAGTGTAATTAGACAGGGCCACTTGCTTTGTCGGTTGTCTTTCTCATTTCTAATATGATAACGATGATGATCCCTGCTGGGATTTTTGTTTTGTGTTGTTGCCATTGTCTCGTTGAGTTGGTCTTTGATTTTGTTTTCAGATTCATTAACGATGAGTATTTCAATATACACGGTAAAGATTTCATTGAGACGGTTGTAGGGAATGACTAAATTGGTTAAGTTGTGTGGAAGCATTTCTGAAAAAAGTATTGTCAACAAAGTAAACCAATTTCGAGATATATATATTTTTCGATTAATTTTCATTTATGTGTAACATTATCTCAAACAATTTTAAAACAGTTAAAAATTCTTTCTCGTTTAGGTTTGAGATTTTCACTAAGACGTGTCGTACATACGTTTTGCATTTTTAGCCTACCTTTTCAAGTTATTTACGAAAAATCTTAACACTGGATGCCCGAAAACCTTTATAAACACAACTCTAAATTACAAAGTTCTGCCTCGGTTTCGTAATTATTTTGATAGATATAGTTTTAGGGTAGCTCTATAGATACAATTCCAGAGGAGGCAGTTCCAGTGATCTTATGGGAGAGGAAACAGTTGAATGTGTACCTACACATCTACTAGAAAACTCTTTAAACGTTTCTTTGAACATGGGCGGAAGCTCCATATTGTTAAAACCAAAAGTAGTTGATATCTGCTAGTGGTAAGATATTGTCGTACCGTTTCCAAGTTAGCCTGCAGTAGATTACGATGAACCTTTCAAGTTAGTGTTTTGTGATAAAGGAATGACTTATAATTTACCCAAAATTCTGCCAAAGTGTTGTTAGGGCCTAGACCAATAATGGACATTCCTTCTATTAATGATTCTGTTGTTGGTCATCATACTTTTCTAACAAAATACAATTTTACTGACAAATTAGGCATTGCTTTGACATACCTTAGTGTACCTTCAATGAAATGTCATTTTTTAATCATTATCAGTTCTAAATTTGTAGAGGTGATTTTTCTTTAGTAGTTTTAGACGAAACAGGAAACAAATTTAAATCAATACAAGTGATATTAAATTTAGAAGAAAAAAGAACACTATTGAAAAAAAAAAACTAAATGTCAGTTAGTTTTGATATTACACTATTCTTTGAAGTTTTAAGCCAGATTACCATTTTGTTTTACTAGGCCAAGTACAGTTTTCATTTTTTTTTTTCAGTTCTTCTCGATGAGTATTATGCATTTTTTGTCAACAGCGAAGTAAGTCAAAGATGGTTTTCTTAATACAAAACATATACAAGTGGCTAAAAGCTGAGTTATGTAGATTGAAGTAAGTATATCTAGAAAACAATATGAGCAAGTAAGGTCATAATGTGCATTACTGCAATAGTTAACGGTTTTTGATTTCATCTTTATCTATTTACTAAGTTTTCTCATTTTCCAAGAAATGTACTTTATGGAATTGTGACAGAACACGTAAATTTTCTAAGTAGATCACTAGCAGGGTGCCGCAAAATATTAAATAAGCCAAAAAAAAATTAAATGTAACTACTGATTTCACTTCCTTGAAAAATATTCTGATTATTGAACTGTGATTCTGTGGCCTAACGCACGAATTTAATTAAACTGCACCGTGCATTTTGAAACAAAAGGCATGCTAAGAAACGTTGATTGCCTACATTTAGCATTTTGAAAGAGACAAACCACTAGACACTACAAATCGAGAACTATGTTGTGTATAACACCGTTTTCATTACATTAGCCTTCAAAAACCTCAGAATCGTTTGAACGAACAACAAAATACCATTTCTAGATGAGACCTGTCATCAGTTGCACTACTCCCTAAACATCGAAATTCATTTATGTACTTGAAACGTGTTATTAAAAAGGCTTTGAAACGCAGCGAAATAGTAAATATATATTATACGTTTGAAATAAATAAATAAATTTTCTTGCAACAAATATCTAAAAAGTAAAAAGTATTTATATTCCGGGTTTGTTAGGTTTAAAATTTCAAACCACTTGACGAATTCTCGTCCTTAGGTGCCACTTTTACCACTAGTCCACTCAAACACAAAAAAAAATCATGAAAATGGGTCCAGTCGTTTGTATGTTCAAAAAATATATACCTATTCCTAAGATCCGATCGTAGTCCCATCTACTGGGCCAAATTGTGAAACTGAACCATCTAGAAAGGTACTCAAATACACAGAAAATTTCATTACAATCGGTCCAGCCATTTAGGAGTTCAAAAAGTTTTCCCAGAACCCAATTCCTGTGCCACCTGTCTGATCCAACTGTAAATCTAAACCATCTAGGGACCCACTCAAACACAGACACAAATAATTTTATCAAAATGGAATCAATTTTAATTTTTTTTAATAAGATCCTTTTGTCAAGTAGGAAATTAGCTGAGGATTCTCAAATGGATGAACAAATCTTCACAAATTATAACGTCAGCTCTCAAAGACAAAAAACGGCAACAAAATCAGTCCATTCGTTTAGGAGTTACGATGAGACAGATCCACAGATACACTGGAATGGTTCTAAAACTGTTGAACGAATCATAGATGCAAAAGATAGATTACACTTATTACACAAATTCGCTATTGAAGTAAGTGAAGCAATTGGTATTCGTAAAAAATCACATTTACATGTTGTTGAAAATGCTGCGTTTGTAATTCTATTATTTTGAAAACCCTTCCCTAAACAAACACCCAATTCAAATGTTAAACAATAATGGATAGTTTCTAAATCACTGCATTGTTCTGTGTTTAAATCATTTTTTTGAGTTTTTTAGGAATAACACCATATAAACTTGAAAGTCCAAACGTTTCAAGGTCTAAATCAGACCCATTTTCAATGGTAATTAACTTAACACAAGTGAACAAGAAAATTAAAAATTAACAAGATTCGTAATGTCAAATTGTGATTTACTAAATTTATCATTACGAATCCTGTTAAACAATACCGACAACAAAATCTGAGGAATGTAAAAATTGTGTTTAATAAGGTAAGTAAGTAAACTAATAGTAATAGAATTGTGTAATGAATTTACTATCATTTTGGTTAATCTATAGTAACAAAATTATAAGTGCTAATTAATATGAAACCTTAAATTTTTATATTTGTACAATTCTAAGCTCGGCGCCTTCACCATATCCTAAGAATGTTAAGATTTTAACATTTGATAATTTTTAAAACAACTGACAATTCAGTGAGGTTAATTAATATAAAACTTTCTTAGTTTAATTATGTAGTTAATTTTGAACAAGGCTGGAAAGCTTGTGAAAATTATCTTCAATTTATTTACATGATAATTTTGACGACTTTTTTTAGTCGGATGTGGTATGAATAGTTATTTATCAAAAATCATAATCAATATATATGTTTGAACAAAAAAAAACGTTCAAAATATCTTTTGACCACAAAAAAAATTAATAAATATTTGATAACATCTTCAAATAGTAATTCATTTTTTTTAAATCATGTAGTAATTCGAAATATATGAGTGTAGTATAGAGCAGTTTAAAAAATATGTATTTTACCTGATTTCGATATGTTTTTAATACAGGGTGTCTCACAAATTCCAAGCACTCCCCTTTCCATTAAGTCCAGCGTGAATAACGTTCTCGGAAATCGCTATATCCCCGCCCACAACATAACAAACCGTCCGAAAATTCTCCTCAGCCCCCTCGCCCCGATCCTTTGGTCCATGTGAAAAACAATCAAATCACAAGAGAGGATACGACCCCTTCCCATTGTTCACAGTCGCGCGTATTTCCCGTCTCTCTCCAGCACACTCCTCCCTTTTTTTCGTCAAACCGACGCAACGTACGTCTTTGATCGAATGCACGCTAAACTGACACTCCAAACCAAGATAACAACTACTAACTATACTCTCCAGTTCTCTCTGTATACATAATACTTTAGTTTCCTTTCAATCTGTGTGTTCCGTTCCGTCTTTCAAATGTTCCATCGTCAACCGTGTATGGTGTTGAACAAATGACTGATGCTGATCCTCCGGTAAAACGGCCGGCGCTTACTGCGATTCTATTATCAAACGCTTTGTCGCTATCGTTTGTATGTGCCGCCACCGTCGTCCTCGTCGTTCTCGACAGCTGAAGATCGTCCATCGTTTCGTAAGGGCCGACTCCGGTGGTGCTGTTTCGCACATCATACAGCATCGCGACGCCAACGTCAATTTCTTCCGGTGTTCGCTAGGCGGTCAATGCCGATGTT
The DNA here is from genome assembly GCA_034190945.1 of Octodonta nipae. Classification (NCBI taxonomy): domain Eukaryota; kingdom Metazoa; phylum Arthropoda; class Insecta; order Coleoptera; family Chrysomelidae; genus Octodonta; species Octodonta nipae. Next base: position 113,064,063 of record CM067221.1, on the reverse strand, counting down.
CATTTGGTTTTCGGGAACCCCATAAGCTACCAGATTGGAGTTGAACGTTGTTTGCATGACATTCGAACGCAAAGATTTTACTTTCACTGTAACAAATAAAGTAATTTGAAAAAAAACTGTTTGAAGGGGGTTTGAATACGTGATCGCGTACAAAAATGTGATTTCTTGATAAACATTTGTGATGCCCGAACCATGGTGTTTCATTTTCTACAGACAGTGTTTCTGTTTGTGATTTTCTCTGTGCTGTTAGTACGGTAAGGTATTTTTTTATCTCGATAATTCACATCATTATAGAAAAAACATTTTTACCTATGTTCAAAAGAGTTTTAATTTTTAGTCATCTATTTAGCGCAATTTGTTATCTTTTTTTATCACGATTTAAACCAAATTTTTTACTAAATATACTCGTTATTGACAGCATTCTATTTTATAAAATATGAAAGAATTTAGTGCTATATTTGGTAGAGCTTTTTTATGTTATGTATTTAGCGTCTATTTTTTGTTTCACGATTAATACAGAATTTTTAATCGAAAATTATACATTCCATTGTTAAAAAACACAGCTCTTCGTTATATAAAAATACTAAGAAATTGTTCCTATATTTAACGCAACTTTATTTTATTAATAAATGGTCTGGAGGGAATAGGTCCAAAAACTCACAAATCTTTAAAATTGTCTTTTTATTCTCAAAAAATGTTCTTGTTGTTTTATTATAAACGTATATAATTTGAATATTTAATAAACTTAGAATACTTAAGGCTAGGGGGACGATCCTCCAACTTTCCTTCTTATTGAATAGTTATAATAAAAATAATTTGGATAATTGATTTGTGATCATACATTTTTCTGCACATATATCTTAACTCTGAACATGGGGTACATATTACCCTGAAACTAGTAAGTTTGGCAACAACAAGAACATTTTTTGAGAACAAAAACACAATTTTAAAGTTTTGTGAGTTTTTGGACCCATTATTCCCTCCAGACCATTTATAAATGGACTCACACCTACCAATACTTCCCAGTATTTATTTTATTTTTCCTATTAAGTACTATATTTAACGCATTTTTTAACAGCAATTAGGATTTAGATAAACTTTTCTACAGATAATTTTCTATTTTTATTTTAGAAACACACCATCAGTACGATAAAAATTTAAAGCAATTCTTCCAATATTTACATCTTTAATATTTTTTTATTTCTTTAGTCATTTAAGTGTTTTAAGTTTAAGTCATATTATGATCACGACTGAAACACACTTCTCTATCAAAGGATAATTATTTAACGAAATTTTCTTTGCAGACTCGTAGCTTTTTGTATTAAATTTGCCAACATCTCAAGCTCTAAATGATTCAAAAGGTATTATAAAACAAGTTACCAATCTGTATATTTGAGCCACAAAATAAATTCATAGCTCTATCCATACATCCAAGTAAATTGTGCTCGTTAATTGTACTGAGGTCATTTCGACTTGTAATCTTAACTCAAAATCAATCTGTAATCTCTGTAAAAAAATAAGAAAGTCAGATATTCGTAATAACTAGTTTAAAACTGTAATTGAATACAATTAAAACAAGCCAAGCAAGTAATATCATGAAATTGAACTAATAGTTTTAACAATATATCTAGATGTCTATGTAATAAAAATGTCATTTATCTTTAAAAAAACATTGATTGACAAAATTTAAAGCTGTCTTAAAATTAATTGGAAATCTGTATTCTGAATTCTTTGCTCTAAGAACAAGTTTGAGTATAATATTTTCATTTGGTAATGCGAACAAAATTGTTTGGTAAAGTTCAGTAAATAAACTTGAATTCCATTTTGCTTGATAGTAATATTTTGTAGAAAAGCTCACTGTCTCCATCCAGGACAAATTTTTGAAGGTGTTCTAGACGTAGTTCTCCACATTTCCCTGTCAAATAATTCAACTATGACCTTTTTAAATCCCCTATTTGTGGGTCTTCAAATATAATGTCCTCTAACTTTTCTCGACCTCTTTGATACATTAATTAAACTAAATTTGATGAACAAGGAAGAAATATATGTATACATATCCAGAATTTAGAAATGATTTCGGATTTGTTGAAAGCCATTATTTCTTAAAAAAATGAATGTTGCTATTAAACAAAATCAACATTTTGTAATTCATAGTTGTACAACCCACCAAAGAGGTTATGACATTCCAACAATGTTAATGGTTTTTTATCTTCTATATAGCAATATTTTCCAGCTGTCAAGTCTGTATCAAATGGACTACTCAGTCAAAAGATATAGAAGGTTTCTCATTCTCAACATAAGAAAGTTTAGAGCAATCTTTAACAACATCTATTCCTTCTGATTATAGAGATGTGAGAACGCAGTCTGCAAAAACTCAACATCAATACATCACATAAAAATAACTTGCTGCGAAAAAGAAGCTTCCAAGGCCTTGTTTCCATGAACGATAAGAAATCATTGCAAGTCTGTAACTGATTAATTCTATATAGTTCTACAGACTATGCTCCAAAATTTGGATCTTCAATGGAATTTATACTTAATAGCAATTCTTCATTATATTTTTCTTTTTCGGAATTTAAACTTTCAGCTGGGGATGTGACCCCAGTGAATTTTGTGATACAGAAAATTGATGGAGTAGCCCTTTAGTTCCCATCATACCACTTGAATTTAAATGCCATATATCGTGACTGAGAACTGCAATATTTGTCCTGATCAACAATTTGGCAACCGAAATAAAGGGAGAACTATTCCTTTTTGACATTTCCTTGATCAATTGTTTAGATGGTGTTTACAATTTTGGAGCGCTTGAAGAAACTTGTCTTTACAAAATTAAACAACAAAAAAACGGCAATACATACTTTTAACAAAATTAATCTTGAACAACGGAATCAACTGCAAGATACGATTAAATCAACAACAATTACCAAACCTGTTTTATTGGTTGATGCTGGATTACAGAATATTTACCTATAAATTCCACCATAATATCAATAATGATAACAGAAACAGCTTTAATGTTTATTATATTTTGTTTTAGCTATTATTTTTAAGGTTTTCTTTCACATATTGCGACTTAGGCTTACATTCGATGTCGTGGTGTATTTAGACTTTATACAGTTTATTAGATATCATTTTTTATTTTAATTATATCCCAGGAGTGAACTGGAATAAAATGACAGTGACGAAATGAGTGACGGACGTAATGCCCGATAATTGTTGTATATAAGGACAGTCTGTCCTTGTCTTTACAGCTGGGCAACCGCTTGCCTTAGTCGGTCGTCGTTTTTGGCATTGTAATAAAAGATCAATACTTGGTTTAATATTTTATTGTAAAATTCATGAAGGGATTTCCAAAAATATGGCTACTTCATAAATATTATCTAGCCTATTATAGGAATTGAAACAATAACTCTAAATGAATATCAACATTTAGGACTTCCAGGGAAAACTAGCTCACAAGAGACTCCAAATCGTGAGTCGTATACTGTGATCGCTAGGTTAGAAGCAGAATCCTTAGGTTTACTAAAAACTATCAAAGCGATTACGATATACGGATTTTTCGATATTTTACAGTTTGTTAGACGGTTTCGAGTCTCTATTCGAGATTTCAGTCAATTGAGGAACACGCAGCTGATAAAAGTGATCGACTTAAAACAATATATTGTCTTGCGTTCAATGGAATGTAAAATTTCGAAACAAGAATTATTATAGGAGTGCATATTCGTAAAATATTTATCTGTCGTTTCCAAAAATACCCTAATTTTAACATGTTGAAATCCATTTCATTGTATGATCCGATTACTAATAAAACCTGTGTACTCTATAATATTAGACATTTACATTATTATCTCTAATTATATGAGTTTTACTACACCTGTTTCTTTCACTTATTTCACTTTTCCTCTTCTCAATAGTTTCTAATTTAATACGTTAACTGTTCTTCGTATAATCTAGACAATAAATAATTTGTATCCTCTGATAAAGCAAAAGTCTTCATCATTGCTTTAAACCTTGTTGAAAATTCCATCCAATGTTATTGTAATTCCCCTGATCGTTTTGCCGAGATATCAACGAACGGAAGAAATTATATAAGATTATAAATTGAATTGATTAAAACTGATGAGAACCCAAGTGACTACGTCTCAATCGATATCGTCGTGCTCCTCAAGAAAGGACGAGACTCGTTTTAATCTGCTGAGTTAAGCAAAGACAAAGGGTTGTGAACAAATAATATCTTATTTGACTTGGCAGAATCAAACCGTGGGACGGAACGGTTTCATCACGATTACGTATCTCAAAAAGATAGCTAACTGATGGAAAGGTTGATGAGTATTTCAGATAAAGTGCTCTCAAAAAGAGACACACACACCACACAGACAGACGATGCCCAGTGGTTGCGACAATGACAAGACAGCACAACACGATGAAATTTTTGTTCAGCTGAAGCAACATATTCAACTGGAGAGATTTGGATGGAATCGCATTTATAGTATTGACAAAAATGATAATTAACTAGTAATATGTTTTTCTTCAACCATAAGTTTGTTGAATCTTGCAGAAATTTATCATCAAACGGATTTATTTATTTAGTTTATGGCATTTACAAAACATACATAGATATTAAATGTATAAAATCACAATAAAAACAAAAAAACAGTTAGTGTACTAATAAAAGTATAGAAGTATTTATAAATATTATTAATATTACCACAGCTCCATATTTAGTTGGTTAAGACATTGGAGGGCATGGGTTGTTCCTTATAGGAAATCATTAAAAGAACCCAAAAGTGCTCTTTTTGGACATTCACATGACTTGGACGCACCCCCCTTGATCCACTTCTGCCATGACCAATACGAATCATTTTTAACCGAACCCAGTTTTATGGAGCATGCTGAAACCTTATGATGGATTTTTCGGGTCTAACAGGAAGTGCCAGGCTGGACTAACTTTGTTCTGCCAGTTTGATATCCATTCTATATACCCATTCAAGTCATAAGTAATAAGCTGTTAGGCAGTCATAAGTAATAAGCTGTCAGGCAGTTTTAACAGAATTCCTAGATTTCAGTAGGTTGAATCTAATTATGTCTTGATGACCAAGTCCAGGTTTATGCAGATCTTTTTAAATTCTCTTTTTAAATTCTCCAAGTAATAGCATACATACAGTAACGACTTGAAGCAAGCGGTAATTCAGATGTTACAAGTTGAAACACCGATCCTTGAGGAAGACCAGTACTAAGCCACTTTTGTTTGCTCAGCATGATTCCGATGGATTCAGTAAACCAATGATGTTAACTTGTTGACCCTTGTGGCATTTAGAAATGTATACATTAATCCCTCACTCTATACCGGAGAGAAATTAAATTCGTCGGATAGTTATTCTTGTCTACTAGATGATTGTTTTAGCGCTTTGAAATCCTTCTTGATTATGGTAGAATGTCTTTAATCCTTTCTAGCTCTAGATAGACTAAATATAAGACTGGCTATTTGGTCAGCTGTAGCACCTGCCAAGTTCTTAGCACTATAGGAATCCGCCCCCAATTTTTTAAGCAAGCTCCTTGCTTTTCTCCTTGAGTGTCTAAAGTTTAGATTCATAATGGTTTCATACCATTGTTTTTTTTTCGTGCTTTGTCCAAGATGTGTAATAAGGAGCCTGAAATGTTCAATTTACCTTTTTCTATATAGTCTCCATACAGAAGTTGATTAGCTTCACTCCAGCGAGGCATGTATTCTTCTTAAGCCCCGTGGTGTATTTTGTGGCGATGGGAATAATAATTTTCACAAATCGGTGATAGTTGTTTGGGAGAGGAACAATAAATCTGACATTTTTATAAGTTGCAGATGAATAATCTTGCCAGTGAGCTTTCGCGAAGTTCCATCTCAGATGATCGGAAGGACAAATGTTCAAAAGAATATTTACATACTAGGTATGACAAAATAGACACAAAATTTTCAAAGTTTGTAGGCTTCCACAAACCGTGTGAATGGATATATTGAGGTTTCAGGGCTAAATTGCCGCGGTCTATTGAAATTACTTTCCAACGTTTCATCTACAACTGCAATAGACATCATCAGCGCCGCGGATAATACCTAAGAGAAAAGTCTCAATATTCCAATAATACCAAAAATTTCAACATCCTATCCAAACTATTTTATGAGTAAACATTCTAACTAGTGGTCGAAATTCGACCCTGTTTCATGAAATTGTAAAAAGTATATTTTTATAAGAAACAGAGTTGTGGAGAAACCGCAGCAGATGTAATAACCAATTATTGACAAATCTATTGCAATAAAAAATTAATCAAATATCGGTATTCGAAATATTTTTGACAAATGAATGACACCCCAATTTTTGGTTGGATCCGCTCCTGGCAAAATATTAGATATAATAATTGGCAGATTGTTCTTTGCAACCTAAAAGTTTTCCTCATTTGCGGTTTCAATCAAATTCAGGAATATTAAAAAAAAGAGAGGACTAACAACCCTAGGAGAACTTAAATATTTAATACATTCTCTATTGTCCACTGTCTGACAATTTTAGACACAACACCTTGGGGAAGGTTGTAATAATAATATATTAATCAAATAATTAAATTCACATTAAAATTAATATGAAAGTTACTGCAACGCGTCCGAAAAATCAATACTGATCTACTACATTGACAATTTTACCACTAAACCCTAACAACGCTTGTATGCCACTTCCAGAAGTACATGCTCTAAGAATATAACAGCATCTAACGATCGCTCCCTCCATATATAATTACTCAATGTTTTGAGTTTAGACCATCTGGTGGCGGCAGCACTGTCAGTTGTTTGGCGATGATAGTATGGACGTAAATAATAAACTTTTATTATATTTTATTTAATGAATGAACCAATATTATAAATTATTACTAGCATTCTGCACTGAAGATCGTCAGTAACTACTTAACAAACAAAAATGAAGAAAATCGGTTACGAGACACAGGAGAAAATGGGCTTTGCCTGTTAATATATAAATAAAACATACATTTTAAAATATGTACAAACTTTTAACCTCAAAAATGACGGCTATTCGAAAAATCACTTCATAAATATACATGCAAAAAGTTTATCATCTGCTCGGATATATTTCATTCAATAAAATTTCATATTTTCGTGCGTGGTATTTTAATGCGCATTGCTATTTTTTATCTATTCGGGAGTTTCACTATAATTTAGTAATCAAGCTAAAGTTGCTGTTTCTCTTATCCTCCCTGTTCACCAGATTTATGTTAAATTGACCCTAAACAAAACGTGACCGGTAGAAGACACAATCATTTTATATCGAATATATAGCTGTTGCCAGTATATAATGTTTTTACATGATGTTTAAAAATTGGTGTTGACAATCTCTTGTCATCATTCTAATCCAATTTCCTTATAAAATAAAAAAACATATAAACTTTTTTATATTTCTTGGTAATCAAAAGAACAATGTTTTCTATAGAAATAACTACGATATTTTTATTGCTCATTTTAATTAAAGAATAGTACCTTAAGTTATTACTTCTCCATTTTCGATCTTTCTTTTTAATAATAAATAATTCTGTTGACAGCCGTATAGCATTTCTTATATAATATAATAAAACTGTGAATTTGATTGAGCGGATAGTAAAATGTATATTAAAAAATAACTTATTATATTGTAAGATAGATGTACCAGACGAATACAGAAGAAATATACAAAGTCGTTAGTTTATTTGTATACCTTCACCTACTTAAATGAAAATCTTTTCCGATTAATTTTGGCGATTATTTGTACTGGAATTATGAAACGGTTCCTTCATGATGATTATGATGTATTCCCCACGCGAATCAATAAACAAATTTATATTAAGTGAGATGCTTAATACATAAATTCAACAAAGTGTTTTAATGTCGTCTGTGGCATTTTACTGTATTGCTGCGTCATATATCTTACTTGTAGATTTTTGAAACTAATTCAGTTCCAGAAACAGTTTCTTTTGTAAAAAAAGTGGTTACTTTGTGATACTACTGATTATAAAAAAATGAGTTAGTTTAATATCGCTTTTTATTTTTTCTTCAACTATTTATACTCGTTTGAGAATGACATAGTATTTTTCATGTAAAGTAAAAAATAAAAAGTGATATTAAACTAAGTCAATTTTTTATTCATTATCATTGGTTTTTTGTAACAGCTAATCTTGCTTACAAAGCATTAATTTTCTTTTCTTCTTTATTTTACAAATTACACATGTTCTTCATTTACTAATCCAATGAAATATCACAAAGAAAGCTATTTTGTTGGCATATTGTACATTTTTGTTCAAGGAATATTTTTTTAATAACTACAACCTTGGAATTAATTGCACAAAAGATTTCAATGTATCTTTCATTAATACAAGGGCTGCCTCTTATATTTCGGGATTAGAGAACAAAAACAAATATTAATCATCGAAGATCGCTTGATTGTTTTTCAAAATATCTCCCATGAAGATCTATACACTTTTGCATGCGTTTGAACCAATTGTTGAAGCACTTTTTCTACTCTGATTGAGGTATCTCCAAAACATGCATTCTGAACGCAGCAACCACTTCTTCAGGTGTCGAAAAACGTTGACCTCTCAGTTTATTTTTTACGTACGGGAATAAAAGAAGTCATTTGGTGACAAGTCAGGACTATACGGCGGATGACTCATCAAATCGATGTTTTGAGTGGTCAAAAATGCGGTTGTTTGAGCCGATGTGTGAGAGCTTGTATTGTCGTGGTGAAGAGTGATCCGTCTTCGGAGGTTGGTTTTCTTCATTTCTTGGAAGACAACTGGCAAACAAATGGTTGTGTACCACTCAAAATTGACTGTTCTGCGTTGTTCTAGAGGTACGGTTGCGTCATGTCCAGTTTTTCCGAAAAAACAGGCGATCACTATGTCATAAACGTGTTTTGAAGCACCGCCATCGTATTTTTGAGCTTTTCTTTCGACCAATCGACACGAAACTTTTTTTGAATGATTGACAAATTTTGGGGATCTAACGCGAACAAATTTTTCTGAAATTCAAATGTTTATGCAATATTGAATCTATGCTGGTCCCACTAATGTGTAAGGTTGACTCAATCTCACGATAGGTCACATGACAATCTTGCAATATCAGTTCGCGTACAGCATCAATGGTTTCCGGAACAACAACTGTTTTTGGACGACCTTCACGAAATTCGTCTTGGAGTGAACTACCACCTCGATTGAATTCACCATACCATCAATAAACAGTGGTCCTTGATGGAGTTTCATCGCCAAAAATTAAATTAAGTTCATCCATGCACTCTTGCTGACTTAATCCACGTCGAAAGTTGTAAAAAATAATCGCATTAAAATGTTCACGATTTAATTCCATTTTTTGGCCGAGATGAATCCTTTAAGTTACTGTAAACAAACATAGCGCTCGTATGTCAAAACGTTCTGAGTACGTATAACCTCAAAAATGTCAAACTTTACTATAGACTCTCAGTTGTCAGATTGCAACACTAGGATTGTCCAATCCCGAAATATTAAAGGCAGCCCTCGTATTGACAATATTTCTTGCATCGTACATCCAGGTTTTGGATATTAGTAAAAGAAGACCACAAGAGCAAATGATAGTCACTAGTCAATCAAGAGTTATAGTCACGAAGAGCTGGTTTGTAGACAAATGATGGTATGAGCTCTTGATAGACTTAGACATGATCAATTTATCAGGAAATTACATATTTTATTATTCTACGAATGGATATTTGGTGAAATAAAAGATAGGTTCTCAATTCTTGCAATATTTTCTGAAAACATCATTTCCCACAGAATCTTGAAACGGGTAAAAACAAGTAAACTAATAATAACTAAAGATATTTAGTTTATGAAAAAAAAACTATGGTGTTCCACAAGGTACAGTATTGGACCTCTTCTATTTATTCTCTACGTAAGTCACTTATTAAATAGTAGACATAATAATAATTTAATTTGCTGATGATACAACTACCGCATCGATTGTTAAATTCTGGGCAATAGTTGCAACGAAATATATTACTCTCTTAGTGATGTAAGCAGCTGACCTGCTTTAAATAAACTAGCACCAAATCTAGAACATGACATGAAAGAAATTATTGTGCTAGTTTTCCAGGTAACTTAAATATTTCTTTATTATTTATTTTTTTCACATGCTCTTAAAAATTATGAGAACTAACAAAAGTAGAAGTTGTATTACGGCTGCTTCGATAATATAATCAGCTCCAGAATCTTTGCCTGTTAAGGAGCATACTCCAACTAGATGATTCGGCTTTTTCCGGATTTTGACCGCATCATTTTTTCGTCTGGCGGTAACGACATTCGTTAAGTCTTTTTCTCACAATATGGTATATTCAACGGACTCACGAAATTTTCCGGTAAAATAATACGGAGATTTGACCACGACAGAAGAGCTGTCGAGAGAATTTGGTGGCCCGTTTCGTGATGATGTTCAGCTACCGAGGAGTTTGACAGGAGGCCCGTTCTCAAACAACATTTGTGCTCACACAGATGGGTGTTTATAGATCGATCTGTTTCAACCACAGCCACTCTCCTTTGGAGAAGGTAACACTTCTGAGATTTTTGGTAGTGGTAGTCTACTGTTTTCACCTCGTGCTTATGGTGAAGCTTCCCAATCCTATCCATAACCTTGCTGATATATGGCAAATATACTACTGATTTGCTAGGAGTCAATTATTTCTTAGGAAGGGGATTTTAGTGACGAGAAATGGAATTGCGAATCTCTCGTTTACTGAAGCCGTTGTTTAGTAGGCTACCCTCTACCCAAGCTCAGGTCCAAATTCAGAACAAGCAGAATCAGCTATGGCTCTGCCGCGAAAATCTACGTTCTCATACTCCAACTGTTTAAAACTCTTGGAAATTGATTAGAGCAAACTAATAAAAATTGCACATTCAACATTCAAAACATTCCTTTAAAGTTGGATCAACTGTTCTTAATTAAACTACCGGAATAATATTAGAGGATAAAGAAAGAAAAATGCCTCGTTTCATACAGTATTACTAGAAATAAGAAATCTAGAACAGTAAGTATCAAAACAATGCCAGCTTAAAATTAACACTTTGTTGTTTTAGTTGATTCTAGATATCCTCTTTTATCAATAGAAGAAGATTAATACATAAACTTCTTGTTGCAGGAAAATCGAATCCAAGATATCTTCAATGGCAAACCATCAACAGATTTTTTACTCTAGTATGGACACAACCATTTGCAGAACGATACCTGGTTTGACAAAATTTCAAAAGAAAATATGCTACGAACAACCGGATGCTATCTTCGCTGCGATGCAAGGTTTACAGCAAGCTGTTCAAGAGTGCCAATTCCAGTTCCGAGATTACAGGTGGAACTGTTCCTCTTTGGCCACTCGAACGCACAATCCTTACAACAGTGCCATTTTAAAGAAAGGTAAGTCTTTTGAAAACACAGTAGTTCTGTACATATCTTTGGTAATCATTTACCAAGACATCTAGATGTAAAAAAAATAATTTGAATATCCATACTGCCCATAGAAGCTTGTATGTACTAATCAGAATTTTCATTCTCAAAAACGTAGAGTGTCAAAATTAGGCTTAAGAGCAACAAATCTCTTGTAAAAGGAGAAAGGTTGAAATACTTAGAGCAAAAAACGTCGTATCATCTAGTACTAAGCCTTATGCGAATACAAATAAAAAAGTTTTACTAATGTAATTAGTTTACAAGATTTTTGTCTCACTTTTTAATGTTTAAGGAGTCTTAAATCAATGAAAATATCAACACTGTCTTTTCAACCAGGAAACATACATCTGACTTGTCTGTCTATTTTGTTCTTCTTCTTATGTTGTATCTTCCTTCGCTATTATGAATGCTAGGTATATAAAATTATCCATCATCCTTACTTGATGACTATTCTCCAGTTTTATAGTACGTGTTTTTTCTTATGTTGCCACTAAGTACTTGGTCTTCTCTAAATTGATTTCTAGGTCATTTATTGCATATTCATTCCCTAGTTTTCTATATACATAGCTCAGATCTTCTGTATTCTAGTTAGTGTTACTTGATCAGCTGCATTTCTGAAGATAGAAATATCTTGAAATGCTTAGGTGCGGTAGAGAATCCTTAGTAGGGCTTACAGATATTCTGTTGCTTTTGTACAGCTCTTGTGAGGGTACACGATATTCCAGTTGATTCCGCATACTGCCAAATATCAGTATTGCTTGGGTTTTTGCTATATTCTTCTTCTATAAGCTGTGGAATTGTAAGAATATGGTTTACTTAGCATATTTCTGCTGTGAATCCAATTGGTTTTGTTCATTTTGGTGGCTACAATCTCTACCTGTTTAGTTTTATAACCTGCTCCTACTATCTGTTACTTTGATACTTCTGTAGCTTTTTAGTATCGTTTTTATTCATATGGACGATTGTTTGGGAGATGGTTCCCATTTATTGCCACAGTGATGAAGCTCTGATCAGCTCTGACTTGGATTTTTCGTTGTCTTTGTGGTCAGTTTTCTGTGTTGATCCTACTGTGGTGTAGTGGAATTATTTCTAATACATGGCCCAGGAGCGGATCCAGAGACCAGCTTAAGAGGGGGAGGGGGGGACCGATGTCCTGCGTTAGATAGTGCAATCTTATACGAAATTAATCTACTAGATGAGAACTAAAAATAGTGAATGTTCCCTTTTAACGTGCAGAAATTACTTTATCTTGAGCTGTTAGATATATGATTTTTCTGAAGTCAGTTTTGACCCTACTGGCCTTGAGAGGCTAAGAGAAGATAATCGCCCCCATCTCTCCCTCTGTATTGGCCCCTAAAATGGCCCATTTCAGTTTTTTAATGTTAAAATATATGAAGTTCCTATAGTGTTCTTTCTTAATTTCTTGAAGAATCAAAATGAGTTTTACAAGTTCGCTTCCATCGTATGATTTGTTTTTGTATTTCACTTTTATCCTGTTAATTATAAAAACACATTACGAATTAGATGAAATGGTTGACCTTATAAGGTCTAAACTAATGATTGGTTGAACTTAAATAACAACTTTAGTTTAACAAATTCTGCAATTCTAATAAATGTACAACCTTTTAACGTATCGAAATTGAGTTGCATTTTAAAAATCAATATTTAGTAAACAAATGAAAATTACTTTAGTATTTTATCCTACTACGAATAAATCAACAACTTCTTTTGACATAAAATACGAATGGCTAATTATTCGGTGCAACTTCAGATGCTCACAAAGTACCCACGCCAACATCAAACGAACTAATTTACACTCTTATAAGAATTATTTAAAATAAATGAAAGGAACAGAATGAAGGCGCTAAGAAGAAACAACACAATGAAGAAGCGGCTAGTAATGAAAATTATTCAAATTTATTCGGTGTTAAAAGCATCGACTGTTCCCAAATGTCTGTCATTCATTCATCCGTTCAAGCAGACTTTACCGACTTACTGAACCTGATGCAATAAATATTACGCTACTACGTGTAGCTGCGTTTGTTTACCTAAGAGAAATGCATCCAATATGTTTGACGTATTTGTGGAAGCTTCTGGATTCTTGGTTTCTGATCGTACGGACAAAATGTGTATTAATGCATGCAATTTAAGCAAACCTGCAAATTCCGTTACAGGTTGAGTTCTGTTGGGGAAAAGTTCACTGTTGATGGTGATTCTTCAAGACTGACATTGAAGCCTTGCCAACACATTTTACACTTCACAAGATCGTTGGCTTTACTTGTTCATCATAAGGTAGAGAACAGATACCATAAGTTGGTTCATATGTATACTTTCAAATATGACTTCTCTTACTTAGATGATAGAGATATGGCTATTGTAGTAAATAAAGGAAGGAACCTCAGCCAAGGCCAGAAAGTTAGAATCAATTGGGCTGGAGCTGTTTACCGACAAATGAATATGTATCTTCTAGATGGTTCATTCCAAGTCCAAGTACTTTCAAAGAATGCATTAAGACTTTCAAATGACAAATCTGTATACTAGTATCGTAAAACTCACTTTTCATAGAGAAGGCTGATAAACTTGTGGTACTCGGAAAAGGAAGATTGATATTTGCAAGGGATTCTAAAAATAAGGAAAAAGAAACTTTAGATGTGTTTACAATAAAACAAAATCTGAAAAACGAAGAGAATAATAAAGAGTTTGTCTCCTGTGACAAAACAAAAACTGAAATGCTACAATCGCAACAACAACAGACAAAATGGAATGCAATTTTTTAATTAAACCTAGACGTTATTTTCTGGATAATACTACTAGTAGTGGAAATAACACTTGTCAAAAAGCCGATATATCTCAACAATGCCGGTAGAAAAATCTATATTTTAACAATCTTAAGGCTTTTCATTTTAAATTTTTATTATATTCTCCAATTTTTATTGACATTGAAAATGGGTTCTCAGCTAGACTCCAAAACAACGGTACCGTTACCAGGTTTTTGAATGGTAGGGACAAGGATTACAAACAAGACATTAAATAACAAGTTCAAGTAATGTGAAAAGAGGGTATAATGAAAATTGCTAACATAAAATAATATTAATGTTAAGCTTCAAGTTTTTGTCTTTTTTCAAGCAAGTATTTGAAAAATTATATTTTTTTCTTTACTATCATGAGATATTCTAAAAACTTTTTGCGTGTTGTTTAAAATCCACCCTTTTGCAACAACAGCCTCACCCTAATTTAATGAATTTTGAATAACATGTATTAGATTAAACTATATATAGTCCGGAGATGATTTGATATCTACTTTTCAGTAGCTGTCAATTGTCAATTCTCCTAGCACACTTGCCAAATTTAAAGAAATCGGTTATTTTTGGTAAAAATCCACAATATAACATTTTCTTACATACTATACTAGGAAAATTTGATATAGATCTAGAAAATTTCAAAATACTAAGTGATGTCATTTGGAACATGTTTTTTTATGGATTGTTACTTTTTTCCATAAATTTAATTATCTATTTGCTGTAGAATCCAAAATGATTAAGATACTTAGCTCATATATCTGAGTTCTTTACGAACTCATACTAAAAATATACCATTCCATTTAAAGTAACAAAGTTAAAGGTAACTTCCGGTATAACTGGAAATAGCTGAGAGTCGAAACACTTTTAAATTAAAAAGACCATTCTTGATAGCCCCTAACACATATTTTCAAATCACTAACATATTTAGTTTTCCCCTTCCAATTACCACCTCGTTTGTAGAATTACCCTTTCCTGGCCATCCACCAAAACGCAATATGATAGATTTACATGTAGAGCAGTAATGGCGAACCTTTTGAGTTCGGGGTGTCAAAATTTTAAAACGTCGAAACAAAATTTTTTGGCGTGTCACACATCACAAAGATAAAGATTAAAAACGTAAGTAATAATATTATTATTAAATACTAAATCTGGGTGTCACCAAAAATGAGCTTGAGTATCAGTATTTACACGCGTGTCATAAGTTCAACATCTCTGATGTAGAGGAACCGTAGATATGTTACTGCGAATAGTCAGATAGGTCGTGCAGCTTTAGAAACTTACTGCTAAACGTGCTAAGACATTGCTAAATCAAATCCGGTGGATCAGCTTGTTAAACATTAAAAATAATTTATAAAAAATGAGGTTATGGCTACTACACCCTTCGAAAAAATTAGCTATAGAATTGTTAGATATCAATATCTTGTTGCCACTGAGTTTTGAAATCAAGACAACCGTAAATACTGAATTGTTATTGAAACAAATGCTAGAGTTTCGACCCCACAACATCTCGACAAGTAGATCCTTCTGATACATAATTAAATAATATTGTGTTACTCCCTCCCATTTACAAGCATTGTAGTTCCTCTCTCAATAAACAGAAAGACGTATAATATCCTCTGATACAAAGGGCCATACTAATCTAACCATCTAACAGTGATTGTTGGTGGATATTTAACATCTTTATTATGCACGCAGCAAGCTGTGCGTCTGTCACTAAGTAGCCGTAACAAAAAAGGTGTACAGTTGTCAACGCTTCGGGGGGTGACAATCACCCCGTTTTGATGAATTCATCACACTGTCCGCATCACTTCTACTAGGGTGTTCTTTCATTTGGCACTCTCGGTCGAAGGTATTCTTGTGTCGAAGAAGAGATGGCCATGCCAAATTATTTTTACCTTTTGTTGTAACTTTGTGTCATTTCTTCAAATCTGTGAATCCATTTATTTATCTGTCACTTTTTGAAGTCACTAATAGTTTGTATGAATTTTATACGGTTGAAGATTTTCTGGTTGGTTTCCAAGGTAAGGCTTTTCAAATGACTATGCATCTGTCTGTATGTCAGACACGTTTTAAGTCAATATTAAGATCAACTTAAATTATCTTAGTAGTAACATATGGTGTGCCGAAGAAATAACAGAAACAATCAGCCAATCACTGAATCAATATCAAATTTAATTTAAAAAATAAGGCAACTTATTTGTCTTAATAATGGTGTACTAAATTATCTCCAAATTAAAATGTTGTTTGTGGCATATTCTTGATTACTTTTATGTTTTTTTTTTTTTTATTCTAACTGGGCAATAACACAACAATTTAAAAAAATTATAACGAAATAAAACGACGTATATTGAAGGAAAACCAAACGTTTCAAAGTCTATTCTGACTTCGTTGTCAATAAATATAAAGCCATTGACAACGAAGTCAGAATAGACTTTGAAACGTTTAGTTTTCCTTCAATATACGTCGTTTTATTTCGATTGTGGTGTTATTGCGCAAAACAAACATAAAAGTAAACAACTTATTGATTGATAAAGGGTAAAATAGAAGAAGAATTATTGTCATCGGCTTGCCTACTTGTAACATTCCTTACAAATATTCAATAAATTATAATTATTTAATTATAATAAATTTTATATTATCGCCATCTCTCCACACTTTATGGATTTAGAATATTTTATTCCATAATTTTTAAAAATCTAGGATATTTTAGTTAGCTACTCTGTGTAAGAAATTTTTTTTCTAAAAGGTCACCCATTTCAACTATATATTTTCAAATTACAATCTCTGATAGAAAACGCCCAGCATTAGTTTAAATTCATTTTTCGCTGTTATTTAAATTAAAAACTACGGCCTAAAAAGTGTTGTTTACTGAATATTTACAGAACTATGAGTAGTAGAGAATTATAATGTCCAGGGGACTTATGTGCAAAAAAATTATCCCCAAATTAAAATGGGTCTCTGTCAGTTTTGCAACAATGTGGCTTTATTTAACAATTTCTACACCTATTTAAGGCCAATTAACAAAAATAATAACAAACCTTGTGACAGCAAAAGTAGATACGTATTTATTCCACTCTTTTTAAAGATGTCTCTTGCACGTATCATCTTGGAAGTTGATCAAATTATACCTAAATGTGGCAAGAAAAAAAACTAACAACTGTAGTATACAACTTATCGAAACACGGAGTTCTGTTCATAATTTTGAGTGAAATTACGGAAATTAGATTGGGACTGCGATATAATTTCTGATCAAGATACTAATAATTTTACATTTAAGTCGACATAGTTTGAAAATTTAATGGTAATTTCTAAAAAATAAATTAATTTACTAGAAAAATAACAATTAGTTGCAAAACAAGAAGAAAATACGAATTTGGTTTAATTTAGTTATTTTTTCTTTCTATCAGAATAAACAGCATGTCGCCGATTTCAACGAAGACATTAAATAACATAAAAACAATATCTGAAACCACACTTCAGTTTTTAAGCAACTTTTAATAGTCTTAACGGAATAAGAAAGACAAATAAACTGATACCACCTCTGAAGTGTATTAATCGTTTATTGGTTTTGGATCACGCATCATTGCTTAACGATTGATTATTATTGAGCACTTATTAACTGACACTATAGCTGCAATTTACTTATTGATATCGCTCTCTCGGTACAGTATTCCGTTTATTTTTCTTGCTAACCATAAAAAATTGAAATTTCTCACTGTATCATTTCGACATTTTGTTTTATTATTGAACGGTTGTTAATTTTTAATTTTAGCACGTACTAATAATTGCCATATCCTGAATGGCAGTCCGAACGTTTAATTTTAAAACGTCTTTTCCTGATTGAATTATATTTATACGTGTCAAATTCAAATCATAAGTCATATATCTATACAGACAGCTTATTAATTTATGAATTTTAATACATACAGGAACATGAACACTTAAATTTTTCCATAACCAATAATCACTTCAAATAATTCGTCAAATTTTCTGGCTGATCTGCTTTTTATAACACGCTTTTATTTGATTGACGTGTATGTATGTATGTAACGGAAACGTTCAACGTAATTTTCACCAGGTTAAAGAAGTCTGATTATCTTAAAAATTGGCAGACGTGTAAGGGGCCGATGACAATACAATTCTTCAAGTGGAATTTTCCCGTTTGTTGTCTTTTTGTCACTATTCTTGCCTAAATGCATGCCAAATTCGTCTATTAACGGTTCGTGTGGCATCTAGTGGGCAGTGGTAGAACTTGCGATAATGAATGAAATTGAATTTAGTGAAAAACGAAAAATAATTTTTTAAATCAAAGTTTGCGATTGTAAATACTATAGCATCGACTCAAAACTTAGAAAATAATTATAGTTTAAAAAAACTGAAAAAACACTCTTTAATAGCAAACCGAACTAGAGTTGAAAATATTCTATTACAGCAGTAGAAAATCAAATAATCAAACATGATTAATTACCTCAAAATAAAAATATAATAAAATTTAAGTTATTAACAGAATAATTCGATCCAGCTCAAAAAGAGTGGGTTGCTTGAAATATTAAATTTTACTATTATTCTATTGGCCACTATTTATGAGAGGTGAGTTATGCAAATATAGTGAGTCGAATTATTCCGTTAATAACTTAAATTTTATTATATTTTTATTTTAAGGTAATTAATCATGATTGATTGTCTGACTTTCTACTGATGTAATATAAACAGTTCATATTTAAAAATTCTACTTTTTAGTTCGGTTTGCTATTAAAGCGTGTTTTTAACCGACTTCCAAAAAGGAGAAGGTTATCAATTCGTCGCGTATTTTGTTTTTTTTTTATGTGTGTTACCTGATTTCTTCTCCTGTGGTGAACCGTTTTGAATGAATATGGTCTTGTTTAATAGAATATATATCCGGATTGGTGAAACTTCAAATTTTGGAAAAGAATTCTATTGGTAAAGTGATGAATTTTGTGAATGAACATATGCGTGCATGGAAATCGACCATTATCCCTAACAACATATTGGTCGATTTTTCGAAAACTACTTATAGATGTGTATAGTCCTTTAGCTTTTAATCTATTATGGAAGATCCCTAGGGGATCTCATATACTTTTCTGCGACGTGCAACTTGCAGTTTTGCAGAAAATCGCCGAAAATTCCAAAACCCTTATCAAAAATGTCATCTAAATGACATAAGGGACTTTCCTCATAAATATTTTAATTTCAACGTAATAATGCGGGAATTTTAGGCACACGAAGTTTTAATTGCGAATTTAAAAATTTTCTATGTAAATCTCAAGCATATAGATAGTAAAGCATAGTATTTTCGGCTCCTTAAATCAGTGAGTACCAAGCTCATTTTGTTTGTCTACCAGGCAAATACATATTTGAATGAAAATTTTTCCATTTTGCGAAGACGGTGCTTTTGGTTGTCACATTCTCCCGGCCTAATAGAAAATTCAGTGACAACACATGCCAAACTCTAAAAACTGCTATTTGGTGCGTTTATACACAAGTTGTTTAGTTATAGCAAACAAAATAACAAAGTAAAGTGATAGAAGGAGTTGCATTTATAGGATGATTGAAATATAAGACGGAGTGGTCCGTAGGCAACCGTATATACAGGATGGTTGGAATATAGGATGGAGTGGACATTTGGTGCTATCAAAATGTTGGAAAAAATGTGACATTAAAATTATATAGGGTAATTAAAAAACTGTTATATGATGTGGACTTAAACAAATCATATACAGGATGGTTGAATTATATGCTGAAGTTGTGAATTATTTATTTTATAGCCCATAAGAAGTTGCATAAAGTGTGGAGAGGAATTTTACACAGGGCGATAATATAAAATGTTAAAAATTAAATAATTTATGGGGTAGTCCACAAGGAGTTATACACTATGGTTGAAATATAGGACGGATTTGACTCCATAAATATGGTTTGGATTCTTCTCCGTCCTATAGTTAACAGAAGGCAGCTAAAAAAATTATGCTTGTCCGTGGGCAGTTGTAAGTACAGGATGGTTAGTACATAGGGTGGAATGGAATTATCTATAGGTATACAAAGTTGTCAAAAAAAGTTGAAGAAAGGTTACACAGCGTGGTCCATAAGCCATAAATATATTTTGGGCTTATTAAGTCAACGCGTGCTAGTACATTTTGTTCGTAAACATTTAGCTGTTAATTTAAATGAAAATGTATCATTGTGTAATGTTGAGGCTTTCGATGTTAACTGGTCCTATCTACTAAAGTTATACATACAAAATAAAAAATAAAGAATGAAAACTACCTGAGTCCAAATAAACTAAAAAGTTGATAATAAAACATTTAAAAAATATATAACCGACTTCCACCTACTATAACTAAAAAGCTAAAAATAATTATAACAAAATACAACTCTAGCAAATAAATAACACATCCAATGATGTTAGGTACCTACCCAGGAAGAAAAAAATGTAAACATTAAAAGGTGCTCGTTTTGTACAAATTAATTACCTACCAATCTAGTATATTTTGAAGCCGGTGCCAAGCAAATCTAAAATCCTTCACTGCGTACTTATCTACTAATTCATCAAACTTGATTGTTGCTTGGCACCGACTTCAAAAATATACTAGGTAGGTAAGTTTTTTACTTCCTGGGTAGGTACCTAACAACATTGAATGTGTTATTTATTTGCTAGAGTTGTATTTTGTTATAATTATTTTTAACTTTTTAGTTATAGGTAGAAGTCGGTTATATTTAAAAAAAAAAAGTTTTATTCTTACTTGAACTTTTCTCTACCTTAATCAAAATTTGTGCGGGCAATATATGACTCTGCTCGGGGATTTATCTTATTGCACAGACAAATCAATAGCGGCCGATCATATTTGGCGAAGTCAGTACAGACACATCCAACTGGAATGTAATAAAACTGAAAGGCAATGTGAAACCCCCGACGCAGTCATGATATACATAAAAGAGCAATGCTTAAAAAGACTTTTTTAATTATACAAATTCCAAACCCATGTTCGACGTACGTATTGATCTCCCGAAGACATTTTAATTAATTGTTTCACTTCCAAAATGGACACAATCACGTTCGCATTGCGTACACCAATCAAAATACTTAACCATAAAAATAATTGTCACGCGTGATTCCTTCTTAGAATGAAATCTTTTTGTTTTTTTTTCGTCGCTTTGAAGTATTTGTAGCACTCCTATACAGCTATTCTTAATGAGAAGTAACGTGCCATTTAAATTAACATTTAAATAAAATAATCCCAGCGTACACACGAAAATGTCAGTCTCGAGCTTTTCCAATGGCATAATGAGTTGTTTACAAACCGAATCAGAGATATTGAAAAGAATCCATCACGAAGACTATAATGCCATTTTCGTATTGACGTACCGTATTGGGATGTTTTTATTTGACAAGAATTGAAGAGGACGTGGTGTTAAACAAGATGCCAAAGAGTCAAAATGGTATTACGAACGACGACAAGTGTGGATTTGATTTTTGGACCCTATGGGACCACTTGGTATGTTGAAAATACTTTCACATACAACGTGCAACAACTAGGTGAAAAAAAATTATTTCAGTTATTATACATATTTAAAGTTCCGAAATTCATTTCAGATTATGAATGGACATACTGCTTGAACAATTTCTTTAGATTAAGCCCTCCTCCTCCCTCGATTGATAGTTTTTTGAGACAAAAAGCAGAGAGATGTAGTACATTGTGTGAATGGTCTCTTCTTTCTCTATTCTAAAATGTTATTTAAAAATCAGCAACTTAAAAATATTTACAGTTTAGGTCTAGATATTGCAATAATCTCCGTGGATTCAAATGTAATTAATTTTAAAAACTGATATTCCCTTCACTTTCTAGAGCCTTATTTAAAACCTCAAACTCCAATATAACAGCTGAATTCGCAAACAATTTACATCAAAATAATAACACTATCTAAACTATACTAATTGTGAAATGTCCAGCCGTTCCTTTTATAAACTACATCGAACTCTCTAGCAAATTTCGATGGTCATCTCCCAGTTTATGGAGTCTTTTGGAAAGTTCCAGTACGGTTGACCTTGTCCGGATTCTTTTTTTATATATACTTCAGTCGGGTTAAATGTTTAACGTTGTTTTAGTAAGGGGCTGCGTAGATAAATTTTATAACAATATTAAGAAAACTGTTGTTTTGGGACTAGTCCTGTTGTTGACATAATCATTGGTATTGTTCAGGTAGCTATTCATTTCGCATTGTCTCTTTATTTTAAATTCTAAATGCCTGCATTTGGATATTGTTTCAGTCTGTTTAATATTTATACTATTGTTGATACTTCAACGAAGTCGGGTTTACTGTGAGAAACGATTGGTCAGTATCGTGGGGTCCCAATACAGCTTGCAGTTGCTATTTTCGAAGGCAGATTGGGGTTTGTTTTTATGTTCTTGACGATTGTGATAGTTCAAGTCTCAGTGCTAATTTATGGTGCACTATTTTTGCCAAAACGCCATGTTGTTCTGTTTATTAAGTTGCAGCAAATAGCTGAAAACTTCCTGTGGTATGCAGGATTGTTTTTCATGTTTGGCTGCATTTCTGCGTCTGTCGTTGTTGATAGAATGATCTTTAACGGTGCACTTCAAGTAGATCTAGTTAATCTTGAATTGTCAGTATAAAGGCTTCCATCTCAGGGAACATATGAGCAGAGATTAATCAGTTGTTCGACGCTGAACGGTCTACATAATCTTGACGTCATTAGTCTGTCTTCCATAAAGGGGCTCTCTTTTCGTTTGAGCATTTCTGATTAGTTGAGCGGTAGTCTAATTGGACTTGTTGTTCTATCAGTCGCAGAGGTGTTGAGTCATCAACCTGGCATATGACTCTGTGTAGGTCAGATAATTTTGCGAATTCCTGAAACTGATTACGCTAATTCGAATATTTGTTGATCTAGCTGCTTGCATATATCTGCCAAATCCTCTTCCTCCTTCACACCCTAGCAATGCTGTACGTTCGACAAAGGTCTTTGGGGATTCTTTTAGAAGAACTCGAACTTTCTGTTGCAACTGTTCAATGACTGTCCTGCTGTAAACTTGAGGAAAGTCAGTCTAGAGTGTTTATGCCTCACCGTACTAATTTCAATATATCGGTATGGATAACAACTATAATATTATGAAAAATCTTGATTTAGAAGTATAACTGCTATGGATCCAAACATGTTTTAGTAGTGAACATTTTCAATATTAAATACTAAATTAATAAACAATGTGTATCAATTACTTGTGTTTGTTAACCACACATTCAGGACAAATTAATTCTTCTCAAACTGGGCACAGGTTCTATCTGAGACTTCATACTTCTGGACTTTTGGCACTCCAAGAAATCTTAACAATCCCCATAAACTTACAGTTATTTTTAAAAATGCAAGAAATGTGAATAAAAATCAATCTGATTTCTGATAACATAATTTCTGCTTGGTAAATTTTGTACTTTGACAGATGACGTAAAATATTTGTAAGAAAACTGGGACTAGTTTCCAGAACAATAATTTTCTTTGGTTTTATATTTTTAATTAATAGTAATATAAATGAAGAAAATTCTCCGAAACAAAGCAGCAAAGTGCATCAAAAAATGTCTCCTATTCAGCTACTATACATATAGGGAAGATGTAGACAAGAATGAGAATACCTCAGGTATTTGAAGCATCGGCTCGCTGGGTATTTAGTTTTGTTTGTTTTACTGTACCTACCAATTACGTATCACAGAAGGCTGAAGAAGTGAAGTTTACGCAATACAACGCAATGGACATTTCTCTTGGGGAATGCCTATAAATCTCGCATAGCGAAATGCTTGTAGCATGCAAAGAAGATGCGCTCTTAGTCTCCTTTAAGTAACAACAGACGAAACGGACATCGATAGATATATAGATAGATAGATGAACATAGCATGACGTCGTATGAGACATTTAAACTGCACTCGGTAGCATTCAGCGTTCATTTTCAATGCAATTTAATGTAAATGTATGTAAAATACTATGAAAAGACGATACATTATAATTGCAGTGAGATAACGTCCTCTAGAAGTAACGATAAAAGACGAACACCCGTTGTTTGTTTCAAGATCTTTTACGTTATTGTATTCACCAATTCATTTTTATTTTTCATTTAGTAAAACTACAAGAGAATATGGATTGAGTCGGATTCTTTTTAAATGAATTTAAAAAAGCAACAGTAATTATCTAAAAAACAGAAATAATATTTTCCTGTAACCTTTTTTTTAAAGTCGGCCGTTTTGGCAAGTGCCTCAACGCTTCAGTTCTCGTATCGGTCTGGTGACGCTTGTGATTAGTCAAATATTGGAATAAGTGAAAAAAAAAGTTTTCCATGTGATTTCAACTTATGTGGACAAAGGGTATAAGTTGAGAACATCTATCTTTTTTAAGACCAGACAATTATCATTTATTTAATGTTGTACTCTTAGTCATTCCCGCCTTCTGTTACGTAAATTTACTCGAAGTCACTCCCGCGATATTTACACGTCAATATACGAGTAGCCACTAATGTGTCATTTGCACGGTTATTGAACTATAAGCCACTCCCGTTTATAAACACATTGTACACCTTCTCGTTAGTTATACGGGAATTGTATTCTTAGCACTTCCGCGTTAATTACAAGTCCCTGGTACTCATGGTCACATTCGTGTTATTTACACGTCTTAATTATTTTCGCTTCTTGGCACTAGTGATCACTAGGTTTTTACTAGTCCCCTGCTATTTATATAACTGCGACAGATTCATAACAGTTTTGATCATTAGTACTCTTACGGTTCACATGTGATTGGCAATTAATGCTGATAGTGCTTCGGATCCAATTAACTTGTAACTAATGGCTAAGATCACAAGAGCGGTGTAAATAACATGGGAGTGACTAAGAGAACTATTGGCGTGCAGTATTTTAATTTTTAGAATTCTTTGCAAAAATTCCTTTTAAAAATTTTCATATAACTTCTTTTTATTAAATCCAACGCAAACAACCAGACACTTTCAATGCTGTCAGCTTGTGAGTTATCAGAAATTGCTATTGGGTCTTAGTATTGTACGTTGGTGATGTGGATGGTGCACGTCAGGTGTCGACACTTGGTGCAGCATCGTGTTTCAACAGTATATTTCAGCGTTAAAAGTACAAATGACCTGTAATGGACTGAGGAGAGGCTACGAGTACATTGTCCTCGTAATTAAGACGCAAGTGGCTAAGAGAACACTTGACTGTAATTAACTCAGTAGTGACTACGAATAGATATCACAATATAGCGGGAGTGTCTAAGAAGACATCGTTCAGTTAAAAAACACAGAAGTAGCTAAGAGCAAAAATCACGTAAATAACACAGAAGGGGCAAGAGTTCAAATGACGTATTTATAAAGGAGAATGGCTTATAATCCGATTGCCGTGTAATTAAGACTGGATTTGCTAATTGTTCACTTGGCATGTAATTAACTTGGGAGGGGAGTAGCTGCAAGTACAAGAGCGCACTCGTTTTAAATTCTTAGAATTCAAAATTACTTATTTTTGGTGTAGTAGAATACATTTTAACTTTTGTTGTAGCAAATTATTTCAATAAAGCATGTTTTCAGTTTTTGAAACTTCAGTGTATGTAGTAATTTTTAAATACTGATTAACATTGATTCAGTTCTATTGGAATGTAATGATCTTTAATATTTATTTAAGGGCTAGTTTGGAATAATTTTATAATACGCTATAGAACAGGCCTGAAATTGTGTAATAAAATAGGTTATTTTGAAAGTTGGTTAAAAACTAATCTTATTGAACTTACAATCGATGTTTTTTTAATTGTTTGTAAGGAATGACATATTTATAAAATATTATTATATACTTTAATCAGAGATATCAATTGTTTTACTTGCAATTTTAGTTTAAAAATACTCTTCACAAAACCTACTGAGAAATATGTAAAAACTAATATTAAATTAATTGTTGCATTGTTTAAATTAACCTGATAACTCTTCAATTGTGCACTGATTATTCTCGTTCAAAGAATATTACTTTCATATCCAAACAGAACCAAACGATTCTTCTACTATTCCAAGCTACATTGCCAATGTAACCCCCATATAAGCGAAATACAATAAATTGTTAAAAAGGAAAAACAATCACATTATAATCATTTAAATGACGATACCAAGTTAACTACAGTTTTCTATCGCTCAACTAAATATGTCGTCATCCGTCTCTAGCAATGTCCTTCCTTTGTGTCGTTGTCGTGGAAAAAAAAGTGTTTTTTTCTTTCTTTTTCAATCAATAGTCGACCACCAGCACTGATTGCCTAATAACACCGAGTATGGGATATTTATCGGCCAATACCAGTAGTCTGTTGGTTGTTGGTGGTAAAATGAATTCACTAATTCACTCGCTTCTTGATGCCTATTGTCGTTAAAATAAGAGAAAATGCATTACAGCAGGCATCATGACTTCTCAGCGGAGAAGCTATGTTATTGTTTTTTCTTTTTGGTATCGCCGAAAGGAAAAAGCGTTGTTGGGTTTTTTTACCCTACGTCGCTTTTTTTCTTAATTGTTGAATAAGATTGTTCGAACAAAAGAAATTGAAAAACAACGGAAGAATTGCCATTGTTTATTAAATCGTTAATGTTTCCTTACAGGGTATCTCTAATAGCTTCTGTAATGGTAAAATGATACATAACTTTGCCTGGATTTTTCTATCCTAATATGTAGTTATGTCTAAGTTTGTATAAAATTTCTTTGCAACCCATGAAATTAGTTTATATTGTTGAATGCCATAAGAATAAGTACCTGGGTGACCGAGCTTCACTCGTAAATGCAAGGTTTTGACATTTGCTATGTAAACTAATTTAAACTCCTTAATATAATATTTTTTAACATTTTTTATTTACTACAATTCTACTCCCCCCTATATTTCAACCACCCTATATATGCAACTTCTTATGAAAAACTCATTCAAACATTTTTTTAATCACGCTACAATTCCACTCGATTCCATATTCCTACAAACCAGTATTTGCGCGACCGCTTTTGGCCATTCTACAAACACTTTTGTTTCCAAAATCTTTCAACTACCTTCTGTAACTATAATTCTACTTCGCCCTATATTTAAGCAATTTTATATATATATATATATATATATATATATATATATATATATATACTATAATTCCATTTAACGCTATATTTTAACCATCTTGCATAGCAATTCTTTTGGACCAGCTAACATATTTTGAACTACCCTGTATAATTATAAGTTTAAATCACCAATTCATATTATATGCATCAAATTATGTTAATTTGAGTAAAATCTCCTACCATACCAATTTTTTCACCTTAAATATATATTTTCTAGCATGTTTTACCCACCCTGTATAATTATAACTCTACACCACCCTATATTTCAATAACTTTTTATATGAAACTACTTATTTGCCACACAATATAACATTTTTGTACCACCCTGTATCCTTAGAATCCTACCCCGCCCTATATTTCAACCATCAGGTAAATGGAACAGCTTTTAGATAGTAACAATAGTTTATAATATTTTTTAAACCCACCTTTATAGCTGTAATTATACTCCATTGTATATTTCAATTATCCTATATATTCAAATACTTGTGGATATAAAACAAGTGTTTAACCACACCAAACTATATTCGACTCCAGCTTATATTTTAACAACACTCTATAGACAACCGCTTCTAACATTTCTTCAACCCATTTCATAACAATAATATCTTCTGAACATAATTCAAAGATACTAACTGCTTAAATAAGACTTTTTTTATTCAAACTTTATAAATTTCTACCCTTTTTCAACCACTTGGAATATGCAACTATTTATGGCCCACTAAATATAACTTTTTTGGACCACCCCGTATAACTAATTCCACTACCCTTTATTTTCAGCCACATTGTATATATGCCGCTGGTTATAGGGCACTCAATATAACTATTTTTTAGATTTTTTAAATCCATGTAATTCTACTTCGTACTAAGTTTCCTATATACAGAACACCCTGTATAATTACATTTACGTTTGTTACATCAGTTGATTTTTTTTTAAATCCAACCATATTACATTGACATATTCCGAATTTTGAATAAAAGCTAAGCTGATGCCAGAATCTAATATTTTTTGCGTGCGGTGGAACTAATTGAGTAATTCTTTTACCAAACATGGTAGAAGTTTTTTCGCTATATCTACCCTTTCTCTCAATTTAGGGAGATAAAATGTCTACCAGATTTTAAGTCAAACTATAGGCTTTGCAATAAGAAAAGGTTCATCAAAATCAGTTCAGTAGTTCTTACATGATGAGGTAACAAACAAACAAACAAACAGACAACTAAAATTTTATAATAGTATATAGATTTTATGTTATTACATTGGCATGACATTAAAAGTTTTTTGAAAAATAGCGCACCCATGTGTGTACCAAGTTCAAGTTTAAAACAAAGAGAGCTTCATACGAATTAAATCACAAACAAAAAAATCACTTAGCAATCACATAACAACTCTCTGGCTATTTATGTTAATTGAGAACATACCTAACTGTCTAAATACCCAGAAGGAGTTGCGGATGAGTTTTAAAATTCCTCAACATCAACTAGATAAGCACAAGAGCAAAGGCAAAATCCAAAGTAGATAAACGACGATATATATCTGTACACATGTGTGTAAAACGGCGTTAAAATACGAGGCCAACTCCTTCACCAGGATCATTACGAAAAGGAAACGAATCATTTAAAAAGGTATTTGATTACCGTCTTACCTCACCCACCCACTTACGGCTACGGTTTTTCTTTTAATGATACGCTTCGGTTTTCCTCGATGCCGTGCATTGACGAAGTGATCACACACATTGTCCCGGGGCTTTTCCTCGACATTTCAAACGATCTGCTAGTCAATCATTTGAAATGCAAATGTGGTCGTTTGCAAAGAGCGATTATTGTTCAGGAGCACAGTAATCAGTGTGTTAAACGTTTAATTGCCATCCGAACGACCCAATGATATTAATGTGTTGTTAATTAGTTGGAAAATGGGAATTATATATACTGTAGGCGATGTTTAGCTAATAGACAACAGCTGCAAAGTGTACGCATACTTGAGAATAGACTTGAGGTTTTTAGCGGGCTCTGATGTTTGAAATGATTCAATTCAATGCAAACATAAAAGGATCTAATAACTAATTTCTTTGTTTTTTATTAATGTTACATCATTTTTACGTGATTTCGTGATGATTAAAAACCAAAACACCGACTGCTATAGGGGAGACCGGATATGGAAGTCTTTTTTTGCATTTTTACTACCCATGTTTTATACAAGGTGAGTTTTTTTGATGATCAGTATGGGGATCTCGGAAACTAGCGGAGATAGAGCAATGGTTAATTTGGGAAAGATTTGCAGTTTTACTGGCCCAATTTAATGACACTTTCGGATTTTTGTAAAAAGTCATGGCTTAATAGATATTTTGAAAAAACGAAATTCTTTCGATATTGTCTAATCCCTCTAGCTCATTTGTTTTTGATTTTTATAAAAAAAGTGTAAATATCAAAATTGAAGGGAATTGTATCCCGAATATGATTGTCATGTTATCGTTTGCGTGACAGCTCTCGTTTTCGAGTTATGACACAAACTTATCTTTTTTTGAATGGAAACCATAGTTGGCTATGACCTCGGACATTTTTAGAGCTTTTCAACGATATAATACTCGATATGGTTATTCTAAAAATATATGGATGCTTTTCTCTCTTATTTTCACTTTTAACGTAGGTAGCCATGAAAAAGATTGTTTTCACTTTGACGTTTCCTCATTTAAGAGTAATTCCGTTAGTAATGCTGAACTGACAGCTAATATTGACAAGTTTTCGTGATAAAATGGAATATTCTAATGAAGGAAAACTGAATATGGTTGAATGTTATATCATATGCCATATAAATTCAGTTCGTACAGCTGAGGAATACTTTCATAGATATTTTAATCTTCCTCAACCTACTATATGTACATTTAAGAGGCTTTACGATAGTTTACGCAGATATGGATCTTTTACTAAACCACCAAAGGAACGTAATCAAATTACCGAAGCAGCACAAATAAATGTTTTCGCAATGGTTAATCAAAATCCATCTACATCAACTCGTGAGATTGCGGCAGCAGCTGGCACATCTCAACGAACTGTAGTTACGGTACTAAAAGCGCACAAGTTCCTTCCTTACAAACTTTCGGTTTCTCAAACTTTGCATGCTGGTGACGAACATCGACGTATTTTGTTTTGTACACGGTTTAGAGACATGTGCCTTGACAATCCACAGTTTCCATTAAATGTGTTATGGTCAGATGAAACTAGATTTACTAACTGCGGTATGTTCAATAGACACAATGAGCATATCTGGGCTAAAGAAAACCCTTTCCATGTAGGACAAGGACGAAACCAGATAAAATTTGGTTGTAATGTTTGGTGTGGTATCATAGGGTCTACTATACTGGGGCCTTTTATCTGTGACGAATCACTTACTTGGGAGCGCTACTTGCATTTCTTGCAATACACTTTTCAAAACATGTTGCATAATTTGAATTTGAGACCTCGTTTAGAAATTGGGTGGTTTCAACATGATGAATATCTATCCAAACTCTTGGATAGGAAGAAATGGCCTACGCGAATGGTCACCCGGGTTTCCCGATTTGGCAGTTATATACTTCTATTTATGGGGTGCGCTAAAAAACAAAGTATACAAAAGAAAGTATGAGACAGTTGGTGACCTAAGGGAGGCGGTATTACAAGCAATTGAAGAAATTGATAGGCGGTCTGTGAGGAAAGCGGTAATGTCAATCTTAAAAAGATGCAATTTTTCTCTAAATAACAATGGTGAACTTTTCGAACATAAATTGTAACCATTATTATGTACTTTAATTTCTTAAGTTTTTAGTATCTACTTATTTAGTTTTTTCGTTATGTCTGATATACCTAATAAAAAAATCGTTCAATGTTTTTTGGAATATTTATTAATAAATCAATGTATTTCATGGCTAACTACGTTAAAAGTGAAAATAAGAGAGAAACGCATCCATAATTCCGTTATTTTTATGAATAACTATATCGAGTATTATATCGTTGAAGAGCTCTAAAAATGTCCGATTTTTTGAGGTCATAGCCAACTATGGTTTCCATTCAAAAAAAGATAAGTTTGTGTCATATCTCGAAAATGAGAGCTGTCACTCAAACGAGGACATGACAATCATATTCGGGATACAATTCCCTTCAATTTTGATATTTACACTTTTTTAATAAAATCAAAAACAAAGGAGCTAGAGGGATTTGACCAAATCGACAGAATTTCGTTTTTTCAAAATATCTAGTAAGCCATGACTTTTTGCAAAAATCCGAAAGTGTCATTAAATTGGGCCAGGAAAACTGCAAATTTTTCCCAATTTAACCATTGCTATATCTCCGCTAGTTTCACAGATCCCCATACTGATCATCAAATAAAACTCACCCTGTATGTCCATCTATATTTGGTGTACAAAAAAAATTAGGTGCCGTTGCGATCTAATTGATTCATTTTATGACTTTTATCAGATTCCACTTATTTAAAAGAACTGCAACTTACCTAAAGACCAACTTCTGAAACAAACATTTTTATTATATTCAAATGGTCGTAGCGAGATTTCAAAATGACCAAAATCTACAAACATTTCTGCAAAAAATATCGACAATTCAAGAATCAATTTCGCTGTTAACCGTATATTTCATAAAAGCAATGCTAATAACTATATTTAATTAATTCCATTAAAATGATGGATAAAGAGCGAGAGAGAGAGAGAGCAAAAAATGGTTTACCTCATCGAGAATCACTGGGCAATTTAAAATCGAATTTGCAATTATGGAATGAAATCGTTAAAGCGTTCTTGGCAATTAATGTAATTGATCACTTTTACTACGAAAACACAAGAGCAGATTGCCATGTAATATGTTTATTTCTAACTAATCAACTCACCTTATTTACTGAGAAATGGCTCTGCTCGAGAGACAGAAAGAAAATTTTCCCCACATATAACAGATGTGGACGTTTTACTCTCTGCCGGTTGATTGCTTTTTTTATTGCGCACATTTTCCATAAAAGTTCAATGGTACGCTAATAATCCTTATTTACAATAACGGCTGATTTTTTTGTTTATTTATTTTAACGACGACAAATACCAACAAGTCGACTTGTCGAGTTTTTTTCCTTTTGGTAACTACAATCAAAGAATTATTATTGTTGGAAGAATCACAGAAATTAACACTTATGGAATACCGAAATGGATGGCTTTCGCATTTCTGTGCGTATTTTGCCAATTATATTTTTGAAAAAACGAGATACGCCTTGAAATTATACGCAGAAAAAAATGAAAGGTTAAAAAATAAATGAGTTTTCAGATTATTCGAAGTTGGTGGAAACTGGATTTAGTGGACACTGTTGACTCAGTTGTACAAGCCTTTCTCAGAAGTAAAGATTTTGAATGGTTATGGTGACAAATAATTACACATTCCGATGTTTTTTGTTGCATTAACTTTTCAAAATTTTTAAAAAATAAGTTATAAAGAAACTGGGACAACAGATTCCTATTTAAAACCCTCTGTATTACAAATAGAAGAGTTGTTTAGTTATTATATGTGCAATGGAGCAGCACAACTTGGAATATTGTTAACCAAAATTTAATAATTTAAATAAAAAATAATTTGATCAAATGTGAGTTAGAATGTGACTTTTCTTATAATCGAATAATAATTTTATATTTTTTTAAGTTCAAGCAGAAATAACTCTATCGTTTTTGTTTTTAAGTTTAGGAAAATGACAGAAAAATAGGGAATTTTGGTGCGAATTTTTGAATAAATTTTAAGCTAATCCGTTTGCAATTATAAAAAATATCTCTTGGTATTTCTTATGTCGAGTCCAATCACACAATAGTAATAGTATATAATTACCACCCAAAAAATTAATACTAGGATTTCCATTTAGCTGAAGTTTTGGAAATATGGGTCATTAATGGTAAATTTTCCTTAATAACTTTTAACTTATGCATTATGATTTTTGTAATTTGCCCTCTAAACCGATATTAGGATTTTAGTTTAATTTCTCCTATAATATTCCTTTTTTTTCAAAACTTTAGTCTCAGTACATTCGTAGATGAAGAAAGAAATGACAATATCTTCTAAAGAAATTATTTTAAAAATATTTCAGGATTCCTCTTAATGAGCTATGTAATTTGATATATTAGATGTACTTGAAAACATTTTATAATTTTATTTTTCATTTAAATGTGTAACTTGGCCTCCTAAATTGTTGCTTTTTTCACGTAGATTATTCTGTATACTTTTAGTGACGTCCTGTATGTCCAAAAATCTACACTCTTTAATTTCTTTTAATTAAATTAATTGGAATAAAATATGTGTAGTCCACATAAAGAATCATTTAATATTTGCTGTACTTTGAAAAATTTTAATTTTTATTTTCCCATTACGTTTTTTTTTTGTTCTCCAAGATTAATATTAGGAACCTTTAAATGACAATTAAAACCAAAAATTCCTAAAACACTCTGAAATCTTAGAGCATTTCCACCTTTGAATCCTGATTTGGGCTGTTTAAAATAACCCTTCTAACTATATTTTGATCCAATCAATTAAAAATTTTCAGTAATCGTCTTAGATTTTTTTATTATATTCTAAATTTACTACTGAATTCAGATCATGAACTCGTGCTGGACACGCTATAGTTCAGTAGCTATTTCCAAATGTATTGTATTACAAGAACTATGGAAGTTTGAGCAGTATCTATCTTCAGCCAAAAAACATGTTAAGAAAAATTCTTATACACTTCTTAACAGAGTTGAACCAGGGATTGGCCCGACTTATTTGTCCTTTTTTTAAAATTTTTTCTCATATTATTATCCTGCAGTTAATGTGAAAAGGAATGTGATAGTCATATTTTTTACATAAATTTTAGGAGATTTGTAGAACATTTTTGTCAGATTTGAAAAATAAAGCTACTTAAGAAGTTTCACAACCACGGTCATTATAACAAAAGGGGTTACTTACTGCAAACTGTGTATTTAGAAAACTGACAGTGTAATAATCAGTAATAAAAAATTACTTAACAACATACATTGTGTCATATATTCAAGATGCTTGAAAAGCTATATAAAACAAAATATAACCGCAACAAATTCAGAATAGTCAGTG
The DNA here is from genome assembly GCA_034190945.1 of Octodonta nipae. Classification (NCBI taxonomy): domain Eukaryota; kingdom Metazoa; phylum Arthropoda; class Insecta; order Coleoptera; family Chrysomelidae; genus Octodonta; species Octodonta nipae. Next base: position 113,029,557 of record CM067221.1, on the reverse strand, counting down.
TAGTCAATCTTCAAGTAGCTCCAGAAAAAATCAAGGGGGGAAAGATCTGGCAATCGTGCAGGACCAAGATTATTGCCATATGTGCCTTAGCACCACTTTGACAAACCCTATTGTCGATAGTGGCCTTAAAACCAGACAAAAACATTTTATACAGTATCTTGCCCTTATTTTTGATTTTTCATATATGTAACAGAAATGATTAGAAAGTAAACAATTTATATTACTACGATTTGTTAATTACAGGTTTTAAAGAAACAGCCTATGCACACGCGATCACATCAGCTGGTGTGACATTAGCTATAGCTCGAGGATGTAGCTCGGGCATGATCGCAAACTGCGGCTGTGATTCAAAAATTTACAAAATCCGAAAACCCAGAATGGAACTGATGCCCAAGACTGCTTTCAAATGGGGAGGATGCTCGCACAATATCCGATATGGCAATCGGTTTTCGAAATTGTTTCTCGACTCTAGAGAAAAGGCGGGAGACATACAGTCGAAAATAAATTTGCACAATAATCAAGTTGGACGAAAAGTAAGTACATTCTACCAATAATAAAACATAAAAATGTTTAATGATGGAAATATTAATACTTTTTCAGATTGTTTCTACTAATATGGAAATCAAATGCAAATGCCACGGAATGTCAGGTAGCTGCGAGTTGAAAACTTGTTGGAGAGCTGTTCCAGAGCTACGTGTTATTGGAAATATGCTCAGAGAAAAGTTCAAAACAGCTACATTAGTGGACCAGTTGAATTTTGGAAAGACATCTCGGCAGATGAATGTGTAAGTGTAGTACTTCATAATCATCATCCCTAGCCAATTTTGTCAACTGCAGCACAAAATACTCTGTAGTAACTAGTAGCCAATCTCCATTGAGATTCTACATCGTCAGGCCGTTTTTTTATTGGCTTATCTTCAAACCTTGTTTGGTTTTACTCTGGGCAACAATTGTATAACTTCTATGTCCATCGCGTATCAGTAGAAGCCATTTAATCAAGCCGATTCATTCATTTTAAACGTAAAAGAGTTTTTCGATTACATCCTATATTTTGGGCGAAACGTGCTGGTTCTATTTGACATTTTGTCGTGAATAGGGAATTACAAATTCATCTTCCATCTTATGTTACAAAAATTGAGTTTTCCATATGTTGTTTAAAGTTGTCAGTGCCTCTTCCCCTAAAAAGGGTAAGCACACTGGAATAAATGAACTGAATCACTGATTTGAATTTTCCATATCTGTCCAATATACAGAGTGGGCCAATATTGTGTGGATCGACGATTGTGGCTATACTGATACATAAAATAAAATAACTGCTGCAAGGATAGGATGAGGTATAGTGAAAGATGCACACTACATATACTGTCACTGAAATTCCGAGATATATACAGGGTGATTCATACTGAAGATACATTCTTCTAAATGGAACACCGTGTGTATTATTATTTGGATTCCTCGGTCAATTTTACTAAGAATTTATTCATCAGACATGTTACCTAAAATGGGGATTATTCAAAATTTTATCAAAATGTTGAAATCTAAAAACAAGTGGTCTGGTATCGTAGAAGATTTTTAATTATAGCAAACTATTGACCACAATTCACATACTTCCAAGAGCCAGAATGACAGTGATGAACTCTTTTTATTGCGTCAGATGTTGTCACTCCAATTTTGAAAAGTTTAACCGTTCATAACTTGATATTTTGATTCATATTTGCTTTCACAATTGTTAACATTTACTTTAAAATTGTGTTGTAATGTATTATTTATTTACTGAACCATTTTATTACTAGCAAGGTTAATGGTAATTTTACTTTTGAATTACATAAAAAACGATTAATTAAAAAGATTGATTAATTTTATTGAGCAATCTTGATAAGACTGAATTTTTTTTACTTCACAAATTTTGCCGCCATAGGCACTAGCCCCGACAGCCCCTAGGGTAAATCCCCCTGTTTCTAGGTGTCAACATTTTGACAAAATAACGAATAACCCCAAAACGGCGCAATTTACGTAACATGGATGATGAATACAATCTTAGTTAAATTTACTGAGGAATCCAAGTATGTAATATACAGGGTATTCCATTTAAAATATGTAACTTCAGTATGAATCACCCAGTATATGTCTTGGAATACCAGTGAAACTATCTCTCACTACCTCTCACCCTCGCCTGGCTTCAGATTTTTAAAATATATATGAGTATAGCCATAGCCGTGACTATTGACCCACTTTGTATATTATGAGTATCTCAGTATCTTGAGTATTATTTCTTCAAGTATACCTTTGCTAAATAACGTCTGCTATGCTTGTGTGATGTTTTGTCAATATTTCTTTAATGTTTTTTATTACTATGCCATCTTTGCCTAGTTGCCTTTTCGTTTGCAGTGTCTTCTTCTAAGTACTTTCTCTTCTGCCTTTCTTCATTTCTTTGGATATTTGCTCCTTGCTATTTTTTGTGTCCTGCTAAAGTCTTATGTACCATTTCTGTCCTCTTGCTTTTTTTAATTTTTTTTTGACTGTCTTGCCGCTTAACTTGTTTTTTCTGATACTACAAATTAAATTTAGGTTTTTTAAATTTTGATATTTGAACGTATCCATGTCAGTTTGTTGTTGCTATTCTTACACTTAGTCCAATTAGTTCCCATTCGATAGATACCTTTCAGCTCCTCCTCAGTTAGTTTTTCTGTTGCCATATCATTGAGTCTTCTTATAACTGTCTGGTTTCTCGGACATGTTTCCATCCTCTATATTGGGAGTATTTGGTCACAATCTTCCCCACTGGCTAAAATCGAAATGTGGTGTAAGAATTATTGATGTAATTGTTAGAATAGAGTCAATGCACACATGGTCAGGGGATGAATCTCTGGAAAATGTCAATATGATCATCTGGTTTAAAAATGATTATGAGTATCTATTGGTTTAATTATGAGACCAGCACCGTAGCACGCATGGCCAAGGGCAGCATCTTTGAAAGTTCTGTGTTCAATTGATATCATTGAAGATTACCTATCTGCTCACTGTTACTGCTATAGTACTTATTTAAACCCATTTAATATTTCTATATGTTTTTTCTTCGATTTTAGGATAAATTCCAAGAAGAAGAAACAAAACAAAAGAACTACTCAATGGTCGCCGAGGAAAAACAACAAACGAAAAAAAGATTTGATTCTGGACTTGCTGTACTACGAAAATTCACCGAATTTTTGCGAAAACAACACCATGTTGGATATTCCAGGAACCTCGGGTAGACTGTGCAATCGTACGTCCAAAGGATACGATAACTGCGAAAGTCTTTGTTGTGGTAGAGGATATAATTTGATAAAGAAAAGAATTGTCGAAAGATGCAACTGCACATTTATTTGGTGCTGTGAAGTTAAATGTGATACGTGCAGCCATGAGGAGTGGATAAGTGTTTGTAAATAAAACACACCTGAATACTACTAAATATATAATTATGTACAAGTGTGAATATAATTTCGACAAAAGTGAAAACTGAACTAATAACTTTTAAAATAATCATACTATGTATTTTTTAAATTTATCAGTGTATATTATGTGTCATATTTAGTATTTATTTTTAATTTATTTTATTTATAATACCACATTTTGAATAACAATTAAAGTGACTACTGACAACGCTGTTAAACAAAACAAATAAACAAATATATTGAATTCAGTTATAATCATTCATTGATTTACCATTTACAATTTTTTGTCGAGAGCATTTTCGTCATGATATATTTATTTGAGTTTCGTGTTATGTAGATCAGAGTGCCACAACGGCCACACAAACTTTGCTACAAGCATCAGACTACAAATTGTTCAGGCTGCAATTTGTATTGTACAACACGCTATGCGCTAATTGTGTAGAAAACCCAACAGCATTTGTGTTTTTGATGTCGATAAATTAGGTCGTTTTTTCTTTCAATTTGTGCATAGTAGGAATATTAATTATTTCAATTGTGTAGCAAATTCTTTGTTTCAAAAAGGGTGTTACCTTAAGTGTCAGGCAAAATTATCATCCCCGCTATGGGACAACAGACTACAGATGCAGCATTTATATTTCCCACAACAATAGCTCATCTGCTATCACTACTTAATGAGACGGACCAATACATCTTTTTATTTTCGTTATAGTATTCTATTCATTTTCTCCCTCAATACCGCATTTTTCCTCAAAACATTTTTTAATTTATTATATTGTTCATTTTCGTCAGGACTCCATGGTCGTTCAATTGGATTCTACTTTCCCTAATTTGAAGAGATACAACCGACTTCTGCATTGATAAAACCTACTCCTAAAACTCAAATATTAGAACGTTTATATGAGCGACAAATATTTTCAGGCCAGTCCTAAGCACAGTCCATGTCCATGCGAGGCCAACCCAAAATAGAGAGCCACCGGTAACCTCACCCAGTGGAGACTTCTCCCCACCCGCACTACACATTTTGGAACCTTACGAACACCCCAGTTCGTTTAAGATAGTCCACGCCGATGGGTGACACGTTCGATTTCCTACAAGTCTCCATCTTTTACTTTTTTTGATAAGACTGACATCTGCTATCGAGGTGTAGATGCCTCTACTTGCGGGACTGTTTGTCCCAGTTTTAGGAGTAAGGGGCAAGAGGTCGGCAAAGGTCGTCTCTACGCCACAATACCGAAGAAAAGCAAGTCTGACGTCTACATATATTAATGCTTATCAAGTCGACCTCTTTTCCATTCGCTCAATCCCAATGGAAAGACTCAGTCGACCTGTTTTGGACCAAACGGCATTAATTTGGCTTGCTTATACTGCATATATTTTTGCTGGCTAATTGGCTGTCCGGGTTGAACTTCGGTTGGCTCTGGAACTCATACTATTTTGGATCATTATGGCATCTCTGATATCTGGGACTTATAACTCCCTTGGCTAGTTATCTTTTCTGGAACCTATTCCCCGGTAAATTTTGCTGTCTGTCGTCCTGTTATTGGCTCTTCTCATACCAATATTTTTTCATCTTTATCTCAATATCGCAACATTGTCTGCGTTTATCAACGCAAATGCCTTTTCTCAGGCAACCCGATTTCTAGGACATTTCCTATGTCCGGGAACCAACGTCAGACTCGAGGGCCGGGGACCCTCCTTTTCACCGGGAAGTGGATTTGACACTAGTAGGTCTTGGTTTTTAATTTAAAAAGTAAAATTTCTACATATGATAGACAATTACATGTCCCATAATTTAAATAATGTCCCAGCTAACTCAGTCAACTAATAATGATTTTGTAGGTGTGGCACCAACAGAAATCTGTATGTGGATATTTCAGACCTACTGCGCGTAGGAGGTTAAAACGCCTTAGTCAATTGTAAATTTGTGGTTGAATTTACACTCTGTTATTCGTTTTCTTATGTTAAATATGTGAAAGCTTCTGAAAATAATAAGAACGAAAGAAAAAATCCACAAATACGTTAAAACATTTAAATTACTTTATGAAAATTGGTATTTTTATCGCAACAAGTTCCACAAATATTTGTTTCGTTTTTATTGAAGAAAGCACATTGCATAAGCCGAAAAAGTCCTAATTAATTATAGATGTTCAAATTTGTACAAATCTTATTCTGACAGTTTTTAAAACGTTTCAGCAAACTGAATAAAAATGTTCTTATTAAAACTATCTAGCTATTTGTGTGTTTTTAAAACCTACTAAATTGTAAATAAAATAGAAAATCCATGCTACTAGATAATTAATTAGTTATTTGCAAAAAACTTAAAACGGGGGCATATTCCATCGAGCATAGTTACTGTCTAGGTATGAGAGGATTAAATGTCATTAATAAATAACCTTTGGTGGTATTTGCATGAACAAACACCTGTTTTCTCACAAAACTGTTAATTCAAATATGTCCATAACTTCATTCTATATTCTACACTATTTTAATTGCGAATAATTTACATAAATAACACCCACACCACGGTCAGTTGCCATTTGTTATATTTATATGTGTTTACCATTGATATAACGTTTGAAAATATCACAACCACATAACTTCAAATCACTTTTATGGAGCTAACGCTCTCCGAACAAGTCAAATGTAATTCCCAATTACTTTATGTTTCAGCAAATAGGTAGGTATACGTTAGGTACCTTTGAAGACTCACGCTGGGATCCATACGAGTTTACTTAAAAAAGATTTATCCAATTGTGATCAAGAAATCATGTCGAATGCTGAGACGACAAATAGCAAAATTATCGTTTAGTTGTAAATGCCGACAAAAGAAAGATTAACTAGCGGCATAACATGTGAGATACAAAAGACAAATAATGCAACTGGCAGACAGATAACACACAAACAGAAGAAGAACAACGTTGTGAAAAACCGATGAAACGAATGAATTTTAAATTCGAAACGATCGTTCTTTAAACAGTCATCCTTTAGAAGATTTTCCACGTTTTAAAGAAACGATACCAGTAAAACTATTTCCTATTCCTTCGTATATATAGTGAAGTCCTTAAGTAACTGATAAATTCATTTTCTACGTAATTATTAACGTCAATAATAAGTTCTGAGTCGGGAGTTCTGAAAAAAATATTTTTTTTGTATTTTTCTGATTAAAAAAAACAGTAATAAGAACACCTGCTGAATTCTAATTTAAAGTCACGGTTTAGTTAAGAATCGAGTAATTTTGAACTATTTTTTTATAAATATTTATTTTTATAATTTTTTAGAAATCTTGTTTTGCTTAACTTATTGATAAAAATAGCCAAAATTATTTTTTCTTTATTATATTATTTTTAATAATATAAAGTTATAATTATAAGTGAAAATTTTGAAAAAGAAAACATGTATATTATTTCCTCTTCTTTTTGAACTCAAATAAAGCATAACATCAAATGTACACAAATACACAAATATATATGTATTTAAAATTATTGTTCACGCAATAATTTCTAAATATTAATGAATATGTTTCATAAAATTGGTAATATTCTAAAAATACATGGATGGGAGAGTTATTTTGGAGTATAGATTAAATGATTGCCATTATTTTTCAAAAAGGAAGTATAGCATCGAGTATGGGAGCTGTAGCTTATTCATAAAAAAATGTAACATACGTTGAGAATGAAATCAAAGAAATAGTCATCTCACACGTTGATATATTAGTAAGTACAGCTAAATATTTTTCACATTTCTCATGAGAGCCTAGGCCCGCGAAAGTTTACGTAAACAACTAAATATATAGGGTAAGGGATATTTTGAATCAGAAATTGTAATGCAACCGCTATAAGATTCAACATTTTAAACATTACGAATAAATACTCCAGTACGTCCCTATTTATGTTTTCCTTAAACTAATGTTAGTTAATTAGTTCACTAAGAATTTATTTCAACCTTTATTAAGAGATTCATTAATCTCATTTGTCGTATTGACTGACTATGGCTTCCACAAGGAACTTTAATTTCATTAGATACCCTAGAAAATAATCAGTAATACCTTGGTACTCAAACAAAATGTAGCAAATGTGAATTCCTTGTGAACAAAATAGCAATTTAATTTCATAGACCACTGAATCGACACAAAAACAGGTAAGCCAGAAAACCAACATTTGGATATTTGTTAATAAACCATGTGAATATCCAATATAAAATATTTAATATACGCAATATAGTAAACGACAGTGGTTCGTTAGTTGTAAATAGGTGACAGCATTCTTAGAATCGGTAAATTGTACCATATAAATTTAACTTTTGCTATTTGACACTGAAATATAAGTTTTAAATAACAATTGTGATCGTTATTGTTTAATGCAAATAACAACTGAAAATAACGAATAACAGTTATATTTATTTCACTGACAAAAATGCTTTCGCCATCTCTTGGAGAGAAACGAAAATATTTACAAAGTAGAAAGTTATCAGCGTTTGCTATTCAGCATAGGTTATGTTTTAAGAACAATCACGAACTACTAACTGCTATTTATATTATTATCCGTCAAAATAGATTCACTGCTTTTTGTCAAAAGCAGTTGAGGTTAGCTGCTTACGATATTGTTCGGTAACGGCTGTTGCAGTAAACGTATATCTGTTATTTTTAGCGGATAATAACAGTTGTTATTGTTGTTGAGTAAATAATAGTCGTTAAAGAGCAGCTATGCTAATAAAGTCACACCAGTAGTGCAAAATACAGACAGACAGACATCCATAAAACACGCAACGTATGGGAAACTTTTTTATTAATAGACCATTTAAAATTTGACTTAACCGCCAGAATTTAAACAAAATAAAACCTACTACTTTCAGCAAGCTACTTTACATTGCTGACAAAATTTCAAAATTTCCTTTTTTGTCCATATTTCCGAAAAATTGCAAAATTTGAGCTAACTAGAGTAAAACAATTTTTTCTTATTTTTGACATTTTTTTAAGACATGCATATTTTCATTCTTAAAGTTTTGACAGGTCTATTGCAAACTTCGAATAATTTTTTTAAATAAATATGAATAATTTCAACTGAAGTTGGCCATGTTGAACACAACTGAAAAAAGCTTGTAGCTACGCATAATTCACGACAAAAATTCGAAATTACAGTTTATATACAATACTATTGCTAAATATTTTCAGAAGTTAACAAAGTTTTAAAATGCCGTACATAATACAAGAACAAATTATTAAACAATAATATATGAAGAATTTAAACATCCATCAAGCTACATTTTTGTACGTGGATCTTCCTTCTCAATATAAATAGCATTTTTCACAAATTAGGTAATAACACAAAACTCCTGGATAGTGTGTTCCAAATGTTTTTGAATAGTCTCTGATTATAAACTATTTGTTTAAGGTATCCCCAAAATAAAAGGTCTAAAGAAATTAAATCGGAAGACCGGGGTGGCCCGTATTTTTTCAACTTTATATATTCGTACTATTTTCTTCGACCTTGCTAGTATATATAACTGTTTAGTGACTTTTTTGTTGATTTGAGGTTGTGTTTGACTAATAAATTTATTGCTACGGGATCCGTGTGTTTTGAAACAATTCCATTTAGACGAAAATAAATGTATCATATTCCTAAACAAAATCACAAATCACTAGACTATTCTCTCAAGTATTGTAACTATGAGTCAAACGTATCGGCTGTTACAGTACTACTCTGAATTACTACCACATTACTACTACTGATACTTTAGTGGTATTAGAACGTCATTACTCTGAACTGCCCTTGTTTCATGGCCAAACTTATATACTGTCCCCGTTATTCTCGATCATTCTCGCAGGATCCTTGTCTGTCCAGCGTGCATGACGATTAGCTTTTAAAAGGAACGGCGTTTTCGGTACAATAGTAGAATCAATTTTTGCTAAATGTTTTGTTTCTTGGTGTTAGTTTTTTAATATGAATGGGCTATGACGGACATATTAAAAGATAATTTTCACACAGAATTTGAATGTATTGTTATTTTCAGAAGAGAAAAAGGAACACTGCTAAAATTTCGCTATCCAAAAATGAAATTGAATTTCCCAGATATCCCAGAACCCGGTGACAGATATCAGCTGGGACAAATTTTGGGATGCGGGGTGTTTGGTAAAGTATACACGGCGACAGACAAGCAAGCCAACAACAAAAGCGTTGCTATCAAAGTGCAAAAATACGAAGATGACACCAAAGAATACATTCAAGAAGAGTACCGAATATTGAGGGACTGTAGTAATCATCTTGTCGTCGAATTCTACGGGGTGTATAAGAGGAGTCGAGAAATTTGGTTTGTGCTAGAGGTAAGACATTAAAATAAAGTAAGTTCTGTATCAAAATAATATCAATTTGTAGATTTGTGATGGGGGCACAGCTGCAGATTTAGTAACGAAGTTATTAATAAAAAATAGAAGGATGTCTGAGGAGCATATTGCTTATCTTTTAAAAGAAGTTTTGAAAGTAAGTGAAATATTTTGATGGCTATCAATAAATCGTAATAAAGTTTTATTTGACTGGCTAGGAGATGGCTATAGTTTGAAGAAGGGGGGGGGAGATATTTAAGTGTATGTCAAACTTGATGAAGGTTCTAATAGTTGTCATGAGTATATATATGAAAAGTTAAAAGTAAATGAAAAAAAATTAAGTCTTTAATTCGTTGCAAAATGACGTAATTTAATGCTTGAAGGAATACCGTTTGTTTTAAATCAAATTATCCCAATACTTCCGAAGATATCCGAAACAAATAAATTATTGGATATTTCGTTTTTATTTTTTGTGACAAATAAACACAAAACCAAAAACACATTTTCATTTAAACTTTTTTTCCACTATACGATGGTCTGTTCAGACTTGCCAAAGATTCTTCGTATAGCTGAAAAAAGTGGCAATAAAAATGTTTTTGAGTTTCACTCTCAATTATTTCTTCCATATAATCTTTTTCGTATCTCCTGTAGTCTCCGACATCTCAATAGTGAGGTGGAATTTGAATGCCACTCTATCTTAGTTTATGGTAAAATACTTATCTTCAAAGTTACAAAGAACAGTTGACATTGCAGGGTATTATCTATTTACATGACAACAAAATAATCCATCGAGACATTAAAGGAAGTAACATTCTATTGACAAAAGAAGGAGAAATAAAGCTCTGTGACTTTGGGATTTCACAGCGAAAAAATAAAGAAGGTTGTATTGTTTGCATAGGCTCCCCCTGTTGGATGGCTCCGGAATTAGCTGAAGCAAATTATTGCGTTAGTAAAAAATTTGACAACAGGGTAAGTTTTACCAATCATGTCTTTTAGTTAATTATTTTAATAAAATGCACATAAGGAAACTACTGTTACATTTTTAGGTTGACGTTTGGTCTCTTGGTATAACGGCTATTGAATTTGGAGAAAACAAAGCTCCATATCAGGACATCGATCCAGCTAGGGCGGTCTTTCAAATAATTCATAATCCACCTCCAGCTTTCAAGAAGTTGTCCCATTGGACACAAAATTTTCATGACTTTCTTAGCGAGTAAGATTCTTTAAACAATATTTCAACGCATATTGTTAACAAACGAATTGCAGAACTTTGGTTAAAAATTACGAGCATCGTCCTTATGCTGTTGAACTGTTAGAGCATCCATTTTTGGAACAAGTTCCAGAAAATAATTACCACGTAAATATCTATGAAAATAAATAAGTATTTTTGTATGATGTAAACATTAATAACTTCCAGTTATCTTTGGAACTCAAGTCACTAATGAAAGATGTGGGCAAAGTTGATCCGAAGGAAAGATCACCAGAAACGAATATTTTAGGAAAATTTTTAAAGAAAAACATCGATGAATGTATGGAGATAATACATGAAGAAGATTTAGCCGTTATTCCAAAAATTACTGAAAAGGAAGTATTGTATTTGTTGGAAAGACAATTGGAAAATGGTCAAAGTTATATGTTTGCTGGTGATATTTTGCTGTTTTTAAACCCAATGGAAAACCAGAACATTTATGGGAACCAGGTAATTCTTAAGCAGAAGGGGAAACGGTATTCTAGAAAAAATTTTAACATGTATAAACTGTTCTTCGGTAGCAAATAATTAACTAAGGTACTCTTTTTAGATTTAAATGTCGATTAATTAATATAGTCATTGAATGATACGTTTAAAAATTTTTATTAGCATAGTTAGTGACATTGGAAACAATCCCTATATATTTAATTATGGCCTTATAGTATATTTACTACTATTGCCATCTTATGAGCAAGGGTAAAACCCACAGCACCATGCATAACTGGGTATTACAGTTACCTTTCCGGCATCTATAGAAAAATTGCTATAGTTTAACTATTGACCAATAGATGGTCACCCGCTAAATATATTATTTTTTTGCTTGTAATATTTGAAATATATTTCCTCATCAAATATTTATAAAAGGTAACAGGAAAAAAGTCAATAGTGAATACAAAACACGTTAAATAATATTTTAGATTTGTGTAAAGAGTTTTAGATAATTCGGCAATTTTTCAAATAGATCTTTTTGATATTTGTAATAATTTTAAATCACCTAAGAATCCTAATCGTTTGATTTATTTTATATAAATAAATATCTAAATAATTGGACTTGTGAAAAACAGTTGCCTATATGATGGCGCATACAGTTTAGGCACCAGTTCTGCCATTGACTAATAGAGGAGGGTACCACAACTTTATTAAATTTACTTTTTCATTTTTGTATTTATTATTATATTCAGTACAGGAATGGTAAACTTCCAGTACTTATTAAAATGATATTCATATTGTATTAATTTTAAAACGAATATAAATAAGCTACCCAGTAGACTTAAATAATCTTTGCTTGTTTCCTGTAATAGCCATATTGAAGTAAATATTGCGACTGTTTGACTTTATGACAATTGTATACAAATTTAAACTTTTAGTAAATATACCCCTAATATTGTTATTTTACTCAAAACTTACAACTCAACAATTATCTTCATTGAATGAATTCAAAAATGGTTGTTTTTATTTTATAGGAAAAAGTAAAAGTTCTTTATGAAATTATTTTAAATTTGTTATTATTTATAAACTTAAAATAAGTTAACTACATCTGTCAATATTATCTTTTAAATAAATCCATATAAAAAGTTGTATAAAAAATTGGTTGTCTTTGTAAGGCATACATTTCCATATTACCATTAATTGAATGTTGATCCTAGCGATATTACTTGAATATAGAGAAGGCCAAGCCAAGAGAAAAACGTAACGCATGATGAAAAAAAACAGAAAACCTAACAGCAGGATGGAACTCCACCCCATTATGCTCACATTGTTCGAGATCATTTAGATAGGACATTTCATCACAGATGGATTGGAAGAAGGGGTACTTATGAATGGCCTGCACGAAGTCCCGACCTTAATCCACTAGACTATTTTCTGTGGGGTTACTTAAAGTCTAAGGTTTATGTTGATAGACCAAATAATTTGCAAGAATTAGCTGCAAGAATAACTCAAGACATCCAGAGAATTACACCAGAAGTTATAGCTAATGTTACTTGAGAATTTAAAAACCGACTTGCTTATTGTCAAGAAGTAAACGGTGCTCAGTTTGAACATCTAATACATTAAGATTAGTTAAGTTAAGTTTCAATGTTTTGAAAATCACTTAGATTTAATTAATAATTATGAATATGAATTTCTTTAATGGATATTAGATTTTTCCTTTCCTTAATTACTTTTCTGTTAATATCTCGGTAGGTATTGAAGTAAACAATATCAAACCCGATATTTTTTTATTCGCCATAAAATGTTTATCAGAAACTAAAATACTATACAGGGTGTTTCATTGCAAATTTTAAAATCGACATTACTTCCGGTAAAACAGGAAGTTCAAAATTGTAAAAAAATTTTGAAATAAATAGGCAATCTACTGCAGTATCCACCTTCCAAATTTCATTTTGATATCTCTAATAATTCCAGAGATATTTGCTTGGTTCCACACATTTGCACATCATTGTATAGTCGCTTCACATATTTTTTCTGACATATAGTTCAAAATAAAAAAATTATAGCCTATGAATACTTTTCAGTTCCATCAGAAATATCACTTCAAATCCAGATCTGATAACGCCCCCCACATTTACTCAGTCGCTGATGTAGCATATCAAAATGCACTTCATCACTCGTTACCGCAGCAAATTGTACTGTTCGGAGAATCCGGCTCAGGAAAAACTACAAATTACCATCACTTAATCGATCATTTGTTTTTCCTCGGAGAACATACCAGCATTAACTCTACCAGAATCAAAAATAGCATCAGGCTTCTTCACTCCATGATCCATGGGCGAACTCCTTGGAATAGCAATTCCACACGTGCCGTTTTTAGGACCACAGTGTTTTTTGGAAATTCAGGACGACTGTCTGGAACTAGTTTCAAAATCAATTGTTTGGAAAAATGGAGAATTTCTTCTGCCGACCCGTAAAAACTGAACATGCATTTTATGAATCCATTAATAATCTTGTCACTTTTCAGGCATCAAGGATCGTTTCATTTCGTTTACATTGTTAAAGATGGACTGGTGGCAAAAAGAATGAACAACACTTACAAAATAAACGAAGAGAAAAATTACAATTTCCTCAAGCCACCACATAATTCTGCCACCGAACAAAGCTTGGTGGAATTTAAAAAGAACGCTGAGAAATTCAAGAAATTTATTACCATAATGGAAGATCTCGAATTCACACAGGAACAAATAAATGTCGTCTACTCCGTCGTTTCGGCCATTTTGAATTTAGGGGAGATCAATTTTTGCGAAGATAGTAGCAGCATGTCAGCCGTCATTGAAAACAAAGAAGTTACGAGTAACGTCGCTGCACTTTTGGAGGTGAACACGAAAAAATTTTGTTGGTCTTTGACGAACTATTGCGTCATAAGAAACGGACAAGCACTGAGGAAACGAAATAGTTGTGATGAAGCTAAAGACATTAGAGATGTTTTAGCAAATACCCTTTATGCTAGATTGGTGGATTATGTTACTAATGAAGTGAATAGCAAACTGTCTATCGGCAAACGAATATTGTAAGTGTGGTAGTTTTGTTTCATTGTTTGTTTTATGTTCCCAAACGGCAGTTTTCAAATTTTAAATTTTTCTTAAAGATTACATTTTTAGCTTGGCCAGCATTTTGTGCGTAATAATAAAATTCATTTATGGCAAATCCTAATGGCTACATTTTTGAAACTACAAGTAGTCTATGTTTGTACAATTTCTGTTGATGACAATTATTTCATGTAACTCTGACCCTCTAAACTGTGGCCTAACTATTCTATTCTTCATTGCATTAGCAAATCTTTTCTTTATATTTGCTGGCCATTTTTTTTAATAAGGTATTCTTTTTTTAGAAATTATTCTCAGTGTTTTAGCTCTAAAACACTTTCTAGTGCATTTATCTAAAAGTAACAAATATGTGTTATAAATGAATATTATTAACGTCTATAGCTCTTAAACTCTTCACATTTTTCAATTTCTAAAATTGTAGGTAAGGTTCTGATCACTTGCTTAAAATTATCTGAATTTAAGATTTTATAAACGAACTACTGAGTGAGCCAAATCAGTCACTTTCAAAATATACTATCAACATAAAGTAACTTTAATATACTTACTTATTTGCAGCGGATCAAAGTATTCTGTCAAGTTGTTGGACTATTTCGGATTCGAATGTTTGAAAAAAAATAGCTATTTCCAGCTCTTAGTTAATTGTTTTAACGAGCAAATGCATTATCATTATCTACAAAGAGTTTTTGCTTGGGAAATAATGGATTTTCAAGCTGAAGAACTTGAATATTCCCCAATTCATTATTTCAACAATAAAGACACACTCAACGAGCTCTTGGGTAAGCCAGAAGGGCTGTTCTCTATCATCGATGATGCCTCTAAAAAAGGTCTAACCGGTAGATACGTAACAGGTAAACTGTTCTGCTTTTATTATTAGCACTTGTGTTTAATCTACATTTTAGGTTAATTTTAAAAATATTTAAACTTAAATAATATTTGGTAAACAAAAACTGTCGCTCCCAAAACTGCCAAACCTCATTTGAATTTGTTTTGTTACATTTTGCTTTTTTTAGGTCAGATTCCACAAAGACAATTTCACAAACAAAATCCCAAAAATATTGGTCAAATATTGGTATTGCTGATTTTGCCAACATGAAGGTCGTTATTACAATACCTTTGAGGGGCAAGGGGGCTATTGTTTTTGACAAAATTTATAAAACGTTTTAAAGCTATTTTGAGATAACAAACAATAAATGATTTCTTTCAATGAAGTGAGAAAAACTTTTTCAAGAAAATCGAACTTTAGAACCGGTTTGTCGACCTAGAATTGCCGAAAGCTTCTTGTTGCTAGTTGAAACAAAAAGTGAAAAAAAAATGGGTACGATTCATATTTTCGTTGCTATGGGATATAGGACATGTAAAATAAAATACCAAGTGTTAAAGCAATTCGTTACCATGGGAAGTTACAACATTATGCATATATGTACAGAATATTTCAGATGTACATATTTATCAAAAATCAAATGCGTCAATTTTAGAATATCAACAACGAAAAAATTTGATCCAAATATTGACCTCAACATTGAGATACTGTTACAACCTCCCAATTTTTTTGATGGGAAAGATCTCTTCATCGTCTATTGAGAATTATTATTTTCCTTTTTTAAATATATTGTAACAATTAGCAAAAATAAAAAAAATATATCAATGGCCTTTTGAATGGTATAAATAAAAAACTCATAAAAACTTATAATGGAGTATAAATGAATGCAAAGTAGTTGTCAGTGCTACACTTGAAGCTTACATTTCGTTAATTGCAATTCAGAAATATAGTTAGATGAACAGAAATGCACAACATAACCACACAAACACAAATATAGGCTTCTTGCCTATTTCATGAAAAATTTCCAAGGTAGAATTAGTGAAGACTGAAAAACAATTTAGCGTACTTGGGTATGTGATGCTTGAGTTTCAGGAAAGCCTACATACCATTCACTATTTTTTTCGAATATTAATAGGAAATACAAAGCATGCCTATAAAATGATATCAATTCAGAAGCTCATGGAAGATGATTTTCATATTCTGAGGGGAATTCATCCGATATTTCGTGGAATCCGAAATGTTGTTCGTCTGGGGTCTCGAGGTCAGCGGCTTGCTTTGATGAAGTTCTCGAACAATTCGAGAGTCCATGAAGGAAATTCTTCTGTAACCGTCTGGAGATTTCTGGGAGATCTGAGGAAAGGATTCATTCTGTATTTTGTCGCACTTTAGTAAACATCAGTTATTTACGGTAAATTGTAAATGGTTGTGTTAATAATAATAAGAACCCGAATAATATGCTACTATATATACAAACCAAAATAAATACAGGGATTTGGAATTTTAAATAAAGACACAGTGGGACATGAAAAACACACGAACTGTACCAATTGTTATGGAGTAGTTCCAAAACTTCTACTTAATAATTTAAAATACCTCGGTCTGGAGGAACATCTTTATCAACTAATGCAAAAAGCTGTCCTGTTAGGGACAGCCCGGACGGTTAGAAAATTCATGGGAAACTGCCACCACTCCAACCACGGGTTTGATAACCTGGCAAGGCCTCCCACAGAGCTAAACTCTTTTGATATCTAGGATATCTGGGGTTTAGTGAATTTTCCCCTAAAGGCATGCCATACTTGCCTTACATAGAGTGTGTTGCCATACATTGTATGGTCAAGTTGGGATTTAGAACCCGAAGAGTAAATAAAAAGTACAAGGTGATGGAAATGATGAATAACTCATCCAATTAGAATACGTTATGTTTTCTGCGCTTACATTTTACACTTAGGTTAATCGTCAAAATTTAAGCTGGTCAACAAAAAATCCTCACTGGACGTGAGAAGATATTTACGTAGTAGCCTGAAAAGGTGTTAAAAACTCTACCATTGGTTCCTTTTTCAATGAGGGTAATATAAATGGCGATAATTATTTAGCATCAAACTTCTTTAAGACACCTATTTGGTAATTACAAAAAGTGAGACTCCTAATTTGTGTTACAAAAAATTTCCCAAGTAGTGAAAATATTTGATAATTAAATTCTTGAGCTACTCTGAGTCGTAAAATAAGTTTACCGAATTTTTTCCAATTAAGTGGGTGAAATTATCTATTGTGTGTAGTATAAAATTTGAATCGAATTTATTACTTTATATTTCTCGTGTTTTTTAGAAAATTTATATTGTCAAGAGAAACACCGAGTACGAGTACAAGACAATGGTAGCTTCTCAATAGCTCATTACACCGGCCGTGTTACTTATGACTGCAAGCGAATTCCAGACAGAAACAGGGATTTCCTACCCCCGGAAGTGATAGAAACTATGAGAAGATCTGATAACCAAATAATCAGTAGTCTCTTTACAAATAAATTAGACCGAAGTGGAAACTTAATGGCTGCTGAGGAATTGAAACCCACTCGATATAAGCTCATTTCAAAAGTAAGAAAATAAAAACTTTAAAAACTTTCTCTAGAATGATTACAACAAATTTCAGACGATGAAAGAGAAACAATATTCGCAGATTAAAAGGATGCGTACTCAATCAACTATTTTCCGGACGTTTTGCATAGATTTGTTGAAAGAGTTATCCATAGGCAGTGGTATGGGTGGCACATATTTCGTTAAATGTGTTAGAACGAATTTGAAGGATAGATCGAGATATTTTCAAAAAGAGCTGGTGAAACAACAAATTAGAGCGATGGCCATTACTGAAACTGCAAGTTTCAGGAAAAGCGGTTATCCTCACAGGATTTCTTTTCACGAATTTCTTAGAAGGTCAGCTTTTAATATTGGTATTTTAAGTAAACAAGACTATATGTATCAAAACACTTTCAGTCTGATATTTATAGTTCATGCTCTTTCTTTTTTGGAATCTTTTATTTTCATCATTTTTATTTTTTTATACTAAATCGCTTTTGCCCTCTTTGGCCATACAATGTCGTCATCTAAGAGGTTTTGTTCATTAGGTACAAGTATTTGGCATTTGATTTTGATGAAAATGTCGAACTGACTGGAGACAATTGCCGGTTGTTGATGATCCGACTCAAAATGGAAGGTTGGACCATTGGGAGGAGTAAGATATTTTTAAAATATTACAACGAAGAATATCTCTCTAGATTGTACGAAACACATGTAAAAAAAATTGTTAAAATCCAATGTCTAATGAGAGGTTTCTTGGCCAAATGTAAATGTGCGAAACAAGTCAAAAAGCAAGAGGAAACATGTAGTAAGTAAGAAAGAGCACTATCAAAACCAGTCGTTTACAAGTTATATTTATTTTTCAGTAAACGAAATCAATAAACAAAGAAGAGCTAGCGCTATGACGGAAGATGAAGCAGCTGAAATCATTCAAAAAGGTTATTTTATTTTGTTGCAGAACCTTTTTATTTAACTTTCTTTCTCACTCTCACACTATTTACAACTCCTTGCAATTTTGTTTAATTTGTTCTTTTTTGTATTATATGGACCACTTTATACAAGTTTAATTTTAATTCACCCTGTATTTCAACCACCCTGTCTATGCTGCTGTGTATTGGTCATCTAATATATCTTATTAATCTATCATTTTCTGAACCACCCTGTATAACTATGATTCAACTTCACAACATATTGCAACCACCCTGAAGTGTTTTTAAGCACCTTGTTTAAGTATAATTTGTCTCCGCCCCATTAACTGTCGCTAATGTCATTTAACTCACCATCTAAATCAATAATACCATACATCACAGAATTTTTCACATTTTTTAACCACCCTGTATAACTATAATGTTACGCTACCCTTCATTTCAACTACCCTATATGGACAACTGCTTCCAACATTTTTAGAACCCATCTGTATACCTATAATCATAGTCCACTTTATAAGTCAAATATCTTACCTGCTTATGCTGACTTTTTTATAGCATTTATTTTTAATTTTGTTGCTAGTAATTTTTAAAAACAATTGTAGAGCAATTACGTTAAATCCTCTATCGCCTGTTGTTATCGCCTCGGGACGAACTCTGCTTTTAAGGTGTACCTTGGCCAATAGCTTTAGCAAAATCCACTACAAAATTGCTGTCGTTATAGTCCAGAATTTGTTGTCAATGAAATGTCAGAATGAATTCCTCCAGTTGGGTGATGTTGATAAGAAAACGTAGTTCTTGAATATTATTCCATGTTGAAAAGATTGTTAACTACATCTAAAATAACTAAAGCAGCTCCAAAAATTTTCAACCATTGACAAGAAAAAAAAAACAGATTCCAGGAAAATAACTCTATAGGAACCTAATGCCACAGGTCACATCCATATAAAATCCATATGATTAGAGGATACATTATAATCCCAGTAATTCCAATTAAGAAAACTCACTATTTTGGACTAGCAGATATATTCCGATAGATTCAAAAATGGTCTTTATCTCGCAATTTTTTGTTTCCAGGTAGACTGCATAAAAACTGTTACATTTTATGTTGTTCTGAATGGAATTCTATTAGTTGTTTTCATCAGGGATTGCAGAGATTATGTTATTCAACTGCTTGGTTAAGTTTCTTTCTCGAATGTCTTTCTGATGCTTTATACTCCAGATATTTCAATGTGAAGTTGACAACTGTTGTTATCTTTATCACTGTTCTTATTGAATCTTCATTTAAATATCCAGGGTTTTTTCAAGAAAAAAGACAATATTCTTTTCAACTTTTTGTGGTACTTTCTACTACTTTGCTCGGCTTAGCTTCAACCGAATCAAACGAAGTAAAGCATATTACATGTTCCACCCTCAATATACTGCAATATACTTCGTGGGTTCAATTTAAAAATTATAACAACTAATATTTACTTTCACTTTTCTAGAACTTTATTTACATTTAAAACAGCTGATTCACAATACATTTTCATATAAGCTAGTCGTCGCGGTATAACTCCTGGCGATCGTGGCGTTCTTCTTTTATATCACCAGCGTAGAATTCTCCAGTAGAAATCAACATCGTTCCTTCCGCTGCCGAGCCTTTTCGAGAATCGTATTTTTTTTATCTTGAAGCGTTTGTTGTCGTGCTGAAATGACACAGGGTCGGCTTTGGGTAAATTTCGTAACACTGCCCCCCCTTTAATTCTGATCGTCCCGATCAGAAACATCCCCTCCATGGTAGGGAGCGAGTCGATCTAAGTGAACCACCTTCAATTTAGCCTTGGGGTTTCGACGGATCCGGTAGACGACATCATTCAGCCTCTTGACCACTTCGTATGGGCCATCCCAGGCGGGTGTAAGCTTTGGGGATTTACCCTTGCTCCGTTGGGGGTTGTACAACCAGACTTTGTCCCTCTCCTGGAACCCGACTGAATTGGCCTTGAGGTCGTATCGCGTCTTCATCCGGTCACTGGTGGCCAACATCTGCGTTCGGGCTAATTCGTGTATTGCCAGCAGGTTATGTCGGAGCTGGTCGGCATAGTCGTCGATGTCTTGGGGAGGTTCTTCGGGGAAGCCAAATGCCAAGTCGCATGGTAATCGCAGCTCCTTTCCGAATAAGACCCTGGCTGGGGTCAGGCCTGTACTATTATGTACAGCAGAGCGATATGACAACAGGAATAGGGGAATATGCTCATCCCAATCACGCTGGTTATTGCTGACGACCTTGGATATGTGTTGTTCCAAGGTCCGGTTGAATCTTTCCACCATTCCGTCTGACTGTGGGTGTAATGGTGTTGTTCTCGTTTTCCTGATCCCCAACATCGTGCAGACCTTCTGGAATACATTCGATTCGAAGTTACGCCCCTGGTCTGAATGTAATTCCATCGGGACGCCAAACCTGCTGAATAGTTGTTCTACTAGCACCGTCGCTACCGTGGTTGCCTCTTGGTTGGGTATCGCATATGCCCCAGGCCATTTGCTGAAGTAATCCATTGCGACCAGAATGTATTTGTTCCCCCTCTCAGACTCGGGAAACGGACCGGCGACATCGATGGCAATTCTCTCAAATGGGACGCCCACATTGTACTGCTGCATTCTACCCTTGGTTCGGGTCTTCGGGCCCTTACTGGCGGCACATGTGGCACATTTGCGGCACCAAGCTCTGACATCTTTGAAGTAATTCACCCAGTAGTACCGCTGGCGAACTTTGTCTAGGGTTTTATTCATGCCCAGGTGGCCTCCGGTAATTCCATCATGTACTTCGGTCAGGATGGCTGGAACCTTTTTCTTCGGAACTACCAGTTGGGACTTGATTTCTCGTCCATCAGCGCTTTCCCAAACTCGCTTGAGGATTCCATTGTCTACTCTTAGAGAGTCCCACTGAGCCCATAACGATTTCAGCACGCCGGAGTATCTAGCTACCTCGTCCTATCGTGGCCTGGGTGCCCCTCTCATTTTGAGTGACAAGATTGGTTCGATGTCTGGATCAGCCATTTGGTCCTGGATGCACTGTTCCGTTGTCCAGTCTTCATTGGCCTGCACTCGGATCTGCCTGATGGAGATACCCTCTCGCTGTTCCGTCTTCAGACAATGCTTGCATTCCGCTCTACAGGGTCTTCTGGATAAGGCATCGGCATTATTGTGCAACCGGCCGGCACGGTGTTCCACCTTGAAGTCGTATTGCTGTAATTTCTCCATCCATCTGGCCAGTTGTCCTTCCGGTGTCTTCATGTCCAGCAGCCATTTGAGTGCGGCATGATCTGTTCGGATTAAGAAATGGCGACCATACAGGTATTTATGGAAATGGTCCACAGCCCTTATTATTGCAAGAAGTTCTTTTCTGGTGACGCAATAATTTCTTTCTGGCTTCGAGAATCCACGGCTGTAGTACTCGATCACCCTCTCTTCACCATCTTGCACCTGGGATAGGACGGCCCCCAAACCTGTGTTGCTGGCGTCGGTGTCTAAGATGAACTTGCCGGACTGTGTAGGAAAGGCTAGGATTGGGCTGGAACATAGTGCTTGCCTTCAGTCGCCTGAATGATGTTTCACAATCCTGATTCCAATGGAAGGTCTCTTTATCAGTGGTCTGCCGATGTAGAGGGGCGGCGATGGTAGTATGAACATAGGCCCAAGAAGCTTCGGAGTTCATGTTTGTCTCTTGGAACTGGCCAATCGCGGATGGCTTCTATCTTGTCTTCGTTGGTGCGGATTCCTGACTCGGACACTACGTGGCCCAAAAACTCTACTTCTTTTTGAAACAAGGAACACTTCTTCGGATTGAGTCTCAGGTTGGCATTATAAATTCTGGAGAATACTTCGCCCAGGTTCTTCAGATGGTCGTCGAATGTCTGGCCCATGACTAGAATGTCGTCGAGGTATACTAAGCACGTCCTCCATGTTAACCCGCTCAGTACATACTCCATTAGCCTCTCAAATGTAGCGGGTGCATTACATAACCCAAAGGGCATGACCGTGAACTGAAACAGCCATTTACTGGTGGAGAACGCTGTCTTCTCTCTGTCGTTTGCGTGTAGACCAACCTGCCAATATCCACTTTTTAGGTCTAGTGTGGAGAACCAACGGGAGCCTGCTAGTGTGGTCAAAGTGTCATCGATTCGGGGTAGTGGATAGCTGTCTTTCTTCGTGACGTCATTGAGCTTTCTGTAATCCACGCAAAATCGGGTGGTTCCATCCTTCTTTTTAACTAGCACGACAGGAGCAGACCATGGACTGATGGATGGCTCAATAACTCCATTTTGTAACATGGACTCGATGTTTTCCTCGACTGCCTGTTGTTGCCCCAATGGTAGTCGTCTAGGTGGTATTCTGATGGGCTGAGCCTTTCCGGTATCTATTCGATGCTGGATGATGTTGGTGCGACCGGTGGTTCTATTTTTACTGTTAAAAATTTGCCAGTGTTTTATGATAAATTGCTTGGCTTTTTTCTGGTTCTCTGGTGTCAAGTGTGTTAAGTGGTCAGCAAACTGTTGTAGGAACTCTTTATCGGGCCCTGTCTACTTCACCGACGTCTGGTACTCTTCTTCGCAATTGATGATGGTCTCTACTGGCTCGAAACAAGCTATCTCTTGACCATTGGTAATTCTGATGTCGTTGTTGGACAAATTCAGGACTCTGATTGGTATATCTCGTCCGGTTTTAACTATAGCCCGTCCAACTAAGTAGTCATGAGCTGAGTGTACGGGCTCCACCATTCCAACGCAGCTCCCAGGATTGCTGTCTAGCTGCCCATGAATAATCTGTTCAGTTCGACCGGGAATTCTAGCTGAAGACTTTGCACAATTTTTATGGGCGTGACTGATGTTTTGACGGGCCGTGTCAATACAAATTCCTCATTCAGGAACCGAAGAACATCATATCTCGGGTCGAACATAAATCCATGCTGGCTAATTAGGTCCATTCCCAGTATAAAATCGTCCTCAATATTCGCTACCAGGACCCTATGCCGGATCATGTTGTCCCCTATCTGTAGCTCGACATCTGCCTCACCCTGTATTGACATGGACTCGCCGGTGACTGTTCTGAGCTGGATGTTATTGGTAACTGGCCGAATTTCTGATGCTCTCAAAACCCTGGACTTGGCAATGGACACAGCGGCGCCGGTATCGATGGTGATGGTAACTGCTCGCCCGTTGATGGTGCCTCTGATGACCAGGCTGCCGCTATCTCGGCAAAATCTCCGGATGGATAACGTTTTGGGGGCTGGTGGAGGGACAGTCAGCATTCGCCCCCCTATGCTGACTGACTGACGGTCCCTGGACATGTGGCTGTTCTGTTGGTTACCCCTGGTCGGTGATCGTTTAGGTGGCCTCACTCGACAATTACGTTGGAAGTGCCCTGTCCGTCCGCAGCGGTAACATGCCCCTCTGGTGCCAGTTCTTTGTGACCGGTCTAATAATTTGTTCAGACCAGCCAGCAGCGCTTGAAATTGTGACTCTGACTCTTCCTGGTTGAAGGAAACTGCTCGGACCCTCGGCTTGGACATGTTCATGACGGCCTCTACTTCCAAAGCCCGAAGTAGAGCTTCACTACTTTTCTTGACGCCACTCAGTCTTAAATTTCTTTGTACTTCCACATCTCTGATGCCGTTTATGAAACTCTGTGTGGCCAACTGGTCTTTCGTTTCCTCTGGCAGGTCTGGGTAGGACAAGTGTACTAACCGTCTAATCTCTGCTTCGTTTTCCACTCAGTTGGACTTGGTATACCTGGCTCAAGGATTGATTGTCGTAGCGTTTGTCTAGGATGGCGATGATCTTGTCGAAATTGCCTTGTTCATCGACTGGAATGCTTTGGAGGAGTTCTAGGGCCGGACCTCTTAGCGAAATTACCAGAGAAGTAGACTTTTCTTGATTATCCCATCCATTAGCTGTAGCCACGGCCTCAAATTGTCGTTTATACATGGGCCAAGATGAACTGCCGTCGAATGTGGGTGGTTTACTAAAGGAACCTTTGGTACTCACGGTGTTCTGGTATTTTCCTCGCTGTAAGTCCTGTTGCATTTTTTTAATTTCTGTTTCTAGTTTATTTTGGATGGCACAGATTTTATCTTGTACTTCAGTGTGTACTGTTTGCTTGATGGAACTGATTTGATCTTGAACTGTATCTTGAATTGAACTGATTTCAAATTTTACCTGGCTTTGGATGGAATCAAGATCATCTACTTTTGTTTCAAGAGTATCCACGGTATTTTTTATGGTCTTAATGTCATCATTTATCTCTTTTATATCTGACTCAACTATTTGCATTCTTTCATTAACTGTTTCATTAACTTGTCCTACTATTTGCATTAATTGTTCGAATTGCCGTTGTCTTTTCTGTTCAGTTTCGTGTCGATTTAATTCAATTTGATCTTGTTTTTGTTCAAATTTCGAGAACAATCCCTCAATTAAATTATGTTGTTCACTTTTCATCGTGGAAACAAGATTTTGTTGTTTACTTTTCATCGTGGAAACAAGATTTTCTAATTCTATTTTACGTTTTTCATCGATATTAGTGACAAGATTTCCTAATTCAACTTTAAGTTTATCATCAAAAGATTTCACTAACCTTTGTTGAATTTCTTCTTGATTGTGTTTCTCCTTCTTGTCACGTTTTTCTAGAATCTGTGCTATTTTTTCGTCTAGTCCCTCCGTAACCTGTTTGATAATTTTTCTGGTAGTTTCGTCGTTTTTTTCCATACTTCGAGTTTCCATAAATCAAATTACCGCACTTAATCCTTCACTTCTAACACCAAATTGCAATATACTTCGTGGGTTCAATTTAAAAATTATAACAACTAATATTTACTTTCACTTTTCTAGAACTTTATTTACATTTAAAACAGCTGATTCACAATACATTTTCATATAAGCTAGTCGTCGCGGTATAACTCCTGGCGATCGTGGCGTTCTTCTTTTATATCACCAGCGTAGAATTCTCCAGTAGAAATCAACATCGTTCCTTCCGCTGCCGAGCCTTTTCGAGAATCGTATTTTTTTTATCTTGAAGCGTTTGTTGTCGTGCTGAAATGACACAGGGTCGGCTTTGGGTAAATTTCGTAACAATACCAATTTTTGATAAATTATTTGTTTATTATAATTTGTGTGTTCCAATAAGTTTTACTCAATTTCAGCGTACAGAAAAAATGTAAGGAAAAAAGAAATATTAGATTCATTTAGTGTCCTAGATAGTGAAGAAGTCAATTTTATAAAACCATTTGCAATGAAATGGAAAAAAAACAGCCTATTTTCGATATTAATGACCTACAGAAGAATGAAGAAGCAAGATTTCTTCAGTTTTTCACAGCAAGTAATAATTCAATGGAACAAAAATCTTAAAGTATAGACCCGAATGTTTTGTTTACTTTTGTAGGTTCATCTATACAACATGAACGCTTTTCATAACACCCAAACAATTGGTGAAAGCGTGTACTCTGAAGTTGTTGAACCAAACGCCAAAGTTTTGTCATGGTTGGGTCCCCTAAAAATATGCGTATTTAAAACTTATTTTAGACTCGATGATATTCCGTATTATAATGCTTCGAATATATTCGATTATTTTTCTAACGTTGGGTAAGAATTATTGAGTCAAGAAGTAGTCATAATGGTACATATTTTGTTGTGTAATAAATCAACAGGCAGGCAGGCTTATGCCCTAACACCACACTTTTACTATTAAGCTTTTTCCTCTTATTACAACTTTTTGGTAAATTCTGTAATTTTTTTTTTTTTAATTGTGAAGTTTGGTGTTAAAGTATGAACCGTTAGATATTATTGACAACAGCATTTTTTTCATTGTCCACTAATAAACAAATGTCCCTGGCGTACCGAACTTTTTTCAAAGTCACTTGACTATAGAAGGTGGAAAGAATTAATTCATATTTTTTTTTATATGAACTTTGACAAATTTTCGTTAATACAAGAATCTATTACCTCTGGCTGATCATAACTTTCAGTTTATCTTCTACAAACTTTAAAAGTTCCTCCAAAAATAGAAATGGTACTCACGACCCACAACTACTTTTTTGTTGAACTTTTTTCTTCACACTCAAACTTGCACTAAAATCTTGTCGAATGCACAATGAAGCTTCAATTTTTGGGAATGTCATCACTGATGTTTAAAAAACAAAAAAATGGACTGCCTTATAACCTTTCTAGAGTAGTGGTTTTCTTAGACCTTCAAAAACTGTTGTTACAGCATGTTCCTGTATTTTGGGATTAATTCGGTCAAATTCTATTATTAAATTCTTTACTCGAACTTTTTCTACCCTTATGATGCACTTTTCTTCAAAATGTTTTATGTAAATTCTTAAATTTTTCAATAAACAAAAAGTAGTTAATTGTTTTACATTATTTTCTGATTTATAATTTGAGTTAAAGGTTGAGGCTGCACTTACAAGGCATATTTTTTCAAAATATACAAAATTCTTAATTCAAAGTAACATTGTAAAACGTAAAAACTACAAAAAAGAGGACGGCTAGATACAAAACAGACATTCGCCTTATAGCGTCAAATGGTTCATCCAGTTTCTGTAACATATGTTTTTTAGTGGGCAGTAGTTTTTTCTGTACATAGAGATTTAGTTGCAACTTCAAGAGTCATGAACTTGGTTTAATAGTATTTTTATTTTTCTTTCAAATTGTACATATAAAACTTGAACATAATCTATAGGGTTTTTTTATTTAATTAACATATTAAATAAAAAAACCCGTTTTATTTTCCAGAAAACTCACATCATTAAGTTGAGCCAAATATTTTCAAATTGCACATGGATGGACTTTATTTTATGAAACAACCAAAAAGACGTTAGGAAAACTTAGAGAAATATATAACCGTTTATAATTTGATTATAATTATTCCTAGAGTTTTCAGTTGAAATTGTTTTGCAAAAGTGGATCTAAATTTATCTCTAAATCTTTTTTGATAGTTCATGTTAGTTATTTTGAATTTTCCTTTGTTCATTTAAATTGAAAATTTTGCAAATAGTTTTGCTTTAACATCAATGGCCACATTTCTTTTTGATTCTTGATTTTTCTAAGAGCACTGGTTTAGTTTTAGGTTTGTATTATTCAATGAATTGGTCACTATTAAGACTTTCAACAAATGTTATCGTTTTAAACAATAAATTCATTGGTTGGAGCCTTTAAAATCACAACGTGATCATGGTATCATTCAGCAAATCTCGTATCTTTACTTACTTTGGATTTAAATATATGTAGAGTTATTTTTGCTTGTACAACTTTTATATTTAAAATCACCGGAAGAATTGTAACAAAGAGATAAAGGAATGATTATATAAAAACTGATCAAAATTAGCTTCTAAAGGCTAAAGTCATCAATTTAATCAAGTTTATATTCCTCAGATTTTCAAGGGGTTGTGGTCATCAATACCATAGGGTGACCACTTTACTATCTTACAACTCTTAACTTAACTTAACTTTTTTTTTGATTAATATATCCACCATGTCTATATATATGTTACAGAAGCGTTTCGGACAAGGAATCCTGGGACACGCCCTATCGATGGCGAGATGTCAAAGATGATTGTTCTAAGGACTTGAATTCCCAAAAATATTCTGCTGATAATTTTGCCAATTTGGATTTCCAAAGGGATCCTGACGAACCAATTTCAGAACTTCCTGAACCCATCCAAAATGACAAATTGCCAGAATCAAATAGTTATCATCAAATGCAATCAAGTCCATATGGAAAAGTGTACACCACCAAACAAAATCAAGATTTATTCGATAAAAAATTTCAAAATCATCCAACCAATACTTCCAAATTTATTCCATATGAACTTAAAAAAGTTGACAGGCAAAATATTTCAAGCGAAATGAAGTCCAGAGTTGATCAAACATCGTTTCAAAATGTTCAGCTAAAAAAAGTGGGCATGAGTGAACCTAAAAGAATTGAAGTTGAGACTTTCAACGGGAATTCGTCGCCCGCTAATAAGGATTTCGAGTATATAAAAGCCAAACCGGTAAATGCTAAACCGAAATACGCCATCGATCCCATCGCTGAGTTAAAAAATATGCCCAGAAACGTGAACAACAACAATTCTGACGACGAACCACCCTTTAATTTCCAAGCTATGCTCAGGAAAACCAACATCAGGAGAGATTCCAGGGATTCCATTAAAAACGCCTTCCAAGCCGTGCGAAGATTTTCCGTAACTCGAAATGACAACGATGTGGTTAAAAACGGTTTAACAGAAGATGAACCTATAAAAAGCAAACTTGTTTCTTTAGAAATCTCACCTGGTCTCTTTGTTGAAGGACATGAAGTAGAACTTTAAATCATGATACCTTTAAATGATCGCATTTATAAATACAAAGACAATCTTTAATGTAGAATGAGGTATTTTCAAATAATTTTGACATTTTCCCTACCAACAATATTTTACCCCAAAAACTTATCGCGCTACTACTCCTAATTTCAATTGTGTTATAATTAATTAAGGAATTTCTTTAAGATACAAGGGAAAAATACAGATCACAAATCTTGTGACTTGAAATTTGATTTCACTGGAGGTTTAAGTCGGAGAAAAATTTGTAACCAATGGAACTAGTTAAGAAGTTTGGAGTTACGGGAGTATACAAGCACTAGTAGTAATTCCAAATACAAGACCGATATTTGAGACTTTCTACAATCGTTAGATATGCATGAGTTTGCAAGGTCAGCTTTAAGGCGTTCATGGAGTTCTAATTTATATCAAAGCAATTCGTCAACGTTTGTAGAAGATCGAGTCTGGACTGCAGACCATCTGGGAGTCAGCTTTAAAACAAAGTCTGAGGTAAGCTTGTTATACGGGCTAAGGAGTCTCAGACTGTCACTGGAAGTTAAAATAAAAATGCTCGATATTAAGGAGTGTATTAGAAGTACGTATATTTTTTAATAGGACGTTAATTTTTTGGAGTGGTATATATATATACTGTTTCTTCACATGGTATTTTCGATAGGTAATACCGTAAAAAACCTTGTTATCTTAATAGTTTCACAATTTTAATGTATAATAGATTAAATGTGTTCTTAAATTCATAGAATATTTTATTTCTTGCCTTCTTCACATGAGATGTCTAAAATAAAGGACACTAATATACTTTTTCGCAACGTTTCTGGCACCGAAACATTTATGAAAGTTTTTCTCTCAGCTTCCTATTGTTCCTACTCTTTCTATGTTTAAGCTGTAATGTAGACCAACTCATTTTTTCATATGAGGTATATGATGTTTTTTGAAACACCGTAAATTTGCCAGCCGCTGGGCTTTTAGACTGTAAGGCTCGTAGCCTCATTTTTTATTATTTTATACTTCAGAATGTAAAAAAATGTTAGAATTCAAAATCTGATTGCTACAGTCTAATTTTTCCACTAAATTGAATTGAATTGTTTTAACCTAATCACTCGTACTACTCAAAGCGTAGACTTGCTATAAACAAAAACTATAACAAGCAAGCAGCAGAATGGGTACGGTATATCGTTACGTTTTTGTAGAGTACTGTTTATTAAGTTACCTGTAAGTAATTGGAACGCATAGTGGTGAGCAGTGTGCCGCACTTTGTGCAGTTGTGGGGTAATTGGAAAACAGTGGATTCTTAATCGTGGAAAATGAGCAAAAAATGGAGGTGCTCTATTCTTATACGCACCCTCCGTCCAGAAGTATACGCTCTAAGTTAAAAATAGCATACTTGCGTAGACTAGTATATGTTTGTATCTATGGCTCACGAATTGGTTGGACTCATGATACAATAAAATAAAATAGACTTTGATTTCCATGGTTCAGTGTCAATTTTTTGTTTAATTTTTATGTTCTATGGTTTGAGTTGAGCCTTTTAGTATTGTGTTTGAGGAGAAAAAAGAAATAAGAGGCAAGGATGCCGTAAATATTATTTATGTGATTCTTTAAATCTTTATTGTATGAGCTGTGGTAAGAATTTCTCTGTAATAGATTTGTTTATCATGCCTATTTCCTTTTATGTAACTTAATAAAATTCCTATTTTTGCCACCTTCAGTCTTACGTTTATGTTGCTCAATAATAAAATTGTATATTTTTGTTTTCACATATTTTACTGTGTAAATATCTTTTTAGGCAGTCAGAGTTTGTACAGGGTCAAGAGAAAAAAACAGTTCTGAGTCATTCTAAACCACTTGTAACTCCTTTAAAGGATAAGAAGACAAACAACCAGAAAAAGAAAGGCCATGTATCTATATTGTTCGTTCCATTTTCACATTTCAATGGGGAGAAGAGATCAATTATTTTTGATTCTAGAATTTATTGCACTGATAATATAAAGGATTATTAATGATAGAAAAAATACTTTTATGTATTGCTTTGTATTAAAAGATTATTTGATATGATCTTGCAATGCTTGAACAGCCTAGAGTGCAATCAAGGAGCAGTGAGAGCAGTTAGATTTAACGGTAAGCAATAAGAAATCTTTGAATTTCACACAAACATGTAATCATTTATATTACAGTTACTGGTGAATACTGCCTTACCTGTGGGTCTGACAAGAAATTGAAATTATGGAACCCATACCGAAGCCTTCTTCTTAAAACCTATGGTGGACATGGAAATGAAGTGCTCGATGCATGCAGTTCATGTGATAGCAGTCAGATAGTTTCTTGTTCATCAGACAAATCAGCAATTGTATGGGATGTTTCTACTGGTCAGCCATTAAGAAGACTGAGAGGACATGCTGCAGGTGTATCTTGTGTGAAATTTAATGAGGAATCAACTTTAGTTGTGACAGGCAGCTTGGACAACACAGTCATGTGTTGGGACATTAAATCGAGGTCGCAAGATCCTATTCAAGTGTTGAAGGAAGCGAAAGATTGTATAACATCAGTTCAAGTGACAGATCATGAGATTCTCACAGGTTCAGTGGATTGTTCAATTAGAAGATATGATTTGCGAAATGGATGTTGTGAAGCAGACTTTGTCGGAGGTAATATATACAATTTTCAGTGGAAAATATTTTATATTTTACATGTCCCTTACTGCAAGACAACAACTTCACAAATGAAGAGGTTTTCATTTCGTGTGTATCTATATTTATTTTGTCTATTCATTGGGTTTTCTCTCCTCCAAATTTTTTCCTGTAACAGATAAGTATTTAAAAATTGTATATGTAGAACAAAGTGTAGTAAGGCAATTTCGTAAAATTGCCTGGATTACTGGCTGTCTCTACAGAGATTCTTCCTCACAGTTTTTCTGAGAGAAAGATGTCTATAAAATGATCAACCAGTATTCCTGTATATAAGTAATGTATTGTACATTGTGTAATACTTATCTGTGTATGGATACGTTTCAACTCCGAGTCTGGAGTTGTTGTCTATCGTTTAGTGTTGTTTTTGAGGTTTTTTTCTAAAAAAATTTCGCTTTGATTTTGAATTTGTTGTTTGTCAAAAAAAAACGACTCCAGACTCGGAGTTGAAACGTCTCCATACACAGATAAGTATTACACAATATACAATACATTACTTATATACAGGAATGCTGGTTGATCATTTTATAGACATCTCTTTCTCTCAGAAAAACTGTGAGGAAGAATCTCTGTACAGACAGCCAGTAATCTGGGCAATTTTAGGAAATTGCCTTACTACACTTTGTTCTACATATACAATTTTTAAATACTTATCTGTTACAGGAAAAAATTTGGAGGAGAGAAAACCCAATGAATAGACAAAATAATTCAAGACCTCCTCAACAATCTTTTTGAAATTATTTATCTATATTTATGTTTGTTCATTGATATCTCGAAAATGTCTCAAGGAATTTTGACCACATATACTGGATCCCTTTCCGGGGGACTCCAAAGTGGTCCTATATATTTTTTGAGGACATAGCTTGTACCTTTTTTTAGAAAATCGACAAAAAAAATTGTACTGACTTTGGTGAAGGTTATAAAAATATGGAAATTTTTCGGTTCGGAATCTGGGGTATCATAAATTGAAAAGAAATCGGATTAATCAAAATAAATGTCATTTAATCAACTTCAAGATAGAAGTTCTCAGTTCTCTCTATATACAATGTGACTTCATAGAATACTTTTTCTGAAGTTGGTACCAAGCTAAAGTGAAAAAAATTTGGAAAGTACGTATATAAGTGGTATTTTGTAACTTCACTGTTCACTGTTGGATTTTGTTTTTTTTTTTTAATGTAAGCTAATGCAGAATTCATATAAAAAAGAAGTATTCCTTTAATTTAACTGCTGCATTTATATTACTCTTTTACATGTTCAATGTATGTTTATTTATCTATTGCAGTTTTATTAGAGTGAGATTCTAACATACATTAAGATTTAGATTAAGCGATTAGAACTATGCAGTGATATAAAGTTACATTTCTTAAGCTTTATATTTAACTCTGATCTATTTTAATATATCTGAATGGAAGAGTTTCTTTTGAACATTCTGGTAAAACCGACATCAGTGGTAAACTATGCTTTTTCTGTGCATAGTACAATATGTAAAACATATAACAATGAATCATATCTTAATTACTCTCAAAACCACTGGGAACCACTGGTAGAATTCTTTCCTGGGAACAAAACCCCTAGGCAACAGTTTTGAACTCTTATAAAGTGGTGAAGACTTAATTGTTGCCCATGGAAAATCCATAACACAAATGTTCTAAACACATATGAAAAATTATTGTTCTTTCAGTTGAGTCATTTTGAATACATTTAGAATAGCTTCAACTTGAACATTAGCTTTTGAGTCTAGAATCAAATTTGGCTGGTTATAGAAAACCGGTTAAAAATACACAAAACTTAACCAAAAAGTCAAAAAGAATATATTTTTTCTGAAGTCAGTCTCAAGTTGTACTGCAAAGTTACACTGAATTCAAGAGAAGTATTTAAAGTAATTTCGAAAAGATTGTTGAGGAGGTCTTGAATTATTTTGTCTATTCATGGGTTTTCTCTCCTCCAAATTTTTTCCTGTAACAGATAAGTATTTAAAAAATTGTATATGTAGAACAAAGTGTAGTAAGGCAATTTCGTAAAATTGCCCGGATTACTGGTTGTCTGTACAGAGATTCTTCCTCACAGTTTTTCTGAGAGAAAGAGATGTCTATAAAATGATCAACCAGTATTCCTGTATATAAGTAATGTATTGTATATTGTGATAAGTATTACACAATATACAATACATTACTTATATACAGGAATACTGGTTGATCATTTTATAGACATCTCTTTCTCTCAGAAAAACTGTGAGGAAGAATCTCTGTACAGACAACCAGTAATCCGGGCAATTTTACGAAATTGCCTTACTACACTTTG
Source organism: Octodonta nipae (assembly GCA_034190945.1). Taxonomy (NCBI): domain Eukaryota; kingdom Metazoa; phylum Arthropoda; class Insecta; order Coleoptera; family Chrysomelidae; genus Octodonta; species Octodonta nipae. The sequence goes on along the minus strand of CM067221.1, from coordinate 112,995,370 downwards.
TTCTACATATACAATTTTTTAAATACTTATCTGTTACAGGAAAAAATTTGGAGGAGAGAAAACCCATGAATAGACAAAATAGAAGTATTTAAATTGGTGTAAAAAAATATTTATTGGTTTGTAGTTAAGTAAGTTTTGTGTTTTATTGAAATTGTTTTTTTTATGTTTTGTTTTACAATTTTTAGTGATATAATGGCTTAATTGGATGCAGTTTTCAAATCTAATTAATATTTTCGGTATTATCAAAAATAAGGTATTTCACTTTCAAGTTTTTAGTTGAAAAGTGACATGAAATGATTTTAGTATAGGTTTTAGACTATGCAAATCTTTTTATGAAGAATACTTTTTTTTCAGATATTATTCATGTGAAAAGCTTCCATTTGATTCCAATTTATGAAGACCCACTGTATATAGGGACAATTTGAGAACCTCTATCTTGAAGTTGGTTAACTGACATTTATTTTGATTTAATTCTAAACTATTTACTATATACGAACCAGTTTATGCCTAAAAAATAGTATAAGCTATGTCATTGAAAAAAATAAAGAGCACTGTGGTATACCTTTTAACAGAATCCAGTTTAAAGAATTCAAATTGCTTAAACCGTTTTCGAGTGATCGCTGCCCACACATAAAAAACATAAACTTAGTGTTGTGGGTTATTAGCATAACTGCTTTTTATCGGCTGTTATTTACCCGACAACAATAACAACTATTATTGTCCTCTAGGAATAACAGATATTCTTTTACTACAACTTAGCACTTATCAAACAATAACATAAACAGCTAACCTCAACTGCTTTTGCCAAAATGCAACGGATCTATTTATTATGTTTGGGTTATATAAAGAATCAAATATAATTGAGAATAGCGCCAAAAATAAATATATATCTATATCCATAACAACACTGTATGTGTATTACCCATAATAAATAAAACAGCAGTTTGTTTACTGTATTTAATTCATTGCTATTTTTTTTATCAATTAATTCTACGTAATACTGACTAGTCAATATTTTCGTTTCTTCAAGAAATGGCAACACCATTTTGCCTGTGAAATAAATTCAATCTAACTTATCTGTTATTTTCAGTTGTTATTTGCATTAAGCAATAACAACTGTTATTTAAAAATAGCAGTTTTGCCCGAGTCTAAATTCATCCTTTTTTAAAATCGGTAAAAACTTTTAATTGCTACTATATAATTATGGTTTAGGCATGTTTGTAAGTTTTTTAATCGAATTCATTTTATTCCAGCGCCCATTACCTGTGTCAGTTTTTCTCATGATGGACAGTGCATTCTAGCTAGCAGTGCAGATAATTCCCTGAGACTCCTAGACAAAACCAGTGGCGAATTATTGGGAGAGTATGAGTATTATATATTCACAGTTTATTTAATTGACTAATTGTTGTTATTAATATTTTAGATATGTGGGCCATAAAACTGATGACATGACCATAGAAAGTGCAATCATTACAAATGACAACTACATCCTTTCTGGTTCGATTGATGGAGCAATGTGGTGTTGGGATTTGGTCAGTGCAGAAATTATGAATAAATTCGTGCATACTCCTGGAAAAGTACTGCACTCTCTAAGTGTCCATCCCACGAAAGATATCGTACTCACTGCATCAGTTGGTAGCATAAAAATTTGGGGTAATCCTGAAACTGTTGAAATTGAGGATGCTGTAGAACAATTTTAATAACTTTAACGTGTTTAATTTCAAATTTGTTTTATAATTATTTTGATACATTTGCAAAAATTTTTTTCGAATTTCCCAAAACTTCAGATGATTGATATAAATGTTGACTATAAAATTATGATTGTGATGGCTGGAATAAATGTTAAAAGTTGTGTGTTGTCTGATATTATTTTTTTACAAATTCTTCATTATGGTAACATACTAGAAATAGACTAAATTTGTTTATGACAAATATTAATATTTTAACACAACGTGTGTTTCTTATGGTGGTTTGATTCGGTTTGAAGATAAAAGTTTAATTGTTTTCTGAATGATATTTGTGGTATATTTTTCAATGTCTAAGTACTTCTTGGGAAATAACACCACAGTTTAAAGAAAATTGCTGTATATTCCAAACGTTTCGGGGTCTAGATCAGACCCCGTTGTTAATGGTTAAGAAACTATGAATAAAAAGGCACAATTCTAAGATGTAAATTAAAATATTTGACTATTGTATTATTTGATTCTGATGTAACTAAGAGAATTTTATTAGTAATATACAGGCTAGCACAGAAATTTCTAAAGATTGTATAATCATAAAGTTCCTTTCAATTGGAAAAATTTGAAAGGGAGATCTTCAGCATTTAAAAAATGCGACCAAAGAATTTTGTTGATTCAGTGATCCCATTAAAATCATAAGGGAAAACCTAGGAAAAACCTTATGAACTATCCCGAAATTGGGTTGTTCACAAGGACATGACCATTAGCAATTTCTTCCTTAATCATCCGCAACCAGGAACGACTGAATTCTACGGAGGTAGTAGCGATACAATCGTTTTTATTTAACAAAATTAAAGCAGATTCTTTTCGTTTGGTGTTATGTTCTTCTTTGTGTAATATAACTGAATTGAATTGAAACTGACCAAGGTCCCAAGCATGTTCACAAATTTTGGATTTTTCATATTGTCGTTTTTTTTATGTAGTTTTTGTGTTCGTTTATTCGAACTATTAGAGGTCTGGAGGTTTCTCCAATATAGGATTTATTACATTCACAAGGGATTTTATGAAGGCATTTTTTTTTGTATTTTGATTTGTGTTATTTGGTTTGGTTTTTGATACAATTGATTTTAGTGTATTTCTTGTTTTAAATGATGTTTTGATATTATATATGTTTCCCACTCTTTTTAGTCTTTCTGATACACCCTGTATGTATGGTATAGTTATTGTATTAATGTGATTATCTTGGGAGTCAGTGTTGCTTGGTGAAGTTTGACCCACACAGCATGAAATATTTCTAAAATATTTATGCAATATTTCTGGTTTGATTTGAAACATTTCAAAATATTTCTTGAAATATTTCAACAATATTGCTATGTCCACGACAAAACCCCATTTGAAATAATTCATGAAATATTCCTGTAATATTTTATGAAATCTTTGTGCCATATTTCATGACATATTTCAAAAGATCTTTTGTTGTAGATATAAAAATAGTTTAAATGTATTTTAGTGAACTATTTAAAAATATTTATATAATATTTGATGTTTGTTTTGAAGTATCCTAAAATATTTCAGAAATCTTCGTATTTTAGCTACAAAAACGTTTTGAAATATTTCATGAAATATTCTATAATATTTCATGATATGTTTCAAAAGATTTGTTTGCCGTGAGCATACGAATATTTCAGAAATATTAGAGTCAAATATTTTAAAATAGTACTAAAATATTTGATGTCTAAAGTATGTATTGAAATTTTGTATTATATTCAAGACTAAAATTCTCCTGAAATATTTCATGAAATATTGGTGTAATATTTCACGAAATGTTTCTCTAAGATTTCATGAAATATTTCAGTAGATGTTTTGTCGTGGACATAGGAATATTGCAGAAATATTTCAGTGAAATATTTCTTCAGATATTTCATGTTGTTTGGGGATGTTGGTTGTTAGGGATTGTTTGGTATTCAATTTTGTTTAACTCATTATTAATAAATTTATTTGGGTAGTGATTGGCAGAAAGTACATTTTTTAAAAACGTTTTTTCTTCATTGAATTTATTGATGTTAGAACAGTTGGTTTTTGCTCTGTCATATAGAGATTTAATGATACCTCTTTTTACTGAATTTGGGTGATAAGAGTTAAAGTTGAGATACCTGTTAGTATGAGTCGGTTTTCTGTAAACTTCTGTTTCAAATGTCGAATGGTTTTGGTTATTAAAATACCTAAGAATGGTAATTTGTTATTCTGTTCAAGCTCTAGTTTAAACTGAATAGTTTGTTCTGTGTTGTTAATGTCCTTAAGTAATGCATGTAAATCCTCAAGATTATTTAATGTGTTTTGAAAAAATTGTTTGTTCTTCAAATTTTTCCATAAAAATGTTGCTTAAAGCGGTAGACAGACAGGAACCCATTGCCATGCCAAAAACATATAAAAATTTAAATTTTTTGCTTTGCAAAGTCCTTACCCTGCAACTTAACAAAATGATCATAAAATTGGTGGCCTACATCATGGCGTAATTAAGTTTTATCAAAATGAGTTTTACAAATATCTTTTCAACAATTAAACTGTTGAAAAATTGTAACGAAATTCCTAGTCAATCAAAATTAGATACAACAGAATATTGTGTAACCAACAGTGACGCAAAATGCATACAATATCTAGGTGGATTATTTAATAATTATTTTCCATCAGACACACAAAATATAAGATAATTATTTGAAAAGAATCTATATATCATTTGTTGAATATTTGCCAATGCGCAAACATGTAATATTAGAAATTCAAATATTGAATATAAAAATAATCTATTTGCACTGCCATCTCTTTCGCAATAGCTGAGTCAGCGTAGTTGCTGCGTAAAGTTGGTGGCCTATGTGCTGGCGTAATTTAGATTTGTCAAAATGAATTTTATTTATATATTTTCAACAATCAAACCATTAAAAAATTGTAAAGAATTTCGTACTCAATCAAAATTAGATACTACAGAATATTGCATGTATTATACAATCTCTAGATATAAAATTTAATAATATTTAATTGTTTTGATAACATGAATATTATTTCACGTCTAGCTAATCAAGAAACAGATAATAATGAGATATTTATTTTGAGATGATTGTGTTTATCATTGAATTAATATTTGCCAATGTGCAAACATGTAATATTAGAAATTCAAATATTGAGTTAAAAAAATAAACTATTTGTTCTGCTATCTCTTTAGCGATAGCTGAGTCAGCGTAGTTGTTCCGTAAAGATGGTGGCCTACGTGCTGGCGTAATTTAAATTTATCAAAAAGAGTTCAATTATATTTTCTCAATAATTAAAATACTACAGAATATTGTGTATATCATACAATCACTAGATGCAATATTTAATAATATATTTAATTGTTTTTGATCACAGGAATATTATTTCATGCCTATCTAATCTATTTATTATGAGTTTATTATTTATTTAATATTTGTCAATGTGCAAACATGTAATATTAGAAATTCGAATATTGAATTAAAAAAAAACATTTGTGCTGCCCTCTCCGTGGTAATAGTTGAGTCAGCATAGTTGCCGCGTAAAGTTGGTGGCCTACTGAGTTTTACATATTATATATCTCAAAAATTATATCGTTCAGAAATTATAATGTAGCTTCTAATAGCATAGTTCTCCCATGTTATTCTTGTTTGCTGTAGAATATTTAGAGTTCTTTGTCTAAAAAATATATGTATAAATATAATAATAGTTGTCAATGTAGACATCGAATGTCATGAACATTTAGTGAAAGAAATTTAGAAACTTTTACCTTCTTCCTAATTAAATTCCCACTCATCATCATGCAATCCTAAATTACTTGATTAAATATTTTCCAAATAAGGCCTATCATTTTTATAGAAACATGTATTTACAATGTGTTTGGTTTCATGGATGTCCAGTGTTATTTAAAAAAAGGCCTTGTCATGGCGTAGGGTGACGTGGGGTGGCACCAAGACCTACGGAATTAATTTTAGAAAATTCTAAATTAACAACATATTTTTACAAGAACATATGCGTGTGAAGACCACTCTTTTCACATCCAAGCTGGTGTAGTATCTTAAACTCTTACCTCTCTAAATAAAACAAAATGCTTCAGAAGTGGGATTAAGCAAGCACCAGGGCCCTCGAAATTATTATTTGAAATTTCTAAATAAACCACATATTTTTACAAGAACGTTTGCGTGTGACGACCACTCTTTTCACACCCAAGCTGGAGTAGTATTTTAAACTCTTATCTCTCTATGTAAAACAAAATACTTCAGAAGTGGGATTAAGCAAGCACCAGGGCCTTCTAAATTAATTTTTGAAAATTCTAAATAAACCACATATTTTTACAAGAACGTTTGCGTCTGAAGACCACTCTTTTCAGACCCAAGCTGGAGTAGTATCTTACACTCTTACCTCTCTAATTAAAAAAAATGCTTCAGAAGTGGGGTTAAAGAAGCATCAGGTCCCTCGAAATTGATTTTTGAAAATTCTTAATAAACCGCATATTTTTACAAGAACGTTTGAGTGTGAAGACCACTATTTTCACACCCAAGCTGGAGTAGTATTTTAAACTCTTATATCTCTATGTTAAACAAATACAATCTCAGAAATGGGATTAAATCATGACCAAGGCTTTGAAATTAATTTTTTTAATTCTAAATAATACCACATATTTTGGCAAGATTTTTATGCTCTACAAAACATGTAATTTTACAAATTTTCTCTAGAACTTATAGTCCGGGAAAAAACGGATTGTTTTGTAAATAATTCAGAACTGTTTTGTTCTGACATAAAATCGTTCATAGGGGAATTGATGGTCACAATGTTTTATGAACTTATAGG